>JAKFHU010001557.1:10000000-10600000 GCA_023783475.1 Daubentonia madagascariensis | reverse complement strand
CAGAAGTGTATAATAGCCCCAAAACAGGAAGACTCTCTTGCTCACTCATGAAAAGTCCCACACGGTCCTTCTGCATCTCAGGCAGCCTTTCCCCTTTGTCCTCGGTCATCCGGGGCCTAGGCTCCTTCCTCCTGGGTGCTCCACTTGGCCTCTGCATGCAGCGGTGGCAGGAAGACGCAGTGGATGGAGCACCCCCAAACGGCTCCTCTCCACTCCTCCTTGGCGAGAACATGTCACTCCTCGATGCAAGTGGGTGCTGGGGGATGCAGTCCCTGGTGGGGCAGCCGCGCCAGGACACCTCTGGAGGAGCACAGCCTTCACTGGATGACTAGCCTTCTCCACCACACAAGTAAGAAAGCTCAACGCTTCACTCAAGAGAAGGGTGGAGGCCCTGTCCCACGGGTCTTTCCTGTCTCTCCCACTGGTTAACGGGTCCAAAAGGCAGGCCCAGCCTTATAAGAGAGTATAAGACTGAGGACAAGATTCATTTCCTCCACTTGGCTTTCACACATTTTAGAAAGGAATACAGCTTTAGGAACATAAGACTTTTTCAAAAATATTTTCAAAATATATTTTATTTCTTTCCCATATGTATTTTGCAGAATTTCCAAGGTAAACATTAGCTTCATATACAGAAATAAAGGAGAGTTCTTTAAGAACTGGCATTGAGTTAATCACAAGAATGATCAAATTTTGATAATGTAAAATAAACTTGCATATTATCAAAGCTAATGAGCTGAAGTGAAGAGTTGTCTTTACAAAGATCTCTCTCACTTAACCCCAAGCCCCTCAGCTGACTCATGCCATCATCACATATGCACATATGTAAGAAAAGACACTGGCACAGATGGCAGCTTTGCAATCTCAAAGACCTTTAGTTCACATGAGTAAATCTTCCACAGGTATTTGGTGCTTTGCACTATTCATGGCCAGTTTTGAAGTGATTAAGAACACATTCTCTTGGAGATATATTTTATATAAATCTTGTAATGTGCTAAATTGCCAAATTGTTAACTGTGCTAATACACAAAGAAATCATTCTGTATATTCTCTACATTTCTGCATCATCATCATCATCATCATCTTTGGCTCTGAAATGCATTTTTCTGAATTCTCTTCTGCTCATTGAAGGACAAGATGAAGACACCGGTGGCAGGTCCTTAGAGGGGAAGAAAACATGGACTTCAGTCACGACTAACACCACATGACACCTGCATCCGCAATTCACCCCATCCATCAGCTCTGGGTCTTGGCTGAGTCCTAGCACTCGTCTCTAGAGAAGAGCTTCTTCCCTATTGAGTTGGCCAAGTACAGAGCAGAAGGGAAGGTGTTGGGCTTGAAACAACAGACAGCAACAGCAGTTGTGGGGTAGATGTTCGAAAACCCACACATCTGATTTCACAGAAACACATTTGGGGCTGTGGGTGGAGACCCCTCCCAATCAGTGGCCTTTCCTGATGGCCGTGATTCTCAGCTTGGGAGATGGAGGGAGTGCCCCAAGGAGCAAATGTTTCATCTTCTCCTCTTGGGTTAGAATCATTAATTTATATTTAATTTTATGTCAGGGCATTATTTACATGCAGTGAGTTGGGAGTGCACAACTCGAGTGTACAGTGTGCTGCCTGAATACCTACAGGAGGAAGCAGGTACCACTCTTACCTGCATGAGTTCGACATTTCCAAAGAACCGGCTCACTGGCATTGGCTGACTGCTGTCGTCGTCTAGAAAGACGCTGTCGTCCATCTGGAGCAGTGGCGCCTGTGCTCCCGCTGTCTCTAGCGCCGACTCGTCCCGCACGGGGCAACCACCGTTAGATTCTTCTGCTCCTGAATCGGCACTGTGCTTCGGCACGGGCAGGCCATCTTCAGTCTTTGCTGAGCAGGCGTCACTCCCAACTCCGCAGCAACCCAGTGGAAGATCTGCAGTCTCAGGTTGTGTGGAAACACCAGCCCTACTGCCTGGAAGCAAGGCACCATCTTCAGCAAACTCATTTTCACAGCGCGTTTCAGGTGTCACTTTTGGCAAAGAAGCACTATCACTTTTAGGGATGAGTTTCTGTAATTCTGACTTTACGAGATGACCTTTGTCATACTTGAACTTCTTGGAAGTTCGCCTGTCTGTGGCTCTGTGTGATGAGGAAGTCTGTCAAGAAAGAAAAGTGTAAGGGAAACCAGACACAGCTAGCATATGAAAAAGGCCTCAATCCCAGAGGCTGGTATTTCTTCTCACATCCGAAATGATGAAAATGCTGTAACCACAGCTTCAACAGATCGTCATTTTACTGTTCTGCCTCCAAGGAACAGAATCCAAAGTGACGGCTGGGAATGAATCTAGACACACACCCCAACATCACTCCTACAGTTCCAGTTTTCCCTAGGGGTGTTATGTTTCCTGAGGCAAATTCAGAAGCGTGTATTTACATGTTATAAAATGACAATAAAAGAATCCAGTTTTCCTCCATTCCTGTTAGACTGTAAGCTCCATGAAGGCAGGGATCTTTCTTTATTCACCGAATAGTGCCTGGCACATAGTAGGTGCTCAGCAAATATTTGTTGACTTCAACATAATTTTGTCAAGCATCTCAACTACGAGTGAAACACTGTGCTAGTTGCTGGTGTACGGCCAAGTCCCAACCCCCAAACTGTGGGCTGAATGAAGCAGGTCTACCTTGCAAGTAAGTTCAGGAACTAAGACTCCCTGGAAAGGACAGCTGCATTATGTGGAATGGCCGGTGGGAAGAGGTCCCTTTCCCCGGCCCAGTGTACCTTTCTCTCAAAGACTTTAGGGGTGAAGCAGCATAGTAATGCACCAATATCACTTCACAGACTGCCTGCAAAGCAGGATGACTAGCAGGGGTGCATCTCAGAGCCTGGGTCTCTGAGACACATACACCCCAGTGGGCAAACGCTAGGAAAGCAGCCCCTGACTGGAGCGTGTATCTTTCTCTGAAAGCAATTACAGCACCATCACCTTTTCATCTGAAATAGTCCCCCTCTGGTATATAAGCAACATTTGATGTTTTTCTAATGCAACATATCTTGCAGTGACAATTTTGTATAAAAGTGGACCCTTGAGCTAGGATCTTGGCATTCCCCATGGTAACGAGGCTCACCAGACATGCTGTCTTGGCAGATGTGGAGCCAGCGACTTCCTGGGCAGAGGCCAACCCGGGTGCTGAACAACTTCGGGCTCTGAGACGCGCTGAAGATCGCGCTCCACCTGTGAGCTTATTCAGAAAATGCTCCAGGTAAAACACATGAATATGCAAATGAAAATTTCCCAGCTAAGGAAAACCTGCACAGTCCCTCCCATATTTTTTATCATCTTCACGGAAAGACATTCGTGGCCTGAATGTGCAAATGCAAACAAAACTGCCTGGGTTTAAGATACGGGATCTACTCTTCCTATGATCTTGGAGGTTTGGGACAATTTATCCCCCTTATCCTGTACGTATCTAGGAACCACCGTGTGTAAGTTAATGGATATTACGTCAACTTCAAAGTGTTTAGAATAAACAGCACATACTTTTCCTTAGAAGGTTCTCATTCTTTTATATAGTGTCAAAGTTCTTGACAAAAGGTAACAAGAAAAAGACAAAAGCCAACCCCTGCCCTCATACCTCTCTCCCTTAATTATAGTCTGAATTCTGTTAAAGCAGTGAGCTTTTATATCACAAATCTTAACAAACTAGTCCACCTCTATTTTATCCTGAACGCAAAGGAAAGTCTTCTAGTAACAAGAACGGGATTAATTAAAGTCATATAATTTAAAATAACTTTATCAAGGATTAATTTTAGGTTTTCAGAAAAGTAGAGAAGGTAGTACAGAGAGTTACCAAGTCCCCTTCCCCCAGCTTCAGCTAATGCTCAACCACCACGGTACATCTGTCACCACTAAGAAATCAGCACTGGTGCAATACTGTTAACTCAACTATAGATTTTATCTGAATTTCATCAGTTTCTTCATGAATTCCTTTTTCTGTTCCAGAATACCACAGTGCACTTGGAAAACAGTACATTTTAACGCTCACCTTAGAACTTGAAAGGAATAATGTAAGTAATAAAGAGAAGCAACGATTAGGAGCAACGAAGGTGGCAACTGTAAGCAAAGGCTCGAAGCTGTTGTCAAACTGGCCATGGAGTGGGCAGCGCAGAGGGGACAGACGGGGATAAGAGCAGCAGGTAAGAGAAATGAAAGGAAAACAAGTGAGTTTAGCGACCGCGACGTCTCACCCACCCCTGCTGTGCAGCCCCCAGACGGCCAGTTCCCAGTCTCTGTGACACCGTGACACTCAGAGGGTGCATTTTAAACAGGAGCAAAAAGAAAATGCAGCAATCTACGTAAGGACGGGATGCCTGCCAGCTACACACGGTACAAACAAGGCACTCCCGGGCCAGGTACCTGCTGCCATGAGTGCCCCTGGGACAGGGCTTACATCTCCTAAGAGCAGGGCGTTGCTGCGAGAGCCCTTGCAGCAGCTGTGCTCAGTAGCAGGTGCTCCTGAACGCGTCCTGTCGGAACCTTCACAGCAGTGGCTCTGAGGTTTTAGGTGCACCAGGCTCATCAGGTGCGCTTGTTAAAACCTAGCCTTTCGGGCCCCTTCTGCAGAGATAAAACCAGGGGGCGTGAGCAGGGCTGGGAGCTGTGGTCATCACAGGCACTGGATGGGCCATCTGCCACCCACTCCAGATTTGCAAGAATCAAAACAGGAGCAAGCCACTGCTTCAGCTTCGTGGTGGTTAAGCCACTTCTGAGGCACCAGCTCCAAAATGTCAAGAATCTACTACACTCTTTCTGACTTGTGGAGTCCTTGCTCTTCAGTTGGCCAACTTGGGATGCTCCTATACAAATAATCCAAAGAAAGAAAGACTTTCTCATCATTAAGATTCTCCGTCTTCCAAGTAGACTGTTTAAAAGCTGTCAAATCAGAAGCACAAATGTAGTTTCTCAAAAAGGGCTGGAAGAGATCGACTTCAGCATGACAGTGTGAGGGGCTTCACTGACCCTCTGCCCAGTGATAGTGATGGAAAGTATGGTCCTGTGGGCGGACAGCAAATAAAGAAACATCTGCTCAAGGACATCTACAGAAATTCAGTAAGGAAGGCAAGAGTCTGTAGTATTTGGGCTCCATTCTGCTGCAGTCAAGAACACAGGGCCCCCTCACCCCATGACCCTTTCCCAGCTCATGAGGCGGTGGTTCCAGGCCAGGAGAGGCAAAATGATCTCAGGCTGCTGCCCCTCACCCCCTCCTGCCGACGAGGGCTCAGCTCCTAAAGGAGTGTCACGTGTCATTCAGAGAGAAGCCTGTCATTGTCCCAAGCTACAGAGCCCTGGCTCAGAGGTAGCTCCTAATGTCTTCCCAAAGGCACCAAGTTCATTTGCAAGAGTGTGGGGAAATTCAAGTGTAAAGGGGCTCTGGAGAACACCGGAGGCTGTGATGAGGTTCCAACAAAAAATTATGAAGTGTGCAAAGAACCAAGAAAGTTGACCGATACACTGGAATAAAAGCAAGGAACTGCCCGTGAGAGTGACCAGATGTTGGACTTATCAGAAAAAGACTTCAGTGTAGCCATTATAAACAAGTTCAAGAGTGAAGGGAACAATGAATAAAGAAATAAAGATATGACAATGTTGCACCAAAGTGACTATCAATAAAGAGACAGAGTATTAAAAAAAAAAGAGAATTCTGGAGTTGAAAAGTACAATGACTGAAATTTTAAAGTTCGCTGGAAGGGCTCCATAGTAGAGAGGAACTGGTAGGAGAAAGAATAAGCAAACTTGAAGATAAGGTGACGCACTGCGCAAGCTAAAGGGCAGAAAAAAGAAGGAAGGAAAGTGAACAGCGCCTGCGAGGCACGTTTGGTGCACCGACAGACGCGCAACGGAGACCGCGGAGAAAGGACAGAGAAAGGAGCAGAAAAAATATTCAAAGAAACGACACCTGAAAATGTCCCAAATTTACTGAAAAACAATAGCCTATACATTCAGGAATCTTCATGAACTGGACTCCAAGCAGGATAAACGCAAAGAGATCCACAGACACATCATGGTAAAAATTCTGAAAGTCAAAGACAAGGACAAATCTTGAAAGCTTAAAGAGAAAACGATTCCTTACTTAGAAGGGAACTTAATAAATGAACCACTCACGGACTTTTCAGCAGAAACCAATGGAGGCCACAACACAGTGAGAATATTCAAGGTGCTCAGAGGAAAAAAACCCAAAAAACTGTCAACCAAGAAACCTATATACAGCAAACCTATCCTTCAAAAATGAAGGCAAAATAAAGATAATTCCAGATAAACAAAAACTGAGAAAATTTGTTGCCAGCACTCACCTTATAAGAAATGCCAAAGGAAGTCAGGCCGAGAGTGAGTGACCCCAGACAGCAATTCAAAACCACACAAAAAACCACAGAGTACCAGTAAAGATAATTATGTCCTTTTAAAAGATAGTTTAAATGCATTATTTTCTCCTTTCTTAACTGATTTAAAAAGCAATTGTAGTCTGGGTGCAGTGGTTCATGCCTGTACTCCTAGCACTCTGGGAGGCCAAGGTGGGAGGATCACTTGAGCTCAGGAGTTCAAGACCAGCTGAGCAAGAGCAAGACCCTGTCCTCTACCAAAAATAGAAAAATTAGCTGGGTGTCACGGTGCATGCCTGTAGTCCCAGCTACTCGGGAGGCTGAGGCAGGAGGATCACTTGAGCCCAGGAGTTTGAGGTTGCAGTGAGCTATGATGATGCCACTGTACTCTAGTCCGGGGTGACAGAGCAAGACTTTGTCTCAACAACAACAAAAGGCAATTGTATGTAATAATATGTATATAATACATGCTGAAATGTACTATATTTGCAATAACAAAACAAAGAAGGTGGGTGGGAGCAAAGCCATACTGGGCTAAAGAAGTGACCGCAGATGGTAAAGTAATAACTATAACACTATATTGTTGAGTTTGTAACATTAATAGATGTATATGTACAACAAAGTATCACAAAAAGTGGATAAAAGGAAAAGAAGTATATAAGAGTAACATTTCTTTATCTCACTGGAATTAACCTGGTACAAATCTGAAGCTGATTAAGATGTTCATGGTAAAATACAGAGCAACCACTGGGCAAAAAAGCAAAAAATATAGTGGAAAAAATCAACTTAAAATGCTACATTAGGAAATACTTATGCAAAAGAAAATATTCACTTTAATCCACTTAAAGGAGAAACGGGAACAAAAAAAGATTTGTAAAAAGAAAACAAAAGGTAAAAGGACATACATAAATCTAACTACTGTACATTAATTACGCTAAATGTGAATGGGCTAAACAATTCAATCAAAATCAAAATCAGACTGGATTTTAAAAAGATCCGGCTATATGCCGTCTACAGGAGACACATCTTGGTTCAAAGACAGAAACAGTAAAAGGAGTTGGAATCACAAGTGTCCCCTCCATTTAGAGAAACCGGGAGAGCCCAAGCGCAGCTCCAGGTCCACCGCGTAAAGGTGTAAAGGGACGCCTCCCTCTCCCTAAGCCTCACCCCCACCAGTGACCGCTCACCATGCGCCAGGCGCTGGCACCCCCTTCAATCTTCTCCACCCTCTGGGGTGGATCCCCCATCACCCCACTTTTTTGCACATGGCCTGTGACCATCTGGGGGGCAGCAGTTGGGGATGAGAACCCCTGGGTCAGCAGCACCCAGCACTCCAGAAGTCGAGACCAGCTCTGCAGGGGGAGACAAGGAGCCCCCTTCTCCCGGGGGGTGCCCTGGAGTCCCCGTCTCCTGGGGGCGTGGTCCGGGAGCCCCCTTCTCCCGGGGGCGTGGTCCTAGAGTCCCCTTCTCCTGGGGGCGTGGTCTGGAGCCCCCTTCTCCTGGGGACGTGATCTAGAGTCCCCTTCTCCTGGGGGCGTGGTCTGGGAGCCCCCTTCTCCTGGGGACGTGATCTAGAGGCCCTCCCCGGGGGCGTTGTCTGGAGCCCCCTTCTCCCGGGGGCGTGGTCTGGAGCCCCCTTCTCCCGGGGGCGTGGTCTGGAGCCCCCTACTCCGGGGCGAGGCCCAGGGGGAGGCTGCCCCTCGGCCCGAGGCGTCCCGTGGCCCCTTCTGGGCTCCCCAGACAGCGGGCGGCCCAGAGGCCCCGCGTCTCCGGCGCAGCTCCGGCCGGCCTCGGACCCTCACCTTCCGGCTCCTCATGAGTGTGCGCGGCGCGGCGCCGCCAAGCCCCCGCGCCCTGGCCCAGCCTTCCCCGCGCAGCGGCAACAAGCCAGCCCTCAGCCCGCGCCGCCGCGGCGTCTGACGTCACCAGACGGCCGGCCAATCACAGCCCGGTGTCCCCAGGCATGTGACCCAACAAAGTTGACTCTTTACGTATAAACAGGCGGGGCGCAGCTCGGGGGGCTTGGGCCTGGGGCCGGAGCGCCGAAGCAGGAAGTTGGGCGGCAGGCCGGCCATACTCGTGAGGAGCGCGCCCCTCAGTGCGCCTGTGTCCGGCATATTTGAGAGGGGCTGGCGGCCATGTTTGTGAGCGGCCTTCCCTTCGGTGCGCCTTGTCGGCCATCTTTGAGCGGGGCGCTCCGCGGGCAGCCCCGCCTCGTGCCGCAGCGCGGGGGAGGGGGCTGCGGCCCGGCCCCGCCGTCGCGCTGGGAGCGGCCCGCGCAGGGTGGGCCGAGCCACTCCGAAGCCGAGCGCCCGGGCAGGGCCACGCTGCGGGCTTTGGCGGGCTGGAAAGCCCGAGCCGGCCGTCCCGGGGCGCCGGCCTTACGCCCCGAGCGAATGGACCCCTCCTGGCCCGGGCGGACCCGCCGCCCCGAGACGCCCGTGCGGCTCGCCCGCGGCCTCAGTTTACCCAGCACACGTGGCGCGTAGCTTGTCTCCTCCTCTAGAGACCGTCCGGCCTGTAGATAGGGCTTCGTTTCTGCTGCCACCGGCGCCCGGTGAGCCCCGCGCACGTGGGGGACTTGCCAGCGGCCGTGTCCTCAAGCCTGGCTCGGAACCCACCCCTTCCGGTTATTTTACACAGTTTGGCTTGTGCGCGGCGGCCGGACAGCGCACAAGGTCTTGGTGCACGCTCGCACTCATGCACACGCACACGCTCACACTCACACTCACGCACCACGCTCATACTCATACACCACACGCACGCACATGCACACACGCGCGTGCACGCTCACGTGCACACGCTCACACACCACACGCACACGTGTGCACACTCGCACACTGACTCGCGCACGCACACTCGCGCACAAGCACGTGCACACGCTCACACTCATACACCACACGCATGCACATGCACACGTGCACACTCGTGCACGGACACTCATGCTCACGTGCACACACGATCACACACCACACGCACACGCGTGCACACTCACACCCTCAGACTCACGCTCACGTGCACACACGCACACTTGCATGCTCACACGCTCTCAAGGTTCACACACAGTCACATGCACGCAAACGCACGCACACGCACACTCCCGCACACACGCATACACACTTGCACGCTCACGCTCCCCTCCCTGGCGGTTGGGCCGCCTTCCCCCAGCCCTTGCCGCTCCCACGGTATTTCCCGGGCGCGCGCAGGAGGGAGATGCGCTTGAACAGGAAGCCATGGACGTGCTGCCCGCTGTTCCGAACGCCCAGAGCCACGCTGCTGGACACCCAGCCTGTCCCGCTCCCGCCGAGACTGGGTCCCTCCGAGCCTGGCATCCCAAGCACGCTCCTGCCCTCCCGCGCTAGTGTGCCCGTCCCCCCACTGCCAGTCGAGGATGTGGGGGCATGTCCAGCCTCCCCGCCGCTCGGGCCTGACGCCAGGCCGTCCCGCCAGCGCCGTCTCTCTCCTTGCTGGCTCTGGGCCGCGCAGCCCGGCAGGCGGTCCCCCTTCTCCTCTGGCCCCCACGCCCGCAGCCGCCGGCGGACCCCTGAGCGGCAGTGGCCTGACCCTGCTAAGCGCTCTGGAGCTCCCCCGCGTCCGGGATCCAGACCCACAGGCCTCAGGCGGCGCGTGAGGCCAGCGCGTGCCGGCACAGAGGAGCGCAGGGCACAGGTGCCGAGTGGATGCCTGTGGCGCCTTGAGCTTGCCCAGGGCCGCTTCTCCCTCCGGACTCGTAGCCCAGCACCCTTCCCCCGCCTCTGCTGGCCACGCTGCCCTCCTCAGCCCCAGCGCCAGCCCCCTGCAGGCCCCTTCCCCACTTCCCACTGCCGAAACGCCCTCCCCAGCCCCTCCCACCCCCACTGTGCCTGGCTAACCCATGCTTCAAACATCAACTCAGCTCAAATTTCAGGTCCTCAAGGGGGCGTTACCAGATGCGCCCCTGCTCCCCCAACAAACTCTGCCCATTACAGCCTTTTCAGCTTTCTGCTCTTTCCCACCAGGACGTGGGGGCAGGTCGGGCTCTTTCCTCTCCCCCATCCCAGGGCGTGGCACATTCTTTCATTTGTTCGTTCAGCGCATGTCTGCTGAGCTCCCACCGGGTGCCAGGGCGTGGGCAGGCTCTGGGGCTGCAGTGGCGGTGGGCTCAGGCCAGGTGCCCTGCCCACCCTTTTGGAGCTTTTAGTTCAGTGGGGAGTTGGGTGTTGGTGGAGCCATCACACCGAGAGCTGCAAGTGTGCACTGAGACAAGAGCCACAGGGGAGAAGCCACGTGCTGCGAGGGCACTTGGGGTGGGGGTGTCCCCGGGCCTTCCTAGAGGAAGTGGTGAGCAGGACGTGACCCGGCCACCTCTTCCTCGGCACTCTGCAAGACCCCAGGAGGAAGCAGGCAGCGTGTCTTAATTGGTAGTGGCCATGTCCTGGAGATGTCTGGACAGGAGATCCCTCCAGATGAGGCGGGGGGCGTGGCATGGGGGGCAGCCGTCCTGCTTCCCTATACCCTTGCTCTCCTTCCAGGTTGCACAAGATCCTGGAGGAAGCACAAAACCAAACAAGGCCAAGGCCGACTCCTTGGCATGTTCTTCTGGGTCCCTCGTGTCCATTCCATCTCTTTATTCCCGATCCGCTGCCCCTGCCCTTCTGGGGTCTGGGACACAAGGAGGGGTCTTCAGGATGGCAGGCACATGAGGTCTGTGTATTCTGAGCAGGGCCCGTCTCCCATGAGGACCGTAAGCCCCCAGAAGGCAGCACCCGTGTGTTGTTCACCAACACGGACCGTTCAGCGGCTGGGACGTGCTCGTGGCTGCTCAGAAAACATTAGTGGAGCGGTGGCTGGTGGCAATAATGCACACAGAGAGACGGGGGCTGTGGGTTCCGAGGGAACTTTGTATTCTCGCCCATAGCACAAATTCGCTGCTTAAACACCAGCACGTCCACAGCTCAGTATTTGCCTTTGACAAACACTGCAGGGCTGGTGAGGAAGTCGGAGAGTTTTACTGACGAGCACTCAGTAGACTCATTAAGTGGGGCCTCCCGGGCCAGAGCACGTCTTATTACTGCCGACAGGTGGTGGCCCGTAGGACACTCTGGCCCTGTATGTTTAAAAGAACCATGTGAGAGAGGGAGGGAGGGAGAGAGGAAGAATAAGCCAAAAAAAGCTGGCAGCCTGCTTTTTAAATGTTCTCTTTTAATTGACCTAAATAGAAGCTGTCTTAATAGCCTACTCTCTGCCACCCTGTCCTTCCGCCTGACTCTGCTGGGCGGTGGCGGCCCTCCAGTAGGACAGCGTCTTCTGCTTCCTCACGCTGGCCGTCCCATGCGGACGTGCCAAGGTCCTAGGAGGTGCGAGCAGGCTGAGCCTCGCAGGGCTGCTGGGCCGAGGGAAGGTGCTGTGGGGAGCCTAGTGCCTCCTGCTCTGGGCCTCGGGCGGCTCAGCAGGAATGGAATTCCTGTAGCCGACTTTGCAGACTAATCGATAGTCTGTGACATTCAAATGTTTGAGTATGGCAGACCGTTCTCTGCTTCGCACGTCCTGCGGCCTGCTGGGATCCGGACACCATGGTGGGTCGGTCACACCTGCCCCGGCTTCAGTAAGTTCGTGAGGGATGGAGGGTCGTTTACCGCAGCCCGACTCGGCGGGCTCCATCAGAGCCTGCCTGAGAATCCCTGGGAATATTCTCCCCAAGCTCACGGCCGCTCCCGTCTCTGCCCCTTTGGTGGGAAACTCAGCGCCTTCCGTGTTCAGAGTTTCTCGATATTGTTTTTTTCTCTCCTTGACTTGTCTTTTAATTCTTGTTTTCTGTCTTTTATCTGCAATTGCGTGTGTTCTAAAAATCTAATTGTGCTTCTGTTTTTAATGATAGCAACTCAAACCACTTGAGTAAGTAGTCAGGCTGTAGACGGCACAAAGGAAAAGCCTTATACACCTCCACATCCCACCAACAAAGGCCCCGTGGAAACGCACCCAGATAAACCACGAATTGTCTCCTGACACCTTCTCCACACCCTGCACTGGCTGATGGAGTCCACTCACTCCATCCTCCAGACATTCCTGGAGCTCCGTGTGTGGGTGCTAGGGATACCGCGGGCGGTGGGACGGGCAGGGCCTGGAGCTGGCGGAGGTGGCTCCGCTAAGAAGGGGCGAGTGCTCCCCTTGCGGGGTGCAGACACACAGCAAAGCCGGCAGAGGAAGAGGCGAGACAGTCGAACTTCAGGAAATACCACAGTCTCCGTTTGCCCTGACAATGAAAAGAACATACTCCACTTGGGTATTAATGAAACCGCAGATCAGGAGGGAACACTGGAATCGTGAACTCCAACGTCATCCGGGCACAGAGCTCCCGAGCAGGGGGCTGCGTTGCTTCTCTCTGCCAGCCCCACAGCGGGATCACAGATGCGATGTCCTTTGAATAAAAAGCCTGGGATTTTCAGAGCCTGAAAAAAGCTTAATTTCCAGCTAGATGAAAAAAATGCCATTTATGAGAACCTTTGGGTAGACAGGAAGAAAAACAGAAAGCAGCAAAGCCCTATTTTGAGATCTCGCTTGCCTTCGACAAGGGGTGGGGTGGGGAGCTGGTGGGGGTGGAAATCAGCCTCCGATCGTATCAAACACGAAGTGAGGTTCAGACTGAGAAAGTGAACGTGTGAATCAGTCTCTCACAGCACATTCACTTCTGCCTCCCACTCACAAATGCTGCCGCGCCCGGCACCCTTTTGGCTCGTTTGGCTAAACATCAGTGACACGTTAGGGACAGCCGCCAGGCAAGTGGGTTTTGCCCATAAATGTGATGATCATTGACTGGCAGTTGTTTTCCCTCCGTGGCTGTGTAGTGATACTCAGGCTGTGTGCAGGGATGAGGGGTCCTTGGGGAACTCTCTGCCTACGTCCAAGACCTCACCTTCATCGAAACCCACAGGTCAGGACACCCCTGCTGCCACCCAGGAGAAGACACAGAGGTCTCTGCCAGTCCTCACTGCTGGTGCCTTTTGGCAGGACGTGGACCCAGTTAGGACTGGGAACAACTGACCTCAAGGCCAGGTCCCTTCCCTTGTGTGGCCTCCCAGAGCTAAATTTCATCAGGTTTCAAATCAAACAAGTTTCCTCTGTGCTACAGAGAAATTGTAAGGTGCTGCATCCTTCCCAGCTGTCACTGAGGGTGATCAAGGCCCTTGGAGGGGCAGCAAAGGCAGTGGGAAGATGCAATACAGAGCACGTGCAGACAGGCAGAAGCGCCCGCCCTGGAGGCTGGGGCAGTGCCTGAGGCCTTCCTGCAGGTAGCCTTTCAGCCACTTGAAAAAGGAGACATTAATATGCATCGTTTTGCATTTAGAGGTGTGTGGCTGGAGAGATTTTGCATCAGCAGCATTTGCTTCAGAAACAAGACTTTAGGTCAGGGTGGGGTCTGCCCTGCTCTGTGGGCCCAGGGAGCAGGATGGCAAGTGCCAGTCTCCTCTGTTCACTCTGGCTTTCTCCTCTGCACAGAGGAATTTCCTCGAAGGGCGTTTGCCTCCTAAGGTCTCTGTGGCTGGCTTCCCTGTCATGCTGTTTCCCAAGAATCCAGAACAGATTCAGGTCAGTGCATTCTGAGGCAGCTAAATGCTGGATAAATGGCACCGTACCTAAATTCAAGTGGCACAGCCAGGGTTACCTGCCGCCCATTCACAGTGGCTAACAAGTGTGAACTAATGTCGTGGACATAACCTCACTCCTCGGGTGGCAGCTTTGCCAAGGCTGGCTCCCTCCCTGCTTCTCTCCCGGCTGTCTAGTGAAATGGTTTCACCTTGTCTCATTCTCGTGCGGGTTCCCCTCCTGCCTTGCTCCATCCGTCTTTTCAAAGTCTGGGCACAAGATGGAAAGCGTGGCCTGAGTCGCTATCTGGTCTCCACGCGTCTCTGGGTCTGTGGGGTGTTGGCTCACGTACAAGGAGCAGCTAACGAGGTTTGTGCTTTGTCTCCGATTTTAGGACTGAACCATCTGGAATTCCTGGGCATTCTCCAGCTAATTCAGCTAGAGGCAAAAAGGTGGAGATAATTTTTTCCTTGGATTTCTCAGTTCCAGGACATATAACTTTAGTATTCCAAAAGATGGAATTACACCAGATCAGGGAGTTGGGGAAAGATATTCATGTCTCTCAGTTTGCCTCTCTCTCATGCACACACCACATGCACACACACACACACATACACACACACACACACACGCTCAGCAGGAGTTCAGGCCAACTACAAAGTTAAAGGATGCAGTCCACACGAGGGCCCTCTTCCGATACCAGTCACAAGTTTGGGCATCCCCAAGACCACTCTTAGGTCTGACAATTCACTGGGACTCACAGAACTCACCAAAAGCAGTTCTGCTCACAATTATGGCTTCTTACGGGGAAAGGGTACTGATTTTCTTCAACCAAAAGAAGGGAGGGGTGGGGTAGAGTCCGGGAAAACCACCCAAAGCAGAGCTCCTGTTGTCCCTTCCCCATGGGTTAGGATTCGTGCCACCATGTGACAACATGCACACAATATCACCAACCAGGGAGCTCCCTGAGCCTCGGTGTCCAGAGTTCTTATTAGGACTCCATCATGTGGGCATGATTGAGTGCCTGATTACCCACGTGGCCAACCACAGTCTCTGGGTTGGCAGATGCCACGTGGCCCAAAGACTCCACCCTAAGTCACCTGGTCGGTCTTTCTGGCATGGGCGGCCCCACCCTAATCCCATCACTGGACTCGCCAGGGTGACCCCAGGCCCCAGGCAAACACTCCCACCAGCCAGGACATCTTAGAGGTCACTTCCCAGCAGCTGAGGACAAAGGTCAGGCCTCTTTTTTGACAAAATCAAATTTTTACCACATACACTCTTGCACACACACGCAAGCACACAAAGAAGGAGAAAATGAAATAAAATTTTGGCCTAGTGGGTCTGTCACACCCCCTTTCATGGGCTGGTGGGAAGTTCCTTATCTCTTTTTTCCTGGTTTCTGTTGAAATTCCCTGGAACTAATGCCTATTGTACGTACCTGATTACAAAGAAAAAGGTTTTATAGAACATTTTTCCTCTCAGGAAAAGGAGGCACCCTGCCTTTTTCTCAGTGAGGGAGAAATGTTCTTTTGAATAATTTTTTAATTTACTAAACAATTTTCGATCCTATTGCTAAGGGGATGCAACCTGCCTGCAGAGAGGCACACAGATAATGTTGTTTTAATGTTTGTGCTGCTCCAAAGCAAGGCTTGCCGAGGCCCAGGGAGCCGCACTGTGGGGATTTGTAAAAGGACTACGGCCCTTTCACTGGGAAGACGAAAGCAGGTCCCCAGGCTGGGAAGGCCTGGCCTTCTCCCTCCCCAAGGCTGCAGGAACCTGGCCCCGGCCACTTCTCCAACACAGACACCAGCCTTCCCTGTTAGTGAAAAATTCATTATCCTTACCCCACAGAGGTGGTGGTGTTGTTCATTTCTTCCTGGGGTTGTAAAAAGTCAAACATTTTAAGGTCGGCAGAGTTTTGATGGTTCCATGCACACAGCACCTGAGACTGTGGTTCTTATTGTCACCCACAGGGCAGAGGGCTGCGTCCAAACGGTGATATTTTCAGCCTGAGGTTCCCAGTGGGGCTTTTCCTAGCAGTGGCTTTTAAAACTCTGCTGCTAGGACTCTCAGTGCCAGGGACATCTGCCTCCCTGCAACAACAGGTGATCCTGCTGTGGGCCTCTGTGGTCCAGGCTCAGAATTTCCAGTTCCCTCCTGCATCCCAGGGAGTCTCCGAGGACGGCATCAGAAGCTGCTGGTGCCCCAGCCTTGCAACGCAGCCACCCCAGCCTCTGGGCAGCACCAGGCTCTGCCCTTTGCAGAGAATAGGGTGTCTCCCTGCAAAGGTGGCTGGCATGGGGGTGGAGGCGGGATGTTCTGGGGCAGGAGGAACCCCTGACTGAATAACCAGGCCGTGCAAGATGCTGTAGACCTCCTGGCGGCTTAGCCCCACTCTGACAGGGTGGGTGTGATGGTGTCCACGAGTTCTGAGAGCAGCTCCACATGTGCCCGCGCTGTTCAAAGTCTCTTCTGTGGGTCATTTCATATGATTCTCCCAACAGCCCTACGAGATAGGTTCTTTAATTGCCCCCGTTTGCGCCTGGGGAAACTGAGGCACAGAGGGGGTTGTAACTTGCCCAAGATCACACAGCAAGGAGGTGGTAAGGTCAGGATTTGGACCTAGACTCCCCCCCCCCACTTCACCCCCGTGGGCCACCCTGTACCCTGGGGAGGGGGCCGGGTGCTGAGCCAGTGCTGGGTGGAGGGTGACCCTCTGGAAGGCCACCCCCTTGGTCTTCTCACCCAACGGAACCAGCCTGGTGACTCTGGTCCCCGACACCAGGGGGCAGGGTGAGACAGGAGAAAGGGCAGTGGGTGCGTGCAGGCAGCGCAGCCTTGCGGGCCTTTCCCTGGGACGCCAGGCCAGCCCGTCCTGGCTCTCAGGTGGCCCTGGCGGAGGGTGCCCGGGCGTGGGAGGGCTGGTGAAGGGCAGAGAAAGTGACCCCCTTTCTAACGCCCTTCAGGATCCTCCGATGGGCGGGAGCAGCAGCTGCCTCTGTAGAATATGTGAATTCCCAGCTTCTCAGGTATCCAACACCTTGGCAAGCGCCAGGGAGAGAAATCAGCGTATTAAAAATGTATTAGCAGGAAGCGGCAGCTGCTTCCAGCCAGGGGCTTATCCTGCAGGGCGCTCGCCTGCTGGGCTGGCACCGCCCTGGGAGACCTGAACTCTGTGCCTGCTGCTCTCGGGCCTGGAAACAGTATTAATCCCCCGTAATCATCACTCCTTCCCTGCCTCACCCCAGCTGGCTCTGAGCAGGGGAGGGGTCTGCATGTGCCGTGTGGGTGCCGCGCTGCTGTGCGGGGCTTTGCCCCATGGGGGCCTCCTGGGCAGAGCTTGTCTTATCCTGCGTGCAGCACGTGCTGCCCGGGGGACCCTGCGACCTGCGCCGTGTGAGGGAGCCCAGCCCCTCTGCTGGGTCCTTCAGGTGTCTCCTACGATGGGACCTTGCCACCAAGCAGGCCAAGCCTTGGCTCCCAGGTCCACAGGCCCAGCCCACTGAAACCCCGCAGCCCAGCAAGGACCAGGGTGCAGGCTGGGGGCATCAGGCTTCCCTCTCTTCTTGTGACCAATACCCCCGTGGGCGTTTCTAGAAAATACCTCATCTCTCTTGGGGTCACCAGTTCACCATGCTGGAGGGAGCACAGGCATCCACTGGGCCAAGTCCCTCCTTTAAAGAGGAGGAAACTGAGGCCCAGTCCTGGCATCCGTCTGTCTGTGTGTCTGTCTCCCTTGTCGGGGGGGCTGTGTTCTTCTGGCATCCATCTCACCCACCTACTTGTCCCCTCTGCTTCTTGGCCTGAGTCACGGTCTGTGGCCCAGCAGGAGAAGATCCCACTGGCCACGTTCATATTGCTGTGGCGATGTTGGTAAGGAAGAAACAGACAGGCACCATCTCAAGACCAAGTGTGCCCAGGTATGTAGTCCAGCATTATTCTGGATGTTTTTGCCAGGGTGTGTGCCGATGAGATTGACATTTGAATGGGCAGACTGTGAGGGAAGCAGGTGGGCCTCATCCAATCAGGTGAAGGCCTTAAGAGGACAAAACACTGACCTCCCGAGCAACGCGCCTCTGTAGCGGAGGCCTTCAGATACGAACTGCAGTGCTGGCCCTTCCCGGGTCTCCAGCCTGCCGGCCCACCCTGCAGAGTTTGGGCTGGCCAGCCGCCTTAATCACATGAGCCAATTCCTTATGATAAATCTCTTGTATATACAGACAGTCCCCAACTTTTATGATGGCTCGACCTACAATCTTTTGACTTTACAGTGGTGTTTTCAGCTGTGTTCATGAATGGTGAGTACCCAGGTAACCATCCTGTTTTTCACTGCTAGTGCAGTATTCAATAAATTACAAGGTATTCAACACTTTGTTACAGAACAGGCTTTGTGCTGGATGATCTTGCCCAGCTGTGGGCTAATGTAAGTGTCAGCGCGTTTAAGGTAGGCCAGGCCAACTTGCGATGTTCAGTAGGTCAGGTGTATCAAATGCATTTTCGACTCACGATATTTTCAATTTAGTATGAGCTTTTCGGGACGTAACCCCATAGTAAATCCAGGAGCATCTGTACACACACCCTATTGGTTCTGTTTCTCTGGGAAATCCCAATAGCGCAGGCAGGAGACGACTGCTGTGGGGCAGACAGGGAGGTGACGGAGGAGGTCTCGGAAGCAGCAGCTGCCGAGAACGCTCGAGTGCCCCCATGGACTCGGCCAGGCCCTGCACGGCAGTGTCCAGGACTGCGGCTGAGTGTGTGGGTGTCACCTCATGGTCAGGAGGGAATGTGTAGGTCCTTGGACCATGTCAGTGACAGCTATGTCGCTGTGACTGCGCCAGACCAGGAAAACTTTGTTGCACAACACACACGTCCGTGCCCCATCCTGGGGCCTGCAGTCCCCCTCATATCTGACCCCCGAGGGAGGCCTGTAGTTTTCCCAGCGTTGCTCTGGCTGTGGCCCCTCAGCCCTTGCTCTGGCGCCAGCCACAGCACGCCAGCTCCTTCCCTTGGCCCTCTGATGCCCCATGTGGCACTGCGGTGGTCACAGACCTCCCTGAACTCACAAATGAGTTCAGAAAGGGAAACGATGGAAGAGAGAATCTCGACTCTTACTGTTCTGGAGAGTCTGGCAGGCCCCCCATCCCCACAGGGCCCTCGCTGGGCGGCTGCCCACATGCCCAGCCTGTGGCGACCCTCCCCATCCTGAGAAGTCAGACACCTGCATCTCTCTCCCCCGCCAGAAGGCCAGAGCATCTGTGCTCAACTTGCCGACACCATCCCTGCCACGGCTGGGAGCCCCGCCTTTCAGAACCTGCCTCCCGGACAGGGGTGCTTTGCCAGGGGGTGAATGTGTGTGAGGTTCCAGGGAGAGGAAGTGGAGCAGTGACCCCTGGGACCTGGTGGCTGCTGTGAGTACAGCCAGACACCACAGTCAGCACGGTGGCTGCAGCAGGCCCAGGGGCTCTGCTGGCCCTCCATAGCGCCTGTGCAAGGGGAGGTGCCACATGGGGGCTAGACATACGTGGCCTCAGCTCCAGCTTCCCACCTGCTCCCAGGCTTCAGGCTGGGGGCTAGTGACTCCCCTTTGTCGAATGCAGACCCTCCCTCCTCCAGACACCCCCACATTCGTAAAAGCCATCATTCCTATATGGAGCTCCCTTTCCTGAAATTCGTGCAGTGACTCTGTTTTCTTGTCTGAATCCAGACTGGCGCATGTGGTGAGACTTCTGCCGACGTGCAGGCTGCTCGTAGAGCCCATGCTGATGTGGAGAAGGTGGCTCCTGTTGGTCTCAGCCTCTTGCACTTGGCAGCGTGCTCCGGGCGTAGTCTCTCTGTCATCCTGAGGCCTGTGGGTTGGATGTCCCCACCAAACAGAAGAGCAGTTCTCCAAAGATGGAAAGTTCTGCTGCCCCTAGAACAGAGAGGGCCAGTGTGGGGTGAGGGCAGTTTCCTGCCCACTCCCTATGGTTCCCTCCCAGTGACCTTGCCCTGGGCCCTTGCTGCTCCCCACGGAGTGGGATGAACCTCCTGGTGGGGGTGATGGCCCTTGGTCTACCTTTGCCGACTGGATGCAGACAACATATGAGAGGCTGTGTGCCACAGGGACTGGGTCTGTCCGGGGGCCCCTCTGCTGGATGGGGTGAGGCAGGGAGGGGAGCGTGCCTGCCCAGCTGGCTCAGCCTCCTGCCAGGTCTGCAAGCTGACCTGGGTCCCCTGGAAAGCTGGCCCAGCCCAGCTGCATCCGCGACCACAGTGAGAGTTTGGTTCTTTCTCTGCTGACTTCCTGTTTGGTTCAAAACTTGGGTAGGAGGAGGGGCGATGTAATTTGGGTCCCCTCAAAGACCTTGACAACAGGCAGATTTTAAAATAGCATTTTAAAGCCACCCACTTTCTGTCCTCCACTTTGGTCTTTCCCTATTTTAAACAGAACGTTGGCTCTGGAGGCAGAAAGCTTGAGTTTGAACCTGGGCTCTGCTGCTTACTAGCCGTGTGGCCTGGGGATGCTAAACTTCCAAATTCCTGGATCCCCGAAGTAAAATGCAGATAAAAATATTTTTCACTGATGTTTTAAGAATGAAATGAGAGTTGATGACTGAGCAAGGGCCCTGCAAACTCCAGAGCAGCGTATCCATTCTGATCTGCATCGTCCAATCAGACACACGTCCTTCCCACTCCACCTTCCCTGAAGTCGGGATGCGTGTGACAGTGAGTGTGGCAGTCAGGTTGTGACTGTCTGTGCCTCTCACATGTGACCCTGGTGGGGTTCCTGGTGCCACATGGGTAGCTGCAGCCCGGACAACCTAGTCCACAGACCACATACAGAACAACTGAGGCAGGAACAGGGGCTCTGGTCGTGGCTGGAAACCTTCCTTTGACTCCTAGAAAGTACCAGCCTCCAAACACGGAGTGGGTGTCAGCCGCTTGGAAGAAAAGTCCGAGACAACAGGGGCCCTCTTTGAAGAAATGCCCCGTCCTCACTCCTGACAGCGACCCAGAGGACGACACTGAGTGGGAACCTGCAGGTGTCCACGCTGTGCGTCAGGTGGCACAGGAGAGAGGGCTCGAACAGAAGGAGATTTGGGAACCACAGGGAATAATTCATTTCACTTAAGTTTCCTTTTTCTGTGCCAGTGAGGGAAACATGATAGAAAACAACCTCTAAGTCTAAAAGAATTTTTAAAAGAATTTGAAAATAAAATTGTAGGTGATAAGAAAGTACTGTGTTAAAGTTTAACTGGCAGTGTTTTTTATTCTTTCTTAGTGGCCCATCAAATAATGGTATGCCTTAGATTTCATGAACTATGGATTTATTCCAGGCAGATTCAGACAGATCTGAGTTACAATTTTAAGCTCAGCTCTGCAACTGCAGCTGTGTGAATTTGACCACATTACTTAATCCCTTTGAGCCTCAGTTTCCATATCTGACAGTGGGGATAATATCTGTTCTGGCTGTCTGGGTTGCAGGGGATAGGGAGGAACAACCCGAATTGGCGCAAGCCAAAGAAAGGAAGGCAGATTCCTGCAAACCCCAGGGCCTAGCCTTAGTCTTCCGTGTGGGCTTCGGTCTCGAGTTTCAGGTGGGGGTAAAACTCGGCAGAAGCTCAGGCCCAGCATCCTCCCCATTCCAGCCACCCGGGAGCCTGTCGATCGCTGCGCTCTGACTGCGTCGCATGCCCTGTCGTGAGTCAATCATTGGTGCCAGGGGAGCTGATTGGCCAGGCCTGCTGGGAGTGGAGTCAGCCCCATCCAAGGATGCTGCAGACGGGTGGTCCCCAGAGGAGGGAAACTGTGCGCTGGGTGCCCAAACCGGTAAGTGCACTGGGCCTGCTTCTGTGCACAGGAAAGGCACGTGCCGTGCTTCGCAAGGGACAGGCACATAGGGGCCTCAACAGACTGAATTCTCCTTTCCCTCATTTCCTCCCATTTAGGGTCATCTGCTCTTTAGGGCTAGCCAGGCCGGGTCAAAGGGTGCAGAGGTGAATGGGGTGCTGGCATTCCAAAGGGGGCCTCCTGCAAATATTAATAGGATGGAACCTCTTGTCCCACAGAGACAGGCTCAGTGGGTTCTTGTCTGAGGAAGGCTTTCTTTGTGCAGAGCTGCCACAGAAGCATGCAGAGGAAAACATCTGGACTACAAAGCAGTCTTTGCCCAGTGCGGGGAGTCAGCACCTTGCCTCCTTTTTCAGGATAAGCACATGGGCTTCTGCTCATGGGGGATGAAAAACAATCTCTGGAGGCACTTTGCTGACATTCTTGTAGCACAGTTCCTAAGGAAACTCTTGAGCTAATAATTCCAGGTCAAATTCTCATCCAAAACCACCTGCTGCAAGCAGCCCTGAGTGCTGGAGTGACGGCAGGTCTTGACCAGACAAGGAGGCCAAGAGCCCTCCAGAAGGACGGTTAATAGCACAGAGGATTTATTTCTAGGATCACCACCCCTGGCATGACAAAGAGGAGGCAGAGGGCTGTTCTGAGCAGCCGGCTCAGAGGACAGGGTGCCTGAGGGCTCCTCATCCTCTCAGCAAGATGCCCTGTTTGCCTGCCTCTCACCTCTGGACCCCTGTCGGGAGATTCACAAAGGGCTCACCCTCTCCAGTGCTATTTGTGGCTTCGCTGCTCACATGGGTCTCCTACGCGGTTCAGAGGAAGCCTTTGTGCCAGGAAGGCCATCAATGGAGGAATAACTCCTGCCATTTAATCCCAGCCCACGGCGCCAGCTGGGGATAATCTTTTCCCTTTTCCGAATAGGGATGAAAGTCATCTGTACCTGGGCCTCTCTTGTTCTCAAGAACAGCGGTGGCGGACGGTGGCAGTCCTCGCTGCTCAAGGAGATGATCCTCTGTGAGTGGGCGCAGATGGGGCGTGGTGGGGCTGGGCTTGTCTTGAGACCACCGCGTTCTCTCTGGCCACTTTATCTGGTGACCAAGGCAAATGTCGGTGGGTGGTTGGCTGGAACACCAGGCAGCGGAGGATAAGTGACCTCAGGAGCCATGCGCCTGTGCACGTTCCATGGGTGCTTTGATCAAAGATAGAACTATGGAGAAAGATCCAAATGCAAGCCGCCTTCCCTGCTCTACAGAGGGGCTGCCGCCAGCTGCGTGGAGCCCCGGAGAAAGAGATGAAGACGCCAGCTGTCCAGTCCCGTGTAGGAACAGCTCCCCTTCCAGGACTTGCCCGAGGCATCTTCCCAGCCTGCGGCCCTGGGCTCTCGGTTTCTGCACCCTCACCCTGTGAACACAGCTGGGCTGGGTGAACTCTGCGTGTCTGAAGTGAGAGGTACCTACGTGGCACGCCCACCTGTGCCACCTGCCCCCAGGTGTTCCCTAGCTGGCATTTTCCCCTGCCTAGTTCTGCAGGTTTGAAGGTGACACTGGGCACTGATGCTCCGAGGGCCTTGGAGATGGCGACCCGCCTTGGGCCCTGCTTTAGGGAGAGCTGCGGCTGAATTACGACAGATCAAGCTTCTCCACACACAAGTCCCGGCCTCTGGCAGGGGGGCAATGGACTGGAAGGGGCCCCAGGGAACTTTCTAGGGATAGAAAAGTCCTGTTGCGCCTCTTCTTTAGGGTGGTGATTACATGGGTGTATATAGTTGCCAAAACGCATTAAAATGAGCACTTTAGAACTGTGCATTTTGGTATGTAAATCATACATCAATTAAAAAATGTTTTACACCACCAGCTAGTGGTTCTTTCTGCTCTTTCTCGTGTGTGAAACGGGGGTTGTTGTGAGAACGAAATGAGCTATCCACCTGGGGCTGCTGTTAGGGGCCGGGGCGTGGAGAGGCCTCAGCAGAGGCCAGCTGTCAACAGTACTGCTGCTTCTAACCATTCCTAGTGTCTCGCCCACATCCTGCGGACAGAAGCAAAAGCCATTCTATAGTCAGCACACGTGGAGGACGTCTGTTGGCTCAATATCCATCATTCCAGAAGGCTCCAGGTGCCCCAGCCCAGACGCAGGGTCCACTGTTCACCTGCATGTAGCTCCTGCTGGAATACTGTGGTCATCTGTGTGGTGTCCTACGGACAGACTGTTACCTGCCCCCACCCGCCTGCCTTGCCACCAGGTGGTGCGTGTCACCAGGGCAGGCACCAAGTCTGTTTTGCCCATCACTGAATTCTCAGCACGCAGCACCGTGCTGGACACATGGGACTGCTTATAGCTATCTGTGAAATGACGTAAGGGTGATGGTGAAGACGACTATAATTTTAGTAACAATTTGAGTAGTTAACTTTCGAAACCTTTTCATTGTGAAATAAAACATACATACAGAAAACCACACCAACCGTGTTTAGCTTAATGGATGACTATAAGGCAAACACCCCTGAAACCACCATCCATGTCAAGAAATGGAACTTGGTTTCCCACCCACCCCTTCCCTTGCCCTTTACGCCTTGTCTGGTGAAGAACCCAGGCCGTCGGACTGCAGAGGTGCTCGTGCCCTGGGTTTGCTGATTGCAGCCTCCTGGTGCTGTTTTTATGTTCCTCTGTCCGTGGTACTTCCTGGCAAGGGGCAGCTGAAACCAGCGGCTCATCCGGACTTTGGTTGGTGCTTTGGCAGGACTGCGGTGGGGCTGGGTCCCTTCATCAGGACGCGTGCAAAGTCTTTCACTCTTTTCTGACGTTGGCAGCTGCAGTGAGTAGAAATGTGTCCCCTAAAAAGATACGTTCAAGTCCAAACCCCCGGTATGTCTGAATGGGACCTCATTTGGAAATGGGGTCTTTGTAGACATAATCGAGTTAAGATGAGATCCAACTTGATTAGGAAAGGCCCTAATCCAATGACTGGTGTCCTCACAAGAGAGGGAAATTTGGACACAGACACCTAGAAAGGAGAACCCCTTGTGAAGACACAGAGGTGCACCCACGCAGGGAGACCGCTGTGCGGGACTGCTGGGGGGCATCCACAAGCCAGGGCATGCCGAGGGAGGCCGGCAACCACTGGAGGTTGGGGACGGGCACGGGACGGGTTCTCCCTCAGAATCTCCAGAAGGAACCAACCCTGCAGACACCTGGATTTGACGCGTGGCCTCCAGGACTGTGAGAGGATAAGTTTCTGTAGTTTTAAGCCACCCAGTCTGTGATGCCTTGTTACAGCAGCCCTGTGAAACCAACAGAGCAGCCCAGATCCGTTAGCTCACTAGATGCTGCAAAATGGTGACATTCTGGTTCTAATGCTTCACTTCCGTCTCTTAGCCAGAATAATGGTATCTGGAGACGCCTCTTCCCGCCCTCTGGCCTCCCCGCGGCGGTATGTTTAAGTTTTATCAAGAACTCGCCCTGTGCAGCCAGTTCCAGGCGCTTTGCACTTTCTAATCTCGGGTCTCTACAGGGTCCCCGTGGAGCAGATGGACGGCTCCACTCGAGCCCCACCCTGCCCTGCCTCGGTGGGGACCTGGGGTGGCCACAGTCTTGTTCCTTTGTCAGTCAGTCAGGGCACTGTTAGCACCCGCCGCCTGAGGTCTTGCGGGGAGAAAGTGGGTGGATGACCGCAAACTGTCCAGACAGTACTTGGTGCATAGTAAGTGCTTGCAGATGGTCAACTCTTTTCCTCAGTGTATAGATGAGGAAACTGAGGCGATGAAAGGCTAAGCGACTTACCCAGGCCCCACGCCTCAGGCACCCACTCTCTGGATGGCCGCCTTGTCCCCAGCTTCCCAGGGTCACACTTTGGGCACCGCCAGGACTTGGTGTCCTGCCAGGTGGCCATCTGGGTCCTGCCCTCCTTGTCCTTTCCAAAGATGCACCAGGGTCTGGGCCCCATCCTTCAACATCACGTGGTGTGGGTCAGTGGGTAGATGCCATGGGAGGAACGAGCGCCAGATGCAGGCCTGGGGTCAAGCCGTGAGGGAGAGGGTTGTGCGGGCCTGACCTCCCCCAACATCCCAGCTCTCTGTAGGACACTTGGGAGAAACCAGCTTTGTCATTTTTCTGTGCCAAGTGATGCCTGGGAACTCCAGCTGCCCTGCAATTGAGGCCCCTGAGGGGTTTGCAGCCCCCTGGCCTGGGTGGCATCTGTTTGCTTGGAGAAAGGGGAGCCTGGTCCCAGCTGGCCTGTGGTCTAAGGTCATTTGGGGACAGCCCTTCCCACTGTACTCCACACTGCCCTGGTGATGGACGGATGGATTATGTAAGATACTTGCAGAGTCTGAGGGATTAAGAAAAAGTTTGAAGTCATTGCAGACATTCTGACAGCTGCCGGCTGAGCCAGGATGGACTCCTGATGAGGCCCTTTTGAAGTCAGCCCTCCTGGAGAGACTGACCTGGGGGTGGCTGTGGGGAGCCAGCCCAGGCTGGACGCCAGGGGGGAACTGACCCCTCGGCTCCTTCCTCCTTCTTGGGGCCCTGCCTCCTCGCCCAGGGACAGGCCTAATTCACCTGCACCACCACCAGGGAGGCACCCCCACAAACCCTCCAGACTTCTTAAGTGGCACCTCTGCGCCTGGCCTTGCCTGCCAGCGTGGGCGAGGAGTCACGGTACCTCCTCCAGCTGTCAGCACCTGGGAGAAGAACAAGGGCCTGGGAGGGTACATTCTGAGCCGGTGGGAGGAACGAGGTCCGCGGGTTCAGAGAGGGTCTCAGCCTCCATCTGGTTTGTTCTTATGGCTGGTTGTCTTCCGAGTGAGCTGCCCGCCTCCACGCAGAGGTTCCGAAGCCCCCAGCCAGGTCCGCGGCTGCGTCCCCTGCCTTCTCCCTGACTGTGTCCCTCCTCCGGTTGAGGGGCTCTGTCCTCCCAGCCACCCAGGCCAGAACCAGCACAGTCACTGCCACTCACTTCCCTCCTGGCCCCTCAGTGAATCAGCCACTGTTTGCCTCCTAAAGGGCCCCCCTCCCCGAATCTCGCCACCCCACGGGGCCTCATTATCTCCCGAGTCTCCCTCCAACCAGGAGACAAATGTCTTTCTTGGTGGGGACCATCTGGAATCCTTTCCTAAGTCCCGGCAGTTTGTAACCAGGTGCCACACACCTAGAAGGTGCTGGATGCTGGCTGAGCCCAGTTCAACCGCTCTGTCCTACAGGACACCCGTCTCCGCCCCGGGGAAGGGTGGGATCTGGGCCTCTGTTCCCCAGGCCTATCTCAGGGGCTCTCTGCACACCGGTGATCTTGCTACCTTGCTCGAGGCTTTTCCTGCATCCAGACCCTGGGCTTCGGGAGGACAGGGGCCGAGTCTCCTTCCCGGCGTGCCCCGGGGCTCAGCCAGGACCACTTCTGCGCTGGAGGCACGGATGGAACCTTCCCAGGAGCGCGGTTCTCTTTCTGGGGTGGGTGCTGTGACTGGGAGGCAGGTGGGAGGCGTCTCCGCCTTCTTTGTCGCCCTCCAAGGTCATTGTCATGTCACCTGAGTCCCTCATACGATTGTGCCAGCCCCAACCCTCCCTCTGCTCAGCGCCAAGTCCACACCCCTTCACCTCATGTATTCTCACTGCGCCGTGGCGGCTGCTTTTGTGTCTTCGCTTCGCCTTTCCT
Organism: Daubentonia madagascariensis; assembly: GCA_023783475.1. NCBI lineage: Eukaryota > Metazoa > Chordata > Mammalia > Primates > Daubentoniidae > Daubentonia > Daubentonia madagascariensis. The sequence continues at coordinate 10,572,604 of JAKFHU010001557.1, read as the reverse complement.
TGGACACAGAGTCTGACTAACGGGACGATATCCCCACTAGGCCTGGGTTTCCCCGTGCAGCTACGTGGCCCCGGTTTTAGGTGTGTAACGTGTTTAACCCATGCCATCCTCACGCAGGCCTGAGAGGGGCAGTTGCAGCTCCAGGGGCGCCATTCACAGACAACACGGTTTGTCTGACTCGGGATATGATGAGTGAGGGGCTCAGGACCACCCAGGGCTGTGGGGCCGCAGGGGAGGGAGCAGATTTGGAGGCCTTTGGGAGGCAAACAGACACAATTCCCCATGATGCACCATTGTCCTAATTTTGGAGGTGACTCGGGCACCGAGAGGATAAGCCACCTGCCCACAGAGCCAAGTGTGGTGGTGGGGTGTGAGGCCAGGCCTCGGGAAGAACCCGTGTGGCCAGCATTGACCAGTTGGTTGGGAGAAAGCTGGAGAAGGGGTCACTGTATTGGTTGCCCCTTGCTGCTGGGACGAATTACCACCAGCTCAGTGGCTTAAAGCAAAGCAAATTTGTTCCCTTATGGTCCGGAGGTCAGAGGTCTAAAGTGGGTCCTCAGGGCTGTGTTCTGGAGATTCTGGGGGAGAACCGATCTCCTTGTCTTTCTAGCTTCCAGAGGCCACCTCACTCCTGGGCCTGTGGTCCCTTCCTCCTGCGGCAGAGCCAGCCTGCGGAGCAGCGTCTCGCACGTCTGTCCCTCCCCCTCCCATAAGGACATTTTGGGACTACATTGGGCCCACCCAGATAATCCAGGATAAGCTTCCTGTATGAGCCAAGATTCTCCAGAGAAACAGAACCAATAGAACATACACTTTTCTCTCTATATCTCTATATATCGATATCTTTCAATCAATCTGTCTAGATATGTAAGAGGAGATTTATTGTGGCAACGGGCTCCTGTGACTACGGAGGCAGAGAAGTCCCGAGATCTGCAAGCTGGAGACCCAGGTGAGCCTCAGCACTGTGGGGGCCACTGGTCTCCTGAGTCTGAAGGCCCAAGAACCAGGAGCTGTGACGTCCAAGGCCAGCGGAAGATGGACGTCCCAGTTCAAGGAGAGAAGGAATTTGCCCTACCTCCACCTTGTTGCTCTACCAGGGCCCTCAACAAGTTGGAGGATCCCACCCGCATGGATGAGGGCAGATCTTTACTCAGTCTACTGATTCAAACGCTAATCTCTTCCAGAAACACCCTCACGGACACACCCAGAAATAAGGGGTTACCAGCTGGCCAGGTGTCCCTTGGCCCAGTCAACTTGACACATAACATTAACGTCTTGGGGGCCATTACTCAGCTGACTGCAGTCGCGTGAGCTCTCTTAGGAGGCGTCCAGTGTCCTTCTGTGTCAGGGAGAGCAGGGGAGCAGGGAGGAGCTCTGCAGCCTCAGGCAGAGCCGCCGAACGCTGTGCATTTTCAGCGTCATTTGTGGAGGGAGATGAAAACCACATCTGGCTGTGGAAGCTCCTGCCCCGACACCTGCCTGCGACAGAAAAGGCAGCTTCACAGAGGCTCATTAAATATGAAAACATGATGTTGATTTCTGGCAAACGTAAATTACTTAAGCTAGTGTAAGTGGATAAATATTTCATGCTACCATGTATGAAGTTCCTGCCAACAGCACGTCTGGCTGTGCAGCCAGGGACCTCTCTGAATGCCTCTCTGTGGTCTCGGCTGGGGGACCTGTGGGGAGCCCCTCCCAGCCCTGCCCATGTGCCTGCTGGGTTTTCAGGGCCACGCTCGGGCCCAGCTGTGAGCCGCTGGGGCCCCAGGCCGCCCTCTGATGCAGCCACCAGCACAATGGGTGGTTACCAGGAACCAGAGGAAATGCAGGGAGCAATCGCCTGGCTTTTTTTTGTTTTTTTGTTTTTTCCCTTGGCGAGGGAAATTAGAGCCATGACAGTTTGGGAACTTAGCTGCTTCTCTGCTCCTCGGCTGATGTGTGGGAGTTGGTGGTGCCCCATGGCTACCAGGCGGATGCTGGTGGCACAGAGCTCACCTGGGCCTTGTCTGTAGCATGTCTGGTCTGCTGGCCCTGGAGGCGCCTGGATAGGGTGCCCATCACTGGCTCCTCACGTCTTTGTCTGCTTGACTTCCTCCCACAAAAGCTGGAACCAGGAAGAGCCATCTCTGTCTAAAAAACTGTGCAAAGATTAGCCAACCCTGACCTTTCTTTAAAAACTGTGCAAAGATTAATCTCCACCCACCTCGCTGACAGGGAGAAAGAAATAGACACACAGGATGTGTGTCATAAGAGAGGCCATAAGACACCAGCAGCCTGGTTATGGCCCTGCCGAGGCCCCTGTGTGACTGTGCTCCACCATCAGTGCCACTTTGTGATGTGACAGCCCGTCCTCACAAGCTTATGGGCAAGAAAAAGCCTTAGCACCTATTAACCTGAGAGGGTGGGCTACGGGGTGAATTGTGTCACCCCAAATTCCTATGTTGAGTCTTACCCCCAGCACCTCAGAATGTGGCCTTACTTGGATATAGGGTTGCTGCAGATGTAATTAGTTAGGATGAGGTCATTAGAGTGAACCCTAATCCAATACGACTGGGGTCCTTATATAAAGGGGAAATGTGGAGACTCACACACACAGAGGACACCATGTGAAGAGGAAGGCAGAAACCAGGGTGATGCATCTACAGGCCACGTAATGCCAAGCATGGCCACAACCACGGGAGCTAGAAGGAGACCTGGAACAGGTGCTCCCTCAGCCTCTAGAAGGAACCAGCCCTGTAGGCACCTTGACGTCAGACTTCTGGCCTCCAGAACTGTGAGAGTATACGTTTCTGTTGTTTAAGTCACCCCGTTTGTGGCAGCCCTAGCAAACTAAAACAGCTAATTTTGTTTCTTGTGGGAGGGAAGGAGGGCCAGAAGGGGTGTTGCTGTTGGTGGTGCTGGTTGGGCTGTGTGGAGAGCTGCCTTGGATTTGGGCAGCACCTTTGGGGCTGAGGACCTGAGTCTAGGTCAGTTGTTCTTAGCAGGCGCTTACCATTTTCTACAAACCCAACACCGTCCAAGATGCCTCATTGGCTCGTTTGGCGCTCAGACAGCCTGGCTGTGTAGGCACTGCCATTCCCCGCCTGACTGACACAGAGAGGCTGAGAACTTGCCCAGGGCCACAAAGCTGGCAAGAGACAGAGCTGGGATTTGAACCCAGGCCGTCCCACTCTGGGGGCCCTGCTCTTGTAGGGAAGGGTGGAGAACGTCCTGGAGGACAATTTTCTGTCTCGGGAGGCAGAGGTGACTTGTTAGCCAAGTGGTCCAGATGGTCCCGAGGCTCTACAGCTCCAACTCACCTGGAGAGTGGTCCAGTGTAGTGTGGCACTGTGGGCAATGCCAGGTGCAGAAACCGCTCTCTCCTGCCCCAAGAGTAAGGCCACACTGGGCCTCCACCCATGCAGGCTCCAGTGCCCTCCCTGCAAGAAGGATGACTAGTAACTGCCTTAGTCTGGGAGTCCATTTCTGGGCTAGGTTGTTCCTCTCTGTCTGAGGTCCCGCTAGCGGTTGCCATCTGTCCATGGTGTCATCACTTGATGACTCCCCACCCTTAGCTTCTACAGGACCCTCTGCAGGGATAAGTGACCTCCCTCTGCTCATTCCACTTTTTCTGAAAGCTAGAAACAGGTCCCTCCAAAAGGAAGCTTTTTAATCGGTCAATGGGTGGGAGATGATTCTCCACGAATATTTCATGGTTCTGCATGGGCAGTCCAGGCCCTCTAAGCAAAGGGCATTGGAAGCTGATAGAATAGGAAATGTGCCTCTCCCCCAGAGGTATATACTTACATTCTAAGTGAATAAGCCTAAAGGTCTTCTCCTCCTGTGCTTGGCAAGGATTTGTTTACATTCCAGAACCAAGACAAGGTCTCTCAGGAGGGGACATGGGCAGATAAGCCAGTCACCCTATCATATAAGCTCCAGGTCTCACAATTTTGGGGCTCCTCTCTGTGGTGCAACCCTCTACGCATGCAGGTAGCAGCTTGCTCTGGCTGCATCACCCTGTGGGAATTGGGGCCGGGGGAACTGATGTTACAGTGCTGTTTGGCAGCTCTTTTTGCTGTGAGTAATAAATTTTCTGTTTCTCTAGCCTGGGAGTCTTGTGTTTTTCTGCCCAAATATGCATGTAAAACTGTGGCAAGCTAACTTATCAGTTTGCAAATAGGTTAACATCTCAGACCCAGAATAGTTTCTGACTTAGCAATTTTGGTGATGAGGATGGGGTTCTGTCAGTGATGTGGCCTGCTGAGCGAGAAAGGTGAGGGTCCTCTTGGATGGTGCATGTACTGGAGAACATTCTATGGGAACTGGTAGCAGATGTGTCAGTCAAACTCTCTGGTTCACTGGGTAGTACATGGTCCTCTGCCTTGTTGTCCATCAATTGGCAAGGGTTGGGAAGGTGGGTGAAGGCTGAAAGTTGGGAGGTACGGTTAAAACAAGAAGCCCAAATGATGCATTTGGTTTTTGCTTTCTCCGCCAGGTGGGAGGACAAAAGGTGCTGGGGTCCCCACAGCTGATACGGGACTTCGGGTGAGGCTGAAAACATTAGAAGTTTGTTTGTTGTTCTTTCCTCCAGGCAGAAGGAGAAAGGGTTAAGCATTTCCCAAAGCTGGTGCAGAGATTTCAGTGGGCCAAGGACATAGACAGTTGAGTCACAGGCAGCTGCCAGGCCGCTCAAACCTGAAAGTCAGTGCTTCTTGCACATTGGCGCAGAGGCGTTTTCTCAGTGCCTCCCCGGTTCATTGATCCCCTCTATCCTAAGGGTCTGGGGTGGGCTCAACGTCTCTCTGGCTCTGAGAGGAACCAAAGGCCCCACACACTCATCCCAATGTGCTGGGGCACTTCAGGGAGGAGAGGAGCTCCCGTGTTTGTAGTTCCGTTGGATGTGGGCAGCCAAGTCACCATCCTGCACGGTCCCGTGGTGGAAAGGGACGCGATGCAGGTGCAGCTGAAGGTGCTGGGGAATGTGGGATGAAGCTGCGGTAGCAAGTGACGGGGCAGGAGGAGTCCCTGGGTGCCCAGAGCACCAGAGAGGACGTGGACCCTGGGGCAAGGGGGCCACAGAGAAAACACCTCTTGGCCGCTTCATCCTCCTCACCATCTCCTGTGCCCGCCTCTGCCGCCTCTGCCCACACCCAGCCTGGAGGTAACGTCATCTCCTGGGGGCTAGACTGTAACTCTCGAAGTGCTGAGTTAACTGGTAGGGTTTTGGAGAGAATTGCAGTAAAGAAAAAAAAGGTCTACGTGACTTTGTGGCCTTTCGGGCCCATTCGATGCACTGTTTCTGCTGCTTCCACACCTGGATGTATTGCAGGAGCTGACGTGCTGTGTTGTGTGCTTGTCACACCCTTGTCACGCCCATCTCATAAGTCCTAGAGGGGTTGTGCAGACCAGGGGAGAGCTGCCTTTCTTTGGGTTTGTTGTCTTTGTGGGGTTCTCAGGTTCTTTCATCTATAAGTTTGTCTTTCACCAAATTTGGGAAGCTTCCCAGCCATTATTTCTTCAACTATTGCTTCATTGCTTTGGCACTGTATTCTTTTTTTGTTTGTTTGTTTTGAGACAGGGTCACTCTCTGTCACCCAGGCTGGATGCAGTGGTGCACTCATAGCTCACCGCAGCCTCGGACTCCTGAGCTCAAGCGATCCTCCTGCCTCAGCCTCCCCAGTAGCTGGGACTACAGGCACGTGCCACTGTGCCTGGCTAATTTTTAAAATATTTTAAACTTTTCTGTAGAGACAGGGTCTCGCTATGTTGCCCAGGCTGTCCTGAACTCCTGACCTCAAGCGATCCTCCCGCCTCCGCCTCCCAAAGTGCTGGGACAACATGCGTGACCACTGCGCCCAGCCTGGCCCTGTACTCTTGCTTCTCTTCTTCTGGGGCTCCAGTGACATGAATGCCAGAACTGTTCTCCCCCTTTGTCATCCCAGAGGTTCCTGAACCTCTATTTTTTTCAATAACTATTCTCTTTGTTAAGATCTGACAATTGCTATTGACCTAGCGTCGTGTCCACTGACTCGATCACTTGTGATCTACTTTGAGCCTATCCAGTGAGTTTAAAAAAATTTCAGTTATTGAATTTTTCAGTTCTAAAATTCCCGTTTGGATTTTCTCTATATCTTCTACTTTGCCAAGACTCTCTAGCTTTCCTTTTGTTTCGGGAGTGTTTGCAATTGCCCGTTGAGCACTTTTATAATAGCTGCATTGAAGTCTTTATCATATAACCCTAAAATCCATGTCAGCTTTTCATTGGCAATGTTTGTCTTTTTTTTTAATGTGAGTTGATATTTTCCTGATTCTTTGTGTACTATATAGTTTTGGATTGCGTCCTGGACATTTTGAATATTCTGAGACTCTGGGCTTTGTTTAAATCCTTTGGAAAATATGGTATATTTGTTCAAACAAGCAACAAACCTAGTTGAGTTCAAGACTCATGTTCCAACTCGCCTTGTGTGGGTCGTGGTTCCAATGACAGGTCGGTTTCCAAAGCCTTTGGAGCCCTAATCTGTCCCACATGTGCACCATCTAGTAGTGGACATTTGAACTGGGAGGTGGTTCAGTTCTTGAAGTCTCTGATACACTGCCTAGGTCAGATTCATGCTATGGGCAGCTTGGACGGGTGAGACCAGGAGTTTATAACTAATTTTGTGGGGCTTCTTTCCAAAGCTTTTCCATCTCTGCAGCCTTCTCAATACTCTTTGGTCCATTCTGGTCCTTTGGCCACAAACCAAGGGCTCTAGTTACGCTGCTGTGATGTACACTTCTGTGACCTTGCCCTTATCTGGTGCCACATGGCAGAGAACAGAAAGAGGAGAGAGAGCAATGGGGCTTGCCCTGCCCTCTTGGGATCACAGATGCACCAACTGGAGAGGGAGTTTCCTTTCCTTCTGACTGTTGGCTCTTGTGGGTCCCTGTTGGTGTCTCTGCCAACGTTGCCATGGCATTTCTTGGGGGCTAGAGTGTGAGAAAACAGAGAAGAGAAAAGATGTGGACTTTCCACATTTCCTCTGAGCATTGGGAGACCATTTTCATGCTCCTTGAGCCAGAATCAGAGGGCCTCCCCTAGAGCTTTCTCTGTCTGTGCCGATGTTCACTTTTGGGTTTCAAGCTGCTTTGTGTTCAGGCCAGGACCGGAGGGAAAAAACTGTAAACTCACTGCTTATTTGGTGGTACTTTGAAATCTGGTTTTCTTTCTCAATCTGCCTACTGAAATTTATTTTTCAGAGTCCTCAAATAACAGGCCCGTGCATATGTTCAGGTGTCGTAATTGTGTCCGGGTGGAGTGTGCTTACTTCACCTAGTTTGAAGTTGGAATCCTTGCCTTTATTTTTTAAAGATAATTTCACTGTATAGAATTCTAGGTTGACAGTTTTTTTTTCCCCTTCTGTACTTTAAAGATGTTGGTTCACTGTCTTCTTGCTTGCATCATTCCCCATAAGAAATCTGCTGTCATTTTAATCTTTGTTTCTCTGTATGTAACACGTTTTTTCCTCAGGCTACTTCTGAGATATTTTCTTTATCACCAGGGTTAAGCAATTTGATTATGATGTGCCTTTGTGTTTCTTGTGCTTGAGATTAATTAATTAAGCTTCTTGAATTGGTTTGTGGTTTTCATCAAATTTGGGATATTTTTCTGCCATTATTTCTGTAAAGGGGGTTTATGTTCCCACCTTCTCCTTTGGAGATTCCAATCGCACGTATATTAGGTTGCTTGACATTATTCTCAAGCTCACTAATTCTCTGTCAATTTTTTAAAATTATTTTTTCTCTTCATGTTTTGTTTTGGATACTTTCTATTGCTACGTTCATTGATCTTTTCTTCTGCGATATCTAATCTGCTATTAATTCTATCTGAATTTTTCATCTCAGATATCGTAGCTTTCATGTCTAGAAGTTTGATTTGGGCCTTTTTATATTTTCTGTGTCTCTAACTTTTTGAACATATGGAGTTCCTGTCTGATAATTCTAACATCTATGTCAGTTCTGAGTCAGTTTTGATTGATTTTTCTTCTTACTACAGGTCATATTTTTATGCTTCTCTGCATGCCCAGAACAGTTTGATTATATGTCAGATACTGGGATTTTATATTGTTGGTTGCTGGATTTTTTCTTTCTTTCTTTTTTTTTTAAATTTTGGTTATTTCTAAAATATTCTTGAGCTTTGTTCTGGGATGCAGTTAAGTTACTTGGGAACATTTTAATCTTTTCAGATCTTACTTTTAAAAAATTTAAATCAGTGTTTGGTCTGGGGATAATTATTCCCTAAAACTGAGGCAAGACCCGAGTACTCTACCCAATGCCCCATGAATTACAAGATTTTCCACTCTGGCTGGTGGGAACATTAACAATTCCCACCCCTGCGTGAGCACAGGAACTGTTTCCTCTAATCCTTTTGGGTGCTTCTTTCCCTAACCTTGCCTACATGCACTGATCATTACCTGCTGAATACTTGAAGGGGACCCTCTGCACATCTCCAGAGAGCCCTCTGTGCCATTCTCTCTGCTTTGTCCTGTGAAACCTGGCTGCCTTGGTCTCCCTGGACTCTTGGCTCTGTCCTCGCCACTCAGGGAGTCTGCTGGGCTCCACCTGGGTTCCCCATCCCTGTGCTGCCGCCTGGAAACTCATCCGATAAGCTGTGGTGACCTTAGGGCTCCCCTTATTTGTTTCCTGTCTCTCAGGAGTCACTGTCCTTCTGCTACCTGGTGTCCCATGGCTTGAAAACCTTTGCTTCACATTTTTTTTCTTTTGGTTACTTTAGTAGGGAGGGTGCATCCAACCCCTGTCACTCCACTTGGCCAGAAGCATTAGTCTCTGCCTATATATCATTTAATCAGGGGAAAACGTCCAGAAAATAGCAGTAACACTTACTGAGCACTTACTACATGCCAGGTACAGTGCTAAGAACTTCATTTTCCTTGTCCATAGAATCCTCACACTAATTAGCTTAAGTAGGTGCCATTGTTATATCATTTTCCACAAGAGATCAATGAGTCTGGCAGGGGCTACTCAGCTGGTTAGTGGTGAAATCAGAACTGAAGTCCTGGTCAGTGGGGTCACCCCGCTGTCCTCCCTGTTGGTGTGCAGGCACCATGCCTTAATAGGGAGCTCCAGGAGGCTCTTTCCAGGGGGCATTCTAGGACAATGAAGGCTGTATTTGAATGAAATTTGACAGGTCTTTAAAAACTGAGATGAACTTTCTCAAGAAGCCTACGATAAAATTCTGGTGATAACCATAATTTGGTCATAATTGTTTTCCTCCTTTATCCCATTGTGTGCTCCTCTGCTGACTTGGATTTCTCCCAGGCTGGGACACATGAAGGGCCGTGGTGGTCTAGCCACAGCTGAGACCCTTTCACTCTATACGTGGGGGCATTTCTCAGGAGTTAGCTGGTCCATCCAAGGGACGATGGGGACAATAAGCCAGTCACTGCGCAGAGGTCTCGTAGATGCCAGGTTCAGCAGAAGCCAGATCCGTTTCCTCTGGGAACTTCCCTGACTCTTTTCCACCAGTCCCACTCCTACGGCCAGACTCCGCCTCATCATCCTGTGCTTAGCGCAGGGCGGTGTCTGCTAGTTTGTCTACCCCGCTCCTGGACTTGAGCACGTGGGACAGAGGATTTGTTATTACTTAGATCTCTACTCCTTGCACTAGGCAGACTGCTCAGCCGCACTGGGCTCTCGGTGAGGACAGCCTGAGTGAGTGAATGAATGAATCTCAGACTTGTGCCGGTGAGAACACCCTGGGCCGTCGTAACAGGAGATCCACCTTGAAACGGCTTAACCAGGAACAGATCTTGCATCTCAGGTGAGCATCGGTTCCGCGGCAGGGGGGCTGCAGGCACAACACGACCGGGGCTCCACCTCCAGTCCCTCGACTCCGCCTCCCCTCGTCCTGGGGCAGCTCCATCCCGGCCTTAGGACGGCTGCCTGCCTGCCGCAGGCGGACGGACGAGGGGCTCATGCACCCGCTGGGAGCAGCGCACGCAGGTGCAGGGAAAGTCCTCATCTCTCTGATTGGCCGGCCTCGGTCGTGTGCCCGTTCCTGGACCTGTTATAGTCGCCAGAGGGATTCCTCGTGCTGATTGGCTGAAATAATCACAGGCGAGGAGGGTGGCATACTGTGATTGGCGGATTTGGATCCATCCAGAATGACAGGTGCTTCCCGAGTCCATGCGCAGTGCAGAGAAGAGCTGGACCAGACCAAAGATTAGGCCCCATAGGGGAGGAGGGGGGCAAGGCGTGCTGAGTGGCTGACGAAGTGACCAAGCAGGCAGGAGGTGGATGGAGCGGTGGGTGGAGAGCACAGGCCCTGTCCCAGGTCTGCCAGTGAGTGACTCTCTGTGGGGTGACAGGCAGTCCCTGCGCCCGCCCCCATCCCGGGCTCCCTTTCTGCTCTTGCAGAATGAGCTGCTGCAGAGACAAGTAGCATTTCTCGGGTGCACGCCTGGCGCTACCTCGGCCCTGTGCCAAGGCTGCACGTGCGCAGTCCCGTCTGGGAGCCTCCCCCTTCCCTTTGGGAAGGGATTGTGTTCGCTCCATTTTAGGGATGAGAAAACAGGTGTAGAGAAGTTAAGAAACTTGCCCAAAGGGCAGGCCAATATGGTCTTTTGTGACCACCAGGGTCTTTTCAAGATGGGATGTTCTCTGTGGTTTCCAGGGCACCACCCCCAGCCCCATCCTGACCTGCTGCCCCACACCCTCTCCGTGGTCTCCAACCCCACTCTCCCTTCCCTCCCGTCCTCAGTGGGCAGAAAGCATGGCCAGATTTGAGTCCTCAAAATGTAGATGCCCTGACAGCCCTAAGCAGGACTGTCCACCTGGCTGGGGTGGGAAGGGCACAGCAGCTGCGTCCTGGGCTCCTCCAGCCCCTCCCCCTGGACTTGCAGAGGGCGAGCTCACTGAGGGGCCCTCAGAAGGACAGTGTGTGTGAGACAGAGGCCTTCAGGGTCCTGCTGAGCACACCCAGGCGATTCCATGCTGCAAAGAGATGAATTCATGGAGAAAGATAAAATGTTGAGCCGACATTAAAGCTGAGGACATGTGAACCCCAGGGCAGCGAGTGTGGGTGGGCTGTGCCCCTGGACGCTGCAGCTGAGTTGGGACCACCCCTCCTTGGCACCACGGAAACAGTAATGTCAAAAATAACTGTTCTTGGCCAGGTGCGGTGGCTCCTATGCCTGTAATCCCAGCACTTTGGGAGGCTGAGACGGGAGGATCACTTGAGCCCGGGAGTTTGAGACCAGCTTGAGCAAGAGCGAAACCCTGTCTCTACAAAAAAATAGAAAAATTAGCCAGGTGTGGTGATGCATGCCTGTAGTCCCAGCTACTCTGGAGGCTGAGGCAGGAGGATGCCTTGAGCCCAGGAGTTGGAGGCTGCAGTGAGCTATGATGACACCTCTGTACTCCAGCCTGGGTCACAGAGTGAGACCCCGTCTCAAAAACAAACAAAGAAACAAACAAGAAAAAACCATTCTCATTAGTGGTACGCTCATCACATGCACTTGTCAATTCCGCAAGCATTTGTCAGGTATGAATGATGACGTGCTGGCCATGTGGTCACATCACCTCACTAAATTCTCAGGACAGTCTGAAAGGCAGGTCCTTGTCTTCTCGTTTTACAAATGAGGACAACAAAGGTTCAGAGAGGCCAAATAATGCAGCCAGGAGGAGGATTCGTGCCAGGCCCCCTGTCCCCAAGCCTATACTCTTGACCCCTCAAGCCCCTCTCACAGGATCCTGGGGACTCCCCCCAACCCCACCTTGCTCAGCCCAGGACACGTGGCCACAGGTGTTGCTTCTGTGCCGCAGAAACCAGGTGGTGTCTTCCTTGCTCATCCCTCTTCTAATTGCTGTTTTGCAGGCAAAAAGGGTGCAGGCAGCTGAGGCCTCTCTCCTCTCTTCCTGCTCCAAAATCCAGAATCTCCCTTTCCTCCTGGATCCAACAGAAGCAGCTGCCTTTGCTGCTCACGCCTCCCAAATTCATCACCCCATGAATGCTTGGAAAAATGCAAATAAAAGTAAGATTATGATATTTTTTGTAAACAAGCAATGCAGCTACTCAAATCTGATTTGGGCCGTCAGCCCAAACCTCCAGAGAGATACTGATGTTGAAATATTTGCGTATGTTCTCATGGAACATTTATTGTGGAGTGCTGGGCTCCAGTAAAGCTTCTATATAAATTATTCATTATGGAATTCAGATGAAACGCCAAAAGCCCTCCCATCGAGGGACTGCCTTTTTTTATTTTTATTTTTTTTTGTTACCTCTGAAGAGCTAGTCTTAGCATCTAAGACTGTCAGCCAGGCGGGTGGTGTAGTTATCGGGGACAAAGGGATTGCTGTGGTGAGACAGTGCTGACCTCAAGCTCGAGTCTCTTCGAGAAAACCTGGCTTTCCTTAAAGGACTTTCTCTGCCGGTGGACCACGTGCTAGCGTCCTGGGAGCTCTGGTTTTCTGAGAATCTTTGGGACACGTGGGTCCCTGTGTCTCCTGCTTCCCGTACTTGGAGGGGAAAGCCGGTGGCTCCCGTTAGCATGGCCCTTTGAAGCTCCTGGGCCCCTCTTGGCCCCAACCCGGGAGATCTGCTCTGAGGCAGCCGCAGGCAGGGCCCAGCTGAGCTGTCCGTGTGCCATGAGGGAAAGAGCTCCAGGGCGAAGTGGGCACCGCTCTGCCCACAGTGCCAGAGCCTCTGGGGCCCCAGCCTGGGGACAGTTGGGGTCTGCCTCCTAGCCAGCCCCGGGGCACGAGGGCAGTTACTGACAGGAGACAGGGTCTGGGGACACACTGCCCAAGCTGTGGCTGCTGGGCAGCCTGAGACTCGCCTTCCCTCTGCAAGGCCTTCCCCACGGAGCCAAGTCCCTGGTCAATCCAAATTCAAGTATGGTCTGGCACAGCTGACTCTTCAACTGCACCTCAAGTGATCTTTTAGGGGTTTTAAAATTTCCATTTTTTAGCATTATTAACCACTTTTTTTTCCCTTAGGGGGAAACAGGTGATGCATTAAATTTTTTTTAAAAAGCCAAAAAACTGAAATTTATTAGATTTATGCTGAAAATATTGAACAATTCACAAAGGGGCATTGGGTCCTGAGAACCTTCCAGATCTTAGGCTGGGACACAAATGGGCAAACGGCAGCTCGAAGTGAAGCAGGAAAGGGCTGGTCCTGGCTCCGGAGCCCCATGGCCCTCTCTCCCCTCTCGTTTCCCGCCAGCTTGATGTCGCCCCCCTACATTGCACCCATATGTGTATATTTTAGTTTTTATCATTCGTTGACACTTTCTGTTAGCATCTTGTTGATTCCAAGCTGCATTGAGGACTCAGCCACAGAACTTTCTGGAGTCCCCTCAGTCTGGCTGGACTGAGAGCCGACCCCTGGCCGTCCCTGGTGCTGCTCCTCAGCTAGTTCCGTCTGCAGGGAACATGCTTTCCCACCACACTTCCCTGCGATCGGCCCGGCCCAGGCCTTGGGGTCTGCCTGGCAGTGTCCCCATCCTCCACTCACCAGGCCGCCCCGGCCCTGGACCCGCAGCGCCGTGTCCTGCTGTGTCCTGGCCCTGCTCTTTCCCGGGACCTCGGGGCCTGGTCTCTGAACCGTCGCCTCCCTCCAAAGGCCTGCACCAGATTCGCTTTGCCGTGGCCCCTGGCCCCTGTGTGTGAACAGCCCTCGAGTCACCACGTGATGAGTGAGCTTTGGGAAGAGGGAATGACAGCACCGGTATTTTAAAAAAATCCATTTGTTCAGCGTTTACCCATCTTTGGAGCGATGCCCTTTTTTTCCCTGAAAAGAGCAGCGTGTGGGAGGGAGGGAGGCCTTGCCCGCGGCAGTGCAGAAAACAGGGATGTGAGCTTGCGACAGACACGCCAGGTCCCCGCACACCTGTTCTTATTTGCATGAAGCGGGGAGGCCTCTGGCTCTGCTCTGTCCCCTCTGTGTGTGTCTCTCTGTCTCTGTGGCTCCCACACGGGCCCCACCCGGGCCGGGCTCTGTGCTGCGGTCTAGACGGGAGTGAGCTCTGGCACGCTGCCCGGACACACTGTCTTCCTTGCCCTTTAGTTAAAAAGCAGCAGAGAGGGAGCGTCTGGGCGCTGTCCCCCACCCCTGCCCGCGAACAGCTGCACCGAATGTGAGTTTATGTTTCGGACTCTCAGGCCTTCGTGCCCGGAGGGTGCTGGTTCTGGCCCCTGCACAGTGGGGAGAACCATGGGTAGAGGAGTAGAGACAACGCGGGCGAGGTGGGCGGGGCAGCCCCTGGGCGCTGAGTCCCTCCTGGTTGGAATGGCAGGCGCCGGGTCCTTCCTGGAGCCTGCTCCTCTGCCACACAGCCACGTGTGGTGACACGATCCTGGACGCTTCCTCACCATCTGTCTCCTGAGCTGGATCATCGCCCTCCCGGAGAGAGGAGTCCCACTTTGCAATTGTGAGTTGTCTTTTGTCTTTCCCTTTTCACTCCACATGCAGTGACTCTGATGGCTTGAAGGGGCTGTCGGGGTTTGCAGTGAGCACGGCTTGTTTTCCTAGACGTGTAGGAAGCAGGGGCCGGCAAGGGGGCGCGGGGCACCCAGGGCCCAACCAGGTGAGCTCAGGACCAGCAGAGCCACAGGCCCACAGGGCATCTGGCGAGGGGCATCCCCGTTGGGTGACGTGGAGGCTGTTCTGCAGAGGCCACCAGGAAACCCGGGTCAGGCCTGGGGCAGAAGCAAGGTCAAAGTCAAGAATAATGTCCAGTGGGAGGTCGAGCTTCGTCCAAGGCCTACAGGGGATGCTGGGGATGCCGTGGGGTTTTATTAGTTCCCATAGGAGGGTGGGGTCTGGGAGCCTGAGGCCCAAGGAGCTGCCCTGTAGAACCACAGGTGTGCCCCCACCTGTTCCCCTTGGGGTTTCTTAAAGGTGTCAGGGTCTGTCTCTAGGACTTGAGGTCTAAGGCTTTGCTTAGTCTTTAAAACCTCCCTCAGTGGTGGCTCCCACGGCTCCCAACAAGCCCCTCCAGCGTTCTCACGTTGCCTGAGATGCTGTTTCCCTTACTGCCCTCGTCCCCTGCCCCACGCCACATCCCCTCTCACACCGTCTCCCACCCGCTCCCGGCCGCCTCCTCCCGTGTGCGTGGTCTGGGTTTGATTTCAGCAAACACAGGCGGTTCCTCTTCCCACTTGGGACGAGACCTGGCAGATATGTCACAGCGAAGGCAGCCTCCCTACTCCTGCCAGCCGCGGAAAGCAGCGATCAATAGGCAGCGCGCAGGGTCTGACGAGCTCCTGAAAAGCGCATCTCTCTCGCCTGTGTCGTCTCGGCGGTGGTCTCAGCCCCAGCATCACAGCGCTCCTGACAACTCGCGTCTTCCCCCGAATGGCATCACTTGCAGAAAGGGGGAAATGATTCCCGCAATCTATGGGGGAGGCGGAGGGGAGTTCTTGGCCCCAAACCCGGGCCGTGGCACCGGCGTGAGGTCAGGGTACAGCCACACTGACAGAGAAGCCACTTCATATGCTCGGTGTTCCCGATGAGTTTGCGTCTGGAACAACTGCGGCAAATGCACGTCCTCTCTGCTGTCTCTTCTGTGCGATGGGGCTGGGCCACGAAGGCCGGGACTCGAGGGTGCTTGGTCGGTGCTCGCTGGACCTGTGACCTGTGTCTCAGTGGCGTTTGCAGTGATGGATGCGAATACAGCCCTTCGAACCGCTCCTTAGCCGAGGGTGGGAATCCCACCACACAGGCTCCTGGTTATGGATGTTTTCCCCTTTCTGGTCTTGGAAGAATGACTAAAACTCGAGCTTTGGCGGTAGGTGGATCTGAGTGTGAATCCTGGCCTGGCCCTTTGCCAGCTGCATGAAGTCAGACCAGCTGCTTCTCCTCTTCTGCAAAGCGAGGTGGGCGGAGGATGAACAGTGTGCTGCGTGCAGCCGTACTGCGTGCTCAGGGAGTGGGAGGAATAAGAACAATGCTTTGCGCTTTTTCTGAGCAGCTGCTTTGCTTTTCGGTGTCTGTCGTCTGTACATCTGGAGCTGAGCTTGAGGACCCTCTCTGGCACGCGGTCAGGAGTTTGCCGCGCACGTTTGAGTCTGATTCATGTCTAGTTCCACCTTGAGGCCCTGCCTTGCTGTCACCAGGTCCACTTTTCCTCATCTACTCGTGATTGACACGGCCTTGGGGCTCTGTGTGCGTCCCCATGTGACAGGACGAGATTTGCTACCCTGGGAGTATCCCCAGCCTGTCCCCCCGGCCCCCTCCACCCACCACAGGGGATTCTGCCTTGACCTGCTCTCTCAGTGCCTCTAGTTAGATGCTCAGGGGTTCTGTCTTTGCTGTGGCGTTCCCTGGCCTTAGCGTGAAATGGAATCTGAAGAATGGTTAAGGCAGAGAGAAGGCTGAAAATGCATCCTGTGTTGACAGCAGCATTGTCCATAACCACCGTGGCGTGGAAGCAACCAAGACATCCTTCAGTAGGTGAGTGGATAAACAAACCTTGGCACATCCAGACAATGGAATATTATTCAGTGCTAAAAATAAATGAGTTATCAATCCATGAAAAAACACGGAGAAACCTTAAATGCTCAAATGTTACTAAGTGAAAGAAGCTAATCTGTAAAGGCTACACTCTGTGTGATTCCAAGTCTATGACATTCTGGAAAAGGTAAAAAGACCAGTGGTTGCCAGGGCTTAGGGGGACAGGAGGCACAGATGGGCAGAGCACAGAGGATTTTTAGGGCAGTGACCCTCTTCTGTATGTTACTGTAATGGTGGATACATGTCACTAAACATTTGTCCAAATCCACTGGACGTACAGTACCAGGAGTGAACCCTGATTCGACTATGGGTGCTGCGTGATAACACTGCGTCAATGTAGGGGCATCAGTCATAACAACTGTGCCACCCAGGCGGGATAGGATGAGTAGGGGGGCTATGCATGTGGGGACAGGGGCTGTATGGGAATTCTCTGCACCTTCTGTTCAATTTTATTGTGAGCCCAAAACTGCTCTAAAAAATAAAGTCCATTAAAAAAAACAACAACCAGAGGCTAAGTCAATCTCTACGATAAAAATATGAGGAAAAAAAGAAGTAGGGAGAGAGATGCAGGAGGTGAGCGGGACGGTCAGGGAGGGTTTCTCGACTCTGCCCCGCGAGCGGCTCTGCAACAGAGACAGGAGGACGAGGGTTAGGGAAGGGAGGAAGAGGCCTGGCCTTGGACTATGAATTAGATCCATGATCATCTTCCTCAAGGGATTCAAGCAAACTTGGAGCCCCTCTGGATTCTGCATTGCGCTTCTTTGCATGCAATTTCTCATCAAGATTGGACCACATGGCATCCTAACTTGTATCTGGGTTACATTTGTAAATTAAGTTTAATCCCTTCCGGGCCAGACAGAGGTGGGGTATAAATAAAGATATTATATGCACTGGAGAACCCGTCTAGCTTGAAACTGTCGTCACATGGTGGTGCAGTCTGATGTCTCCCTCCTCACATGAACCTGCCGCGGCACTTGGGGAAGGAACATTCACTCCCTCCCTGCCCCCAGGGGAGCAGCAGCAGACTTGGGTGGTGAGTCTTCTGCAAAAGAAAGGGCTTCTCTTCTTTATGCGGAATAGAACTGTGCTTGGATTACTGCTCCGTCTCTGCCTTAACGGAGCGTTGATGGTATTTGATGCCCACATAAGTAAACACACCTTCATTTTTACATATTTATATATATACACACACACACACACACACACACAAAATTGTAGGAACTGCCATGGGACTCTTGTAGTCATGACAGACAGCTAGCTGTCTGTCAAAGACCTATACTCTCCTTCCGAACTGCAGAGATGTTCCTGGGAATTGGTTTCCAGGCAGGGATCACATTTCCCAGCCTCTGCTGTATCTAGGTAGGGTCATGTGGTTGAGTTGCGGATGAAGAAATGCAGGCTGAAGTGATGTTTGCCACCTCCAGGCCTCATCTCTGTCTTCCCCACCTCGTGATTGGCTGGAGCTGACCCAGTAAAGGACTCCATTTCCCAGGAAATGGCCGTGGAGCTTGTAGGGGAGCTGCACACTGATTGGGACTTATTTGCGAAAAACCAAAGTGCTGTTGTGTTAAGCCATTATATAATTTTTGGGTTTGTTTTACTATAACAGTTGGCATTACCTTCACTAATATACACTAATGTAATGGTAGAAACTTTTGTTAGGTATAGATGATATGCACTGTTTTTCCTCCTGAAATAGAAATTTACAACGGCACTGCCAGAGGACAATAGATTAAAAAAATCAGAGCTAGAATGACTGGCGTTTCTGTCTCTGCAAAGAACTTCTCAGCACTGAGCCATCCAGAGTGGGGGAAACTTCTCTGCACGAGTTAAAATACAGGCTCCAGCTGTAACAAGGGAGGCATATCCCAGTGGCAGAAACATGGGTGCTTATTTCTCTCACATACAACAGTCCAGACACAAGCCTCCAGGGCCATATGGAGCTCCACACTGTCGAGGAGCCAGTGTCCTTCTGTCTTTGTCCGCCATGCCCAACAGGCGGCTTGTGTCTGAGTCCAGTGTGGCTGCCTCAGCTCCGGCCATTATTTCTACATCCCAGCCAGTGGTGGGGGGAGGACGAAGGGAGAGCTTGAGGACGTGGCCCTGTGCTCACAGGGCGCTGCCCAGAATCTAGTCACACGGCAGCAAACAGCTGCAGGGACACTGGGAGGCGTCGTCCTTGGCTACTTGACCTGGGGACCAGCTGAAACTGCTGTCCTAGAACAGGCGAGTTCTCACCCCATTCACTTCAGGCTGCTGCAACACATTCCCACAGACCGCGTGGTGACAACAGACACTTGTTTCTCACAGTTCTAGAGGCTGGGAGTCCAAGACGAAGGTGCTGGCAGATTCGGTGTCTGGCGAGGGCTTGCAGAGAGAGGGACTGATTTAATCCAAGGAACCAGAGGCTCACACAGACAGCGAAGGGGAAGCTGTGAAGGTCAATTTTAGGAAACCCAGAAGTGCAGAGATGACAGGGAAGCCCCGTAGGTGTCCTTGGCTGCTCGCAGCACGGAGTGAGCAAATGACTCTCGGGATAACTCCCGGAAACCACGCGGACGACAGCTGCCGCCCAGGATGACGGCTGCCCCTCCTCTCTCACCCCCGCCCCAGGTGTTGGTGCCTCTCGCAGCCGAATCTAGCCTGGAACCACATGGGGGGGGGATCTGGGCAACTGGGGAGAAAGTAGAGGTGACGGGGTGGCGCCGAGTTGACATAGATGACCCAATTCACGCTTTGTCTATTCTGTTCTCTCGACTCAGCAGAGCGACAGGTCCGCTTGAAGGCTTTATTACCAACAAAGCGCTTTAAGGTGGGTGAAAATGCTCATTTTCTCTCCTAGACAACATTGTTCTTGGTGGCGTATTCGATGCCTTGACCCAGGACTGACTCCCTCGCAGGGCTGGGTGGGGCGGGTGTGTGGGACGCACACTGGGGCCCACGCAAGGCCAGCCCCGCCCTGCTTCAGCCCGTCTTGGCTCTGTCCTCCTGCGCTCGGGCTCTTTGCTCTGGCGACCATCTCCCCTCTTCTGCGTCCTCAGCTACCACCTCTCCCTGGGTCGCTCCTGCCCGTTCACACGCGCCGCGGCACCCAGGCTCGGGAAGCCTCCTGCCGCCCCACTCCCCTGCTGGCGCTGCCCTGTTTCTCTGCTCCCCTTTGCAGGAGAGTCCTCGGGACAGCTGCCTGCAGCCAGCCTCTCCTCCCTGCACGCCCCACGCACGGCCCGGCAGCCTTTCCCTCCACTCACCCAGCCCACCTGACCACCCGCCGCACCGCCACACTGAGACGTCAGCCCTCTGCCTCCTCCTGCCTTTCCTCACGTGCCTCTGCTCTTCTCGGCACCCCACGTGCAGCCTGTCCCTCTGCCACGTGACCTTCCAATATACTGAAGTGTGTGGAACGTGTCCCCAGACCTCTTGACGTCAGGCTTAGCCGTGTGACTCGCTTTGCCCGAGGGAATTTTACCAGACTTTGCACAAGTAGAGGCCTTAGATGGGGCCCTGGGGCTGGCAAACCCTCTGGTAGTCCTGAGATCTGCCGCGAGGGGAACGTGCCACGGTAGCTGCCGTTCCGGAGAGTGTGGAGGCCCCAGGAAGGCCCAGATGACCCACAGCCGCCCCCGCGGAGGCGCAGACCCGTGATTGACAAAAGTTGCTGCTCCCTGTCAGGAACCACCGAGTTTCGGAGTGGTTTGTCCAACAGCATTATCGTGGCAGTGACTGACTAATACATAAAGCAACTGAATTCTGCTTTTGTCTTCGTTCCAGCAGCGCAGCCCTGTGTGCCCTCTCTGTGACAGAGGCCGCGTCGCTTCCTCCTCTGACAGCCTTTCCATTCTGGTTTGTCACTTCGAAACCGCAGAGTCACTGTTTATTCCTCCTCCTCTTTCTTGCCCCCGTGGTCTCCACGTCAGAGTAATTCCGGAGTTTGTCTCTGCACTGCCACTGCCACCCCCGGTTCAGGCTCCCCCCACCCCCACCAGGGCAGCTGGGACAGCCTCTGCCCGCGTGCTGCCGCTGAACCCTCCACGCCCTGCCTGGGCCTCCGCGGTGCCGGCTTCCGCGCACTGTCTCCTGCCGCTCTGCCCTCGCACCTCTGCTTCCCTCCCGGCTTCCTCCTGCTCCGGTTCACACCAGGGGCCCGACTCACTCTGCCTGGAAGGTTCTCTCTGACCTCTGCGCAGCGGGCGCTGCCTCCTTGTTTGGCATTTTCCCCGGAGACCATCTCCCCGGGGAGAGCAGCAGCTGCTGTCAATACGGCACAAACGCGGCCTGAGCGAGGAGAGGCTTTACTCAGATGGGTTACTGCAGTGGGGCAGGGGTGCCGCCCGAGGGCATGGTCCCCCCACTGGGGCCCTGGCCCTGCAGACAAGCCCCGCTGGCTGTGAGTGGCAGAGCAGGAGCTTCGCGGCTGGCAAGGTCAGACCAGGGGGCGAGGAACTGGGGGATTCCCAGCTCCAGGGTCCGCTTGAGGGACTCACGGGGGACGAGAAGAGAGTTTAGGGCATGCGACCTTATGCCCTTGTCTCCGCTGGCCTCGGCCTGCTCATCTGGGAGGCGACGGTCCACTCTCCCCCGCCTCCTGCCAGGTCTGGCGTGTCTGGGAACCGTGGCCCGACCACCTCGCTCTGTACCCTCGTCAGGGTCTGCAGGGTCCCAGTGCTGTGCCTCACTTCCTGTTCTCCCAATATAACAAAAGAAGGGACCCAGGAACGCTGACTGGCCTAGCATTGCCCAAACTCATTTGTCTCGCCCTTGCTCCCCCGACCCTGGAATTTCTTTGCTCTGCTGACGGTCGAGGCACACACGCTCCTCACAACATGCTTGTATCCAGCTTTCCTGCCTCCTCTCCCCTTGACCTAGGCACTCCTGGGGTCGGGGGCCGTGTGTGTGCTAGACTTTCCCCCTATTGCCCAGGACAGGGCCTCGTATTCAGTAGGTGCTCAGTACGTGCGTGCGTGTTGACTCTGTTTGATCAAAAATGCATGTTCACTCTGTAAGCCACAACTGTGGGAAACGGGTCCTGCCCAGGAAGGACACTGTTACCCTGAGCCGTGCTTGTGTGGGGGGAGGCCGTGGGAGTCTGTCGTTCCGCTGGGAGGCGCAGGAGAACTAGGTGCTCTGCGGTGGCCCAGTCCTCACCGTGTGAACCAGGAGGATGCAGCCGTGGTTTTGATCCTCCCTCCCTCAGACAGTCTCCGAGGTGCTTTCTCTTCATTTCCTCTGAACACAACGTGCACCTGGAGGACGCAGGACAGTCTCCTAGAGCAGAGCTCACCGCTGCAGCGCCAGGACGGTGCATGGTGCCCGACGCCGGCCGCAGGGGCTTTGCTGGGGGAATGTTGCCCACACACGTAGGGTCAGCGGCTATGCTGTCCACACCCACTTTGCTGCACCTGAGCTCCTCCGTTCTCCGTAGTCCTTTAGGGAAAGAGCTTAATACTCAGACACTTCGCAGACAGCGGCCCTGGTCGCCCCCGCAGTGTGGGGTGGGGCAGGGGACGGCGCACTACCCCACAATGGAGGGGCGCAGGACAGTGGGGCACAGGGAGAGAACGCAGTCTCCCACGTCAGGATCTGCCTGTCAGCTGTGCTGCGCTCAGAATCCGTATTTGGTCACCCCCAACCCCGTGGGGCAGGCATATTTCCCACAGTTTGCAGATGAGGACTCCGAGGCTAGGAAAAGCTTTGGAGACTTGCCCAAAGTCCCACAGCTAGTACATGTCAGCGCCAGGATTTGAACCTTCTCTTGAAAGTCTCCGCATGCTCATGAGCGTGTATGAGTTCATGGATGTGCATGTGTGAACACGTGTGCATGCATGTGTGTGAGCAAGTATGCTTGTGTGTACATACATGGATGTGTGTTTCCATCCCTTGTTGAGTGGCCGACCCAGCTGTGTGTGCCCAAGTAGATTAGGACACCCAAGGAAGCCAAGCCCTGGGGCCATTGTGGAAGGGATCCTCCCAGGCAGGAGGCCCTCGGAGCAGGGCAGAAAGAAGCTGTGCCCTCACTGCCCCAGGCCCTGACACGTGTAAAATCTTTCTCTCCCCAGACTTTCAGCGGCCTGGGGCTACAGCCAGCCTCTGGCCTGGTGTCAGACCTGGGTCCCCCTGCCGCCAGCACCACCCCAGGCCACCAGCACCACCCTGGAGGTATAGCCTGGGAGCTCCGGGCCCCAGGCACCATCCTAACCAAGCCCCTCCTTCCACTCTGCACAGTTATTTTTTATTTTATGTCCTTCTATACGGGACTGGGCTGGCCACACCTGGAGGGCTGGCACCTGCCAGTGGCCCCATGGGGCAGAGGTTTTGGGTCATCAACTCCAAGATCTGAGGAGGTCGAGGTGGAAGCAAGTGGATGCTGGCCCTTGGCTTCGTGTCCTGAGCACCTCCCTCCCAACCCCGCAGCCCACCGGTTCCCCATTCCCGGCTGCGTTGTTTACGCCCAGAACATCCATCCCCCAACCCCTGGGGGTGGGAGCCCAGCCTGGAGCAGCAGCCCAGGCCTGCGGGCTGGGCCGGGGCAGGTTCCTCTGCCTGCAAGTTGGAGGTGAGTTTCCCCAAACTTGGGGGATGGAAGCCCGTCTTCTCCCTGCTGGTGCGTGACTTTCATTTCCCCCACAAACCAAACATTTTAAGCCGTCCTCATTTAATTTGGCTAATTTAGGAGGAACGGCGGCGATAATTTGCTCAAGTTGCTGTGTCTCTTTGAGACATTAACATTCTGATTCCGAGAGGGATCTGTCTGAATTCCTCAGTTACAGATAATACAATTATATTTCTAAATTATTCCCCTAAATTAGTACAGATGGTTAAAAATACTCTCGCCTTTTAATTAATCTTTTGAACAATAGTCTTATGAATACAAATGAATCATTATCCTCTTCCACAGATGGGGTGGGGGAGGTGAGGGGCAGTCACGGATTCGACGTGGTCCTGTGCCCGCAGGTGCAGGTCGTGGGGCCTCAGCAGGGTCGGGGGGCACTGACCTGGGGTAGAAACGGGGACCCCAGCCCACTCTCTTCACTTGCTGCTTGTAAGCACTGTTGGGCCTTCGATTGTGCCTTTTGTCTTTGTGGGGCTGCAAGAGCTGCCCTTTGCCTGCGGTGCCCCAGGCTGTTGGGACACCTTTCGGTTGGGGCAAGGAGCTCAGGAAGGACAGATCTTGCAACCCTTCAGTTAGGGTGCCGTGTCTCTTCACCGCTTCCTGACCTGCTTGGCTACTCCCTTGCCCTCCTTCCAGGCTCAACCCAAGTGTTTCCTCTGCTGCGAGGCCGCCCTGACCTCTCAGGTGGCTTTTGTCACATTTCCCTCTGTGCGTGTGTGTGTGTGTGTGCGCACGCATGTGTATGCGTGAATATATGTTTTGTAGAGAGTTTGTGTCAGGTGTCATAGCTGAGATGAGACGACTGTTGTTATTTGTGAGTCTGTCCACCCCACAGACTGCAGGCAGCTCTGGGGCTTTCTTTGTGTCCCTAGACCCTAACACGGGGCTGGCCCTGAGCAGGGGCAACCACTTGCTGAAATCACTGTGCTTTAAAAATCAAAGCCAAATTCCCTGCACTGCATCAAAATTAAAAACTCTTGTGCATCAGTGGACACTACCAAAAGAGTGAAAAGGCGCCCATGGATGGGAGGAAACATTCGCAAATCATATACCTAATAAGGAGTTAATACCCAGAATGTTTAAAGAACCACAGCTCAGCAGCAACAACAAAGAACCCAATTCAAAAATGAACAAAGGACTTGACTAGATGTTCCTCGAAAGAAGACATACAAACAGCCAACAAACACAGGAAAAGATGCTCAACATCACTCATCATTAGTGAAACGCAAATCAAAACCACAGTGTGATACCCCTCACACCGTTAGCAGGGCTGCTGTAAAACAACCAGGAGACAGCAAGCGTTGGCAAGGACGTGACGCAATTGGAAAGCTTGTGTATTGCTGGTGGGAGGGTGCAACGGTGTAGCCACGTGGAAGACAGTACGGTAGTTCCTCAACAAATTGAAAGTGGGATTACCACATTATCCAGCAGTTCCACTTCTGGGTTTACGTCCAAAAGAGTTGAAAGCAGGGTCTCAAACAGATATCCGCACACCCGTGTTCATAGCAGCACTGTTCACAAAGCCAAACAGTGGGAGCAACCCAAGTGCGCACTGATGGGTGAATGGATAAACAAAATGTGGTCCACCCGTACAGCGAGATATTATTCAACTTTAAAAAGGGAGGAAATTCTGATGCCTATCACAACATGGATGAATCCTGAGGACTTTATGCCAAGTGAAATAAGCCAGACACAAGAGGACCAACACTGTAGGATTCCACTCACATGAGGTCCCTAGAGTCGTCAAAGTCATAGAGACAGAAAGTAGAATAGGGGTCGCCAGGGGCTTGGGAGGGGGCTTGAGGAGTTAGTGTTTGATGGGGACAGCGTTTCAGTTCGGGAGGACGCAAAGTTCTGGAGATGGTTGGTGGTGATGGCCGCACAGCAGTGTGAATGTCCTTAATGCCACTGAACTGCAAAAACGGTTAAGATGGTGTAGGGGAAGAGAAATTTCTCCTTTACTCTCTTAGGGTCTCCAGCTGGGCCTAAGAATGAAACGAATTTAAGACAGATTAACAGAGAAAAGAATGCAAGTTTTATTAGAATTTTACATTTCCGTGGGAATCCTCACAAGAAAATGAGGACCCAAAGTGACCAGAACAGACACCTTATGTACTTTTTAGGCAAAGAAGTTTGTGAAGAAATGACAGGACAAAGGGGTTTGGGCTGGGGCAGTACGTTGGGCAAAAGCAACTAGGAGGTATGTTGGGGGAAACTTCGGAAGCTAAGAGTTATCTCAGTGAGCTGGTTTTGCAGACCCACGTCAGCCTTGACTCCAGGCTCCTGTGACGGGACGCACTTCTCTTCCTGGTACAGGGAGGGCCCTTTCTCACGGCAAATTTTATGACGCATTTTTAGGTAGAAAAGGGGAGGTCAGAGACCTGCATGTGTTTCCCAAGTGCCTTCAGCTCAGAATAGTCTGTACGCCAAAGTGGCAGGTTGGGGTGGCATGTCCTTCACTCCTCCAATAGCAAGTTTTACGTTATGTATCTTTTACCACCCGGCCAGACAGCCAGACGTTTGTCGGACTGGACCCTCCCTCCCTGGCACCTGTGGAAAAGGTGAGGGGAGAAAGGGACTGAACGGTCGTCAAGAGGTAAAACCTTGTTTTCCCTGGGACTATTACGATGGGGAAAGAGATCCAGCACAGAAGCGAGCTCGACTCCAAACACAGCATGAACAAGTGGGGATTTACAGCCAAGGAACGGGGGGACCAGTGGACGGAGATGACTAAGAGGAAACGTCGCAGTGAGGGGGGGTCCTGGCTGAACCCACCTAACAGGACTCTTGCTGGGAACAGGCCAGGGTGACCAGACCCCACCCAGGGGAGATGGAGGATGAAGAACCCGATCAGACAGCAAGGGTAGGGGCTTCTCACTGAACTGGCTTTGCAGGGTTCTTGCTAAAACCGGGTGATGCAGACAGGACAAGGACAGACGCCAAGGTCAGGCTGGGAGGACTTCGAGGAGCCTGAAGAGCGTTAGGTCAAGGACGGCGGCTCTGTCAAGGCACGTTGACGCCAAAAGAGGTTCCTTGACTGCAGCCTGCTCGACCCACACCCTCCCACCTGCCCCAGGAGATGCCCCCTGAAGCAGGTCAGCCTGGGGCTGACACTACCTTGACCATTGAAGTGATGCTGCCTCTCGTAGTTGGTCCCATAAACACACTCCTCTCTCCTGTAAGGACTGAGAGCCTTCAGCGGGGCCTCCCAGAGCTGGGCCTGGCAGTGCCTGGTCCTACTGACATCTGCAGTTCAGGGCCTGTGTGGTCAAGGCCACGGATGGTTGCGTTTTCTAGGCTCAAGGCTGAGCTTAGGCCACACGCAGTGAAGGCATGGGAAAGGTCAGAAGGTCAAGGTTGGCCTCGGCGTAGAGACAGTGCCGTGATGGTGATGCGTAACAACTGGCTGTCTGACAAAATGCATGTGTACATATGCACACAAGGTACTATATGTTTTAGCACACAATTTACAAGTGATGTTAAAATATACAATACTGTTTACTTTAAATTCCATATGCTCAATGGATTCTCATAGATCGCCTTTGTTGCTTTTTGCCAAACTCTTGTATTCATTGTAATCAGAGCTTGCAGTTGATGACAAGCGTAGTTCTGACTTGAATGCTTGTTCCTCCTTTTATGTTAACGAATAAGAAGGAAATGAAGCAACAGAGACGTACGTCTGAACTTCATCAGTTGGTCAATGACGTGAGTGACTTCTTGGCTGAATGGGATGATAGTTTTCAAACACTAGAAGCATATTTCCTCAATTTTTTGTGCTCGTCACAGTGCAGCGAATGGCCACAAACACATCACACTCTGAAGTTTCATCTGCACTATTAGCAATTTTTCTACCATTCTCTAAGTCTAGGCAATCTACGAAACAATAAATCAAACCCCGATTGGTAGCATTTGCCTATTTCTGTGGTGTAAACGCTCCTGCCACGACCAATTTCAAGCTGTGGACGTGGCATCACTGAATGTGGGGTTGGGATGTAACACACCATCACGTAGCATCTCCACTATACCATGCCACAAATGCAAATAACCTCGAGGGCATAGGAAAGCGTAAAATACAGTCAAATAACTAGGAAGTGATGAATTTTGAGTACTTATATCTTTGTTTTTATTATAATTCACTTAATTGCAAGTTTATATAGTTTAATGTTTAATAATGGCTTGTTTAACTCCGGGCTCCTAAGATTCCTGAAAATGTAACATTAGTTCTTGACAGGCGGGGTGAGTGGGCTCCAGCACAACACTGAAGTCTGGTGGCTTTTATAGTGCCCAGAAGATGCACGTGCACCGGGCCCTCGAGACACACACAGGCAGCACCTTCTGCTGCCACGTCGTGAACTGATCACGCAGTGCAGCTGGACTCGGGGCTCCCTAGGTCATGAGCCTTTGTTCCTAGGTCGACTGCTCAGGCTCGGAGAGCTCAAAGCCACGTGCAGTCTCAGAGCCCTTGCTGGTGGGATGCTTTTGCCATATCCTGCCGCTTCCTTTAAGCAAGGAATGGGAAAGAGAATAATTTCTTCAAGAACACATTCCAAATATTTGGGAAACTTACCATTCTTCTTCTTTTTGGGTTGTCTCCATTAATACGCAACAACCAGCCTGGGGGTTCACAGGGTCCCATGAGCATGCTGTAGACAGCATTCCCTCGATGTCACCCTGGAGCAGAGTGAGTTGGTGGAGTCACTGAAGCTTCCTGAGCCTCAGTGATTCACCAGTGATATAGGTGTGACCATAGCAGGTAGTGACACAGAGTAGACTGTGTGCCCACTGCACCCCCAGCACCCAGCATGGGTCTGGCACAGAGCTGGTGTGCAAAAGCTGCAGTGAACGAACAGGTGGATGAGGCCATGGCTCTGCAGGCACCTGGTGCTGGCCAAGCGCTCCAGGCCGAGTGCTCTGTGCGCTCAGCTGGTGTGAGGGTGGCTCCTGCAGATGGTGGCTGGGGTTGCTGGTCAGTGTCCTGGAACACAACTCAGCCCATACCTGGGTGGGCATGGAGAACTGTCACTCTTGGTCTGTTTGTTCATTTGTTTGCCGTGTTTAGGGATCACCTTCCTGCTCACCGTCCTGGGTACTGGTGTCCGGAGATGCTCGAGGCAGACGTGGTTCCTGCTTTCATGGAGATCTGGGTCTAACAGGCAGGATGACAGCAAACCCCTCTTCACGCTGTGACCCCTCCCCAGCGGCCCTGCGGGGCACAGCAGGAGGTGATGTCCCAGGCAGATTCGGAAGGAGGGCAACCCAGTGACTCAAAAGTGCATTTAAAAAGAGGCATCAGGGAACAAGGGGGCTGGTGTTGCCGAGGGCCCAGCCATACCAGGGACTCAGCTGACGGG
The DNA here is from genome assembly GCA_023783475.1 of Daubentonia madagascariensis. Taxonomy (NCBI): domain Eukaryota; kingdom Metazoa; phylum Chordata; class Mammalia; order Primates; family Daubentoniidae; genus Daubentonia; species Daubentonia madagascariensis. The sequence goes on along the minus strand of JAKFHU010001557.1, from coordinate 10,544,151 downwards.
TGTCAGATCTCGTGCCATTTTCCAGAGGTTTGGGCAGCTGCGTGCCTGCATTCAGCTCTGGCCTCTGTGTTCACTGGTAGGATGATGTTGGGTTTTTAACTTCTCAGCCTCAGTTTCCTTATCTGAAAAATGAGGTGACAATAGTCCCTACCTTGAAGGTGTGCGGGGAGGTTTGAACGCATGAGCGTCGGGAAGCCCTTACCCCATTGGTAGGGGCCGGGGTGAAGGGAGCCATGTCAACCCCCACACCCTGGGCTGGGCAGTAACTTGAGAGCTTGTGAGCCCAGGTCTAGGGGCACACGGCCTGTTTCTGTCCAGTATGGCGCACACTGATGGAATGAGGACGTCTTATTCCTTAGAGGTGGGATGAGACAGTGCAGCTGGTGAGGCGTAAGGGGTTTAGCTCTCCTCTTTGCCTGTTCTTAGTGTCTTCCTGTTTCCGGGGGGAGGCAGTAGTTCAGCGAGTAAAAGCAGGGCAGCTCTAGGGCCACTGCAAGGTGTGGGCAGCCAGGTGCCCGCAGCGGACCGAGGCTGGCACGGGAGGAGTCAGGCAGGGATGGGTGGAGCAGGGTGGGCTGGGAGAAGGAAGGATCCTCTGTCTAAGATGGGAACATAAGCTCTGGTCAGATGCCCTAAGCAGGCATCACCCGGCAGGGTAGGAGACCCCTCAAGCCCCTCTCCTCGAGGAGGAGGGAAGTAGCTCACAACCCGAGGCCTCTAGGGCCTGGCATTGCCTTTGCGCTACACCCTGTGGGGCTAACCTCCAGCACTGCCCTGGGCTAGACCTGGCTGGTGTCAGGCCTGGCTCCGAAAACCCCTCCAGGGGCACTTCCTTCCCTTTCTGTGGCTGAACTATTTCACCCCTGTCCTGGCTGTGCCCACCCTCAGCTCACAATGTGTGACTTGGAATGAAGATGGCACAAGTCTGCCACTGCTGGAACGAACAGAAAAATAAGACCAGAAAACCCTGACAATGCAAGAATTGCTGCTTGCTGTGGATCTGCCATCTGCCTGTGGCCCTCACACGGCTGTTCCACATGCCAGTCAAGGGCACTTGCCCGGTCCCTGGTCCTGCTGGAGCTGTGGCCCTAGGGACAGCTGACTTTCAACAGGCCGATAGCTGCCACGTGCCCCGTCAGGACAGGTGCTCCTGGCTGTCAGTGCTGATTCACACTTGCTGTTACCAAACACAAAACGCTCTCTATGCTTTCTCTTCTGCACCTCGTCTTTTATTCTGTGCTGCGTCATTTCAAGAAGGCAGTGGGTTCATACCCAAATGCAGGAAGGGTCAGAGCAGACTGGCTCCTAGTGGGTGGGAGATTTGTTGTTGATGAAGGATGCCGTGTGCTGATGGGGCTAAGTCTGCCTGAGAACTGGGTCTGCCAGTCTGTCAATTCTGCTCCACCTGCATGATTCCTGCCACTTGCATGTCCCCACTATTTACTTAGTACTTTTCTTTAAGCCAACACCCACCACCTCCTACCCCTCCTTTTTTTTTTTTAACTTAGCCTTGTCCTAAGTAATATCCGTGAAATCACAGGATTGATGTGCTAGTTATGTGCTATTTCTAGTACATGTTCAAATAAATCTTCAGCTTTTAAAATAAAAATGTTTAGCAGGGACCACCTAAATCTCCCTAGGTACCAGTGTTAGCCCTTGTCCCAGACTTGGGGAAACCACGTCAGAGGGTGGCCCTGTGACAACAGCACATAGTCAGTGGTGGGGGAGGGAAGCTGGACTCTCGAGACATCTACCTTGTTGGATGCTGCCGGCAGGTTCTGCTCCATACACAGACTAGCAGGAGATTCAGAAGACACAATCCTAGTTCTTCCCCCCAAGAACTTATACTTGAGTTTTAGAGGCAGATTCTTGGGAAACTAAAGTATTGCACACAAGATGGCTTACAAGTAAGGGCCAAACTGTTGCTGTAGTTCAGAGCAGCAAGGGTGCCTGGTCAGACTAGAGCGGCTAAAAACACGGATTTCTGGGGTAAGAGTTTGAAATCCGCCCTGCTATGTACTCAGTGTCTAGCCTGGGCCATATCACCTATGGTTTCCAAGCCTTGCTTTGCCATCTGAAAGCAGGTATAGGGGAGAAAAAGCCGTTTCCTCTGCATTCTTATGTTGGTGACTGGGGCCTGCAAATTAAACTGACAAAAGACAGATTAACAAGAGAAAAACTTTGTTATCCATGCACATGGGAGCATCATAGACAAGAAGTGAAACTCAAAGAGATGATTAGGTCTGGAGGCTTATATATGACTTTAACAAAGGGTGATAAATTGTGGGGAAGAGTTAGACAAAGGAAAAGGGGGTTTGAGCTTCTGGGGGAACCATGACTAGGAAATGTATGGTAAACAGAGATTGCTTAGTGAGGTTTGTTTTGAAGACTCAAGTCCTCTCAGGTGATAAGAGTTGTCTCTGGAGCCTTAAGGGAGAGGACACCTTTACAAATGGAAATTTCCTTTGCAAATGGAAATTACCTTTACAAAATGGAAGTTAATGCCCTGCTTTTTTGCAGAAAGGGGAAGGCAGAGAGCTCCTCCTGTATTTGTTGTTTCTTAATTGCCTTCAGCTCAAAATAATCCTCTTGCTATGGCGGCATGTTTTGGGGTGGCATGTTCTGACGCCCTTCACAGGGATTAGAATTCCTTCCCCACAGAGGACTGGGGAGACCAAAGAAGACGATGGGCACAGTGTGTGCCGGAGGGTTCTCAACGAGTGCAGAGACACTCATGTGGGAGACCGGCGGGAGAGCAGCCTGGGCCCGCAGAGGACACGCACTTTGGAGGATGCTTGACGCTGTCACTCAGCCCCAGCTTGGCAGTGGGAGTCACAGAGTCACAGCCTGCCCCGCTGGAGGAAGCTCCTCACATAGGGCCCCGAGGCACTCCAGGGGAGACGCCCTCCACGCTGGGGAAGTCCACAGGATGGCATCTCTGGGTAACACTGAAACCTTGTTAGGGGCCTTGCCCTCATCTTGAGCTTCGACCTCTTGGTCCCACAAGGCTACTGGTCTCAGTCCAGTCTCAAAAGAAGAGTTGGCCTCAATTACCTGGGACCAGCTCAGAACAGGACGGGTGTGGCACCTGGGCTGGCCCCTGGGTTTGGATCCTGGGTCCCCAGGTAGAGTGGGCTGGCTCACTGAGCATCAGAGAGGAGCAGCAGAGTCTTTCCCACAAGGAGACACAGGGGTGGCTTCTCACCCCACGGGTGCGAGCTGTATGGGGTTGTTGTAGCCAGCGATGTGTCAGTTAGGCTAAGGGAAAGCTTGCCACCATGACAAATAAATCCTGACATTGTTGGCAACTTTATGTGAGTTCATTTACATATCCATGTCAGGCCCTGCCAGAGTGTGGGCTACCCAAGGGCTCCTACTGTTCTCTGCCCTGGACAGAGCCCTGCACATTATGAGTGGCCCCTGGCCAACAGACAAAGTAGAAATGTTACCTGATGTCTCTTTTGGGTTTCCCACTTGCAGAGCTTGAGGCAAGGACTTCAGTGCAGGGAGATTAGTTGAGAGTAGATTCCCAGGAAGCAGGAGAGTGGATCAACAGTAGTGGAATAGGAAGGGAAAGAAAACCAACAAAGGATTCATTGTTGAGCTAGTTCCCACTGTGGGCAGTCAGATCTCGGTTCTGCTGGAGGCCCTCTGAGGACTTTGCAGAATGCTCTCTGGAATTGCTCTCTGAAGGCGGCAAGGTGGGTGTATTTATCCACCAACTCCCTACCTTCACCTTTTGAGGGTTGTCCCTCTGTGTGGGACATTCTGCCACTGCCTGATGCAGAGCAGGAAGAAGTGAAAGCAGCGCAGCTGAAGCTGGGTCCCAGCACCGTGCACGGAGCTGTCCACGAGGGCAGTGCTGAGACCGGACGGGCCGAGGGGCGCCCACGACAGTCTGCCCCGTGACTGTCTTCTGGAAGGTGCCAGTTAAACGCTCTAAGAAAAGGCGCAAGCCTGAGGCATTTGTCCAACTTTGAGGGTGAAAGCGTTGCTGCAGCTGGGCCGAGAGGTGGTAACTGAAACCCAGCAGCTCCGTCCTCCCGCTGCTCTGAGATGTCCCACCGCCTGTGTGTGTCGTGCTGGTGACGGGCACTGGACTGGTCGGGGGCCAGGAGGAGAGGAGGGATCCAGGGGTGAAGCATCACCTTATGGGGCGTCCTCAGGTGAAGTCTCACCTTTTCATAGGCACCACGTAAGAGGGGTTTCTTTCCTGTAGCGAGGGAGAAGAAGATCCTCCTTCCAGCTTGGAGGGGTCAGTGAATGACGAGGTACAAGATTCTTGGGAGCATTCACACAGGCCTCCACCCCTGGCCTCAGGGTCCCTGGCATTAGGCTCAGAGACCAGTCAAGGCTGTGCATTCCGTCTCTTTTATACTTTTTCTGCACTTAGATTTAATTAAAGGCCAGATCTTCAGCAACACTTGCCCTCTGGCTACAAGAGATGTGGGCCACTTTCAACACTGCCACGGAGGTGTTTTGGCGTTGACGGCATGCCCTGAGCTGATAATGGGCTGAAACGAGCTTGTTACTCCCTTTCATCAAATGTGAGACAGTTAACGAAACCCAGCAAACTCTCCCACCCTCATGACTACCTTTGCACTGTAGGTGCAAGATCTGGTAGTTGTGATGCTACTGCAGAGGGACTGTCATCACACTTAACATGTTAACTTAAGTGACGTAGCTTAGGTGATTAGCATCACGTAAGATCCCATCAGGGGGTCTTTGTTGCTATCTTACCAGGGGAAATCCAGTTCCGGGGTTCCAACCGAGGCTCACTTCCTAGGTGGGGTTTGGATTTTCCAGAAGAAGAGCGTGAGACAAGGTCTTGGGGTACTACTTCTTTACCGGGGAGGGGACCCCGGGGAGTAGAAGCAGGGATCGTGGGTTTGGAATAGGGCAGGAGGAAATTTCAGTCCAAGGGTTTGCTACTGAGATGATTATAGCTGTGTCCAAGAGCGCTTCAACTCTATGGGGCCTCTGTGTGCACCGTGTAGGATGCTCTATTTATCGTACCTCTGCAGGAAGTGAGGTTGCGCCTTTTATCCACCAACTACCATCCCCCATTTTTTCAGGTTGCCTCTGGGAGTGTTTTCTTCCCCACACGTCTGGGCTGTGCCAATGCAAGGGCAGAACAGCCTCCATGACTTCAAAGAAAGCTCCGACCCCCAAAAGCAGGAGCAATGCAGTGTGCTCGAGGTGGGGGGATTGTCCACCCCAGTGGTGCTGAGTCAGGTGGGCAAAGAGGCTAAGGTGTGGAGCACCACCAGCGTCTGCTATACCCAATAGGTGGATTTGGATCCAGAATGCTTCCAAAATGCTTGAACATCTCAACTGCCTGAAACCTCGCCCACCATATACCCTGAATTTGTTTCACAAACCTCATTTCTGTTACCTGTGGTCCTGGCACTTCAACCCAACCTCCTAAACCCCCATGGGTTTGCATTAATGGGGCATACAGCATCTGCACCAGGAAAGCAGAGGGCAGTACACCAGCTGCACATCTGTTCGTAACTTGTTTGTCAACTCCTGTTTGTGCAGGAAAAAACAGACAGCCAGCTGTTGCACTTTGCGTGGAGAAAACATCACATTGACTCCTGCTTTTGTATTTTGGTAGAGTAGTCTGCTGGAACCCCAGGGGGTGTCAGGCCAGGACACTGTAATCCCTGGCTGGGATAAATAGTGCCTGCCCCATTTTTCTCAGTTTGGACTCCTGGAGACAAATGTCAGACGTTTCATCAAAAACAAAGTGCTCCCCCGTGGGACGGCTTAAACAGCTCATCTATGAAGGGTATTACTTTTTCTCCACTTCTGAAAAGTCTGTCCTAGTTTTCTCTCCTGCTTGCATCACCCCTGAGTTATGGGTCTCTCCAGCCATAAAAGAGACACGACATTCACCCTTCATGAATGAGGGGCCCGGGAGCGCTTGCTCAGGGCTGCATGTGGCTCTCTGAAAAATATGCCATGACCTTGATCTTGCTAACTGCAGAAGCCCTATCACAGAGGGGATGGAGTGGCCCAGATGCAGACGGATGTGAAGACCAGGAAGGCAGAGGGGACATTAGTGAGCAGGGGCCTGTTAGGGGGACCTCCTGAGCACCTCGCCAAATGTAGGGGCAGCTGGTGGTAGCTTCTCTACTTTACAGCCCCCGGGACACCAGTGAGGAAAAATGAAGGCTGGAAGATTCAAGGATGTAAGTATTAATAATTCCCAGGTTGTCTGAATTTTCTGAGCGCGCAGGACCCAAGGCTATTTCCCCAGGGTGTTGGGGCCTCCCATTTGTCAAATTGTGTGCCTTGAGCAAGCTACTGAGTCTCTCTGAGCTGGGCCTCTGCATTTCAAACAAGGGCATGAGATTTTCCACCTCAGAGGGTTGTCGTGGGACTGATGAGGTGGCACAGCCCTGTGTGGGGTTGTCTGAGGGCTCCTTTTCCTTTCTCTGGTTTGTGGGGAGCAAACCGAGCCCCATGGTTCCATTGCGGGAAAGCACGCAGGTTTGGGCCAGACGGACCCCAGTGCTGTCTGCTGCCCTCGGGCCAGCTGACAGCTATTGACAGAATGGCTTCAGGTGTTGCAGGAGCCAGGCGCTGCCTCCCTCTTTGATCTGTCGGCTACAAAACTCCAGCCCTCCAGTAGTCTCGCTTCAGGCTGTTCTGGTTCTGAGAGATCTTCTAACCCTCCTTTAAATAAAGATCAAAACAGAGACACCTCCAGGCAGCTCTTCTTTCTCCTGCTGCTCGTCACTCTGCGAGGTTTGGGTTGAAAGTGCTAGCGGGTGACTCATGAGGCTGGATCATCCCAGACCCGGGCCCCACACCAGTTGGAAAGCTTGATCACCTGGGATTGGATCCACCCCCGATCTGTCTCTTTCTGAGTTTCTAAAATAATAGGTGCAAATGCTTGTGTGTGCCTGGTATTAACTCATTTACCCCCCCCCCCCCGCAATAACCTGCAAGGTGGTGATCATTGCTGTCACCCCATGTTACAGATTGGGAAGTTGAGGCACAGGAAGTGACATAACTTGCCCAAGATCATACCAAGGGAAGTGGTGGAGCTGGGGTTTGGGCCCCATTGTTTTGGGTCAGAGTCTATGTAGAGGATCACTCTGCTGCACTACCAAGGACTCAATCAAAGGTAAGTTCTCACCTCTACTGCACGTCCAGAACAATGGATCCCCTTTGTGCGGAATGTGTCTTCTGCCCCAGCTCAGAGCTCCTGCGCACAGTGTGCTTGGGCATTTGACATTCCCCACACATTCTGGGACCACATCCCCCACGGTGTCTGGGGCTTGGGGAGTGACTCTGGAGCGACCCATAACACTTGACACCCTGGGGTGCCTGATCACCCCTTTCAATTGTGCTCAAGTAAGGCAGAAAATACCTGCTAATTTAGTCCCCGGGTCAGCTAGAGGTTAAACTGAGAAACAATTTTTCTCTAACCTTAAAACAAGGGCAAAAACTCAGAGCGAGCTGAGCCCTGTTGCCTGGAAGCCACTAGACCCAGTTGTTGCTTCTGTCCAAGGAGGGAGGCCGGGGGTGCAGGGGGTGTGGGGGGAGCTCTGGCTCCAGCAGGCAGTGAGGAGACTGGGCAAGGGGGTGGCAGGGTGGGGAGGGGCACTGCAGTTGAGAAGTCAGCAGACATTTGTCTTCAGAGAGAGAAAGTCTCGAGCAGAGGGAACTGTTGCCTGGATGGAACTGTGTGCAGGGGTGGGGCGGGAGCGGGTGCAGGGGTGGGGCAGAAGCAGGCAGTGGGCAGGTGCTGCTGCTCCTTCTCCTCACCCTGGGGAGGTGCATTCCAGATGTATGCAGAGCAGGAACACCCGGGACCCCCTTCTCCCCTCAGAATTGTGAAAGGAGCAGGAAGTTGGGAATGAGTGGGGAGCAGGCTGCCTCTCAACACCCCACATGTACATGCTCACATGTGACATGCACATACACAGGACACATATGCATACACATAGGACACACATGCACACACAGGACACACGCACACACAGGACACACATGCACACGCACAGGACCCACATGCACACACACGGGACACACATGCATGCACACGGGACAGCGGTTGGCAAAATAGACGAAGCCTGCCCTGGTGGAGCTGGCATTCCAGTGGGGGAAACAATAGTTTTTAAAAGAGTAAAATACATGTTTCTGTTTGAGGGTAAGTACTGTGGGGAAGGCATAGGAGAGAGAGGCAAAAAGAGCAGAGTGCTGCAATTTAAAACATGTGGCCAGGGAAGGCCTCCTGGAGAAGGTGATGATTCTGTGAAGAGCTGAAGGAGGGCAGGTAGGACACTCCGGGCAGAGGCCCAGCCACTGCAAAGGCCCTGAGGCAGGAATGTGGGCCAGGCTCAGGGAGCCGCAAGGAGGCCAGAGGGCTGCAGCAGAGTGGGTGCACGGACAGCAGGAGGTGCGGGCAGGGCCCGTGAGGGGCAGTGTCCTGGGAGTCTGGAGGGCGGGTCTGATGACTTTGGCTCTGACTGTGTGCGAGCTGCCAAGCCGTCTGAGGATTCTGAGCAGAGGAACGGTGTGGTCTGATTTCCATGTTTTGGGCTGGAGGAGCTGGGAAGCCGAGGTGGGGAGTGTGTCCTGGAGCAGCTGTGGGGAATTTGGGTCTGGCCGTGTGCGATATGAGGTGCTTATTGACATCCCAGCAGAGCTGTCGGGTAATCTGCCAGAGAAGTGGCTCTGAGGTTTGGGGGACAGATCGAGGCTGGAGTACATGCGTCTGGGAGACCTGAGTTAGGGACCAGAGGGATGTGCTCACACCGGCTGAGCATGGGCAGAGAGGAGATATCCAAGAATGAAAGCCTGGGACCCCACTGCTAGGTGGTGGGACAAAAGCCACCTCCCTTAGATTCCCTGTCTCAAGGTTTCCAGGGCCGATCTATAGGGCAGGGCTGTAGGAGGAAGGGGTTTGGGGTCACAGAGCTTGGACGCTCCCTTCTAAACAGGCTCGTGGTTCACTGACACCCCGGTGGACAAGCTGATCCTCCCGGAAACAGCACATTCCCAGCGAAACAGCTCAGCAAGGATTAGGAAGGAGAGACGGTGTGGATTACATCCCCACTGGGGCTCCGGCCTGGGGCCCGTGTGTGTTTACAAGCCCAGCTCTGCGATCCGACATTCAGTGCGTGCGGCCACATGTGTCTCCGGTGCAGCCTAATCTGTTAGGGGACCTGTTTCCCCAGCACTGTCCTCGGCTTTTACAGTCTGGTAATTGCAAATAAGGAAAAATGGAGCTTTTATCACAAGCAATGGAATTTGTCGTCTCTTTCCCCACCTGGACATTCACAAGAGCAGCCCCCTCCCTGGTTCTTTAATAACATTTATTTCCACCAGTCACTTGTGTTATTTTTCTTGATTCACCTCTACCTTGGGCACTTTCATTATTTTCCTCACGGAATCAAGCCTCGAATTTAATTTCCCTCTCCCCTTTGGCATCCTGGAAGGCAGCTTGGGAGAGGGGTGGGGTCCAGGGGCTCCACCAGGACGGGCCTGAGCTCCCACAGGGGCAGCTGGGCTGAGGAAACGCTGCTCCCGGGAGAGTCAGGGGCTGTCACAGGCAGTGGGTGGGGTGCTCTTTGCTGGGGCAGGGGTGTGCTGAGCTCTTCTCCGAAGGTCCCTCCTGGAGAATCTTTTCCCAGAGTCTGGGCAGGTCCTGTGCCCCCCCAGCTGGCCAGCATGCCCACAGGGAGCTTGCTGAACACTCCAGAGGTGGTGTCCATGCTGGGTGCGTTCAGAGAGCACTGAGCCGAGAGCCAGGAGTCTGGGCTCCAGTCCTGGGTCAGGTGCAAACTCATGGTGTGAACTTAGGCAAGTCGCTGCCAGTCTCCGGACCCTCAGGAGGTGCGGGGGGTGGGCTGGATGCCTAACCCCACAAGTCGGCACAGCTGACGTGTCCTTCTGGCCTGCGACTTCAGGGGGCTGGTGAGTCTCAGGGTGGGTGGTGGTGGGTTCGAGACTTCAGCTGAGCTCCTGCTATGTGCGTGGGGCCTGATTTTCTGACTTGCCTGCTTCAGGAGCCACAGGAGCTGCCCCCCTGCACCACCGTCTGGGGGTGGCCAGTGGTCACCCCATTCATAGTGCTCAGCTCCCTGAAGCTCAGTTTCTTAATCTGCAAAAATAATTATACCTACTTCATGGAATTAGAGGGGATGCCGAGGTGGTATCTGAAAAGCCCTTCCTGTACCCGCACGTGGTGAGCTCAGGGACCGTGGGCTCTGAGTAGGTTTAAGCACTCCCTGGTGACCCGGCCCGAGGCGCGCCTGGAACGCGCTCTCTTCAGAAAGAAAAGGGCCCTACTGCTGCCCATAGCCCCGTCCCTTCAGGAACTCCCTGTGCCTGCAGCACAGGGGCTCCATCTCCGATGAAATAACAGATCCAGCAGACTTAAGGGGCCCTGGGGACAGGACCGTGCTCCCTGCACTGTTGAAACTACTGACTTGGATGTCCCCATAGGGCAGCAAGCGCGGCCCGCTGAGTGTGAGTCACCGGCCAAACCCCTCACCAGTCCTGAGTCCTGTGGGGTGGGGGAGGCCACAGCACCCTGCACAGGCCTTTCCTTTAAGGTTTTGGCGCTGGTTCTCAAGGGAGGGGGCGATTTTGTCCCCCACCCTCAGGAGATATTTGGCAATGTTTGGAGATATCTTTGGTTGAGACAACCAGGGGAGAGTGTGTGTGTGTGCGCGTGCGCGCGTGTGTGCCCAAAATGTCAGCAGAGCCCCCACTCCCAATTCATACGTTGAAATCCTAACCCCAGGCCTTCAGAGTGTGACTGTATTTGGAGACAGGGTCTTCTCAGAAGTAATGAAGTTAACGTGAGGTCATGGGGTGGGCGCTGGTCCTATAGGACTCCCGTCCTTGTGAGAAGAGATTAGGTCACTGACGCACCCAGAGGGACGACCCTGTGAGCACACAGAGGAGACGGCGTCTACAGGCCAAGGACAGAAACCGGCCCTGGCGACACCTGGACCCGGGACCTGCCGCCACCTGGACCCGGGACCTGCCGCCTGCAGGGCTGTGAGGGAATGAGTTTCTGTGTCCAAGCCACGCAGGCTGTGGCACCTCGTTAGAGCAGCCCTGACCGAGCAACACTTGGCCACTGCCGGCACGTGGCCAGCCAGCGCCAGCCGTGGGGACGGGAGAGCGGTCAGAGCCGACCTTGGAAACAGCCCCAGGGCTCTCTCCCCGTTGCTCGGCTTCTCTTGCTTTCTCGTCCCCTTATTGTTTAAATTCCTATTTTAAGATTGTTCTTTGACTCTGCAGGTTGAGCACGGGTGGAAAGAAGGGACGGGCTCGTTGGGTTCTGATCCTGACTTCCTGCCCTGCCTCCACTCTGGGTGGCACCCGGCTCCCACTGTGGGGGCTCCCGTGGTGGGGGAGCGTCACGTGAGGCATTTCCTGCTGACATGGCTCAGGCTCCAGGAACTCAGACTTCTGTGTCCCATCCTGCAGCAAGGGTGGGCAGCAGAAGGCGTCTTCACCACTCACTGAGAGGCTTCTGGGGTGCTCTAGAACAGCCCAGCAGGATGGGACATGCAGAAGGAAACTATCTGTAATTCCCCAAACAAGAGGGGGCAGCAAGAAAGGGGAGGGGGTGAGGGAGGAGGAAGGAGAGACCACGGAGACCATGGATGCCACACAGACCACAGGGACCACAGGGACCATAGAGACCACGGAGACCACGGAGACCACAGGGACCACAGAGACCATGGACACCCCAGAGGCTGCTGCGAGGTAAAACCAACTGGATTGTGAAAGGAAAAAAGACGAGGAATGAAAAGCCATATACAGTAAACGGCACTCAGTCCCATTTAAAAGAAAACAAAACTGCAGACAACCTTGAAAGAAGAGGTTCCCATGAGCATGATTGCTGTCAGGGATCGTCATGGCTGGACGGTGGAAAGGTGGAGGAACGTAAGTTTTTATGTCTCTGTTTTTAAAATGATCTAAAACATACTACTTTTTAATAGGGATAAAATAAGTAAACAGCCTCGTTGGGTAGAGAAAGGGCCAGGTCTTCACGTCAGCAGCCTGTGCTCGGCCCCTGACAACCGTGGGAACTTGGAGAGGTCGCACAGCCCACCCGAGGCTCCATCTCTTTGTCAGGGAGATGAGAGCACCTTTTCTGAGATTTAAAGTAAGGATTGCAACTGAGTCCTACCCATGCAGTGAGGGCATACTGCATGCCCACAATAAATGTTAGCTCTTCTGTTATTACTATTTTTGGGCCAGAGCCATCACTCAGGAAGAGGAAATCTTGCCAAATAACTTCTCAATGAAACTCGAGTGGTGAACTCTTCTCTTCCTTTATTGCAAAGTGAGTCCTACCTTCTTGTTTGGAAGTGGGTTTCAGGGGAGCTTCCGCAAGAAAGAGACGCCCTGGCCCAGCTTTGGGGTTGTCTGTATGAAGCCATTTTGCTTCGAGTTCTGGCCCTGGAGTGGACTCCTGGTCACGTGTCACAGGGAAAGAGTCCCTTGGTCTCTCTGATCTGACTGCCGGGGGAGCTGCATTTGTGTTTGGTTTTTCTGGGCGGTGGGGGGGCGGCTACCCAACAGGACAAAGTCATGAGCTTGAGGCTGGGGAAGTGCCCACGGGCCAGCACGTCACGGTGGCCAGGGGCTCCGAGGCCCTGCATGATTTGGGAACACAGTTCTTGAGCCTTCTCAGAAGGGGGTGGGGAGTGGAAATGTCTGCCTCCGCCCTTTACCGTTAGCTTTTACCACTACTATTTGTTCCCACTTCTGAAACAGGCTAATTATTACATTTTTGTTGTTGAGTGGTTTTTACCTTTCTGCACATGACTGCTGAGCCTGTGTCTGCTTCCCAGTTCCCGTATATTTGGCCTAAAGTGGCTAAACATCTCAGCTGCCAAAAGATCTTGTAAGAACAGCAAGAAAGAAACTGCTCTGTGAGCCTTTTTATTAAAAAACAACAAAACAACAGCAATAAGAAAACCCGTTTAAAATGATCTCCTTTTCCTGATCGGACGTATGCACATATTCAAACCATTCCACACGGTTCCAGGGGGGCCTCGGCGAGAGGCCTGTGTCCCTGCCCCACCCTCCCCACACTTGGGTGGGTCCCTGGAGGCCCCCCTTGTACCTCCATTCTTCCTTCTGGGGCTTTGCAGAGGGAGCCTATAAAACATGTTCTAAAGCCCAAAACAAGCAAAGCTCTGTGGGACAGTGACTGTAAGGACAGCAAACACTCCAGCTCTTTCATAAGGGGGGGCCGTCAGATGCATCCGTCACCATGTGCCATTTTAAACTTTAAGGCTCAGAATTACTTCAGCTCCAAGTTTTAAAGCAGTTTGTGCAAACAGGAATTCTATAAATTACACACATGTTGTGTCGGACAGGAGGTAGCCCGGTCTTCTGATGTGTCCTTGGATTGAATATTGGTTTGAGTCATCCCTCAGGAACTTCTGGTGCTATTGCGGAGGTGCAGGGCAGAGTGACCGCTGATGAGGGAAAGCGTCCCCAGCCGGGCTCAGGAGCCTCGATTATTTTCCCCACTTTAGTCCGTGGAAGCAAAGCTTTCCCATTACAGGAGGTGCCTTCATCCACCCCCAGGTTTGTTTTTTATTCTTCCTCTAAAGTTTACTTCTTGTGTGAGGTTAAGAAGTTATGAGCACGCTTCACAGAGCATCCTGTTTTAAAACCGAGAGGAAGTTAACATCCTGAATTAAAAGTACAGATTACATTTTTAAAAGCTGCCTTTGCAGTATCATGTTTTATCCTGAAAAATTCACTTTCTGTGGCTCATGGGATGGGGTGCAGGGGGCTCACCTGCACTGGCTACTTATGTTGTGGAGCAAATGGCCACAGACTTATGACCTACGTCACCCTATTGACTGCCTTACGGCACGGAGGGTCAGGGTGTCGGCCGGGGCTGTGCTCCTTTCTGGAGCTCTGGGTTTTTTCCAAGTGTATTCAGGTTGTTGGCAGAATTCAGTTCCTTGTGGCTGTAGGACTCAGCCCCTTTTTCTTGCTGGCTGTCGGCCAGGCAGCTCTCAACTCGAGGCTGCCCGTGGGTCCTCGCCATGCAGACTTTTGCTTTCTTACAGGCCGGCAGGGGCGCATCTCTCTGACTTCTGTCCCAAAGCTCTTGATTCTCTTTTAAGAGTTCCCCTGATTAGCCCAGGCCCAAGCAGGACAATCTCCCTGTGATGATCACTGCTGGTTAGAGACCACAGTACATTGTCACAAGTCCCTCTGGCCATGTAGGGCAACGTCATCCTGGGAGCGACACGAGGGGAGTGCCGTAGAGGGTGCAGGTCGCTGGGCTTGTCTTAGAATTCTGCCCACCATGACCCCCCGGGGGTCTCGGGGCGGGGGATGGCAAGGGAGGGCTTCACCGGCACATCGAGGTCAGGAAGAGGCCGTGCCTTGTGCGGGTGCAGGTTCAAGTCCGAAGGGTTGCTTCTCTCATGCAACCCGAACTGTGAATTCCATGGCCATGGGACTTCTGCGTTCTGGTCCTTCTGTCCTTCTTCATCCACAAGGAGTCAACCCACACATGTGGGCCCCTGCTGCATGCCTGCCTCCCCGCAGGAGAGGTTGCTGGGTAATGGACTGAGGGGGCTCAAGGTTGCGGGCGAGGGTGGGAGGAAGGCATCCTCCCAGGCATGGCTTGAGCTCGTGTGCAGGAGTGGGTGGTGCACGTTGGCAAGAGAGGAGGGAGACAGGTACCCAGGCTGGGGGGCCCCCTAAGTGAAGGTGCTGCAGGGGTGAGCATGCAGGGCCTGGAGCCAGGCACGGGGGCCTCCTTGAGGGGGCAGGAGGGTCCCCAGCTCTGGGCTCTCCCCTGGTCATGATACATTTGTACTATAATGTCACCCCAGGGCATCACGACCCCATGTGGTATTCCAGAGACTGGCCACGAGTCCCCTCTGCCAGATTCAGACATACTTCTGCTTAAATATAATCAGGAGGCCATGGAATGAGTTAAGCAACTCCCAAGTACAGGATTCCCTGAGGGGAAGGGCAGTGAGTGTGTAGGAGGGAAGCCACCACTCAGGTTTCTGGTGAGTTGACTGGAAGCATTTGTGAATGAGCTGGGAAGACCTTTTTTTGTTTGTTTTAAATTAAATTTGGCAGAATCACACTGGCCGACCAACCTTCAGCACCACCCTGCAGCCCTCAAGTACCACCTGGGGGTCCCTGCAGTGCTGACCTCGGCCTGCACTTTCCCTGACATCTGCTGGGAGAAGGACGTGGGATAGGGGTGGTGCCACCCTGGAGTATCTTGAGTCCTGGGGGCTTCACCTACTGGCCCTGTCACCTTGGTCCAATGATGCATTTCCTCCGAGTTGCAGCTTTGTCATCCACAAGATGGAAAGCACAGACCTCAGAGGGATGTTGGATAAAAGTGTAAACGATAGCACAATGTCAAGACACAGTGAGTTCTTAATAAAGCTTACTTCCATTTTACTTCCTGGGAAGGGAGGTGATGTCCTGGGGAGGTGATACCATGGGGAGGTGATGTCACAGGAAAGTGGCATCATAGGGAGGTGATGCCATAGGGAGATGATGCCATGTGGGGAGGTGGTGTCATGGAAGGTGATGCCATGGGGAGGAGATGCCATGTGGGGAGGTGATGCCATGTGGGGAGGTGATGCCATAGGGAGGTGATGCCATGGGGAGGTGATGCTATGGGGAGGTGATGCCATGGGGAGGTGATGCCATGGGGAGGTGATGCCATAGGGAGATGATGCCATGTGGGGAGGTGGTGTCATGGAAGGTGATGCCATGGGGAGGTGATGCCATGGGGAGGTGATGCCATGTGGGGAAGTGATGCCATGGGGTTGTGAAGCCATGAGGATGAGGTGTCGTTGTGGGGCACCTGGTCCTGTGCTCTGGGAATTCCTTTCACTCCTGATATGCAGCCCAGGGAAGCATTTGCTGCCCTCTGGGGGGCTGGGCCATCTGTCTGGGCTGGGCTGTGTACCAAGGGCTGGCACTTGCTGGCTCTTTCACCTGGATGAGCACCTGGCCCCTGGGGTCTTCTTCGTGTCTCCAGTTGGGACTGCGGCCCTGCTGGGTCAGGCTGATGTTGAGAATCTAGCAGGATGATGCAGGGTGTCCCCTGTGGGTGGGGTACAATGTGTCCTTATCAGTGCCGGGCAGTTGGGGCAATGGTGAGGACAATGGCCACCGTGTGGAGCGACTGCCTTGCTCGGCAGAGGAGAACTTGGCCCATGAGTCTCACACGAAGGCTCTGAGGCAGCCACTGCTGGAACAAATGCAGGAGTGGTGACTCCACACGTTCAGTTAGAACTCGGCGAATCCTCCCAGGAGTGGAGTGGAGACATGGTGACAGGAAAGGGCAAACAGCAGGCCGGCAGGGCCCCGGGTCTGCTGGAGGTTCCTGCATCTTTGGGTGAGTTTCCTGGCAGCCAGAGCAAGAAGAGCAACAGTCAGCGACACGGTCCTCCAGACCAGAGGGGAGAAGGAGTCCCGGGTCCCGTCGCCCCAGACTGCCCCAGCTCTCATTCAGTCAGCATGCGTAGGGCGCAGTGTGGTCTGGTGCATAGGTGGTGGAATGAGGCCATCTCAGACAGCAGACCCAAAGTGTCTGTCGAGCACGATGACTACAGCAGCCCTGACGGTGAGTGGCCAAGTTTCACAAAGCCGGGTCAGGCGTGGCCAAACGGTTCCACTCAGCTTCCCAGGAAGGTTTGCAGCTGATTCCTGCCCGACACGCGGAACAAGATGGGGCAGGTCAACAGGTCTCCACCGAGGCTCCGCCGGCACCACTGCATTGGAAGGAATAGATGACATTTCTGTCAAACAACCTGCTGTTTGCACACCCAGCTCAGACTCTTGCTGGTTCGGAAGAAGGTCAGCAGCGTACTGTGGGGTGGGCATGGGTGGGTCCATTTCTGTGGAGTCCCCAGGAAGTTTCGGGGTGAGGGGGACGATACTGTGGAGTCCCTAGCCTTTGAAAAAACTCCATCTGAATACAGAAGCTCTGAGAATAGAGACGTTCTGTCCTGCAGGATAATGGTGACACTTGTGTTGGGTCATCCAGTGCCTCCTGGCTGTGGAACCCTGAGCCAGGGCAGGAGACTCCGGGGGTGGGGTAGGCAGGCTGCTGCCCTGGAAGGGCTTGCCAGCAGGTTCTGTGCAGTCCCAGCACCAGCAAGTGCAGGAGGGAGGGCAGGGCAGGGCTGGGCGGTGCCCCGGCCTCCCGGAGGTGGACCTGGAGTAGGCCTCTGCACGGGGTTCAGGCCCTTTCCTTGCTCCCTTTACTTACAAGGGAGCAGGGCAGAGAGATGAGAGTTGTAAGTTCCAGGGCCCAGACCCGGACCCAGGCCTATCTGCCCGCAGCCTGTGAGCTGCTTGGAGCCGTCCCCCAAGGAGGGCTGGCTGAGGGCAAGCGGTGAGCTGCCGAGAGGCACTGTGCTTGGGGCATGCCTAGGCTGGAGGAGATCCTCTGGGGGCACTTGGCAGGTATCTGGCTGGAGGGGCACCCAGCGGGCAGGGCTCACGGAGGCTTTAAGTATCGGGCAAAGGGATTTCTGGGCAAGGTGCTCTCTCTGGGTCTTAAAGAAAACCTCCTGTGCGCTTCAAAAGGAAATGCTTCCTCTTTTTGAGTGGCACATAGCCGTGTTTGTAAAGCCTGTCTAACTAGCATTATGTGACGCCTTGGTGCTGTGGTCCAGAACGCATTGCTGTTACGATGCATCGACTTCTCGTCAATGATAAACATCTCAGCAACAGGCATTGCTCTATTTCCTGCTGCCCCTGTTTCCTTGTTTTCCACTTGGAAAGGAGCCCTTTGGAAAATGGGAATTTTGCTTCCCATTCTGCAGGTGGGGAAACTGAGGCTGGGGTTTAGGTACGTGGCCTGCTGTCCACCGGCAGAGGCTGAGCTGGGAACCCTCCCTGTCTCCAGGGCTTCACGCTGTTGCTGCCAAGTGGATAACTGCTTAATATATTTTCCTCCAAAGCTGAATAAATGGGCCTTTACAGAAATTTAGTGAGGAAATAAACCACAGATGAAAAATCAAACACTTAGAAAAATCATTTAACGTTTTTATTTACACCACACATGAAAATACCAGCTTGGTTTGGGATTGGAGCTGTTACATAATTTATGGCCACAAAGCCAATTCCTAATGCAACGTGCTCTCAAGTTTTGCAGGTCCCTGAGGCGCCCAATTTGTATCCTGCTCTGCCTGGGAGAGGATGAACGGCAGGCCGTGGCAGCGAGGGAAGGGTGCCTTCCCGGGGGCCGGGGAAGGCAAGGCAGCTTGCAGAGACGGGATGGCAGAGACGGCATGTGTGCAGGACAGCAAAGTGGTTTATAATGGAAGGCTTGTAATTTATTTTGACACTGATCATGTATTATTCAGCTAGAGTAAAAATAAACCTTATTAGCCGGGAAAATAGATGCCTTTCTTCACGCCCACGCTACGCCAACAGCACCACAGCAGCGATGATAGGACAATAGCGGAGTTTGCTCAAACATCTTGTCCAGCACTCGAAGAATCAAATCCCTTGCTGGGAAGAGATTTACAAACATGCAAGTGCATCTACATAATACACTTAATCTCTCCTCGAGCCCTCAGAGCTCCTGGGGGGAACGTGAGCTGGGGCGGGCAGCCCAGTCCAGGGGCCTCACTGTGGGCATGCGGGGGCCCCTCATCCACCCACTCACCCACTCGTGCTGCCTCTGTTCCACCCAACTCTGCACCAGGCACCTTTGCGCAAGCATTATTGCCTTGATTTTGCGGAAGATGGAAAGGAGGCACTCTGAGGCGAGGGAGTGGCCACAGGTGTGTGAGCTGTGGGTTCAACATGAACCTGTGAGCATCTTGCTCACCCCACGCCCCCATAGTGGGTTGAAGTGTCCCCCCATGGGGAGTGACAGAATGTGACCTTCTAGGGAAATAAGACCTTTGCATATGTAACTAGTTAAGGTGGGGTCATACTAGATTAGGAGAGCCCCCAAGTCCAACAACGGGTGTCTTTGTAAGAAGAGAAAGAGACACAGAGACGTAGACACACAGAGAACACCATGCGAGGGTGGAGGCAGAAGTTGCAGTGATGCGTCTATAAGCCAAGGAATGGCAGCAGCCGGCAGCAGCTGGTGGAGGGGCTGGGACAGGGCCTCCCTCAGAGCCTCAGAAGGAACCAGCCCTGCCCACATCTTGATTTTGGATTTCTGGCCTCCTGAACTGTGAGAGAATAAACGTCTGTTGTCTTAAGCCACCAACCTGTGGTCGTTTGTTAGGGCAGCCCCAGGACACGCATACATTCCCTGCTACCCAAGCCAAAGTCAAGGCCTTACAGGCCTCATTTGTTCCTGGCTTCTCTATCCTGCACAGACAAGAGGGGACACAGGGGAGGACCAGGCATGATGCCACCTGGCAGTGCTCTGTTCTCCTGGGGGGTATTCTGAGCAGGACGGTGCTGCCCCAGTGAGGCCAGGCTCTGCGTGTCCAGTAACAGCGCAGTCACCAGCTGACTGTGGGCTCCTGGATAAGTCATGTGTCTGAGATGTGAGGGCCTCTTGGGTTAGCTTTGACCTCTTGAAAGATGAAGGGACGACTTGGGTGATAGCCGCCACAGTGAGAGAGAAAGGACAGTGATTTCCTGGACTCCGAGGAGCCTCCCCCAGGGCTGGACTCTTTGAGGTCCTCTGAGCCTCTGGCCTCATGCGTGTGCCTTCAGGAGCCCGCAGGGCTGGTCCGTGAGGCCAGTGCCTCCCCTGGCGATTTGGGTAAGTCCCCGGGTGGTGCATGTCCCCAGCAGGCTGGCTCAGAGGATGCCGGTGGGCTCGGGCCCTCTCTCCTTCCAGGGAGTGGAGGGGCACAGACACCGTCCTCTCCTTCCAGCAGGGCCCAGGCAAGGAGGGAGACCCAGCCTGGCCTTGGATGGTGAGTGTGGAGCTTACAGAGCTTGGGGGACATGCAGGGACGAGGGCAGGGGCCCAGATGCACACGTTCCCTGAGCCCAGCTTTGGGGGGAAGGCCCTTGTACAAGGCCAGTGACAGTCCTGGGAGGTCCCAGGCTGGAAAGATGATAATGGACAATTTGAAATAAGATTATCTTTTCCAAGATGATACACACATACACAACACAATGAAAACAGGCTCTTTCTAGAACTTTCTGACTGCAGAGTTGTTTAGGTGCCCCTGCGTGGGTTGTGTTGGTTTGCTTCAGCTGTTGCTCAGGGCACATGGCATGGCTCACCACGCGGATGGCGCCTGCTTCCCCCCGGGCTGCCTGGTTCCCTGCGGCACCTGTCTCTCTGACTCAGTTTTATAGGGAGACAGAGTTGTCCGTTCCCCACTTTGAGACATACCCCAAAGCTTTCTCCTCCAAAGCAGGACTTCTGGGGAGAGACAATGGTGGCCGTGGGGGGGACGAAGTGGCCAGATTCAAGGTCTGCTGTAGAGACAGAGCTGAGGTCTCCATGTCAAGTAGCCTCCTTAGGAGGCTAGTGGAGGTGGCACTGGGGGCAGGGACCTTCCTGTGCCCACCTATCAGCCGTTGGGTGGCCGTCTCTTTCGAGGGCCAGCGTCTGAGTTTCCTGGGGCTGCTGTAACAAATGGGTACAAACTGAGAGCCCCTAAACAAGAGAAATTTATTCTCTCTCAGTCCTGGGGGCCTGAGTCTGAAACGCAGGCGTCTGCAGGCTGTGCTCCCTGAAGCCCAGGCATCGGCAGGCAGTGCTCCCTGAAGCCTCGGGGGAGGGTCCTTCCTTGCCTCTTCCATGTCCTGGTGGCTCCAGGTTCCTTAGCTTGCAGCCGTGCTGCCCCGATCTCCACCTGTGTCTTCACACGGCCTTCTCCTCTTCTGTTTCATGAGGACACTTGCTGTTGGATCCCAGTACTCTGGGATGGTCTTACCTGGAGATCCTTCCCTGGATCACATTTGCAAAGACCCTTTCTCCAAGTAAGGTCACATGCACAGGGTCCAGGGGTGAGGACGTGGACATACCTTTTTTGGGGGTCACCCTTCAGCCCCCTATAGTCACTCTTGAAGTCACATGGGATCCAGGTCCTGGAGACCCCCTCAGGGCCCTGTCTGAAATTCACATTCCTGGGCCCCACTCTGGATGTGCTACAGGGGGCTCCCTAGGGTGGGCCCAGGAATGTGCATTTTGCAGAGGCTCCCCAGGAAAATCCGCACACACTCAGAAGCTTGAGGACACAGACCACCAGTATCGAGGTCTAGCCGTAAGGGAAGAAAAGTGAACAGAAGGAAAAAATCTTTTTTGTTTCTATTTTATCATTATTTTTTAAATCAATAAGCTTTACTTTTTTAGAGCAGGTTCACATGAAATGGATCTGAACGTACAGAGAGTTCCCGTATACCCATACCACACACATTTCTTTCTGTCTTTGAAAAAACATTCAATTCAGACACAGCCCAAAGCTTTTGGAAGACTCGATGTCAGAGGAAAACCTGCTCTTAGCTGGGGAGGGATGGTCTGTGTTGGAGTCTCTGCATTACCTGCAGGGAGGCAGGTGTCGTATCTGGTCTGACAGGTGTGAGGGAAGCAATTTCTCCATGGGCTCCACAAATATTTCCAACAGGATGTTTCCTAATGGAACCAACTCAGTCTCTTCCTCCAAGACCGCTGTCCTCCTTGAGCTCCACTGGGCCTCCCGACCAGCTGCTAACTCGGTGTGTGTACCGAGTGCCCACTATGTGGCAGGTCCGGCCTCTCTGTTTGGCACACACTCTGTCTTCATCTGCTTGAGCTGCTATAACAAAATACCACAGCTTGGGTGGCTTATAAACCACAGAAATTTATTCCTCACAGTTCTGGAGGCTGGGAAGTCCAAGATCAAGGTGCCAGCACATTTGGCATCTGGCAAGGGCCCCTTCCTGGTGCATAGATAACGTCTCCTCCATGTGTCCTTGCAGAAGGGGTGGGGTAGCTCTCAGGGGCCTCCTTACGAGGGCACTGATCCCATCCTCGAGGGCCCCCCCCATGACCTCATCATCTCCCAGAGGCCCACCCCCTAATCCCATCACCTTGGGGGTGAAGTTTCCTGTGTGGACGCTGCCTTGCCTCTGCCTCCCAGCTGAGCTGCTTAGTGAAGCCACTGAACCTCTCTGTTCCTTGGTAGGCTTGTCACTAACACTAAAATTACCAAGGAAGGGTGTAGGAGAGTTAAGTGAATGAGTAGATTTAACCTGCCTAGAGCTGGGCCTGCTGGAGTCAGGGTCACTTGGTGTTTGTTTTGCTCAGCTGGGCTGCGATCCCAGCTCTGGGCTGTGGGTAATCAGGACTATTTGGTGTAGCCGTCACCTCCTCTGAGAGGGCCTCTCTGGTGTCCCTCGACCCCCATTGCCTCCCCCATCTGAACCTGCACCTGCCTGGGCATGCGGCCATGTCTGGAGCACAGACTGAGTGCTCAACCAAAGAACCTTGCAGAAGAGTGGTGGGTGGCCAAGTAAGTGCATGTGTCTGCATCAGGCTCTCAAACTTGCTTGGTTAGCTGACGTGGTCAGGGAACAAGAAGTCTCTTAGACTCCTGTCTGTCCCACAGAAGAATTGCCCCCTGAGGAGGAGGAGAAGAGACCAGTGGTGCCCACTGAAATATCTCAACCTGTCAGAACCAGAAGGGACGGCTGCTGTCATAGAGAGGACAGCTCAGAGGCATCTTTGGGGGCCTGGGGCTGTCTCTGGTGGAGACCCCAGGGGAGGGGTCTCCTGAGACCACTCCCCAGACTTGCCAACAAGGAGCAAGATCCTTCAAAATCAGAGCAGAGAACCAGGCTCGGCATGTGGGCACTGGAGAAAGGATGCCCAGGACGGCCACACCTCCCTCACCCTTCAGCCTCGGGCATACTGTGGATGTTGGAGGGCTCCCAAGTTCAGGCAGGTCTACCAGGTGGAGCTCGTGGACTCTCCCAGGGCCATGGCTGGAGATGACTCTTGCTACAGGTACAACGAGGAGCAGAGCCAGAGGACAGGGCTGAGTCAGGCGGCCCAGAGGCAGCCCTGGGTGACACCTGTCCCCTGGTCCATGAGGAGTGTTAACATATCACCTACCCAGACTGCCATCATTTGCCACTAAGGGAACGGGATCCTAGGTACCTTCTGTACTCACAGCTCAGGGGACCCCCAAGGCCTCTTGCTGGCTTCAGAGCAGGGAGAGAAAGTCCAGCGCATGGAGGCTTGCCTCTGTTTGCCCCTCCTGGTCTATCCTGAGCTTTCAGTGCGAGGTCCTCCCACTGACAGGTGAAAGTTGGCAAGAAAGTGGACAAATGAATCCATTCTCAAAAGCCCGGGAGGATGCAGACCCCTGGGGCTGGGTGTGTGGGCTGGCTGAGAGCAGAGGCAGAGCCCGGCAGGGATGGGGGGATGGGGGGTCCTGCTTTGAGGATCTGGGGCCGCAGAGCCAGGGGTGCATCTGGTCCTTGAGGGGTGAGAGGGGCTCAGGCTCACTGGGGGTGGGGGTGGGTCCCACGTGGTGACCCCCCCACCAGACCATCCTGGGGTGTCTTAGACACACAGCCAGCCCTGCGGCCCTCCTGGCTAGCTGCAGGGTGAAGGCTCTCGGGGGAAGGTGGGCTGCCCCGGTGGTGTGTGTGGGAAGACTTTGCAGGTCAGGTCTGGGAGGCAGAGACAGGATGGGGTGACCACAGGGGCCAGGGCTCACATCTGCGCATTCCAGGCACCACGCCCCATCCGCATGCGTGTCAACTCCTTAGTTCTTACCACAACCCAGGGAGGCGCGCTCTGCTGTTGTCACCTGCCATTTCACAGACCAGGCACCTGGGAGGTTATGGGCAGTGGCCGAGCTGGGACTGGATGGTCTGGAGTCCTCTCGAGACAAAGAGGGAGGAGGGGACTTTGGGGGACACATTCATGCAACCACAGGGAGAGGGAAGGTTTGGGGCTGGTCTGGGGTTTTGTATGTGACAAGATGATGACCCACTATGTTCCAGCGGGTTCCAGGCATTTTGAATACAACGGTGGATGATGCAGGTGAGAGCCCTTCACGGGGCTTCCACTGAGGGCAGAGCTGGGCCGGGGGAACAGAATAACAAATAGCATCTTTCTTTGCTTCTAAGATGCACAGGATTTTTTTTTTTAATTAAAAAATGTTTTTTATTAGAGATAGGGTCTTGCTATGTTGCCCAAGCTGGCCTCGAACTCCTGGGTTCAAGCGACCCTCCCGCCTCGGCCTCCTGAACATGCACGGTTTTTAATGCTTGAACATCTCTGGAGTCAGGACGTGTCCATAATCAAAGGCGTCTCACCACTGTGGTCGGCCACGTGGCCACGGGGACGATGTCCTTGTGCCTGTCTGGGCCTGAGTGAGACAGCCCCTGCCTCAAAGCTTGCAGGTGGGTGTGGGCCTGGAAGAAAATTCTAGAAACAGCAGTGGAGCACGTTTGCCCCCAGGAGACAACAGGTTGTGGGGAAGTGGCTGGCAAGGTCGAGAATCAGGTGTTCAGCAAAGACCTTCTCAGCTGGAGGCGGGAGGCTGACTCCTTCAGCCCGGGCTGGCCTTGGGGCTGTCAGCCAGAGCGTCTCGTCCTTTTACGTGTTCTCTGAGGACAAGATGCAGCCTCGATGCTTCGGGCAGCTCAGAGGACACCGGGGTGAGGGAATGCACAGACCTCAATGGCTTTGAGCAGAAATGAAATCGCAAGATTTAGACTTCAATGTGCGCAAGTTTTAGAAATACCTTAACAAATATATTTTGCTTATATCTTTCTTTTTATGTGTGCACCAAAGTGATAGCCAATACAAATCCATGTCTAATTAAGTCTAGAAGAGCTCCTTCAATAAGTATAAAATAAAAATTATAAGTGACCAGAAAGCACTGTGTCAGTTTAATTGGCAGCTTTTTTTCTTTCTTAGTGGTACATAAAATAACAGTGCTTTGCCATCTATAGTGTCGTAAATTCAAGGAAGTATTCTAAGTAAAATACAACACTTAGCAGTTGCTATGTGCCAGGCACAGTTATGTGCATGCTGTGAGTATTTGCTCATTTAATTCTTATAAGGTCACAGGTACAGAGGAGGAGCCGACCTGGGGCGTTCCTGGGGTGGGTGGGAGTGGAGGGGAGTTAGGGCCCTGGGAGAGGTTTGGCTGGGAGCACAGAGGGTGAGGGCGCCATGCCTGGGCCTGGGGAGGAGGATCCCAGTGGTCCTCAGGAGACGCCTGGGTGCAGGGCCCCAGAAGCAGTTTTGACCAGCGTGAGTCAGCCAAATGCCCTGAACCTGCCTTGCCCTGTGGTCCTGTGGGAACCCAGTGCTGCCCAGAGGGACGCGTCCCAGAGGGGAGCAGGTGCCACGCTGCCCACTGGGCGGGCACCAGGCTGCACGCCAGGCAGGGGCTTTTGTCTTCTATCCTGAAGACATTTGCAGTTTTGAGATGAAAGGGAAGGAAGGGGATGGATCCAGGTTTCCTCCGTGGTGACCCTCTGGTCTCCTCTGTGGCTGTGCTCACGGGCACTGTCTTGGGCAGCTTGGGCCACTGTAACAAAGTACCGTGGCCTGGGTGGCTCATAAGCAGTGAACACTTATTCCTCACAGTTCTGGAGGCTGGAGGTTGGAGATCAGGGTGCCAGCATGGCGGGTTCTGGTGAGGGCCCTCTTTCTGGTTGCGGACGGCCGCCTTCTTGCTGCGTCCTCACATAGTGGAAGGGGCAAGAGAGCTCTCTGGGGTCCCACTCATGAGGCTCCACCCTCCAGACCTCGTCACCTCCCAAACGCCCTGCCTCCTAATCCCATCGCCTGGGGGTTAGGGTTTCAGCATATGAACTTGGAGGGACACAGACATTCAGTCCATAGCAGGCTCCCCACTGCCCTGCCTGACCTGCCTGACCCCTGGGGTGGCACAGGCCCATGGCGTCCGCCCTGCCAACCACCCCCTTCCCTGTCGAGCAGCAGGTCTCCCTTCTTTGCCCACCCTCCCTCTTCCCACCTTCCCTCTCTGGGGTGCTGGGGTGGACCAGGGGTGGAGAACGAGGTTCTGCTCCTGGCTTTGCAGGGCAGGGTCCTGGAATGGCCAGAGCCCTGGCTAGTTGGTTCCTGTATGGAAGGGCCAGACCCTCTCCAAGCAGCTTCCAGGATTGAATGACCGAGGCCATCTCCAGGACCACTGGGTGCCGGGCGGCGGGCCAGGCACTCCCTGGGGCCCCCGATTCGGATTCCTTTCCCTGTGTCAGTCCCTGCTTTCCCATAAGAGCAGGCGGTGGTGGGGCAGGAGGCTCATGCCCTGGAACCACACAGTCCTCTGGCTCTGCCAGAGGGGGCCTTGGAGGGCCAGTGGGAGTAGGAGCTTTGTGTGTGGTTCCGGCTCAGCCACTTAGAGCTTGGGGTTTGCTTTGTATTCTCACGTTTCGCCTACCCTGAGGGTGGTGGCAGTGCTGACTGGCAGGATCATGGGGTATACAGCCGGGCACACAGTAGATGCTCTGTGACCTTCAGCTCCGAGAGACCGTGCAAAGGGCAGTTCACAGCGCGATTTCTTCATTAGTGTAGTTAGTGGAAACAGCGGGTCCCCGAGGCGTGGGGTGGATTTGACCGAATCTGCACAAACCCCGGCTGCCTGAAAGGGCCGCTGCAGCCTTGGTGTTGGAGAGCTGTTCCTCCTGACGCCAGGCGGCAGTGACGCCGACTCCAGCGTGGCGGCGTGGCTGGCTCGAAGACCTCCTTCTGGGTGGCACGTGCACACGCGGCATAGTGCCCTTTCGCGGCTCAGGATCGTGATGAGACGATGTCAGTGAGCAGCGCAAGCTTTAACTATCTGTGAACTGTGTGTAGAGGGAAGAAACACAGGATGGAGCGCGGGAGGCCGAGGAGCTCACGGCGACTGTTGCCGGCAGACGACCTCCCCTGGCTCCGCTGGCACCAGTCCCAGTCTCTGTGGCCCAGATAACAAAATGTTACAGTGTGGAGCGTCAAATGAGATCAAATCCATCCGTTCACTGATACAGTCCTCCCACCTGGGCCCTAAAATTGTCCAGAACGATGTACAAAGCCCAACCTTTGCACACGGATTCAGGCAGGACCGGCTGAGGCTGGCTCACCGGAACTGTGGGCAATGCGTCGTTTCAAATGTTTATACAGGCTTTTATACGATGCTCTGGTGAACATGAGCGTTTGTGCTCTGGCGTTTCTGCAATGCAGCCGTCTGGGAGGTGCTGGCTGGTGAGCGCAGCTCGGGGTGTTGACGGGAGAGGGAGGTCGCAGCGGCAGGACCTGTTGTCCAGGGCGGTGGCAGGAGGCCATCCGGATGGGTGGTGGGTTTGTGACGATAGCCCTTACAAGAGCTGGGGGCCAGCCAGGCTGCATGGGGTGAGGCTGTCAGTGACCGTGGAGGGATGGAGAAGGGAGTGGGGACAGCTGGGTGTCCTGGGGCAATTTGCTGAACGTGGTGTGCTCTGTTACCCTTTCTGTAGTGCGAGAAACAATACATGGGCCCAGAGCACCCCTGGAAGCTATAGGCTGTGTGGGAAAGTGCTTCCACAGCAGCCAGCGGGTCAACTGCGGAGACGCCCGCTGTGTCCAATGCCTCCTGCCCAGGGCTCGGGTCTCCATCTGCCTTCTCTCCTGGGCTGTGCTAGCACCAACAGCTCCCACACTCAGGGCGTGGACAGGGAGGCTCTCCCAGAGCAGAAAGCTGGTGGCCAGCAGATGAGCTTCTGCTACAAACCACGTTTCAGGGCAGATTGCAGGTACTAGCTTTTCCACCTCCATGAGACTCTTTGGTGAAAAATCTCACCCTGAGCCTCAGCTAATGAGCCCAGCAGCAGGGTCGTGGGGTGATGGGTGTGGCTCCCCTCCTTGCTGTCAAAGCTGCAGAGACACCAGCTGCTTTCACATTGGCAGCTCCTTGAGTGGCTGCTGGGAGAACCGAAACTACCCAGGCCACCTTTGCCTGTGGTTGGCCCTGACCAGCCTCATTCTTTGCCTATGGACCACTGAGAAATCTAGAGCTGGTGGGGCATCATTTTGCAGATGGAGACAGTGTCTCTGCCAGGGTCACAGAGCACACGGGGCAGAGCAGCCTGTTCTCCTGACAGCCTGGGTCTGCTGATCAGCTTTGTGGCCCTGGACAAACTATGTGTGACCCAGCTCCAACTCAGCTGTAAGGTGCGGATGGGAGTTCTCCATCCCAGCCGGGCTGAACTTGGTTGGATTTTCTAACTTTGGCACCCAAGGAACACTTAGGTGCTGGCCAAGAAGTAGTCAGAATTTGTTGAGGATAAGACAAGTTAGATGACGGACGTGCCCCGCCAAGAGAATTCAGGGGGTGGTTTTCGTTATAGAATATCCTATTCCCTTCCACTCTAATCTTCAGGGCTGCCATGGATATTTGTGCAGGTAGAACACTGCACAACTTTCGGGGGTGCCATCTGTGTAGATGACAGTGAAAGTGGCACCCCCTGGAGTCATGCAGGGTACACCTTGCACAGCAGAACATGCAAGGTCTGAACACGTGCAGTAGGTAGTTCAAGGTTGTGCTGCATGAGGAAGTCTAACACTCCTGAGTGGGGGGCCCGAGAGGGGCAGGGTAAGGGAAGGTGGATCCCAAGGGGGAGCCTGCTCTGTGGCCTCGTGCTCACTATTGGGTGTGGGGAGTTGGCTGTGGGTCCCCGTGCCTCTGGGCTCCTTGGCACAACAGGGACCGGCTCCCTCGGTGTGTGGGCCAGGCCTGGGCTCTGCTGACTGTGCGGTTGCTTATGCGATCGGGCAGCGCGGCTCCGTGGGATTCACTGCTGTAGGTGTCCTGGGGAAACTGTTGGCTGAAACCAAAAACTCCTCCTCGGCAGAGACCTTTGGTTACTGTAGTTGGCAAATAGAATTAAGGTTGCTGATCAGCCAACTGCAAAATAGGGAGGTCGTCCTGGACCATCTGTGTGGCCCCGTGTAGTTACAAGGGCCTTAGGTGGGGAAGAGGAGGCAGGGGAGGAGGCCGGGGCAGAGAACGGATCAGAGAAAGGCCGTGTGCGTGCGCGGAGGGAGGGTGGAGGACGGCCCGAGCCGAGGTTCCACCCTGTGCTTGTAGCTAAGGGAGACCCACTTCAGGCTTCTGACCTCTGGGACTACAAGATAATTAATCCGTGTTGTTTTAAGATACTCAGTTTGCAGTAATCTGTTTCAATAGCAATAGGAAACTACATTACGAAGAGCTCCTTTGTGTCTTTCCAAGTTGCCAGACGAAGGAATGAAATGACACTAAAGTCTGTTATGTTCTGTTAAAAAAAATCTTAAAAAGTGTATAATTAAGAACCAAACATCCACAATTCTATTAATATCTGGCCTTTCGTTGGCAGATAATGACGACTTTGCAGTGGGAGGCCAAACCAGGCTATGGACGGCTGTGGCTGGGCCGAGCCTGGGCCTGGGCTGTTCTGTCCCCACCGCTGGGCCTCTGTTTCCCCACAAGGCTGGGAATGAGGCAGCTGGTCCTTCCCTGCTTCCACCTGTCATGCAACTGTCATTGTCCTGTGTCGGGCACGGCTCCCAGCACACAGCAGCGTCCCACGGAAGTTGACGGGTGGCCAGTGACCGAGTTGCTGGGCCACCATGCTCTGGCTGAATCCCCTGGCAACAGGGAGCCCCTGCAGGCTTCTGAGCGGGGGCAGCGTGGACTCCAAGCCCTCAGCCGGGCAGCCAAGCGCCTTGTGAATTGGCCCCAAACTGACTTTGCCGAGTAGCCTCACACTCCTCCAGAATGAAATCCTCTGCCCCAGCGAGGTCTGCCTGCTCTGGGTGCCTGGAACATTCCATGTCTCTCCCTGCCCCTCAGTCTTGGGTCTTACCTGTCCCCACCTGCCCCCATCCTCCCGTGCCCAGCTCACCTTCCTTGTCTTCCATGGTGCCCGCTCACCACGCCCACTCTCCTGAGCTCTCTGCTGTCTGCCCTGCGATTGTTAGGGAGGTGCCAAGACAGCACGCGGTGCTCCGGAACCCCCCACCTATCACCTCCAGAAAGAAAAGGGAGGTGAGGGGGTCTCCTCAGAAGGAGGAAGAGGCTTTTCAGTGGTGCCTGAAGAACGAGGGTGTGTGCTGAGGCCAAAGAAGGGGTGCGGGTGGCGTGAGCTGCCGCTGTGTCCTGAATGTCACTGGGGCTGGGGCCGAGGGGCCACAGAACCCTCAGTCCTGTGCACCCTGAGGCCCTCAGGGAGATGGGAGAGGCACCGGCTCCCTGCCGCAGGCCACGGCACCGCCCAGGACGGAGCTGAGGCTCACCGCGGGCGTCAGGTGTTTGCTGGCTTGCTCATCCAGTGTTTGAGCAGTCACTGTGGTGTTCCCATTGCGTTGGCACGCAGCCTTCAGGAATTGGTGTCAGCAGCCCCTCCCTTTATAGGGGCAAGAAACCAAGGCACAGAGGGGCTAAATCAACTGCCCCAAGTCACACAGCCAAGTGCCAGAGTGGCGCTTTGAACCTGGGCTGCCGCCAGCGCCTGTGCCCTCAGGCCCGTGCTGGGCACTGCTCTCCATTGTGGACACAGGCGCTGCGTGCCGGGCATCCCCGTGGGCCTGCAGGATAGACAGACACACCCCCTGAAGGTTAGGACGCCAGGGGCTGCATCCTAGAAGGGCTGTCATAAGTGCAGCGAGAAGAGAGATGGGGCATGTTTTCCTCTGGAATGTGCTTGTGGAGCTAAATATTTGAATAGGCATGAATTATTCACACCACGGGACCAGGCAGAGTAACTGCTAAGCGGCAGTCGTTAAATAGGGCTTGACTTACAGCATCAGATGTACCCATTTCACAGGGGGAACAAGAGGGATTTGGAGGGTGCAGGAAGGTGGGGAAGAGGCCTCAGCCCCCCGCCTGCCCCGACGGTGGGCACCCACCCGGGAGGCCCTGAGGGCCGGGCTGACTCTGAGCCTGCATCCTACCAGCCGTTTCCGAATGGCAGCTGGGAGGCCCAGATGTCCCATTAAGTTCCTCTGTCTGTTGCAGAAGCTCCTCCGAAGGTAGCACCCCAGAGCTCTGTGTTGAGGGGTCACCGGCCAACGTCTGCAGTTTCTCCTGCTGGCCACAGAGAGGGTCACGGGCTGTGGGGCTGACTATGGGGCCACCTCAGGGCCCTGGGGAAGGGTGTGGCCCTGAGCAGAGACTCACAGACCAGTGAATTACCCAGGGCTGGCACAGCTGCAAGAAACCTGCTTCAAAGGGGGACACGTTAGCCAGCGTCCCTGGGAGCCCTGCAGCTGGCCCCCACGCAGGGCTGGACTCTCTCTGCTGGACCCGGGGGCCTTTGTGTGGCCTCTCTTGATGTGACCCGATGCTCCCCTGCAGCTTCCAGCTCATGGAGGTCATCTCACCTGTGAACTTTGTCACCCTCAGGACTGGCCTGACTTGGGACACGTGCTGTAATCTTTCTCTACGGCTGCTCACAACTTACCCAGCTTAGAGCAACAAACACTGCTTACCCCTCACAGTTTCTGAGAGTCAGGGACCCAGGAGGGGCTTAGCTGGGGGGTTCTGGCTCAGGGTCTCTCTTGAGGCTGCTGCCCAGCTGTCGGCCAGCGCTGCCGCATCTGGAGGCGCGGCGGGGGCTGGCGAATGCACTTCCAAGCGCACTCCCTTGGCTGTCGGCTGGCCCTGGGCTTCCGCTCCTTGTCTGGTGGGCGTCTCCATAAGGCTGCTCACAGCATGGCCACTTCCTTCCCCAGAATTTGAGGAGAGAGAGAGAGAGAGAGAGAGAGAGAGCGAGCACGCACGTGCCCAAATGAGAGGGAGAGACAGAGAGAGAGACAAACACAGAGACAGAGAGAGACTAAGAAGGAAGCCACAGCCTTTTATAACCTAATCTCAGAAGTGATGTCAGCCCTTTGTCAGATTCTATTGGTCACTCAGACCAGTCCTGAGACGGTGGGGAGGGGGCTACGCAAAGGTGTGAACACCAGGAGGTGGGGTCACTGGGGGTCATCTCAGAGACTGGCTACCCACATGCCCAGCCTGAACCTGCCCCTATGTCCAGCCCCAGTGACTCCCCTGTGCTGCAAAGTGGGGGTCACATGACCAATGCCCCCATCCCAGATCACGCGAATAGAGGCCTGTCGTGTCCCCCTGCATCTGCCCATGTCCCAGTGTGTCATGATGTGATGGACACAGCACGTCAGGGAATGGGGCCTTGGCATTGCCCCCCAGCCCTTGGGCATTCTGTCCTGATTTCCATCCCAGCCTTGTGGGGGACATGTTCTATTAATAGATCCATCCAGATCCACCCCCCCACAAAGAGTCTGATTTTCCTGCACAAACCTGGCGAGGTTTCCACTGAAAACTCTTATTCAGCTGTTGTCAGAAAGTGTGACTTGAGGGTGTAGATGCGAAACATTCTATGTCCCTGTTTCTATTTGCCATAATATTTCTGCCTTTTTATTCTCTCTGTTATATAAGCGTCGAGTTTCTCAGGCTTGGCCTGGGGACCAGAGCC
The DNA here is from genome assembly GCA_023783475.1 of Daubentonia madagascariensis. Lineage (NCBI taxonomy): Eukaryota > Metazoa > Chordata > Mammalia > Primates > Daubentoniidae > Daubentonia > Daubentonia madagascariensis. Next base: position 10,511,754 of record JAKFHU010001557.1, on the reverse strand, counting down.
CCTTCTAACTGCCGGTGAAGGATGCCCCAGAAGGATAACGGGAAGCTGATGCACCCTGGAGCCGCAACCGAGAAAGCTGCGCTTGCAAATGCCATGGCTAAGGAAGACCCTGGGTTGCAGAGAGGGTCTCGTGCCTGTAAAAGGTAACCTTCGTCTTAAGAGTGAGCTGCCATTCTGATAAGGTGTCTTAATTAACAATGTGTTGATGTGGCAATAGTATTTAAACCAACATCTTTGTTTTCTTAAAGGCATAATATTTGTGATTTTTCCAACCAGAATAAAATCATTAGCACATTTTAATTCTCTCACAAGAATAGAGGGGGGACAGTGAGAGAAAAATCAATTCCTATATAAACTCATTGAATTTTTAAAAATTTAAGCAAAGTGAGAATTTAATGACATTTAAATGAACAACAATAATTCTATAAAGAAAGCTTATTTATTCAATTGTTAGAGGCTCATTTCTGAGCGGTTTCATCTGGAGGGTGCCTGGGGACTCCCTGTGGCTAAAATCAGATGGTCCAGGTGGTGCCAGGTGGTTTTCCACACGGCAGCTGGCAAACGGCGTTTCCGTGCCCGCGTCCTCCCGGCCAAGCTCTACTGTGTAGAAGTTGAGAGATGTGATCACACAGTTGTTCATCTTTTCAAGTGAAGCCCAAACTACTCCTTTTAATAAACAGTTGGTTTCCTGCGGCCTCTCTGTGGGGAATGGGAACATTTGGTCCTGGCAGGAATTTTGGTTAAATTCCTCATCTGCATGCCTGGTTGCCAACAACACCCACGCATCGTCACTCAGCGACTCTGACTGTCACTGGGCAGTGTCTCTGCTCTCTGGCTTCCACCAAAAGCCCAGAGATGACTTTTTGAAGATCATTTGCAAGACATGCAATCTGTCCATACCTCTGGGTCCTCTGAATTCTACTTTTGGAGGCAGAAGTCTGCATATTTAGACCACACGACTGTCTCTGCAAAGACTGGTTGTCACTGAGTTGCAGTTTTAAGCCGTGCCCCTGACTGCTGCTGCAACTTGACACCAGAGTTGATAAATCTGGGAAGGGAGGCACCTTGGGAGGAGCCATGTTATTAAAACCCTGAGCATAATTCGGATTGATAGTGGGGTTTCAGCGGCCAGCTTCCCTGGCGGTCATTGAGTTACCCCCTCCTCTCAGAGTCCTGCGACCGTGGTTCCTTCCAGGGGCAGTGATTGATGCCGGGTTCCAGGCCCCACCTCGGAGGCTCCGGGATGTCACTGAGTGACCACTGTCTGGGTCACTTGGTTTTCACATGCGTTCCTGAGACGTCAGAGCTGAGGAGGCCCTGGGGGGGACTCTGCCTCCTCACCCCCCATCTCTGCTGTCTAACCAACAAGGCAGGGCAATCCTTCTGGAAACCTCTCTCCATCCCAGGGATCCTGGCTGCAACCGTTTGTCACAGTGACTGGCTTTTGCGGCGTATTTTGTGTCATTTGCTATGTATCTCTTTTGTCAAAATCTCCACTCCATCTGGATTATCTTCTCTGGGTTGGCCCATGCCTATTCATCTGGCTTTGAGGGGACATTTTTCCTCTGACTTCTTCCAGGAGGGGGATTGGTCATAGAGACCGCACTTGCTCTTCCCTCCTGAGCCCCTCGTGCACCTTCCACGGGAAGGGGGGATCCCTTGTTGCTCAGTGGAAAGGAAGGAGAGTCAGGCAGGGCCCCTTGGAGCCCGGCAGAGGTGCCCTGGCCACCTCGAGTGTTTAAGATTCGTGGTACATTAAAAATTGAAAAAAACAGAAAGTTAACACAGAACAGGACTTCGATATTCTAGATTTGGTTTTATATGCATTATACAGATTAACGTGTTAACTCTATGACGTAGGGAGTGGTTTTATCACCATTTTGACAAAATAAAGGCACAAAGCAGGACTTAAGAATTAAAAAAATCTAAAAGGACAAAGAAACCCATTATAAATTCTAAATAATTAAAGATCTATTCATCATACATATAAGTTGATCCATGAACAACATGGGTTTACTGCGAGGGTCCACTTATATGTGGATTTTTCTCCCACCTCTGCCACTCCTGAGACAGCAAGACCAACCCTTCCTCTTCCTCCTCCTGCTCAGCCCACTCAGTGTGAAGACCACGAGGATGAAGACCTTTGTGATGATCCACTTCCACTTCATGAATAGTAAATGTATTTTCTCTTCCTTATGATTTTCTTAATTACATTTTATTTTCTCCAGCTTACTTTATTGTAAGAATATAGGATCTAATACATGTATAAAGTATGTGTTAATTGCCTGTTTATGTTATTGCTAAGGCTTCCAGTCAACAACAGGTGATTAGTAGTTAAGTTTTTGGGGAGTCAGAAGTTATGCATGGATTTTCAACTCCCTGGGGGGTTGGCACCCTAAGCCCCGTGTTGTTCAAGGGTCAACTATATATGAGCCTAACTTCACAGCTTCAAAAAATATCAAGCAATCCTAACATCCTAACAGAAATCCAGGAAGAAACAGATCCATCCACAATTGTAGCTGGATCTTTTAGTGATGAAGCAGACAGAAGAAATCAAAGATACTGAAGTCTTGATCAATACAACAAATGAGCTGGAGCTATGAGATACGTAAAGTCCCCACAGTGCATACTGAGGATGTGCTCTTTCCCCATGCAAACACACAAAAATTGCAAAGGTGAGACCTATCTTGGGCCATAAAGGAAGTCTCAATAAATTTCTAAGAATTAATATGATAAACTGTCTTCTCTAACCACAAATAAATGACATTCAAATTAACAAAAGGTTAGTTTTTAAAAAAAACTCCAATGTTTTGGAAACTAATTAACGTATTTATGAATAATACCTGGAAATGGTCAAGGAAATTAAGACATATATAGAATAAATGATAATAAAATGTGACATGTTCACATCAGTGGGGAAAGCCAAAGCAGTTCTTAAGGGGAAACCGCTAGTTTTAAATGCATTTGTCAGGAAATGACAAGTGGGAAAAACAGATGAGCCAGGGATTTAACATCAACAGCTGGAGAAAGGCAGAGAGCAACCTCCACCCCACTCCACCCCCAGAAAAAATTAGAAAGGAAATAAAAAAGATAAAGGTAGAAACAAATGGAATAGATAAGACTTCCAGAGGATGAACAAAACAAAAATCTGGTTAAAAAATTAATATTCTAGACAGACTTCTGGAAAGACCAATCAAAGAAGAAGATGGGGAAGTTGGATATAAATAAGACAATAAATTGAACAGGCACATTTCAATAGATCTGATACGTAGACCACACGGATGAATTCTTACAAAAATATAAAATGCTAAACTTGTGAAAGACAAAACATGACTTGAACAGGCAAGTGCATCTTAAAGAGGTTAGATGGTAGTCAAAGACTTCCTATGACCAAAAATTCCAAGTCCAGATGATTGTTTTTGGAGATTTCTACAATATTTTCTAGAAACAGTTAATTCCTATTTTATACAAGATATTTGGGAAATTAGAAAATGGGTGAAAGCCGTCTGGCTGATTTTGAGAGGCTGTGTAATCTGGATTTCAAAATCAAATAGAAACAACAGGAATAAAAAAATATAAATATAAAGGAGAAGTAGCCCATTTTAACTCAATCAACGCAGAAAAAGCATTTGATAAGGCTCAGCGCCTCTCTGAGTCCATTTTGTGCTGCTACAACAGAATGCCTGAGATTGGTTAATTTATAATGAACAGAAATCTATTTTCTCACTGTTCTGGAGACTGGGAAGTCCAAAATCAAGGTGCCAGGAAGATCCGGTGGGGCCTTCCTGCTGCATCATGGGTAGAAGGTGGGGGGCGGGGGTGGAGGAGGAACTCACTATTTTGTAACTGACCTAGCAGCACCAATCCCACCCATGAGGGTGGAGCCCTCAACGCCTAATCACCTATTAAAGGCCCCAACTCTTAATCCTGTTACAATGGCAATAAAATTTTAACATGAATTTTGGAGGGGACAAATATTCAAACCATAGCAGTATCTATTTGTGATAAAATTTGAAAAAACAAAACAAAACCCTGAATCCTATCTGACATCATATATAGCTGGATTTTAGGTAGATTAAAGTCCAGATAGGAAAAGCAAAGGTTAAAAGAAAAGGTAGGAAAAAATCTTTGTTACTTATAAGCAGAGATGTCTTAAGAATTCAAAAGCACAAACTACAAGGCAACAAACTGATACATTTCATTATAGCAGAGTTAGAGACTTTTGGTCAATGGAAGACAATACAAAATTAATGCACAGCTGAGCAAATGAGAAAAGGTATTTCCAATGTTAAAAACTGACGGGGGATTAATACCTAGAATATACAAGGGACTCCTGCAAATCAAAAAGATGAAAAATGGGCAAGGCATATGGACAGACAATTTGTACAGAGGAAACTCAAAAAGCTAATATGCATGTAAAGAGAAGCAAAGTCATTAGTAATCATACAAATAGAAATCAGAACAAAATACCACTTTACATCTATTGGACTGGCAAAAAATTAAAATGCTGGTTAAGCCACATGTTGGCATGGGTGGGAAAGCTCATGATGGCTGGTGGGGATGCTGCAGCCCTTCTGGAAGATCTGGGGCTATGGAAGCAAACTTCACATGTGCATAGCTATGCCCTGGCGGTTATGCTGCTGGGTGCACAGCCCAGGGACATTCCTATGGGATCCACAAGAGACCAGTTTGAGGCTCTTCAGTGTGGGGCACGTATTTGGGAGAGCATTGGCGGCTGGCTGGGTGCCCGCCATCGGTGGAGAAAGGTACAGGTGAAACACGGCAGATGATGCTGGAGCCTGATGTGCAGGAAATGGAAACCGAGATTAGATACGCACAGGCCACACGGATGGGACTTCAACCTAGTGGTTAGAGGAAAAAAAAGGTAAGCAGCAGAATGAGACATAGAACACAATACAGATTACAGAAATCAAATAAGACCACAGCGCCTGTTCTGTGAGAACACCGACACGGAGGAGACGACGCAGCGGTCAGGACAGAGCTGTCCGTGTCGGGGGGGAGGAGATGGGAGCGGGTGCGGGCAGGAACGCTTGGGCAGTAAAATGACACGGGAACCTTGCGCAGAGCAGTGATGAAAACCTGCTGCAACAGGATAGAAATGTGATTAACTCCACCTGCTGCATCTGGGGGTCTCAAAAACAAGTAGATGAAAAGCAAAAACAAAAAGAAAAGATCTAAAACAGAGCTATCAAAATGGTGGTAGGTTTAATTACATTGAACAAATACATGTTTTTAACAAAAAGATAATTTTATGTAATTTTCCTATTTCATGTTCCATATTTCCATAGCTATTTACAAGCTAGTTGTAGGATTTATTTAAAAATAGTAATTCTGAGAGCACTAGGGAGTGTGGTCTGAGAGGTGGACACAGATTTCGTGTCTTCTTTAAATTTTGATAAAGTATCTCTGTGACCATATGTATTTGGAGACAACGTCAACGGTTTTAATTTTGGATACCTTTGTGAATGTGAGGCCAGGACAAAGTGGTGCCCTCTGTGCCCACCCCTGTCTCTCAAACCCTGAGACCCCCACAGGCCGGGCCCCGACCTGGGCATCTTGAAACAGTGGCTCTGAGTCCCCCTGGGTGGGAACCACGGCCTTAGGAGGTTTGAAGAGTTCTTGTAACAGTGGCAGGCCGCCTCGGTGGTGTCCCGGGTCCTGCAGCAGTGCTTTCTTGTGGGTGTTCTGGACACGGCGTGGGCACCTGAAAAGACCAATGGTGAGGGCACTTGGGCTTGGTTGAGTACTGGAGTGAATTCGATACTCTGCTACGCCTCTGTGTGGATTATGTTGTTTAGTCCTTAAAACAATCCCACGTGGTCAATGCTGTGATTATCATCATCTCGCCGCACAGTTCAGGAAAGTGAAGAAAGGTAAGATGTTTGGCCAGGGACAAAGGGCAAAGATGTGGACTCAGCAAAATGGTGGCAGCAGCCACACGGGTGAGCACGCGGTACGGTGCCTCGCAGAGAGGAGAGGGCAGGCCAAGCTTTAGCACCAAACTGGAAGATGGATATATTTAGTGACTTTCTTTGACACTTATGCATTGAAACTTGTTTTTCTCCGGTAGTACAATGGCCCCTAGCTGAAAACCATATATTCCCGCACACACCACCACACGAGACCACAAGCACATGCACACAGACACGCACATCACTCAGCTGGCAGGTGCAGATGAGCAGAATTCGGGGATCTTGCATATATTTTTGGTTCTGAGATGAAATAACCTTGACAAATTCTTTATTAAATTTAGTATCTTTGATCAAGCACAAAAAAACCTGAGAAGATGGAGGTTCAGCTTCTGTCATTCAGGGCTGTTAATAGTCAGAGTGCGTCTAGCTCGGGGCACTGCCAGGAATTAAGCATGGAGGAGCCACCAGTTATTATTTTCTTTCAAAGGGTACCAGTTCTTCACTGTCCCTGAGGCAATATCTCTCATCTCAGCTTCCTGCCAAGGTTTCAGATCTCTGGGAGTCACAGGTTCATTGACACGCACTGATTATCAAAAAGTCGTCACTGTAAACGACGGATTTCTGAACCAGGCATTGTGCAGGGCCAGGTGTTTGCCTTGAAAGATATTGGCAGGTGAGTAGAGGGGCTGAGCGCTGTGTGTGTGGGAACACGCTGTTCCATCTTCTTTGTTGACACGTACCACCTCTGGCTAAGATGAAGGTCCCTTTGATGGGGTTTTGCCCAGGGTCAGCAGTAGCCAGAGCGTTACACCCACATGTTCAGGGATGGCTGACGGCATCTGTTCCAGTTGGCCCACGATGCCTCTTTGAGCTAGAAGAAAGCCCGGGGTCAATGTACACTACATCCTATGTGGACTGTCAGGCCAGAGGTGGACCTGGGCAGATAGCACCATGGCTTGTGTGGCAGCCTTGGGCATGGCCAGTACGTGGCCACATCCTCCCGCCATGTCCTCGAGTGTGTGCCCATTCCTCCCAACCAGAGCACAGACCCCTGCCCCCACCCCTAGCCCGCCTTGAATGCCTCTAGGGTTGCTTTCCAGAAGCACACCCTCCACCATCCCAGGCTGCCCCTCCCACAGACGGGCCTGACCTGCAAGTCCAACCAGTGCCCCCGCTCCACCCAGCTCCAGGGCCATCTCCTGTGCTCCCAACCTGCCACGAGCTCTCCATTCACTGCCCCTGAGTCCCCGCCCTGTCTCACCACCCTTCCTGGCCCCTCTCCTGCTCCCTCGGCCGGAAACTGCTCAACTCTCGTGCGTGAACGTTCATCAGTGAGCCTAAGCATGCTAAATTATTTGCTTTTTTTTTCCATCCTGAAAGTCCTGGTTTTCCAACCCTGACCTCCTCATTCCATGGCTACAGGCATCTCTGCTGACAACTTCCGGATCGATCGCTTGTCCCAGACGGCCTCTCCTTGGATGGCCACATTCCTGTACAGAGGTGACTGCCTGGCCTCTCCACGGGAGGTCTCGTAAGGACACCGAACTCCACAAGGCTCAACCCTGCCTTTGTCCCTCAGCAGACCCCAGGTCCCCTGCCTCTGAGCTTTCCTGGGGCTCTCCCCTCTGTCCATGGCTGGCCCCTTCCTCCCCGGGTTTAGCTCAAGGCCAGCCCCAGGAGGCTCCCTGCGCGCCTTGCTGAAACGAGGCCTCCCTTCCCGTCAGCTCCCAGCAGTTCCTGTCATTAACACTCTCAGGTCTGTCCCTATCTGTTCAGTGGACAATTGTCATCTCCCTCCTTAGGCTGGAAACCCCATCAAGGCAGGGACTCGGCCAGGTAGGCTCACGTGCTCAGTGCATGGGCCCAGCAGCCATCAGCTGGCCCTGTGAGGTTGGGACTAGGCCTCCTGGCTCTCTGGAAGGCACAGGGTTGATGCACAGGGGACAGTGTGCCCAAGGCTAGTGAGGCTCTGATGGTGACAGAAGATGCTGCCCTGTAGCCCTGCCCTTGTGGCCAGGGGCAGGGGCAGGGAGGGAATTGTGGGTTCAGGCACCTGCTCGTGTCCTCGTGGTACAGGGATCTCACTCCCAGGCTGAGCCCTTGAGGCCGGTGGCCCTGTTGTCTTGGTGGTGGCCTCCGTGGGCTGCAGCTGAGGGTGTTCAGCTGATGTCTGCTGGGGGGTGAGGGAGGCAGGAGGTGGTGGACTTGGTTATCATCTGGGGCCTGTGAGCAGAGCCCCCCAAAGTGACAGACACCTTCTTTCCCTGTCTTGGCCAGACTCCAGCTTCAGAAGGGTGGCCAGGGTGCTCTAGACACAGATGGGGTCCTCCCCACAGCCCTTGCAGCCTGGGAGCCCTGGTGCCTAGAGCAGGGGGTCCAGGGAGGCAGGGTGTTGAGGGAGGCAGTGAGGGCAGCAGAATTTTGCCTTGTCCTGGAGTCAGGAAGACACAGGAAATGCTTGGACAAGGGCCAGGCTCAGCCCTGGGCAGTTCAGAAGCCGGCTGGAAAGCTCTAGCCCAGGCAGAGACTGAGAGAGGCAAACTGGGTGGGCAGGTGGGTGCACAGGAGGGCCTGTGGGGGGGGGGGCGCGTTGGTGCCCATCTGCTCCTCCTCTCCCCGCTCAGCCCGGAACCTCTCAGGAGACGCTCACGGCTTTGATCTGCTGCGGAGACAGATGCTGCCCATCTGAGACACACCGACAACTGCTGTCTGTTGGCTCCCAGCCTCCGGGCTGCTCTGGGTGGGCGATGAGATCTCGGAGTAATTGCTAGTTTGCCCTTTTCTGTTTCTCTCTCTCTCGACTCATCAGAATGTATTTCAAGGGCTGGATCCTTCAAGGACTCTGAACACGTTGAAGGTGAAAACCCCCTGAGCAAGCGTCGGTGTGTGTTCTCTAGGGAGTCCAGGAACCACCCTGACTTCCCTGCGGCAGAGGCCGGAGAGCCTGCGGGGGCCTCGCCCACAGCTCACGGCAGATCTGCGTCCCCATTGAGGAAACGGGTGGCCCGGGCCAGCATCGGGGGTCGGGCGTGGCCTGTCAGGGCCCAGCCCCAGCGAGGTGCTGAGTTTTAGTTCTCCCAGCCCCGCAGGAACGGCCTCCTTCCTGTTGTTTTGCCTGAGATGGAGGCTGCGTTAGTCAGGGTTCTCCGGAGAAACGGAACCAGCGGGAGAGAGAGACACGCTGGAGGAGAGTGAGGGCGAGCTCAGGAGTCGGCTCCTGCAATTATGGGGCTGCAAGTCCACAATCTACAGGGCAGACCGGGCGGGCTGGAGGCGCGGGGAAGAGCTGAGGTTGCAGCGGAAGCCTGCGGGCGACTGTGGGCAGAACTCCCTCCTCCTCAGGGACCTCCGTCCTTCCTCTGCGGCCTTCCTGACTGGTGAGCCCCCCACTACGGGGGTGACTCAAAGTCTGCTGATGTAAATGTTAATCCCATCTAAAGAGTCCTTTCGCAGCAACATCCAGACTAGTGTTACTCAAATGCCTGGGTGCCATGGCCAAGCCAAGCTGACACAGGAGTGCACCCCACAGAGACAAAGAATGTGGGGCAAACCCGGGCCTCCTTTCAGGCAGCCGGAGTGATCCCGAGAGGAAAGCACCTTTCTCCTCCCGCCTGGGGGCTCAGCCACACAAAGGGTAGTCTGGCTTCTTCCCATCAGGGTGTCTGCTCAGAGGGTGGATACTCGAGGCCAGGGATGGGGGTCGAGTGGTGCAGGGAGAGGCGCTGGGGCAGGTAGGGGCAGGAACACGGCACCCAGTGCAACCTCCTATGGGCGTGGCCCCTTCCTGGGCCTCGGTTTCCTTTCTTGAAGGGACGCATCACAGCATCGCTTTCTTTTGCATCTCGTGGGTAGGGGCTGGGGTGCTGCTGAGCAGCCTGCAGTGCACAGGACAACGAAGACATCTTCAGCCCCAACGTCGGTAGTGCTGGGGTTGTCCTGCTTTCCAGCGTGTGTGGGGTATAATGTGGATGACTCTGCACCTTGGGCCTTACTTGCTCCATCCGTGAGAACAAAGTTAAGCTTCATGCTGTTGGAACTCAGGATGGCTGTGCTCTAATGCGCCCTCCATCTGCCTGCACAGCAACCTTGAAGGCTGCCTTGGGGCCGCTGGGAAGGCAATGGGAACCTGGGCTGCTGAGGGGGCACCCCAGGGAACTGCCGGAAGGAGGCAGAGGAGAATTTGGCCCTGAGGCTTCTGGGAGACCAAGAAGGAAATGGGAGGAAATGGAAAGGCACCCACAGGACCCATCAGGGAGGGAGAGGAGAAGGAGAGTCACCTCGGAGAGGGCACACGCAGGCGCTGGAACAGGAGTTTGCATTGCCGCAAACTTTCTCCGACAGCTCTGCCTGCGCTGGCCCGGGCCGGCCCTGGGTGTGCGTGAGCTCGCTCTCCCCAGCTCCTGCCTCCGGGGTCCCGTGGGGGCTGTTTCCTGCAGCTCCCGTGACCCGGGGCCTGTCATGGTCGGGGCGGGGGGTGCCTCCCTCCCACCCCCTGCACCTGCCACACGCCAGCGGCAGCAGCTTGAAATATTAATGCTCTATTGACCTGAGTTTCTTTTGGCATCTCAAATTAATTTCATTTTATTTGGATCATGATGGATTTTAACATAAGATAACAGCAAACCTTTGCCAACCTCAGGCGGTTTAATAACTGAAACGTTTGATTAAAAATTTTAATAGTCTGGAATGATGGAATGGTATGGGGCCAGGACAAATTAAGCCTCTGCCATTCACGCTCATGCACATTTTCCTGCCTGGGACGAGAAAATCTTTTTTTTTTTTTTTTTTTTTTTTTACATTTTTCCCAGAGGAACAGAAAAAAGTATTAAACTCTTGAAAACAGGTTTCCTTACAACGATAACCACAATTCCTGCAGCGTGGCTTCTCTTTATCTAGCAGAATCATGGCAGGCTTTTCTCTGGAGGGGAGGTGATCTTCATCCTGGGTCTTCGTTGGCCCAGTGCTTGATCCTTGCATTGGTTTCCTGGTTGCTGTGATGAATGTCCACAAACTGGGTGGCTGAGACAACAGAAATGTACTCTCTCACTGTTTCGGAAGGCAGAGGTCCAAAATCCAGGTGTTCTTGGGGCCATGTTCCCTCGGAGGGCTCCAGGGGAGAATCCTGCTGCCTCTTTGAGCTTCTGGGGGCTTGTGTCCACAGCAGCCCAGTCTCTGTCTCCGCCTTCACATGGCCATCTCGTCTTCTGTCTGTGTCTCTCCTCTGTGTGTCACTTAACGAGGACACTGGTCATTGGATCTAGGGCCCACATGGATAATCTGGGATGATCCTACCTTGAGATCCTAATCTTAGTCACATCTGCAAAACAAAGGTCACATTTTCCAAATCAGATCACATTCATAGGTACCTAGGATTAGGACTTGGACATACCTTTTCTGGGGCCACCTTTCAACCCATTAAAATTCTACCAACCTGGGAGGAGGGTTATAGTGGAAGATGCTGAGCATCTCTGCCCAATGAGAAGGGAGCCCGGCTGGATTTGGAAGATCCCCGGTGCTGGTGCTGCTGAGGAGAGAGCACCCCCATCCTGGCAGGCAGGGAGGGGTGGTATGGACTGGATGTTTATGCTCCCCAAATTCATATGCTGGAGCTCTGGCCCCCAGTGTGATGGTATGAGGAGGTGGGCCCTTGGGAGGTAATTAGGGTTAGATGAGGTCATGAGGGTGGGGCCCCCATGATGGGATTAGTGCCCTTACAGGAAGAGTTGCCAGAGAACTTGTTTGTCCCCCCTCCCCCCACCCCACTCCATGTGCGGGCACAGCGAGAAGTCACTGTCTGCAAACCAGGAAGAGAGCCCTCACCGGGAACTGAATCTGCCGGCATCATGATCTTGGAGGTACCAGGCTCTAGAACTGTGAGAAAGAAACGTCTGTTGTTTAAGTCACCCAGTCGATGATGCTTCGTTATGGCAGCCCAAGCTGACTGAGACAGTGGGGTCAGCTTTCTGGGCATCAGTGCAGGTGTCTGGATTGTCCTTCAATTCTCCTAGACTGAATTTCTATCTGTCTGTCATATCTATCTACCCTATCTGCCTGTCTTATCTATCGTGTATCTGTTATGTCTATCTGTCTATATATCCTACCTGTCTGTCTGTCTTTCTATCTACCTATCTATCTCAAGGACTTGAAATATATGTATCTTTGACCCAGAAATTCCTCTTCTAGGAATTTGTTTACCCTAAGGAGCTCTCCAAGACAGGCATCAAGGTTTACATCCTGGATGCTGGTTGTAGCATGGTCTCTAATACTGAAAAATAGTGGCCAAATGTCCAAAATGACCAAAGTGTCCAAAACAGGGGACTGCTCACATAAATGAATTGGGTAGCCATAAAGTCATAGGACGTGTAATGACGTGCTGCTTTGCTCCATGAGAAACAAGTTACAAAGGAGACTAGAAGATAGGACAGCAATGTAATACAGAAGAACACGCACAGGGAGATATCTGAAAGCAGAGTCAGATATTAACAGCTGCTAATTCTGAGGGGTAGGACCACAGGTGATATTTTTAAAATTTGTGTTTACCCTATTTTCTATTTCTTTCCATCTTTCAGGAGCCACCATAGAGTCCTGGGGTACAGAGACATGGTTTTGGCCCCCAAAGAGCTCCTAGTGTAGCTGGGGAAAAAAAAGGACACAAAAGATATTAATACATAAGCAAATATTTATAATGCCACATGGTTGTGATAAAACAGGCCGTGGGCAAAGTCATCTGTGGCAGGGAAGTCTGGGGAGGAGGTGGGAGAGAAGTCCTTCCTGGCAGAAGGAACTGCCCGTGCAAAGGCTTGGCCGTGGGCGCAGCCGTCGTGTGTCGGGGTGGGGGAGCTGGGCGGGGCTGGAGCACAGAGTGTGTGCAGAGGAGAGAGCAGGGGGCTGGGGTGGGTGAGGACAGCCTGTCCGTGGCTGGCTGTGGGGCTTGGTCTTCTCCTTGGGGGCCATGGGAACTGTTGAGTTTAAGATCACATCTGTGCTTCAGAGAGCACATCAGGGGTGCCACAGAGGACGGGCTGGCGGGAAATGATTCCGGAAGCAGGAGACCTAGATCAGGGGCTGGAGCAGTGAGTGGTCCAGAACCTTCCTTCTCTCATACCTGGTCCACCATCGCCTGTGATGCTGTGCTCCCACCTTGGGGACGGGGGGCACTGTCTGAAATACATTAAAAATCTCCGGGCTATGGTGCTTGACGGAGACCCTCGTTTCTTTGGCGGCCTCTGAGGCCGGCTGTCCTGCGGGCATGCGCCAGGGCGCGTCGGTGCTGGCTTTTGCTGCTGACGTGTTTGTGTCTTCAGTGCTGTGGGGAGGAATGCCGCGGGCCTCATTCCCCATGGAGACAGAAAACTGTGAGGCTCGTATTTATCATTACAACGCGAGTATTTGAAATTCCACACATCTCAGATCTGGGGGGAGATGGAAATATGTTAGCCTCAAAAAATACTTTAAAATACTTTGATCTCAAAAATACCTCTCAAGTCCAGCAAATGGGTTCAGGGACCCTGTGAACCGAAATCGCCCTCAGCTCTTGTTGGGAAAATCATTTTCCTGTGAGCGATCGAAGCCGTTTTCTGTACTTTATTATGTTGCCTCAGCAAGATGGGCTTGGGCAGAGAAGAAAGTAAAATAAAGAAGTTTAATCAAACTGGGGCTTGGCCTTGGGAATATCTGAAAAGTTAGCATTGAAAAACAGCTGCGGGTGAACCCATTTCGCGGGATGCGTTGCTGCCCCCACCCCTCTCCCGGGGGCACAGTCGGAGGGCGGGGGGGGGGGGTGAGTCCCAGCACGGTGGAGAAGGGCGCGATCAAAGCACGGCAGAGGCTACCGTCCCTGCATTCTGGCCCTGTCCCTGTTGGGTTCCCAGGGCCTTGTGAGAGAGTGTACGGATGCTTGGCTCTGGTCGAGCACCAACCCTCCGTGTCCAGACCCCGAGGAGGGCCCAAGGGTGTGGCAAACTTAGCTTGAGAAAACCAGTGTCTTAGGGTCCAAACAGAGCCAGGCCGGGGTCCCGGCCCCAGGATTCCTCCGCAGGGTCCTCCCCAGCGTGTCGGTTTGATGACAAGGTCCATGTTGCTGGAGGCCAGCCTTAGGCTCAGACGCAGCGGAGGGCTGCTGTGTCTGCTGAGTTATATTTTGGTCAGGTCCCTGTGCAGCCTTTCCTTCTGACCTGGCCTAAGATTTCCCCCAGGCCAAGGCAGCCACCCATGTCCCTGTCCCACAGCAGGGGCGGGAACGGGTGCTGGGCTCTGAGGCCCTGCTGCCTCGTCTCTCCAGCAGGTAGACCTGAAGGTAGGTAGACCTGACGTTTCCACGAGAGAGTCTGACTAGGCAAGCCCCTCCCACAGGCAGGAACCCCTGTGAACCTCTGTGGAACCCCGGTGGCAACAGGGGTCACGGGGCATCCTCCTCTGGACAGGCCAAGGGCTCCCTTACAGATGCCCGAAGGAGAAACTGACACCGAGCAGAGGAGAAAAGTGTGCTTCCAAAGGCTGGGCTAGGACTTTTCTTGGTGGACAGAAAATTAAAAAAAAAAATAATTCATCCTTCCTCTTATAAAATTTAAAAATTGAGGTATAGTAAAATTGACTTCTTTTTAGTACACAGTTCCATGAATTTTAACTCGTGTAGGTTCATGTAACCACCGCCTCGATTAGGGCACAGAACAGCGCCATTGTCCCACAACACTCCCTCGGGCTCCCTTTGTAGCAGCACCTTCCCTCACCCCGTCCCCGGCGGTCACCGATCTGTTCTCCATCCACACGGTTTTGTGTTTTGGAGAACGTCACGTGTGTGGAATCGCGCAGTGTGTTGCCTCTTGAGACTGGCTTCTTTCAGTCAGCAAGAGCTTGGAGAGTCCTCCAAGTTGTCTGTGGATCAATAGTTTACTCCTTTTTATTGCTGAGCAGAATTCCACCGCATGAATGTCTTACAGTTTGTTTATGAGCTCCGGCACATCCTTGGCCAGAGCCCACGGCTGAGTGGGCCCCGGCAGGGTGCACATCTGCACCCACACATGCAAGCCTTGCCGTGTGTCAGTGGCAGCCAAGCACATGGCTTGTTCCAGCCCCGAGCCCCCCTCTCCCCTGACCTCCCCCAGACCTGATCTTACCCAGGGCCGAGCCGGCAGTGCTGTTCCACTTCACAGACACACCGAAGGGCAGGGCCGAATCCCAGACTTGGTGTCATCAACAAACACAGTGTTGTGAGCCAAATTGTGTCTGCCAGAAAGATATGGTGAAATCCTAACCCTCAGTACCTGTAAATGTGACCTTATTTGGAAATAGAGTCTTTGCAAATGTACTCAAGTTAAGACGAGGTTATTAGGGTGGGCCCTAAATCCAGTGACTGGTGTCCTTATAAGAACAAGATTTGGAGAGAGGAGGAGGTGTGTGATGAGCCGGACACTGGAGTGATGCAGCCGCAAGCCAAGGGAACCAAGCATTGTCAGCCCTTCTCAGAAGCCAGAAGAGGGAAGAAAGGATTCTTCCCCAAAGCCTTCAGAGGGAGGGCAGTTGACACCTTGATCTTGGACTTCCAGCCGCTAGAACTGTGAGAAAATAAATTCCTGTAGCTAAAGATACTCGGTCTGGGATGCTTTGTCCTGGCAGCCCCAGGACACCACTGCAGGGCTGGGGTGGGTCTCGGTGACTGGCAGGGTCTGTTTGCAGCCAGGGAAGAAAGGGCAGAGTGGGCAGAGGCGCAGGCTTGGTGTCCTCTGTCCAGACCAGGAGGAGCATGGACAAGGGCCAAGGGAGCCCATGTCGACCCAGAGTGTCTGAGCCATCCAGCCCTGCGTGGAGCAGCGGGCCCCACAGGGACACTGGCCATGTCCCTCTGTTTCCACTCTTCACGTCGGATGGGGTTGGGGCTGCTGTGGGGACAGACTTGTTCTTCTGACCAGACCAGCCTCTTCTCAGCAGGGCCCATGGTGTTTCCTGCGGCTCGGCTCAGGACAGTGGCTGGGGCCTTCTCTGGAACGTTCCTGGGGGGGCTTGGGTGGTGTCTAGTAGGAAAATGAAGTGATCAATATCTTTTCTCCCGCTCTGCTCTCACCACCCAACACAGACACTTCTTACACCAGACGTGTGGATTTTCCCCCACACATCAATTCCGTTCTCCAGCAGACACCAGTTGGGCTGAGATCCTGCCCGCCGGCAGCTGCGCCCTCACACCCTGTCTGAGATCAGTGCATGGAATTCCTGCAGGACCCTGGTTTAATGCAGCAGCCCAGAGTCAGAAATCAGGACACCTGGTTCAGTGCACAGCCTGGATGTAGACCCTCCCTGGGCCTTAGTTTCCACACGATAAGCCCTCATCTGCCTGCCGGGTTTGCTGGGGAGGGTGGTGTGCAAAAAGAGCGGGAAGCGGTTTGGAGGAGGGCACAGATGCTAGGAATTTGCATTATCACCTGCATTGTAGGAAGCTACTGTGGCTTCGGGCCCCTTCCTGCCCACTCCCTTTGATACCTGGTGCCTCTGGCCACTGGGCAGGGTGTGGCCAGGAGTGATCGTGTGTCGTCCTTGTTGGGCCCAGCCAGGCCACCACCCCGTGGGCTGCTGCATTCTAGCTGGCCTCCATTATTGCACGTGGGCCTGGGCTGGACAGTGTGGCTGACACCAGAACCCCCAGCAATGCAGCAGACTCACCCACCCTGGAGGATGCTGTGGTTGGGCGAGGCCCTGGGGGACCACCTGGTGCTGGTGCATGAGGCTTTAAGGTCAGGGGAGACGTGCTAACCTCACATGATGTGAACCTGGTTCCCAGCCTCTAGAGGCCTCCCCACTGAGTCATTCCTAATTCTTCCTGGCTCGGGCTCCTGGGCCCTGGCTTTTGCCTCAGGTCTGAGAGTTATACATGTGAGTAGGGTCTGGGCTCTGAGAACTGTATATGAAGGACAGAGGCGGTGGGGATGTGGCAGGGAAAATGCAGCCAGCAACTACGGACACCAAGAGTATTTCTTTCTTGGCATTATGGAAGGTCTTGGCTTCCAGGTAGGGTTTATTTGGAAATGACAGGTGAGCACGGATTGGCAGGACTGTTTGTGTGGCCCAGGGCGTGCATGTGTGCCCTGCATGGTGTAAAATCTGCTTTCTGAAATAAACACAAAAAGTCTGGTCCCTCGGGGAAAGCTGCCTGGAGAATGAAGGTGCTGTGGAGGGTCGCAGGCCCTGGAGGGCAGATGAAGGACCTGGGCAGTGTATCCCATTAGCCTCTGCCGGGCATGTTCATGGCAAGGGGCAGACAGCACTCATGCCAGCAGAGCTGGAATGTTCCATGGCTGGGAGGAGGCAGGTTTCCTTCTGCAGCGGTGCCGACTGTCCTCTTGGCTTCTCTGAGCCCCGAGTCTACGTGGCCCAACTTACTAACGCCAGCTCCCTGCATTCAAAGTCCTAATTCTTGGGAGAGAGACCCTGACCGGACCAGCTGGGGTCAGGTGTCCACGCCGGGACAAGCAGCTGCAGGCCCACTCCGCAGTGTGGGCTTGCCAGCCTCCGTGATCACGTGGGCCGATTCCTTACGAGAAATCTCTCTCTCTACAGACGGTTCCTGATTTATGATGGTTTGAATTACGATTTTTTGACTTTAAGATGGTGCTTTCAGCTGTGCACATTAACGGTAAGTACCCACACAGCCATTCCACTTTTCACTTTCACTGCAGTATTCAATAAATTACCTGAGATATTCAGCACTTTATTATAAAACAGGCTTTGTGTTAGATGATTTTGCCCCACTGTAGCCTAATGTAAGCGTCTGAGCATGCTTAAGGTAGGCTAGGCTAAACTATGATGTTTGGTAGGTTAGGTTTATTACGTGCATTTTCGATTTATGATATTTTCAACTTACAATGGGTTTATCAGAATGTTACCCAGTCACAAATTGAGGTGCATTTGTTGTTGGCAACAGAATTCCTCCCCAGGAGGGAACTCTCTTTATTTGGGAAAATACCCGAATGAGTTGCTGAATGTGGAAGTTGGATTTCTCAAGGCCCAGCAAGTGATGGGTCTTTAGAAAGGATAAGGAATTTGGGGTGCAGTGAGAAAAGGAAGAGGTTGGATTAGGAGGCAGTGGAGGTCTAATTTTTGGCTCTGAGTTATCCATGTTCTGCAATGTAAGGGCCTTTTGGGCTACCCATCTCCCCAAAACTTAAGCAAGTTTTCTATTCATACCGACCTTGTGTACGTACTTCCCATGGGCATACTGAGGAAGGGCTGATGTGTGCCGATGAAGGACAGAAGTAAAAGGACACCCACAGATGCAAGTTGGAGACTAGGATTTGCACAGAGGCAGGCAGCTCCGCTCCACAGAGTGACTCAGGGGTCCAGGCCTTTTTCTGCTGTGGTTCCAACGTCTAGGAGGATGCACCCTCATGGGATTTGCAGACACATGGGGAGGGTATGGAACTTTCTCACAAGCATGACATGTTCATTTTGTCTACGCTGAAAAGGGCAAGAAGACCCCAGCTGACCTTGGCATTGTAGCCTGTGGCCAATTCCAGCAGAAAGCAGCGATTCGTAAGGAGTTGAGGTCACCTGTGGGAGCCCCCCCACCGACTCTGGGGCCATGTGTCTAGGACAGCATGGGGCAGCTGCTCCCCTCCCCGGCCCCTGGGGCTGGATGTTCTGGTCCTCACTCTCACCACTGTCTCCTGGTCTCCTGTGCAGCTCTCTGCGTACGGAGGAGAGGCCCTTCTCTGCCAGCCACGAATCTTTGCTATATCCCTCCCGCAGCCGGGCCTCCCTAACCACCACCTGCAACCCCTGCCGGGTTCATAATTCTCCATGGGATCAAGATTTAACAGTGTTCATGGCACGCTGATTCATGCTGGACGTGCGTGAGCTCCTCCCAGCTGGTTTTGGCCCTAGCTCTTTTCCTTCTGGGCACCAGGAGCTGCTGGGCTGGGTGGGCAGTGGGGGCCGGGCTCGGAGGTGGAGGTGCAATGTCCCGCCGGGTTCTGGCTCAGAGCCTGGGTTCAGGGAGGGGCGAGCAGGCGTTGGGATGGGGGTTGGGTGTGTTTTCTGAGCCAGGTTCTGTGACCTGACGGGCACTGGGGAGTGTGCCAGGGAGAGGAAGAGGAGGGTGACTGGGGGGAGGAAGGAGGGAGAGGAAAGGCAGAGATAGACGGGCAGCTCTGCAGGGGAGATGGGGTCTCATTCTGGAGTCTGAGCCGTCTACACGGAGGGAGGAAGGCAATAGCTTGCATAATCCAATAGTGGGTGATCCAAAAGTCAATTATACCTGGATTTGAAATGAGTCACATGATTATTTGCAGCAGGTCTGCCTTCCTAATTATGATTAATTAAGCTAATGCTGGGCTTAATTTGCCCTCCCGAGGGCCAGCAGGTGATAGCGGATATGGGCATCCCTCCCCAGCTGACAGAGAGCCGAGTGGCTGGTGGGCTTCCTGAGCACCCTTGCCGAGCTGCCTCCCTGCAGCGGGCAGCCTCCCTCTGCTCCTGGTGGAAGGGGCCCAGCGTGGCTTTGCTCTGCTCCTCCGCTGTGAAACAGCTGCTCCAGCTCCCTCTGGGTGACCAGGCCATCAGCCCAGTGCAGCCATTCAGAGACTTGCAAGGTGCCCAAGATGGATGTTCAATGCAGGGCTCAGGCCTCCGAGCCAGGAAATTACATTTTGCTAGCTGCAAATGAACTTCTGTCCCACGGGGCCCTTCTGAGCCCTGCAAGGAGAAAGACAGTGCAGTTACCCACTTTGAAAGCTCTCTTTGGAGACAGGTACTCTGTGCACCTCAGCGGGTGCCTGCCCACGTGTGGCCTTCGCTTGGGAAATGGCATCTGACTTTCCTCCGTGTCAGCTGCACACTAGGCATCTGGAGAGACAGGGCAGCTGAGGCTAACAGGAAACGTCAGTGCCATTCTCTTTGGGGGGCAGGGAAATGGACCTGGGCAGGCCACAGACATTATGGAGAGGATGTCTGTCTGTCAGGGTTCCCAGGGCCCTGTCTGGGCCATCTCTGCTAGGGAGGTGACATGGCACCACCTCCTGACCGGTGGGACAGGCTGGATTGCAGTTCACACCTCTCTTTCCCCCGAATGTCGGGGCATGTCCAGAACAGCTATTTGCAGGGACCTAACTCGGGGCTGCAGCCGTGAGTCGTGTGACCTGACTCACCTGAGCGCACACTTTAGATTCTTCCAGGGAAAGGGAAGGAAACTGTCCTGACCCAGGCAGGAATCTGAGTGGGCCGAGTGGCTGCCAGCTCCGCCCAGTCAAGGCCCGGGAACATAGTGTCTCTGGTGCCTGCCAGAGCGGGTGGCCAAGTGCTGCTGGTTCTGAGCGGTGATGAATTAATTTCCCGGTCAGGCTCCGGTGTCTGGGCCGTGTCTCCGAGGACAGAGGTGAGACGCCCCACCACCCGGTCCTGCCTGTCTCGGCCAAATTGTCCCCTTGGTGCCGGGCTGGGACTTCTTGTATGGCCAGGCGATTGGAACAGAATTTTCTGCTGGATGGTTTTTACTGTGATCCTGCAGAGACGGCCCCTGCGTGCAGGTGGCTTCCGGAGTGTCTCTGGGCCGGTTCGAGGAGCTTGGAGCCTCAGGCCCCGGCCGTGCGAGGGCCTGCCCCTGGGCGCCCCGGCCGTGCTGGGGCCCTTCTTCCCTCGGACTGTCTGTCTCACGACAAGGAATCTCCATCTCCCTTCCTTTACGGCCAATCACGAAAATTAATTGCTCATGTACGAAGTCTCATTTCATAATCGCGCCACGCTGGGCGGCACCGCTATCCTGTGCAGTTTGGGCCACGTTGCTAATCGCGTCAGTGTCTCAGAGGCGCTTGGTTTCCAGCCAGTGCTCTGCCGACAACCCCTTCTGGAGAGGACACCGGGAGTGGGTCTCGGGCAACAGCCAGGGCAGACTCGGACTGTAGGCGCTGCCAAGTGGGGGTGTCAGTGGGGAGCCCAGACCTGGGGTGACAGGTGGGGCAGGTGAGTGCCCCAGGGGTCTGCTGCAGCCTCAGCTGACCTGAGGGGTGCCTTGACGCCACAGCAGGCTCCCAGAGCCTCAGGAAGGGGTTGGTTCCCAAGGGAGGGGACAGGGAGGGGGAGGGGGAACCAGAGCAAAAGGAGGAGGGAGAGGAAGAGGGGGAGGGGGGAGAGGTGGGGGGAGGTGAGAGACGGGGGCAGGGACTGGCACTGCTGGGGGTCCACAGGGGTGGGTGGAAGCAGGGATAGTGAGTGGAAAGTTACCCCGGGAAAGCAGGCAAATCAGAAGGCTTTTTAAAGAAAAATAAAGCAGAGCTTCACTATAGAGAGCTTTCTAAAATCTGCAAGAAAAAAAGAAAAGTCCCCATTCTATTCGCTCCCTTGCTCTGTCATCCCCGAGCCCTCTCTGAGCGCTTGCTCCGTGCTGGACACTGTCTGGGCACCAGGTGAGGCTTCCTGAGCGTCAGTCTGGGTGGGGCAGGGTGGGGGGCTCGGGAAGGGGCGGGGTTTGGAGTCAGAGCAGCAGCCATGGCTGGGGAGGGGGAGCCCACCTGCTCACCTGGTCGGCCTAGCCGGGGCAGTGACTCCAGCACTTAAGGTGTCCTGTAACAGGGCGGGGAAAAGTGTTCCATGCAGGGGAACAGCATGTGCGGGGCCCTGAGAGCTGAGACTTTTGGGAAGGATGCACAGACCTGGAGACCCAGATGCCCCCGGGGCTGCAGGAAAGGCCAAGCCTGTCAGAAGAAATGCAAATTCAGACAGGCGACAGGGACAGCAGCAAACAATAATGATGCTCAGATATTACAACGGGGCTGGGCACAGGCAGCTCCACAGCCTCAAGTGGGTGTGGAAATGGGCACAACCTTCCTCGAGGTGGGTGGGCACCGGCATGAAAATCTGCCTTGTGCACTCTAGGGCCCGGCCCTCCGACCCTTGGGACTTTTTGTCCTGAGAACCCATCAGAGACACGCACCAGGATTCGAGGATGCTCTCCGCAGCATTTAAAAACAGTGGAAAATTACCTTGTGTAAGTGAATGATGGTATTTTCATGGGGGAATATTATGAAATGCTGGTCCTATTTTCAGAATATATTAAGTGAACAGGTAGGTTATGATACATTTGGGTTCAGTGTGATTCCAGTTTTGTGAAAATGTGCATTCACTCCCAGGACCAGAGGCTGAAAGGATAAACCATGACTCGTCAACAGTGGTTATTGCCTGGTGGTATAATTATAGGAAATTTTGATTTTCTTGTGGTTTTTTTTCTTTGTTACTTTGGTGATTAAGGGAAAAAAAACCCCACCGGGCAGGGTGACTCGTGCCTGTAGTCCCAGCTACTTGGGAGGCTGGGGCAGGAGGATCGCTTGAGGCCAGGGGTTTGAGACCAGCCTGGGCAGTATATCAGGACCTCGTCTCTAAATAAAATACAATAAAAAAACAGAAAGAAAACATCAATAAACATGACGATACACATTTCAGTGTATGTTTTTTGGCCCTTTTCATGCCTGCCCGACCGCTGTGCAAGGCTTCCCCACCCGCCAGCCTCAAGCCTCTCATCGCCCACATGGCCACCAGCCTCATCCTTCTAACGCACAAGTATGAGCACATAACGTGACTTGGGCTGAAGATGTCCCACGCCGCAGACACCTCTGCTCGCTGCCCACTGCCATTAGGTGGAATGCCATGTTGCAGAACCCGATGTTCACGGTCCTTCCCTAAACTGCCTTCCTTTCAGCTGTTTCCCGGAGGCTTCTCTATGGTCCAGCCTCCAACCTCAGCCCCTCTAAAACTCTCACGCTTTTACATACTTTCATTTTTATTCACTCTGCGTCCTCTTCCTGGAATGTTAAGCCTCATAGCTTCCTTCTTGGGAACTCCTACTCATCCTTCAAAACCTTTTTCAAGTGCCCCCTATTGTAATAATGTCCCTCCCGGTTTTAAGCCCAGTGCTCTCAGGAGGTAGTACCACTTCCTGAGCATGGCTCCTGGTTGCCATCACATCCTTGTCTTTCATCCTCCTGTCCCTTCATCCCCTACCCCACTCTGTTCTTGTACTGAGTGTCTCTGGCAGTTGCTGGTCACGACACGCCCTTGCTCACTTGTAGGCTGCTCTTCTTCACCTGGAGTCTTCCTCTCCCCACCCCCCAATGGACTCCTCTGGCACCTCCTTGCCTGACCAACTCCTACTCTTCTATGGGATTTTAGTCTAAATATCCCTACCCTGGCAGACCTCCCCTGACTCCCAAAGTTCCCATGTTGGAATTCTCACCCCCAAAGTGATGGTATTAGCAGGTGGGGCCTTTGGGTGATTATGAGGTCATGAGGGTGGGGCCCCAGTGAATGAGATCAGGGCCCCTCTAAAAGGGGCCCCAGAGAGCTGCCAGGTGAGGACGCCTCGAGAAGGTGCTGTCTGCAAGTTGGGAAGGAAGCCCTCACCTGGAGCTGAACCTGCCCCCCACACCTGTGCTTGCCATCTGGGGCCACAGTTTTCCAGTTTACCTGTCTGTCCCCCACCAGAGTCCAGGGAAGCTCTGAGGGCGGGGGCTGTCACTGGATGGTGATGGTGAGGACAAGGATGCCTGGTCCATGGAGCTCCGGCTCCCTCCAGGCGCACAGGACGCTTTGAATTGGATGCCCTGGTGGTCTTCACGATCCCTGCTGAGGCACCGACTGTCCTCTCTCCCCCTGGATGGCGAGCGCTCAAAGGCAGGCACCTGCCTTGTTTGACTTTGCCTGGGCAATGAAACAGGCCATCCACTCCCCCTTGAAACTGATTCAGGCATCCTGCCTGTCTTCCCAGGGCGTCCAGCTAAAAAAGGCTGCAGGATGGTTGCCCAGAGCAAGGGCCCCACACGCCCCTGGCTTCCTAGGCCTGAGTGCAGGAGGGGACAGAGAGCAGAGGAGAGGAGTGATGGTGGGTCTGCAGGTGCAGACGGGCCGGCTGTGCCCACACGCAGGCTGCGGCATGCACAGGGCCTGTTCAGAGGCGGGGGCAGCCCCAGCCCCCAGGGGCATGGGTTTCCCAAAGCCTCCCCACACAGTCTCTGCCTGAAAGCTCACCTGGAGCTGCAGCGGATCCACTTTCCTCATTTGCAAAAGGACTTTCCTTTCCAGTAGGACCTGGAGTCGCAGGGATGGGGTGATGCTCCTGGAAGCCATGAACGTGCACCTGGGAAGATCTGGAAGCTCCTGGAAGCTCCCAGCCGAGCCTTCTGTGAGCGTCTGCTGGGGAAGGAGCCTGGGCTTGCAGTCTATGGCCGGCTGACTTCAATCTGTGGCCTTGGGCAAAGTGACCACCATCTCCAGCCTCAGCACTCACGCCCGAAGGCGGCTCTGTCTGTGTTGTTCTCCCTCTTGACTTTCGACTTTCAAGGCCACCCCGGCCACTCCAATTCCAGCCCGAGGAAAGGCCAGGCTGAACCCTGCAGGGCCGTGTGCTTGGAAGCCCTAGAGCCCAGCCCGGAGCGCAAGATGTTCCTGCACTGACTCAAATGACTTAGAGACGAATCCAGTTGGAAGTAATTGTTTAGATTAAACTCCATTACCCTTAATAAATAATTAACCTGTCAGATGTGAGGCACTTACCAAAGAGCCATTCTGCTGCTCAGACTGAGTGTGCTCTGAGTAAAGAAGGTTTTCTAGAGGTTCGGAGCAGCTGCCCCAAACCACCAACTATGCTCAGGCAGAACTGGCTCCGTGGAGGCGGGACGGAGCTTGCAGGTGCAGTTGACATCATTGGCTGCAGTTTTCAGGCATTGGGTCCAAGGGGCAGAAGGGAGTGGCTTCCCCAGGGGTCGTGGCCTACAGAGCTTTCCCCGGAGCAGGGGACCCTTCCCCACCACACAGGCCACAGGAGCCCAGCCTCAGTCCAGCTGCAGTTCTTTGTGGCCCGGAGGGCAGAGGGCGGAGGGCAGAGGTGACAGCCTCAGTGCCTTCCCAGCCCTCCCCATCCCCCACTGATGATCTCTTTGGGATCTTATGACTCAGTGATGCTGACATCTGCCCAGACACACCCAGATGCCAAAGCCATCCCGGGGACTTTGCTTAGTGGAGGCAGGATTGGGGTTTGCAGGTGACCCACGCCGGGTGTCTGTCTGGAGAGGCGGGCTGTCCAGAGTCATGGCCCAGACGATGGCCTTGGCAGCAGATGGGTGTCCAATCCCAGTTCTGCTGCTCGCTTGCCACCTGCCTCCCCGAGCCTGTGCCCTCATTGGTGACATGGCCGGTGATTGGGGCAGTTCATGGAGGAAAGTGGCACTGTGTGCATGAGGCACAGCACAAGGGCCAGTGAGGGAATGAGGCCTGGCTGGAACCTGCCCCACTGCTCACTCGGGGGGATGTTGGAGGGTTCCGAGAAACGGCTGCCGGCCACTGCCCTGTCCCCAGCCGGGCCAGATAAGCCAGGTGGCTGGACACCAGCTTCAGTAGGTGACTCCCTTGGAGGCCGGGGGGGTGTCACAGGCCCCTGACCCAGAGCTTGGTGGAGCCAGGAGTCAGCCCTACCTGCTGCCACTTTGCATAAACAGCACCCATGGCAGGTGCTATGGTCTGAACGTTTGTGTCTCTCCCAGTTCGTATGTTGGAATCTTCACCCGCAAGGTGATGACATGAGGAGGTAGGGCCTTCAGGAGGGGACAATGTCACGAGGGTGGGGCCCCACGATGGGATCAGTGCCCTTATAAAAGGGAGCACAGAGAGCTGCCTGGCCCCTTTCCACCACGTGAGGACACAGAGAGAAGGGGGCCCTTGCCAGGCACTGAATTTGCTGTCACTTTGATCTTGGACTTCCCAGCCTCCAGGACTGTGGGGAACGAGCCACCCAGTCCATAGCATTTCACTGCAGCTGCCTGAACGGACTGAGACAGCAGGGGTGGGGGGGGCTCATTTTACCCCCAAGAGTAAGGACAGGCCGAGATTGTCCCGTGGCCCTGACAGCCTGGATAACTCCCCCTTACTGGACCCACAGGCCTATGAGCCCTGGTGTGTTGGGGACAGAGGTCTCTTCGGGGGGGGTCCTGTCCCGGGAAGCAGAAGGCAGCGCCTGTGTCCTGCTGGGCAAACACGATGCTCCGGGATTTGTTTGTCAGAAACCCTTTAGGTTATTACCTGGCAGTGCTTTGGAAGCCGATGGTGATTTGCATATGTAAATTCGTGCCGTAGCAAGTAATTCCACCTACATCACTTCATTTGAATTTTGCCACTCCTTGGCATGCGGATGATTATTTAGAAATCGTAACATCTAATAGCAGTGGCAGTGAGATGGTGATGACAATGAAGATGATGTGTCGTCTTGATAATCCGCGGAGGCGCTGTGCGGTGGGCGCTGCGAGGCTCTCAGGCCCAGGGCCGCGCTCCTGCCCTCCTGTCCGTCCATCCTCACCGTGCTGAGCATGCTGGAAAGTTAGGGTGCCCCTGGGACCCCGAATGCCCCCAGCCCTGCAGGGGGGCTGCCCTCACCCGCCGCCGGGACAGGTGCGCTGGGCAGGGAGGCTCTCGCTCCCTCCTCCTCCCACATTCCGGCAGGAACAAGCAGGCAGTGGGTGAATGACGTGCAGCCCACTCTGCATAAATCAGAGACACAACGTAGCTGCCAGGCTTCCACACCGCGGCATTCACAAGGCAATTAACTTGAAAAGTGAACTGATGTGCATTGATTTCTTTTAATAAAGTTATCGTAATATATTCACCCATCAGAATCCAGAGCTGAAAAGAGACATTTTGCCTCTGATTTTGAACCCGTCCCTGTAAGTCACCCGGGGTGGGAGAAGCACCTCCTCGTTCCTCACTGTTTCCCGTCAGAGCCGACATGCCCACCTCGGGTGCTTTTCCTTCTCCATGTGAGGGCTGGACACCTCCCAGGCCCCCTGAAGACGGGGATCCCGGTCTCAGGGCCTGGGAGGTGGGGCCCAGAGACGGGGAACCTGCCAGTGGTCGTGGCCTCCTGGGACTCCGATATTTTGTCCCATGCCCCGGCGGGTGTGGTGCTGCTGGGTAGAAATGTCTTCTACACATCAGGCCACAGCTTGGGTGTCCCTTTCTGCTTTCAGTGGGAACCCGGGGAGGCCAAAGACTCTTAGAGAATCACTCGAGCTGGCTCCAAGCCAGTGACTGCCCTCAGAAAGAAGCTAAGGGACAGTTGGCCCTGGAGGGTGGGGCGGGAGCTGGGCAAGTCCGGGGCTATTCCTGGAGGCATGGGTCGGGCCCGAGAGATGGTGCAGTGTCCTGGGGCAGAATTGCCACTGCTGTCCTGGACCTAGGAGGGACACATAGAGAAGGCACCCCTTTGAATTTGGAGTGAGAGGCAGCGCCTAGCAAGTTCCCGTGTGTCATGCCCACATGACAGTCAGGTTTGGCTGATGTCTCTGAGGGGACAAGGGGGAGGGGGGATGGAAAGTTCTGGAACAAGGAACCTGCTGCTGATCAGGGTTTTCACCCTGGAGCTGCTGAGATTTTGTATGGTAGAATGGAACACAAAACCCTCTGTGTGGGTGCTCACCTGCAGAGAGGTGCTCAGAGCTCCCCCAGACTAAGAACTTGTTTGACAAGGGGTTGGCCGAGCTCTGCTTCCCGAGATGCCATGCTATATTGCAGTTTTGCCAAAATTTGCAAAAATTGGTCTTCAGGGTATGTTGGGGGGAGTCGGGCACAGAGGAAGGAGGACAGAACAGATCGTGGGTCCTGCGTGTCTGTTCTGCCTGGCTCTTTGTCCAGATATTGACACCGCCCCCCCGCTGTTGGATATGCTCCAGCTCCTGAGTGCAGAGTGCCCTCCCTCTGCCTCACACCACTCCCTGCCGGGGACATGTCCCTGTTCACTGTGGCCAGCATCGTTGGATGCAGCGTCCAAGGCCAGGCTCGGACCTCTGCCCTCCGAAGGGCCCGTCCTGGGTCCTGGGCATCTGAGACCTGGCAACCTTCCCTCCATGCCCTCCAGGCCCTCCGGGCACGGTCCTGAACTTCACTGAGGATGAAGCGTTGCTGCAGGGCATGATTCAGGGCCTCTTTTCCCCAGACTGTACTGGCCAGCAGCTGGGTAGGAAGCAGGGCCTGTGCGCTGAGAGGAGACCCTGCCCTGATCTTCCACTGTGGAGCTGGACAGCGACTCCCAGACGAGGCCTTGGTGGAAACGCCGGGCCCAACGTGCTCATGGCAGGGTTCTGGGCCCAGGGTCCCTGGGGAGGGGTCAGGGACTGGGTGACAGGGACAGGCAGCTCGTGGAGAACCAGGAGCGGCCCAGGAGGGAAGCGGCAGGTGGGGACGGGAGCTCCGGTGGTCTGGGTTCCAGGATGCGGGGTTGCCAAGGGGCCTTCTAGACCTTGCGGTTTCAAACCCATTGCCTGCTGCGTGGTAGAAGCTGAACAGGTGCTGAGCAGCCTCACTCAGCAGATTCCACTCTCTGCTCTGTGAGATGTTAGATGTTCCGTCAGATGGCTCTAACGAGAGGCCCCGGGAAGAACGCTGCGGCACTGGGCTCGGCCACACGCAGGGGAGCCTGGGGTCTCGCAGGCCGCGTCTGCTCAGTGGGCCAGAGCCCCTCCTCCTCGAAGACCCCGACCCCTGCAGGAAGGTGCCAGGCGTTGACACCGACACAGTCCATGTTACCTCCCACTGGGCTCTGGAACCACTCGCGTCACAGACTTGGCAACCGAGAACAAGATTGAAATAAAAGCCGGGAGCTTCGGGAAGAGAAGGGTGGAGTTGAAGATGGGGCAGGGATGTTCCGGCGAACTCAGGCCGTGGCTGGGTCCTGCGGGCGACCGACCCATCGCGTCCAGATTCTTCCTCTTCCCTGTGTCCCCTTTGAGATCCAAGTCCCTCTGGGAGGGGATCGGCTGGAGGGGAGGGGTGGCAGGAGGGGAGGGGGGACCAGAAGCTTCGGTGCACAGAGGACGCAGGGGGAGGTGGAGGGTCTCCTTGAGAAGGGCCGGGTGGGTCTGCGGTGCAGCAAGGCTTGACCCAGCTCTTTCCAGACCTCTGCGCCCTCTCGCCTGCGGGTGACAGTGGTTTGAGAGCAAAAGGCCAGGCTGGTGCAGAGCATGTTTGAAGGAGACAGACACTCTTTAGTCTGGAGATGTTGCCACTTGACCTGGGAAGTGGAGGTGAGACAGGGTGGGGTCAAAGCGGCCGAGGTAAGGAACCCAAAGCGGCCGGTCTTGACCTGTAGGAGGTTTGGCTGGAGGTAAAGGCAGGGGGGTGTCGTCAGGACAGACACCAGACACTTGCTGGGGGTGGGTGGGGCGCCTGCCGGACGGGGTGCTGTGCTGGAGGGGCCAAAGCCCTTGCCCAGGAAGAGTCACGCCCCAATGCTTGGCCACAGGCCTGAAAACGTCACCCAAACTCTGGCTTTGGACGAGGGTAGAGGAGCAGCCAATCCTAGCAGGATGACGACTTTCAGCCTCGGGGACATGCAGGTTTTTGTCAACATATTGGGCTACATGTGTGCCTCTCCCACTTTGGTAGGTGGAATAAAGGCCCGTAGATGTCCCTGTCCCGTGCCATGACCTGGGAATGTGTGACCCTCCCCAGCAAAGGGGGCTGTGCAGATGTGATTAAGGGTCTTGAGAGGGGACGTCACCTTGGACTGTGCAGGTGGACCCAATGCAATCCGTGAGTCCTTAAAGGCAGAAAGCTGTTCCCAGCGTGGTCAGAGCAGGTGTGGTGACAGCAGAGAGAGCAGGGCCGAGCCTGGGAGGGCAGGCGGCTTCTGGAAGCTGGAAAAGGCAGGGAGATGGATTCTCCCCTGGAGCCTTAAGAAGGAAACAGCCTGGTGGACACCTTGACTTTGGCTCTTACGGCTCATTTTAGACTTCTGACCTCCGAGGATTGTGAAATAATAAATGTGCATTTGAAGCCATTAAATTTGCAGTAATTTGTAACAGCAGCCACGTTTATTCACTCGCTCACTTGTTTACTCTCTCGTTCACTGGCAACGGCACCTGCTGACCGCATCGCGCCCTGCGTGCCCGCGACAGACGGCCAGGCGAGCAGAGGCAGCTCCTCGCTGGGGAGGGAGCCTCGTCCTGTGTGAGACGAGGGCCCTGCTGGCCCTTCCTGACGCCAGACCTGCCTCCCAGAGCTGGCTCTGCTTCCCGCCCCGTGTGGCTCTGCCTCCCGCCACCTGCCGCTGTCTCAGAGACGAGGCTGGGGTTTGTTCTTGAGGCGGGTAATTACAGCTCAGCGCACAGGAGAAGCCTCCCGTCTGGTGTTGGCGCATCACACCGGGGTACGCGCACACATGCCCAAGAGGAACCCTTCATTAGCAGTGACAACCGTTAAAAAAAGGTGGACGGGGCACTGCGAATCCATCATCCGCTCACCCCTCACACGGCCCCACAAATTATAGGGTGCGCTGTGCCGCCGTTCACACGGAGGCGCAACCCCTGCGCCAGCTCCGGGAACGGCGTGGTGGAGGCTCGGGCTGGAGGCTGGTGCCTGCACTTGCACTTCAGCAAACTCATTATCCAGGGCGGGAACCTGGCATGGGGGTGGGGCCGGGGTGTACAGGCCGTGGCCCTGCAGGGCGTCCTGAACTCCCTGACCCCGCACAGAAGTTAATTGGCAAATGAACCTGGGGCCATGCAAGGGCACCTGCTCTGCCTCGGGTGTCCTGCACAGACTGGATCCAAGTCGGTGTGAGCACCGGCGGCCATCACTGCTGGGGGCAGCCCGAGTGACCGGCAGCAGGAAAGACGATTGGACAAAGAGGGGCCGGAGACACCGACCCCAGCGGGGTGGCCCTTCTGAGGTGCCTTCCTGGAGGCTCAGACTGAGAGAGGCCGAGCTGCGTCCCTCTCCGTCTGTCTCTCTGTCTCTCCTGCCCCCGCCCCGCAGTGAGAAGCCGCGTGCATGGAGGCTGGGGGCTTCTCTGACCAGCACATTCCTCTGCTCACAGCAGCTGCTGGACTCAGCCTTTGGGCCTCTGGATGTTGGGAGCCGATGGCCTTGTTGCCTTGTGACTTTCTGCTCCCGCGGTCTTTGTTCCCGTGGAAGTTGGCGGCCGACCGTGGTCTTCTACTTGGTAGAGGCCCCACCTCATAGTGCCTTCCCACCCCCGATTCTCGAGGACATCTCTTCGTGTCCTGGGACCTCCCCCCCCGCTCCTGGGGGCCGTGTGGGGCGAGAACCGCCCTCCTCTCTCCTGGCCTCACGCCTGGGCTGGGTGGTGGTTCTGACACTTATTTTGTGATAAGTTAATCACGAAATAAGTTAATTTCGTGGTTAATCTTGCTTGGTTAATCTTGCTAAGCCTCGGTGCCACATTTGGAAAGCTGGGACCCTACTCAGGGGTGTTTGTGAAGCCCAAGCAAGACTCAGACACAGGCTAGGGCTGGGCACGGGGCCGGTTACCGTTACGAGGTGTGGTGGCTCTGGCCTTGGCGTGGCTGATCTTCTTTCACTCTCTGAGGCAGAGCAGGGCCTGGGCTTGGCCTCCTGCCCCTGGGCAGCCTCTGCCTCTGGCCCTCCTGTGTCCTGTCTGTGGTCAGCTGGGGCAAGGCCCACACTCAGCCCATGGAGGAGGAACGGGCTCCTGGCCGTGGCTGTACCTCAGTGCCCTGCCAAGCCCCTCCCCTGTCCCCAGAGGGGGCAGCCCCCTCTGCACACACCTGGGAACAGCCACTGGGCCAGCTGCTGTCCCTAGTGTCTTCGCTATTTGTTGAGGGCCAATCGTCACAGCAACACCTTGCATTTTGCAGCACTTTTGCTTTCTCAAAGCACCACCAGAACATCCCTCAAAGACCTAAGCAGACATCGTTACTGTGCCCATTTGTCAGATGAAGAAACAGAGGTCCACAGTGGCTCAGAGTCACACAGATAGTGACTGCATGAGGGGAAAGCCCATGTCTTCCCACTCCTAGACCATGGCATTCCTATGAAGGATGAAGGCATGAGAGGGGGTGAGGGTCTAGTGACAGTCCCTGACCTGTGAGGGGACTAGGTCAGGCTGGGCTGGTCCTCCAGGTCATGGCCCCAGAAAGTAGCTCTCAGGGCCTGGCATCTCCCTGAGATGGGGACACTTGGGTCAGTCATGGTTCTTTGGCTGAAGCAAAGAAACAAACTTGGGCTGAGAAAATAAAGAAGGGGGTGTAGAACTTGCTGGAAGGACCTGAGTTAGCTCTGGAATGGAGGAAACAGCTGGAAGACCAGGCCCCAGAAGAGAAGGAGCCCAGGACTCTGTGGGTTGGGCCACAGCCTCCCCAGGGGCACCAGCTCCCACCTCCTCTGCTGGAGCCCCAAATCCTTGGCAGGGAGCCCCACTCCTTGCCAACCTGGGGCAGCTGCGCAGCCCGCATGGAATGGAGGAGGAAGTCCCTTAGGAGGAGAATTGGGGTGCTGCCTCCTGAGGAGGGGTGTGGCTCGGGCAGACAGACACCGGCCCTCCGAGTAGCTGGTGGCACTCATTCACTGTTCGCCAAACTCCTCCTGGGGCCGGGAGCGGAGGGGCCCCAGGTGGTACACTCTCCAGGTGGTGTCACACTGGTGTGGGCAGAGGCTGCTGGGAGCCCAGGGGAGGGAGTGAGGGGTGGTCACTCAGGGGGACGTCTCTGTACCAGATGAAAATGCCTGCACCCGAGGAGCCTGGGGGCCCTGGAGTTTCAGGCGTACCTCGTCACCCTCATGTGTGTTTACAGGACAACAGGTGGTAGGGACACGTCACAGGTCCTCAAGGTGGTGAGGACCCAGGGATTCAGGAAGGGTGACATGCATCGCCTCAGATGACGCCCACGTGTCAGCAGTGGCAGGAGTCCAGGGGCATTGCCACCTGAGCCCACCTTGTCCCAACATGGCGGTTGCCAGGCCAGGAAATGTGGTCATGCCACCCAAATGGGCGACAGTAGAATCCTGTGCACAGCTAGGAAAACTTAGATACAGAGCAAGAAACATGTAGAAAGACCCCAAGAAACCCCCTGGCTTTATGAGCGTTCAGTTGCAAGCTGTGTTACGGGGATCGGGCAGGGCTGCAAAGTGCCTTTCTGAGCCTTTAAGGAAACTGAGTGTCTGGGCCAGGGCTGGGAGCGGAGTGGCAGAGGGTGGGCCTGGGTGGGTGCTGGGCTCCTCACGCCTCACTGGAACCTCGAGCGTCTGCCAGGGCTTCATGCTGAGGGCTTGGCTGGGCCGAGGGGACCCTCTGGGTCTTCCCTGGCAGGGGAGGGGGCCGAGACAAGGCACTTCGTCTGCTGAGGAGGGGAACCACTGCTTACGCTTTGGTTTGTAATCCCAGCCCTTCCAAAGTGCCATGGGGCTGGGAACCTTACAAAATCATTAAAGAAAAGAATGTGACCAGACTCCATTCATCTTATGGAAAGTGTCCCTGTTCTTGACACGTTGTGTAAGGAGACATTTTTAAATGAAAACAAGCCTTTGAGCAAAAAACCAATTTGTTCAAAACAACCTGTGGAATTATGTGAGATGTGATTTTGACTAATGAGTGCAAACTTTATGTGAGCCGAAGTGTTCAATTATGGATGAGCTAATTATACAGGTACGTGGTATTTGGTTTGCTGAGATGTCTCCTCTTCTCTTCCTCAGACCAGGCTCCAGCCTGCTAGTTAGGATAATTAATGAAACCTTGGTCTTGCATTATTTTGCTAGGCACAAATAATCACTTCATTTTGTGATTCAATATCCATCAATCACACGGGTGAGCCTTGGGGGGTTTCCACCTGTGGCAGGGAGTAGGGACCCAGGAGGGATTCCTGGACCAGTGGAACATCTGGTAGTGGTGCTCAGCCTGGAAGTGTGGTCTCTGGATTTGATGAGAGCTCCCCAAGCTTTGCAGAAGTACCCCGTGGGCACCAGCTAACAAGAGCAAGCCAGACAAATGCATTTGTAGGATAGAGCAGGTTAGAGTCCTTGAGGGCACATTTGTCCTAAGAGGGGGCTCTCTCAATGACACCTCTTGAATGTGGTCAATGTTCAGATTATTGGTTTGCTTTTATCATCTGAGAGCTTGGTTGGGAAACTGCACTTCCAGGAATATGTTTTCTTTCCTTTAGCCTCCAGAAAAAGCAGAACTAAATTGTCTTCCTTTCTTTATTTACAAGGTAATAATAGCAACTAATTATGTTGAGTGTTTACTATGTCTGGACATTGTGCTATTTTACATATTTTACATATATAGTCTATTTTAATCCTTAGTGTGTTCATGTTAGGTGATATGCAAATGAGCAAATTCAGGCAGAGAGGACCTAAGTAATTTGTCCAGTCTCCCAATGTTAACTGAGTGTCAGAGCCTGTGGTGGGATTGAAGACTGTCAGACTTCAAAGCCCACGCTCTTAACCATTTCATTATACCACCTGCAGAGCAGCAAAGCACCTATTAGGCAGCTGGCTGTGTGCAAAAATAGCAAGTCTCTCTCTTTTTTTTCCCCCCTCAAGTAACCTACACCCCAGTGAAGAAGCTGCATGGATCCCAGCCATTGTAGTACATCCTGTGCTGAAACCATAATGGAGGTCTTCAAGGTGTTTCCTGTTGCTTGATTCTAAAAGCTGAAAAGTATTGATAGATTGTGTTTGCATTTTTGTAGCTATGTAAATATTGCTCACTGCATAGCCATGTAGTGTACTATGATCTCTCTTTTGTACGGATTTCCCCCCCGCCCCCGGAGATTCTAGTTTCCTTTGCTTTATCTCACATGATCTGTCATTAGCATACCCTTGAGTTCCTCTAGTCTCTCTGTTGTAGTAATGTCTCTGAAATTCCATTAAACAACAACAACAAGCAACTGTCTGGGAAGCCTTCTTTCACCAGCCCCAAAGGGAGGCAGTTGCACCCCATGATGGCTGCTCCATTAACATCTTGGGATGTCCTTCATTTGTCCCTTGAGTTGGGTCTACCAATTTCTTTCTTAACTTTTTTTTTTTTGTGGAGGGGACTATATCCTCAAGTAACTTTTCTTTTTTATTAAGAAAATTTTAATTTTAAATAGTT
This sequence comes from Daubentonia madagascariensis, assembly GCA_023783475.1. Classification (NCBI taxonomy): domain Eukaryota; kingdom Metazoa; phylum Chordata; class Mammalia; order Primates; family Daubentoniidae; genus Daubentonia; species Daubentonia madagascariensis. Next base: position 10,476,951 of record JAKFHU010001557.1, on the reverse strand, counting down.
TTAGATTTATAGAAAAGTTGTAAAAATAGTAGGAGCTCATCTATACCCCACACCCAGTTCCCCCATTAATAACAGTAGGAGCTCATCTATACCCCACACCCAGTTCCCCCATTGATAACATTAGTGTTGTACATTTGTCATACTTAATGGTCCAACATTGACACATTATTTTTAGCTAAAGTCCATACATTTTTTCTTTCCACATTGCCTTAGTTTTTACCTAATGTCCTTTTACTATTCCGGGACACCTCCCAGGCCACTGTGTCACACTTAGTCATCACGTCTCCTTAGGCTCCTCTTGGCCCTGACAGTTTCTCAGACTTTTCTGGATTTAGATGAGCTGGATAGTTTTGGGGGGTACTGGCAAGATATTTTATACAATGTCCCTCAATTGGGATCTGTCTGAAGTTTTTCTCATGATTAGACTGGGGTTATGTGTTTTTGGAAGGAAGACCAGAGAGGCAAAATGCCTGTCTCACCACATCACATGCAGGGCACCTGCTCTCAACACGACTTGTTACTGTTGACATTGACCTTGATCACTTGGCGGAGGAGTGTTTGCCAGGTGTCAACACCGAGAAGGTACTTGCAGTGTTAGCAGTCAGGCATTGTTCATTCTGTTATTCATTATTTCATCTGTACAGTCATCTGTATTATGTTTTCAGCTGCAAATTGCTCCACTTGGCAGTGTTCACTGGGCCAGGGACAACCTGGAGGCAGCGTGACATGAATTTGACTTCTTCGGCACTTCGGTGACCTTTTGCTTTGTAGCTGGTTGATTCAGCCTCATCTTCTCTGGTTGACTCTTGATCTTTATCATTTCTTCTGGTTGCCATTCTTTGGTTCTTTGTTTTTTTATATTGGACTCTCAACACGACTAATGTCAGGATGCAGTTGCCCCAATGCAGCAACTCCCCCCAGGAAGCATTGCTCTTGACATCGTGGGGTATTAAGTGGTTTCATTACACCTGCCATCAGGCTTACACTGAATGCTGTTCCAACCATCTGGCTGCCATGACGACAATCCGCTGAGCCAGCAGATACTGTCATTGCAAGGAGGCCAGGAGTAGCCGCTGGTCCTGCCCCAGGAGAGGCCGCTGGGCCTGTCCCCAGCCGCGTCTGCTGCTGAGCTGCCCAGGGCCTCCCCACAGCCCTTCCCTGGACCCATTTATTGTGCGCTTTCCGGGCTGCACCAATCCACCCGTCCCCTGCAAGGATGCTGGGTGCTGGGTGTCCACGTGGAAGGATGGGACCATTTGGGGATGTCAGTGTGTTTCCAGAAATATGAGCTTGTTGGAATATCTTTTTCTGCTTTAGAACACAGATGGGTTTTTCTTCTTGGTGCTGATCTAATCGATAATATTAGTAGCTAACACTGCCTGAGCCCTCGAGGTGCCTGGCACTTCCCAAGGTTAGCTCACCGGGTCCTCATCACAGTCCTGTGGGGTAGGAACTACTTCATGGCCCCATTTCTGGAGAAGAGACTGAGGTTCTGAGAGGAAGGAGCAGCTGGTGTCTGGAGAGTCCTTGTGCATGAGGAACTTCTGCTCCACCCCAGGAGAGCTGGGTAAGCACCGACTGTGCACCAGCTCTGGCATGGCCTGGTCCTGGCATTTCTGTGGGGCTGTACTGGCCCTTGCCTTTGAGAAACCTGGGATCTGGAATCTAGAGGGGGACCAGCAAGTCCTGACGGTGTTTCCAGGGTGCATTTGGTTAGAGGTGGGCATCTATCTTTGTGATAAAACGCAGCCAGGTGAGTTGGAACACAGCCTTGGGCTGTGGAGCCACCTGAGGACTGTTATGAGGTCCGCACTGAGGGCAGGGCCTTGCTGGTGAGCCCTCTCCCCTTCGTGGCTAACAGCTGCTCTGGAGAAGCGCAGCAACATCAGGGGCAAGAACCTGTGGGCGTCTGATGTTGAACAACCAACCCCCCGACTCCAAGTCCGTGACCACATCTCCCAGTGAAGGACAGTGAGGTCGGAATGGATTTGTTCTCAAAGTGAATGATACTGTCGAACATGGGAAAGCGCCAGAGTAATAAACACTTGAATAAGTATTGTGCTTTAACCATTACTTCTGAGACTGAAACACTAATTAGGACTGTCGGGACAGGCGAGGCATGCAGTGTGGAGACTTCCGGACGTGGGTCCTGATGCACCTGTGGCTGTGCTGACAGAGGTGAGGGCAGCAGTCTCCAGCCAGGGATGGCTCCGCATCGTCTGGAAGGAGCAGAAGAAACTCCCCCAAGACCCGAAAAACCTGAAGGACAGCAGGACGGAGCAGAGTCTCTTCCGCCCTTCCTAGTGACAGAGCAGGTCTCCTCCCTCCGCTCCGGAAGGAACAATTCCACAATTTCTGAGGCTCAAACTGTGGCATGTCTTTTCACTGTCCTAGTTCACACCAGATTCTTATATCAGATGCGTTATATGTGTCACTCTCAGGACATGGCAGGGGGACAGGGAGAACGGAGAAGAGAAAGAGGCAGAGAGGGAGAGAAGGACAGGGTGGGGAGACCCTGGTAGATACCGCGTAGCCTCGCAGGCTTGGAGAGGGGCGGTGCTTTCAGAAGCTGGGCTGCAAGACCTAGAAAGTCCCCCTGCCCGGAGTGGCCTGATTTGCAGATCTGATTCCACTCTCAGCCCACACTGAGCCCTGACAGACGGGCCCCCTCGGCTGAGCCCCACTCGGCAGCTCCCTTTGTCCGGCTGTGGCAAGCCCCGAAGGCCCTGACCCCCACCCTCCCCACCCCCACCCAGCGCCTCCCTCTGCACTCACCTGGCGGGGCCCAGCTCGGGGGGTCTGAAGCCCACACGAGTGCGTTTTCCCCACCCTGGTGTTATTACGGCCACGGCTCCTGGCAGTAGGCGGCTGGCAATAAAAACAATTTATTGGGGGAATGTTGATAAAGCCCTGCTTATTGCAAACAGTAAATTAAAAGTGAGCACTTCCACCTTTATTTCCCACCCAGGGAACAATAACCACTGACAGTGAACTCGAAAGAGAAGAGGGAGATGCGCAACAATCGTTCAACTTCCGCTGTCTCACCAGCAACCTCATAAAAATTAAGGAATAATTTTTCAAAGAGATAAGGGCTTTAGGGACATGGAAATCAAAACAACCAAATTGTTCCTGCCCGGAGGAGGCACATGCAGGTTGGGAAGGGATTTCTTTTCCCATTTTTAATTTACAAGAACCTTGTAAACTACAAATTAAAGGAGCAATAGCGATTCAGAAGGCTTGATTCATTAAGCCTTTATTTACCCTTAATGCCTCCAGAGAAAAATAATTTGCCTTCTGATCATGAGTTATGGGCTCGGAGCTGAGGTTTTCCCATAGGAATCCCCAGGAGCCTTTCAGGGTGAGGCTACTGCGTGCTGAGCAGAGGTGGTGCCTAATAGATGCTTGGGCCTGCTGAGTTGTTGCTCTGAAGCTGCGAAGTCGCCAGGGGAAGAACGGGCATCTGAAGTGTCTTTTGTTTAATGGTCAGAGCACAAGCCGCACCACATGCAGCACCAAAATCCCACGGACACGGACTCTCCCGCTGCACTCCTTCCAGAAACACCTTTTGATGTTGCTTGGGAACAAGTCGGAGCTTCTTCAGTTCCCACCTGGCAATAAGGCTGCACTGGGTGGGAGAAAGTTTGGCTTGAGGCAGAAGGCTGAAGGCGAGGTTTGGGGATCAGATGAGCACTTGGCTCCTTATGAAAGGCAGAGGGTGGGGCTCTGCATCCTGACCCTCCGTCCAGCTCCAGAACCCCCATTTCTTGCCTGTGCCTCTTCTGGCAGGGCTGGCTGTGCCCTGGGCTGCCTCTCCTGGCCTTGCCTCCACCTGAGCCCAGCCTTTGGGTCTGAGCACCTTCTTTCTCCAGCTAGCCCTTGTGTGCCTGAGGGCAGGACCTGGGTGGAGATGCCATGAGTCCCCACCGAGCCCAGCAGCGTGGACAACACACTTGAGTTCCACCCAGGGTCTGGCCATGCCAGCCTCTTTGCTTAGCCTCTGCTTTCCCATCTCTAAAATGGGAGCAGCAATCCCTTCCCTGGAAGAGCAAATTAGGGGATGGATAGGAGGGTGTGTTTTAAGACATAAAGTGCTGTGATTGTCTGAGGAAGGGGACCCTGTCCTGTGGGGATGGGGAGATGAGGGAACAGCCTGGATTGTGGAGGGAGGGGGTGTTCTATCTCAGGAGGGTGGTGTTTGGGGTGTCTGAACCCAAGAGTCCTGGGAACAGCAGGGGTGTAGCCATAGTGTTCATCCCTGTGGCTTCTCCAAGGACCTAACAATATGTCACTATGTCCAGGACACTGAAATTATCTTTGGGAGCCTGATGGCCGATGCTGGAGTCTGACCGACCCAGAAACCACCGAGCGGTGCATTAAGGGCTCCCAGATCCTGAGAAGCGCCTTGGTCTCAGCCAGCTCTGTCCTCGTGCCTCTGCCTCACATGTGCTTAAGTTATTACCCAATTTGTTTTAAAGACTAGTCTTATCTCCTATTTACAAGACTTATGGATTTCTCATTACTTCCTTTGATAGAACTCAAGCTGAAGTGCATTCTGCTCACTCCATCTAAGCTCTGCCTATAAAACATGACCGTCACAATGCCCTGGGGGGAGTGGGCAGCAGGCGGCGGGCGGATCGAGGCCACTGGCGGCATCTGCCCACGCGCCTCAGGGATTCATCGCAGAAGCTGAGCAGACATGGCCCCTCCTGACGGTCACCTGCAGACAAGCCCAGGTGCACCTGGCACAAAGTCCTAGTGAGACATGATAGGAATCTGCCTGTGTGGTTAGGGAAGTGTCCCCAAGACCACCCCCACTTCTGACAGCAACTGCAGAGTTCAGGGGTCCCTGGGACCTCCCTCAGGTTTGAAAACTCACTAGAAGGACTCACAGAACTCCTCGAGAGCTGTTATATGAGTGGTTACAGTTTACTACAGTGAAAGGACACAGATTAACATCAGCCCAGGAAGAGTTGCGTGGGGCAGCATCCAGGAAGGTTCCAGATATGTATCTTCTAATTGTCCTCTCCCTGTAGAGTCACAGATGGTAAGCCCTCCAGGTGACGACGTGTGACAGTGTGCATGGGGCACTGTCAGCCAAGGAGCTCCCCGGCCTCGGTGCCCAGTCTCCACCGGGCCCTTTCACACAGGCGTAGCTGACGCCCACCTGGCCGACCTCAGTCTCCAGCCCTCTAAGGTGAAGCTGACACCTTGCGGCCCAAAGTCCCCAACTGAAATCACATTCTGAGACTGTCCAGCGTGGTCTAAGGCCCCCAGGTAAACCAAGATGCTCTTATAAGGCAGGACATTCCACGGACCTGGAGACACCTCTTTGTCAAGGACAAAGGTTAGTCCTCTCTTTGGGAAAAATTAAATTCTTTACTGCACACTGTTTCTTCCTCTTGGCCGCGACCTCAGGGCTGAGGTGTAAACACATTCAAGGGTGCTCCTTATGTTTTCAAAAAGACACGAGTTTATAGGAACTGGTGAGTCCTGAGTGGGGATGACATTCCCATCTGGTGTACGGTCCCGAAGAGCTGTCCTCCTTCGGAGCAGTGAGGAATCCCCACCCCAGCCTGAGGCCTTTCGGCCCCTCTTGCCCCCATCACAGCCGAGGGTTGACTTCCTGATAACAAAACCTAATTTGAATGAAGAGTTTTGGGAGCCCAGGTGGTGGGTGTGGCTCTCTCCACCCCTAGGCTCAAATGGCCAAAGGAAAAGTTGGAGATGTCCAGCGGTTGGAGTGATGGGCCACCTGCTAGAAGTTGATGTGGACTGTGGCTTAGTACAAATCTTTGTGACCCAATGTGAGGCTTACTTGCTGGGAGACAAGGACAGAGTTGGATCCTGTTGGCAGACTCTCTGTAAGCCTTTTTCAGTGAATGGACAATGAATGGATGGATGGTTCATTGGATGGATGTATGGATGGAAAGAGGGAAAGAATGAAGGAAGCATGGAAGGATGGACGGAAGAATGGATGGATGGATGGATGGGTGGGTAGATGTATGGATGGGTGGACGGATGGGTGGATGGATGGGTGGATGGATGGGTGGGTAGATGTATGGATGGGTGGACGGATGGGTGGAGGGATGGGTGGGTAGGAGGATAGAAGAGTGATGTGGGTGTTTGAGCAATATGATGCGTGGAATGCAAGCACTGTGGGTAAGAAGCCCAGGACTGTGAGGCCCTGGGCAGTGTCTCAGCAGCTCTGGCCAAAGTTTGTATGGGGATCAAATGGAATAACACACGTCAGATGCCAGGTGCAGCAACCAGCACCAACTAGGCTCTCCGTAAAAAGCAGTTTCTGTCTCCTGTTTTCCCTGTTGGTGCACAGCACCCACGTGTCCACACCTCTCTGCTCCCAGGCTCCACAGTTCCCACTCAGTTCTGCTTTGTCCTCTGGTTTGGCCTGTGTCCAACAGACGTGTCCCACTGGGGGCAGAGTGTGGGGACGTGAGTCCCCTGTAGGAATATCACGTCTGGTCACAGCAGTGTTAGACCCCACATAAGTGGTGCTGCCTCTGCTCCTAACTGAAGACACTCATCTGTTTGACTTCACCTCCTCCTGCAAGCACCCAGAAATATTAACACTAGAATATTGCACCCAGAAATGTTAATACTTTACGTGGCCGGGGGCTGGACACAGCGATCCCCAGGAGGGTTTCCCAGCTGTTTGACTGGGTGCAAATGTCCTTTTTTCCCAGGTCTTCATTGTTGTTTGGTGAGGAAGTGATGGACGCAGCCCTGGCCCCACAGTCTGGCCTTGGGGTTTGGGGGGCACTGTCTCTGTTCCCACCTGGGGAGTCTGCTCTTCCTGAAGGGAAAAACAGCCCTGCCTCTCACACTGGCCCCGTCAGACCTTCCTTCCAAACTCTCGTCCAGTGGTCCCTTTGTGGAGCTGGGGATACCCCACTTCCTTTGGACCCTCAGCCACCCTGCAGGGTGATGTCAGAGCTGCTGGCAGGGCAGGGGGCACAGGCCGGGGAAGCTGCCACTCCAGAACCGTCCCCACAGCTGGTTTCCTGAGCAGAAACTTGTCCTCCTCTGCATGGGGGAGGGAGGCTGGTGGGTTGTGACAGGAGTGCCCCCGCCCAGTGGTCTCCTGTCGGGGGAGCCCCACTGTCCCTGGAGTGTGAGGAATCTCGGCTCCCTCTCCCGGAAAGCCCTCAGGGAGGGAGTAAGAGGAGCCTGTGATCACTAACCAATTATTCTTTATTAGGCATATTTCCTTCATTAGTCATTTCTTTGCTGCTTTATTAGCTCCTTCTCAGGTTTCAGTGGATTTCAGGCATCATAGGGTACAAGATAATTTATTTTATTAGGCAATTTATTTTCTGGGTACATTTTTAAAGGTCAATCAATCAATTTAAATGGAGGGGTGAAGGATGGGGATGCAAAAACTCCTGGGACAAAGGTGACATCATCCACACTTTTGGGAGAGAGAGGTTTGCTTTTCCTTCCAACTTGGGAGTGGTCAATGGGGGTGGTTGCAGGTGGAGGCAGTGCCAGGGCACCTCGGCACTGAGGACGGGGCCCGGCACTGCCTGAACTCGAGCGCTGCTTCCTCCTTTCCCTGGGAGGCGGCAGCTGTGGCAGAAAGCAGAGAAGGGACTTGCGTGGGGGTAGGAGGGAGGGAGACCATCAGGGCCTGAGGTCCAGGTTCATTTGTCGTTGGAGTCTGTGCCGGGAGCCAGCCTCCCGGAGTAGAAGGAAAATTCATGCAGCTGATCCCATCCATGAAACCGAAATCAGACTCAGAGTTTCCCCTGTGCCTTGTAAATAATAAATAAAAACACGTAATACATACTTAAGCAGAAAGAAACACGCTCCAAGCCAAAAGTAAACAGTCAATGAATGGTTTCATCTGCCGCATAAAACAAGGTGCTTTTACCTCCAGGTTTCCAAGTGGACCAGGGAAAGGCTGGTTGGTTGGAAGTCACCTGCGTCTGGCTGGGGTGGCTGTGATCCAGCTCCAGGTTCTAACTTCCCAGCTTGTTGATTGCTTGGAGACAGGAAACAAGCTGGCTCATGAGAGCAAAATAGTGGATGTTCTTCAGGAGTGCAGGATTTTGCTAGGATTTTTGTTATTTTCCTCCCAAGATGAATTTCTGGGTGATTAATATTATTACCAATTGGTTGTTATATAGTAACACGTGCTAATAACAGCCAAGAGTGAATGCTTGCTCTGTGTGGGGAATTTGGAAAGTGTGATCTCATGACATCCTTTCAAGCACAAAGTGTCATTCCTATCTTCAGTGTAGGAACTGGAAGCTGAGAGAGGCTGCCCAGCCAGCTTGCTCTCAAGTCCCTGGCTCCTGGCTCGGCTGGCCCTACGGTGCTGTCCTTTACAACGCACCATGCTGGTGCTCCTGGTGAAGCAAAGTGTGGCCCAAGCCGTGAAGCCACCCGCAGCCTTGGGCAAGAAGGATGTTTCTCTGTGGGTGGCTGCTGACCACCCTGGCAACCGCTCTCAGTGCACCGGTAGCTGGCTGTTTCAGAGGAAAAAAGCAGTGAAACAATTTTGTCTACATGTTTCCCAGAAATCACATCACGCTTTTAATAATTGTTATACTCTTAAAGGTTGGGCACAAACCCCAAGTCTGGGCTGGTTGGCTCCCTTGAGCAGAAAGGAAAAAGGTGCTTGGGTTATCACATCTAAAAATAATTGGCATGTTATTGTTTATGTTTGTAAACCTTTGTGCTTTTTCTTACCTTTTTTGGGTGGTGTAATCTATTCCCAGTTCACGAAGATGGACCCATGGTTCAAAAGTAGTTCATTAAAATATAAAAGTAGTGATACAAATGGAAACAAAAATAGCACAGCTTAGAATAACCCTAACAATGTAAACAGTGTGTGCCTGATTCCAGTGCAAATATAGAACGTGAATCTGCAATCTGCATGTGCTGGGGTGAGTCTGGGCGTGTGATGATTTTGCATATGCAGCAGAAAAGTCTAAAAAGGGCACAGCGGGAATATCTGGGACTCGCTGGAATGGTGACTTGATGGCCCCTGGTACCCGGCTGATCTCCTCTGGGACTTTCAAATAGTGACTCACCACTGTGCAAGTTTCAGATCATTTTTGGAAGAGAAGAGTGACAGCTGTGGTCGACCAGGCGAGTTGTTCTTGACAAATGCTAAATTATGCTTCCCAGCACAAAACTGGTTAAGTGACACATTTTGTCAACGTGAACAGAGAAGAGACCAAAATGATAAAGGCATCATTCAGAACTGCACACCACATAGCAGCAAGAGGAGCATGTCATCATGCTACTGCTGAGAAGTTTGAAAACACCAACCATAAAGTTAGAGCACCCACTGTGCTTGGAGAGAATGGATGGTGGTTTGGCAACATTCTTTTATCCCACGACCCCGCTGGACACACGGCCTGTGTCAATGCCATTCCTGACGTGTGTGCACACCAGCGTGCCTCTCACCACGCGGCTGGACAAAGCCACTGATATGGGCATTTCATAGGGAGGGGAGCGGATGACTTCTGGATCCATGTCATAGTGAAGAGTTCTTATGTGGCCAGTGATGCTCTTGTGAGCTGTGACTAAGACTTAAAAGGCCACATGTGGTCCGTCCCGAGGGTGTGCAGCCGGGCCCATGCACGGGATGGGGCCCTGGGGCACAGGTCTTCCGGGGCCGCGAGTGGCAACAGGCTCTGTTTGCCGGGATGGGGAGCAGCGTGTGCTGCTGACAGTGAGATCGAGGCCGGGACCTTTGTCTTTCCAGGGTGGCGTGCGAGGAGCAGGGCAGAGAGCGACGTTCCCCTTTCCGCAGGGAAGCTGAGGGGACGGTGCTCAGACAAGCGTTTGAACTGGTGATGGGTTGAAAATAGCTCTTCGCCATCCTCATCAGCCAGAAGGCTGGTCGCTCCACTGCCAACGCACGGTTGGAAAACCGAGAATAAGTCGTCAGAATTGTCCAAGACTGTTCCATGGGAAATGGCTGCATGTCCCAGACTTCACTCTTTCCCAACGCGAGATGATTTTCTTTGCTGGTTGGGATAGGAAATTGATGATTCGTATTGGATGATTCGTATTCCATCCAATGTTGCATCAGAGTGTGAAGGAGCCCCCGAGGCCAATGCAACAGGCAGCTCCCTCTGTCTCTTCCCCCAGGTTGAGACACGTAAGTTCCTTGCCTGCAACAACCTGCTGCCGCACAGAGCTCCACGGTGGCCTCCGTGGGAAACGGCTCAACACCGGCCTCTGCTGCCTGTGGCCCTGCACAGCTGCACACTGTCCCTCCAGACTTGCCTGCACCCCAGCACCCCTGGCTGGCAGGCCAGGACCTCCTATCACAGCCAGAAGGAGAGGAAAGAGCAGCGTGGGGTTGTCCCGGGGCTCAAGTCATCTTTGTCCAGCCAGCCCTGGGGGCCCGTGGGGTTCACAGACACCACCATCCCTCGGCGTTCTCGCCATCGTGTTTCATCTTTAGATGCTGTGTTTCACCTTCTTTAAAGAGTTTATTGACAGCCGTGGGGTGGTGTGCAGGCCCAGCGCCTGCTAAGTCACCCTTGTGCGAGGGCAGGAAGTCCCTGCTCTGATGGCTTGTAGTCGGCGTCTGTGGGATTTGATGTCATCATGGGCAGAGGGAGCATTTATCTGGTGCCTGCTGTGTGCCAGCAGCCGGTCTTGGGTTTCTGCACCAGGGGGGAGCCCCCAGCCTTCTGCTCAGGGCCAGCTGGATTTAGCTTTAGCTTGGACAATTCTGATGGAGCTGGAAAGCGAGGGGCTCTCTGTGCCGAGCATCCCCCTGGAGTCACGTGTCACTTCCAACCCCATCCGACAACTGTGTGATCTTGGAAGTTTGCAGAGGGGAGGCTCTGAGGGGGAAGCAGGCTCTGAGCAGCTGCAGCCACGGAGGGAGGGCGGGTGGTGGGCTCAGGCGCTCGGTGCCTGTCATGTGGCCATTTTGCCCCAACGAAGCCAGAACATTTCTCTTTCGTGGGTCTCCCGTGCCACACGCTGCTACCCTGTGCAGCCAGAAGGGACAGAAGCCCTCAAAACAACTTGTTCCAGAGACGGCCGAGGGACTGGGAGCCTCGGCCCGTCTGACGGGAGTGTCCCTCCGTGTTTCAGGCGGCCTCTGTCTCGGAGCTCGGTGAGGGATTGCCGAAGGGGACTGAGTAATTAGCCCCAATTTATATTAATGACATTTTAGATTAGCCACAGCTGAGCCCAGCTCCTGTCCTGCACGCTGGGGACCCAGATATGGAGGAGAAACGTACAAGTGTAAACACAAAAGTGAAATGACAAAGTAGCCGCCCGTGTGTGGAAGGGAAGGTACGGAAGGGGGCACGGGCGGGGGAGGCCCAGAGTGCGTGTACTGGCTCTGGGTGGACGCCCGGGCTGTCCCGGCTCACACGGGCCTCTCCCTCCTGCACTTTCACCCATACCATGGCCTGTCTTCCTCCGAGGGGCACGTCCTGGACCCAGAGGGGACTGGTGGATGGGACAGGTGTCCCTGGTTGCTCACACCCTGACTGCTATGCTGCTCCTCCTGCTGTGAGGGGAGCCAGCAGAGCCGGTGAGCACCTGCTGATTCAGCCACCCCGGGGTGATCTTGCTGCTTTGATCCACCGCTGTAGGGCCTTGGGCAGGTTCCCCAGTTGCTCTCATCCTCCCTGCTCCTTGGGCATTAGAAGTTTCCCATGGCTGTAAACAGCAGCTGTCCCTCCCAGCAGACAGGCCGTGTGGTGGCCGGCCCAGCCCCGCACTCCCCGTGAGGGCTGTGGGTTGGCCTATCGGGAGAACGGAGGCACTTGAGAATCGAGCCCAAAGCCAAGAGCAAAGCAGGCTCCGGTCCCCTGTCTCCCAGGGCATCAGCCTGCGGTGCCCTGCGCAGGAGACAGGCCCGGCTGACTCACTCTGCGTTACTCCCTTAGCGATACACTTTAGTGCGCTTAAAAACCACCCAAAACTTGAAAGATTCTTTTCCTAGCCTTGGAAACACGTCCATCAATCTATATTAAGAAACAGAACACAACAGACCCTTCTAGTTGGGAGAAATCAGCCAGGCACTCTGAGCCTGAGGAGCTCACAATGGGGTTATAATTTGCTGCTAATTGACACTCTGTCGCCTCCAGGGCCATTCTGCCCTTTGGCTCCTGGAGAGAGGTCCAGAGGAAACGTCTAATGACCAAGGAGGCAGATGTATCTCAGGATTTGCTGCTATCTGCCACCGAGGAATTAAAACAACGCAACTCCGTCTCCCTCCTTCCCTCTCTCTCCCCTCCCCTGTGTCCATTTCTCTCTCTTCCTTTCTCTCTCTCCCTCTTTCCGTGAAGTCACTCAGTTCACCAGCCAGTTACTACACGTCTGACCTGGGCCAGGCCCTGCCTGCTGACTGGCAGATCTGCGTTGACAAGTCATGGTTCCCGTTTGCAAGTTCAGAGCCAGGCTGGAGAGACAAGAGGCAAATGCAGGAAGATGGTCGTCCCCGCCTGTGGGTCCTGCCATTCTCTGCGGCCAGCTCCGAGGCTCTCCCTGCAGCAGGGCCCTCCTTCCGAAGCATTCTGTCCCCCTCTCTTTTGGTAGCATCTCGAGGACTGGATGCAGGATGCAAGTCCAGATGCAGCTACTTATTAGCTATTGGCCTTTGGAAAATAACTGAGTCCCAGTTTCCTGACCTGTAAAATGAGGATAATAGAGCCCCAGCCTCCTGCGGTTGTAGTGAGAAATAAATAAGATACTCATGAGTCCTCCAGGCATGGGATTTGATCAGGGAAGATGGACCTGAGTGGGGACTCCACGTTCCTCTGTCCATCGGTCACAGAGGGCCCTCCCATCCTCTCTGTTTCTGGCACCTGCCTTCCTTCTCTGCTTGATCGGCAGTGCACACGGGAGAAGCGGCCGGCTTTGGATGAGGGGGTGGCAGGGAGACGCAGGGATGCAGAGGCCTTGGGAGTGGTCACGCTGGCAGGATGCCCAGGACCTGGCGATGGGTGGGAGGTGGGATGGAGGGGAGGCGGCACCAAGGCGGAGCTCAGGTCTGGCCTCTTACTGGGAACGACATCATCCATTTGTTTACTCATTATTTATTCAGCAAATTTTTCTTGAGAACCTGCTTTGCACTGGGCTCTGGGAATTAAGTGGCGAAAAGAAGAAACAGACCCCGCCCTCCAGAGCTGCAGCGCCCTGGAGAGAGAGACCGCCCCCAAGGAGTTGGTCCCCCTGAAATGAAATGAGGTTGCAACCACGGCAAGCGCTGACAGTGTCTCGGCCACAAATACTCGCCCGCCCCAGCACGGGCCTGCACCAGGCTTGGATGGGATGTGGGCGGCCCCTGAAATGAAGAGGGGGGCCCTCATGGATCTCTCACCGACGAGGGGGCAGGGACTGCAGGGCAGCTGGTCCAGTGCACCAAGGGGCCTAAACAACGCACCTGGCGGCTCCCAGGGAAAGAGCCCGCTGGCCAGGGGTGGACGCCAGTGTCTCCAGGCCACCTCAGCTTGTGTGGCCAGGAGGCACTGAGCCCACCCCATCTTCACCTGCTGCTACCTTTGTTATTAGGGAGATGGTGACAATAGTGGGTCAAATAGTGTCCCCAGAAAATTCACATCCACCTGCAACTATAGAATGTGACCTTATTTGGAAATAGGGTCTTTGCAGATGTCATGAAATGAAGGTGAGGTCGTACTGGAGTAGGGTGGGCCCCATTCCAATGACTGGAGTCCTTGTAAGAAGAAAAACTACAGAGACACAGAGAAAAGGCTGTGTGGCGGCGGGGCAGAGGTCAGGTGATGCCAAGCCAAGGCACAGAGGGGCCTGGAACAGATTCTCCCTTCCAGAAGGAACCAGCCTTGCCCATGCTTTGATTTTGGACTTCCAGCCTCCAGAACTGTGAGAAAGTAATTTGTCGTTTAAGCCACTCGGTTTGTGATACTTTGTTACAGCAAGTAGTCGGCCCCCTGAGTCCTGCCACTTTGGGCTGAGCAAGTGCAGAGCAGTTCCTGTGAAAGGAACTGCCCCAGGGGGAACAGGGAATCCAGGGTCACCCCTTCCCCGGGCGGCGGGAACACTGGGCACGTGAGGCCACCACTCCTGACCCTTCCCGGGGATCCCCGAGTCTCCCCGAGGCATTAGGCCTCCTTCCTCTCCCAGCACCCCCAGCCCTCACGGCATCCACCCGAGAGAGCTGCAGGTGAAGGACCACAGAGAAGGAAACAGGGGAGGTGAGGACCAGAGGGCCCAAGCGAGCCTCTTCCCCACCGCCCTCACTCCCCCTCCGCTCGTCCAGACACCCCGCTGGGTGGGGGCTGGCTGGGGGTGGGCCGGGCCAGGGCCCTTCTCTAACCACGGCACTTCCTCCCACAGCCACCCCAGCCCCATCTGGATGTCCACTGGTGGAGCAGAAGGCCAGCTGCCAGCCCGTAAGGGACCAGGGAATGGGCAGTGGACTTGTCAGTAATGGGGTGAGGGACGCTTTTTCCTGCCAAGCACTTCATGCCCCAGCTCCGCAACGTCGCCTGTCCTTGCTGCATGCAGATGGGCGCCTTGTCTTCTGGGTCCTGCCCAGATGGAGTATGTGCCATGAGGAGCCATTTCCTTGGCTTGATGCTGTACAACCTGGAGAAGGGACACCCTCCTCTGGGGACTCTGCAGGTTGTCCCAACAGTAATGACTGCTTGGACTTTACAGTGTGCAAGCTACTCTCATGGGCTTCTCATCTGCTCCTCATGGCAACGTGTTGGGTAGGCATTACTATCCTCCCATTTTACAGACGAGGAAACTGAGGCTGGAGAGGTGAAGTGACCTCCCTGAAGTCACAGAAATAGGAGGTAACAAAGCGGGACTTGCATGTGGCTCCCCTATACATGAAGCCATCTGCTGTAGGGAGCAGGAGGACAGGAGGATGTTTAGCAAGGTCAATCAGTGGACGCCCCCCTCTGGCATCTGGGATGATTCCTGCTTGCTGGGGTTTTCCGCTGGGGTTTGGGACTGGGCTCCACGGCTTCCTGCCACAGGTGTTCCTCAAACGTTTTCACCCAGTAGCTCCCGGGCCCTCTCCCCACCTTTCAGGCTCCTCCTACTGGCTTTCAGTGTATAAATCTCCCTCCCAAGGCCTTTGGGGGCCCTGCCCTGGGGGGTCTATGCCCAGGGCCCCTGCCTGGCATCCAGGAAACACTCTAAAGACACATCTCACTTGTCCAGATATAACAACAAGTGTGGTCCAGGACGTAGGAGACCTTTCCCGTTCGTTAGGTCCTAAATCCCAGGGTGCACCATAACGGTTGTGGTTTATGGTGACGACATTCAGACTATGGCCATGTAAACGCTGAATGCGCCCACGAACATCAGGAAAAGTGGACCCCAAGGTGAGGTTAAAATCCTACGGTCTTCAGCTGAGAGCCGTGGACTGCATGAAGCTTCCTTAACGATGAGGTTGGTTTAGCCTTCCTCCTCCTCCTCCTCCTCTTCATCCTCCTCCCCTCCTGTTCCTTCTCCTTGTTACATTTTTGGTCTGTTTGGTGAGTTGTAGAGAGAATTCAGAGATGTCCTCCAAGATCCTTGCCCCTGATGGTCCTTCCCTGTATGACACCCTACCTTGAGCGTGGCAGGGGCTGTGAGAGGGGGACGGAATTCACTCCCACGATTGGGTGACCTTATATGTCAAAGTGGAAGGAGTTCTGTGGATGCGATGAAGGTCCCTAATCAGCTGATTCTGAGTTAATCCAAAGGGAGCTTCTCCTGGATGGGCCTGATTTAAGCAGCCAAGCCCTTTCAAGGGGGTCCGCCACTTCTCTGCACAGAGAGACTGTCCCGCTGGGTTTGAGGGAGCAGGCTGCCGTGCTTTGTGCCACGTGGAAAGGGACTTCAGGTGGTACCTAGGAGCTGAGAGCAGCCTTTGGATGACAGCCATCAAGAGAGTGGAGACCTTGGTCCTACAAATGTGAGGAACTGAATTCTGCCGACAACCTGAATAAGCGTGGAAGCAGAGTCTTCCTCAGTCTGGCCTCCTGATGAGAACACAGCCCAGTTGGCACCTTGATTTCAGCCTTGTGATGCCCCGAGCAGAGGATCCTGCCCAGAATTCTGACCTGTGGAGACCATGAGATAATGAACATGTGGTGTTTTAAGCTGCTAAATTTGTGGTAATTTGTTACACAGCATAGACAATTAATACAGCGAGGCACAAAAATATTTCCAAAATGAATGTTTTTTCTTCCTCTATCGTCACCAGCATGGCATCCAGGGCCCAGGGAGGGGCTGCTCACGCATTCCTCCTGCAGAGCGGGCTGACCTCTGCTGCCCACAGATTGGTGGTCCCGGTGCGGGGTAGGCAGGAGTGGAGATGCACTGGACACAGTCCCTCATAACTGGCTCCGGGCTCCCTGAGAGAAGAGCCCACAGGACAGTAGCAGCTGACATTTATACAACCCTCTGAAGGATCTGTAGGGATGTCACCTGTCACTTCTGTCATTCCTAATGTTGGTAATTTGTGTCTTATCTATATTTCATGTGATCAGTCTGACTAGAACTTCCAAAATTTTATTGACTTACTCAAAAGATCACGACTTATAATCTCACTGACTTTTTTTCTATTGTTCTTCTGTTTCCTATTTCATTGATTTCCATTCTACTCATTGTTATTTTCTTTCTTTTAGTTACTTAGTGTTTAATTTGATGTTCTTTTTCTAGTTTCTTAAGGGGGAAGCTGAGGTCAATGATTAGGATCTCCCTTCTTCTCTAATATAGGCCTTTATGTACTATACATTTCCTTCCAATTACTGCTTTAGCTGCATCCTACAATTTTGATAGGTTGTGTTGAATTTCTTATTTCCAATTTCCAATTTCCCTTTTGATTTTTTTCTTCAACCCATCGGTTATTTAGAAGTATGTTATTTGATCTCCAAGTATTTGGGAGTTTTTAAGATATTTTTCTCTTATCAATTTCTAGCTGAATTCCACTGTAGTCAGAGAACATACTTTGTATGACTTGTATCCTTTTAAAATTATTGAAACTTGTTTTATGAACCAGAATGTGGCCTGTGTTGGCAAATTTCCTGTGTGCACTCGAAAAGAACATGCATGATGCTGTTGTAGGGTAGTGTCTTTTAAATGCTAAGTAGATCAACCCAGTGATAGTGTTCTACGTCCTCACTGATTTTCTGTCTCCTTGTTCTACCAATTACTGAGAGAGGAATGTTGGCTGTAATTGTCATTTGTCTCTTTCTTCTTGCAGTTCCATTAGTTTTTGCTTCATGGATTTTGAAGCTTGTTTATTAGGCATATAAATGTTTAAGGTTGTTACATCATCTCAAAGAATTGGCCCCTTTATCATGACAAAATGACCTTCTTTATCCTTGTTAATATTCTTTGTTCTAAAGTCTACTTGCCTGATATTCATATATCTGTCACTGCTTTCTCATCATTAGTGTGTCTTTTTTCATCCATTTACTTTTAACCTATTTGTGCTTTATATTTAAAGTGAGTTTCTTATAGATTTGATATAGTTAGTTGAGTCTTGCTTTTAAACCTTTAATTTGTACATAACATGTATGTAATTTGTACAAAAGATTTGTTCATAATTTGTACAAAAATTATTAAAAAAATTTGTATAATTTCTGTACATAATTTGTAATTTTCTCTGGTTGTTTTTAAGGTCTTCTCCCATCATTTGTTTTAAGCAATTTAAGCATGATGTCCCTTGGTGCAATTTTCTTCATGTTTCTTGTGCTTAGGGTTCATTGAGCTTCTTGGATCTGTGGGTTTATAGTTTTCATAAACTTTGAATAATTTTAGGCCAATAGTCCCTCAGATGTTTTCTATCCACCTCCCTCTTTTTAAAAATAGGATCTGAAATCCCGTCTATATTAGGCTGCTTGAGATTGTCTCACAGCCCATTTGTATATTATTTTCAGGCCCCCTCTTGTGTCATTATGGGCAGCTTAAATTCCTGTGCCTTCAAATTCATAGATTTATAATTTTTTTGCAATAAATTATATGCTATTGATCTCATCCAGTATATTTTTTCATACCTGATGTTGTAGTTTTCATCTCTATAAATTTGATTTAGTATTTTTTCCCCACATCTCTATTCACTGTGCCCAATATTTCCTTTAGTTTCTTGACTATATGGGATACAGTTATAATAACTGTTTTAACGTCCATGTCTAATTCCATAATCTGTGTTATTTCTGGGTAATATTTTCCTGCTTTTTGTGTGTCTGGTGATGTTTAGTTGGATGTCACACATTGTGAATTTTGCCTTATTGGCTGCTGTATATTTTTGTGTTCCTATAAATACTCTTGTGCTTTTTTAAAGGATATGGTTATGTTACTTGGAAACAGTTTGGTCCATTTGGTCTTGCCTTTAAACTTCGGTTTTCAGGCCCAGGGTAATATTAATCTTGGACTGATTTTACACCACTACCAAGGCATAGCTCCTGAGTATTCTCCCCTATATTCTGTGGACTATGAGGTTTTCCAGGCTGGCTTGTGGGAACAGGCACTATTCTTGGCCTGTTTGGAACTCTAGGGATTGTTGCTCTCCAATTCTTTCAAGTGGTCTTTCCCTGGTCTCAGATAATTCTCTCCCTTGCATCCTCCGGCCAGGACTCAGCAGGAGGCTGGGGAGACCCTCTGCAGGTCTCTGGAGTTCTCTCCTGTCTCTGGCACTCTGCCTCCCTGACTTTTGGCCTGAGCTGTGTCTCCTCAACTCAGAGGGTCTGCAGCACCCCCATGCTGCTGCCTGGAAGCTCCGTCTGGCAGTGAGCTTGGACAACGTGGGCTGCTGCCGCTGCTCCTCGTCTCTCAGGGATCACTGCCCTTTACCGACTGATGGCCGATGTCTTGGAAACCATCGTCACAAATTTTGTCTGGTTGTTTCGGCCAGTGTGTAGTCTGGTCTCTGTTACCCCACCTTGGCTAGAAGCAAAAGTGCCCCCTATGCTGTACGGCTCTCAGCCCCTGCTAGGAGATCCCCTCTACTGCGTCCTGGCCCCACACTTCTCTTCTTCACCCACCCACTCGCCTGTGCTTGGCGCATGCTCTTCACTGAGCCGATTCCTCACGGATGCTTCCGGAAGGGCTGACGGCTTCTCAGAAGCGTGGGTGCTGATACCAGTGTTCCCCATGAGCCCAGATTCATCTTTCCATTTGCCCGACAGCTCCTAGTGGCCTCTGGTATGCGCTCCTGGGGCGTGTGGTTCTAACTCCACCATCTGACAGCCGCATGGTGGCCGGGGCCTCTGGTCCCACCACTGGCTTTGCGAATGGCGGGGGCCACAGCCAGGAGGATTCTCCTGCATGTGGAGCGCTCCGAGCCCCCATCCTGTCTGTGCTTTTGATGTGTAGAGGAGAAGAGGATTCTGAAGATCCGATTGAAGTTTGGGCAGTGTGAAAGGTCAGAAACAGGAACAGCCTGATGAAAGCAAGCAAAGACATACTGGAATTACTGTCTTCATGAACCCAGTGCTGGGCCTGCTGGGGTCAGGGATGAATCATTCGCTCCCTCCAGACAGGCGGAGAGGCTGTGTTCACGGTGATGATGTTAATATGCTAACCTTTTCCTTCACTGTGAATTCGCGGGAGAGGGAAGGGGGAGGTTATTAGAAATAACAGAGCCCCAACTCCTATTGGGACGTCTATTCCAAAGACACATACCCAAAGCCGATCTCGCCCCCGCACTGGAGGAGCAGGCAGCAGCAGACTCCTCTGGGATCTTGGAGGAGATGCAGAATGTATTTTTCAAAAGCCCCAGAGCTAGTGAACCCAGCAACAGATACATACACAATTACATCCATGAAAATGATGCTTTCAAGCCTTGCCCTGGGTTTGTTGAAGCACAGAAGCTGCTCAGCAATGACAAGGAGATCTGGGCACAGAGCTGGCAGCTCCCGGGTTCTTTCTGTGAGCTGGGTGCTGGGCTGGGGGCTGTTCCTCCCAGGTTGGGAAGAGTGTGACAACTTGAAACTTTGAAACAACGTACAAGTCTCCGTGCTGCCCAGACCTTCTTCCCACTCCCAAAATACCCTTAGAAAGAGCTGGCCTGGCAATGTTCCTTCACAACGCATCGCATCCTTCCCATGGCCTTCCTGTCTGAAAGTTTTCCTGCAAGACCCTCAAGGGGCTGACAGGGAGAGGCAGAGGCAACAGCATCCACACTGCCAGCCCTTCCTTTGGGGCTTGACTCCCATGGGGGGGCCTTCAAGAGCATGGGTGGGGTGGGCAGCTGGCAGGGCGGGCAGAGGCACCCCTCTCCACAGGACCCCGTGTGCATGCTGAGGTGGGTGATTTCCAGACTCCAAATGCTATTACAGGAACCTACCGGGGCTCGGGGGATATGGAGTAAAAATAAGCCGAGTGCTGAGGCTGTGGGTGTTCTGACGTGTTGTCAAGGAGTTTAAATAACCGCAGACCCAAGAGGGTTGATTGCTGCTCACGGGACAGTGGGTGCTGCTGCCCAGATGGTCCTGCTGTTCCCTTCCCAGCTGAAGGGCATCTCGGCCTGAGGACCTTTGTGAGCTCTGGTCCCGTCCTTCCTGCCCCTGCCTGCTGGGATGTCTCTCCCCTTCCCTGTTGCTCCCTGGTACTCCATTCCCTTGGCATATATTGAGCTTTTACTGTTTACAAAACTCCCTGGCACAGGATCCCACTGAGGGGCTGCAGCAGGGCCTTACAGAAGGCCTGGGCTTGGAGTCAGGGCACCAGGATCCAGACTTGCCACAAACTGGCCGGGTGGCCTTGGACCAGTGGATTATCCTCTCTGGGCCTCAGTTTTCTCAGCTGGCAAGTGGGGCTGGTAATCTGCTGAGAGTCGAATGCTTACTAAGAACCAAATGGCAGAGTTTGTAAACTGTGAAAGGATGTTTACTGACAATCTTAGCATGTGGTTAGACACACAATGCAAGAAAAAACCCACTTATTAACTGAGTAGCAGCTAATTTTGAGAAACTGATGGGAAATGCACATGACTTATTTGAGGGGAAAATGATTCTAAATTTCTAAACCAGAGGCAGGATGGAGTCATGAGTCCAACTTGATAATAGTTTCTTTCATTTACTGAGAGCTTACTATGTGCTGGGCACTGTGCATATGGCTTTATATATCATAATAGGATAAAGTTGCTCGCATGTAGCAGAAATCCCCAAATAGCACCAGCTGCAGTACATAAGAGCTTAATAGGTAGGCAAGGTAGGGCTGCCTCAGGGTGTTTGGTGTCATCAGGGATGCAAGATCCTTCTGTATTTCTTCCACGTCACACAAGACTTCTATTCTTAATGTTACCTCATAAGCCCATATGGATGCTGCAGCTCCAGCCATCACATTCTCATTCTAGCCAAAGAGAAAATGGAAGGGGGGAAGGAGGGCAAAATAAGTGTACCTTCCAGCCAGTGCAGCTTCCTTGAAGGGACGTTCCTGGCAGTGCCACTAACACTTCCAGTATCATAGCTGGAAAGGGGTCGGTGAGAGGGCACAGCCACATCCTCTACCCAGAAGTGACACATATCACTCTTAGTCATGTTTCACTGGTCAGAGTTTAGTCAGATGAGAAATACGGGAAGTACATTAGGGAGTGCATGGCTGCTCCACATGAAACTGGGATTTTGTCTCTCAGGGAGAAGGTGAGAGCAAATATTGAGTAGTGTCCCAGGAGCGTCTGCCACATATAGAAGATCTCATTTAATGCTCATACAATCTACACGTAAGCATGTGCCTCAGAGCTCTTTCACAATGAGGAAACCAACGTGCATGGAGGCAAAGCGCTTTGTCCTAGGCCACACAGCTTGAATGAGGCTGAGCCCACCGCTGACCCACCCACCCTGCTGTTGGTGTAGGCTGGGTGCACCGGGTGGAGTCCACAGTAGCGCCATGGGCATGTAGCTCCCCTCCCTTTCTCCTGGGATGCCCAAGAAGAAGCTGTGCCCTCCCTCTGCTGGGCTGTGGCCAGGAACAAAGGCTCGGGTCTCCTCTGAGATCTGCCCGTTCTGGAGCGAGGCAGAGGAGGCCAGGCCTGCACGGTGTGGACTGTGGTTGCAGGTGCATCATCCAACGGAAGGATGTGACTGCAGAGGCTCTAAGCACCCATCGCAGGCCTCTGTTGGCTGTGACGGGTGATTGTAATTTCGCTCGCAGAGCTTAACACTCTCCATTGCATCGGCAGCCGGGGAGGCTCAGCCTTTTCCCTATTGTGTTCCTGTGGAGTGCAGCTGCCCTGACTCCGCCTGTTTCTCTGCACTGTGTAGGTTCAAGTCTGGGGTAATGTTTCCCCTTGGTGGGAGGCAGCCTGGGGACTCTGGTTCTGAGCCCCATAAACACTGACCTGGTCTCCTGAGGCCCTGGGGAGGACGGCTTCACAGCCAGCCCCAGAGGAGGAGGGGCTGCTGGAAAAGGAGAAGGTGCCGGTGGCCTGGAGGGTGGTGTCCAGTAAATCAGTCCCGTCCACCAAGGCTCAGGGACCTGGCACGATCTGCTGAAATCAGCATTGCACCTCAGCTCTGCAAACTGGTGCAGTGGTGTCACTGTCACCAACACCTTATTGAATCTTCCCTCATGGTGTGTGGAGCCTCAGGGTATAAATGATCAGAGGGGACAGGGGCTCCCAGCCTGTAAGGTACCAGGGTCCATGGAGAGAGAGATAGGCTGCAGTGAGCATGACCTTGGAGGGCCAGGTGGAGAAGGAAGGGGGCGTTTGCCAACAGAGAAGGTCTTGGTGTCAGTGGTCCAGCCACCGGGGCAGCTGGTTTCACCAGCCCCACTTGTGGCAAGTAGTTACCACTGCTCAGGTCTGACCTTCCTGGGTGTTCACCCTCTGGCCTCTTCCTCCTCCTCCTGGGCTCAGGAGCCCCCAGTGGCTTCCTGTGCCAGCCGTCTGCGTGCCAAGAGTGCAGCTGACAGGGGACAGGCCGCTCGGGGCGCCACTTCTGAACTTGGTGCCCTCAGTGCAGCCCTGGAGCAGCGAGCTGTGGTGTTAGTTATCTCTCTCGGGTGTGTTCCCATTTGCCCCTGAAATAGCGTCCTGGAGCTGTCCTGGGGCTGCTGTGACAAAGCGCCACAGACCAGGGGCTTGAACAACAGGAGTTGGTGTTTCACGGTTCTGGGGGCTGGGAGTCTGAGGTCAAGGTGTCGGCAGGGCTGGCTCCCGAGGCTGTGCATGGGAATCTGTTCCCCGCTGCTCTGCTGGGCTTGTAGACACCGTCTTCTCCCTGTGTCTTCACATGATCTTCCCTCTATGTGTGTCTGTGTCCAAATCCCCTTTGTTATAAGGACACCAGGATGGTTTAAAGTCTATCCTAATGACCCCACATTAACTTACCTAGTTATATCTGCAATGACCCTATTTCCAAAGAAGGTCACATTCTGAGGTACTGGAGGTTAGAACTTCAACATATGAATTTTGTGGTGGTGGGGACACAATTCAGCCACAACAGCCCCTGAGTGGATTGCATGTGCCCTGGGGCAGGGCTCGGTCTCATACTCCATCTGGGCATGTTATGGGTGCTCCGTGACCCAGAACACAAGCCCCTTTCGGGGCTGAAGGTCACAGAGAAGGTCTGGTCTGGCCCCTCCCTCTCTTTCTTCGAATCAGTGACCGCAAAGCATCAAGATTATGCAAATTGGTTTGTGCGTGGAGTACTTCCTGGGCTTTGGTGCCACCTCACCCTGGTAGGTGTTGGATATTACTATTTCCTTGAGGCTGTTCCCCTTCTGCCCTCATTTTGTCTTCTTGCCTCCCCGTGAAGCAGCCGGGACCAGGCTCACGCTGAGTGCCAGGTGGCGGACAGCGAGGGGGGCCTGGCTTGCCTGACCTCATGGGCCTGTGGCATCCTAAGCCCACGCCTCTTGGCTTTGAGCATCTGCTTCTGCAGCAGCGGGGACCAGAGGCAGGATGCAGACGACGGCCATCTGAGGGGATCCCCCTGCTCACACACGGCTGCTCACTAGACCTGCCGCAGCTTTAGGACAAGGAGAGCACGTCAGCTCACAGTGAGAGGCCACAGAGGCTGGGCCGGGAGTGTAGACATCTCCTCACCTGGGGCCAGGCTGCCATCCCCACAAACCTTCCCTGGGCCTGGGCCTCCCTGAGCAAGTGGGCAGGAAGACATGGGGGAAGAGGGGAGGGGAGGATGTGCCCCCAATGTCAGTGACAAGGACACATGGTGCCCGCAGCCTTGGGGCCCCACAAGTTTTCAGGTCTCATTGTGCCCCCAGTTTAACAGCTTTGTGGCTCGTCACCTGGTGTCAGTGGGTTCAGCATCAGAGTCCCCAGGTAATCCTCTGCGGCGTCCTTGGCTGTTCAGGGAATTGAACCCTGTAGAGAGAGATGCATAAGTCTCTCGGAGTATGAGTGCACTTTAAACAGACTAAACAAACATTAATAAAGCATAGAAAGCATGGACTCCATAAGAAAACAGAGGCCAACATGTGCGCTGGAGTTAAACATAAGGTTTTGGTCGAGGGGACTGGGTGATGTAGCAGGTGCAGATGGAGGAGGGGGCAGCTCCCAGGAGACCAGCCAGAGCTCAGGAGCGGGGACCCACATGGACCCAGCCCACTGCTGGCCCAGGGCTCCCCACTGTGGGAACCTGGAGACCCCTTCTGAGCTTAAAGAGAAGCACATTTGGCCCCATGGTGTTGGCAGGAGGCTGGGGTGAAAGTCCTGTGGAGTAGCCGGCTGTGAGGCCAGGGTGAGCTCCACGAAGCAGTGCTTGGCGAAGCCTGCAGGGACCTTCCTTGGCTATGCTTCCCACCCCCTGGTGGCAGGACCCCCACGTCTCTCTGGGCAGCCCTCCTCTCCCACTGTCAGTACCTACACTTTGGAGAGAGTTGCTGCTCCTTCCAGCTCCAGGACTGGACATGGGACCTGGGTCTGGCCCATCAGAACATCACATCTGTGGCTGCAATGATGGGTTCCGAATGGATGTGTGCTCCGGTCAGTTGACCAGCTGCAGGGAGGCTGAGGAGCAGACTCCTGGGAAGGGGGTGCATGTTTTTTTCTCCTGGAATTTAGCATGTTGGGGTGACATGAGCCTGGAGATGTCAGGGCTACCAGGTAGAGTCTGACAGTGAGACTAACACAGTGGAAGCAGAGCTCTGAAGAGCCCTGCAGTCAGGCCATAGCTGGAGCAAGACAACCTGGGTTTCTCCCTTAAGCAAAGAAGTAAGTTCCCTTTTTGCCTAAGGCCAGTCGAGTTGGGTTTTCTACCACTTGCCTTTGGAAATGTGCTGATTAATACAAGGCCAGGTTAGTGCCAGGACCCGAACCTGTATGTCAGCTCATGCATACATATCTATGTTAAAAAGGAATCAGACCCAAGACTTGTCCGTGGAATGTATAATCTAGTTAGGGAGACTAAATATGGCCACAGCAAACAAGTAATTACCACTCCTGGTAGGAAATTCCAAAACCTCAGTGGGACCCTTGGGAGTTCCAGGAAGGGAGAGACTGTAGGAATTCAGGAAGTCAAGAAAGACTTTCTGGAAAAGATGGAATTTTGCTGTTGGATGGCATAAAAATTCTCTATTTTTGTTTGACACTCCTAAGGAACTTCATGTGGAGGAGTCGGTGTGAGTTTTTCCATTTTCTCAGCATGCTTCTGTAATCTTGCTCAATTCCCGGCTCCAGCATTTTCCCAAGGAAGACTAGGCAAGGAGAGGAGGGTTTTTGGACCATCTTAGAAGGAACAATCTTTTCTCTCTCCTCCTGCCCTTTCAAATCTTTTCTATCAAGGCCAATTTATAAAATAACGCCCCAGTGAAGACTTCTCTGACCTCTTAGCCAAAGAGCAAGAGGACTTCCTCTTCCGAATTCCTGCCAGGTAAGAAGTTGAACCATGGGAAACGCCTACCTGCTTTCGTGGCACCTGCTGGCACGGGAGCTCATGGAGGACAGGTGCGGCCATTTATCAACATCATTCCAAAGCAGCAGAGACTTGCTGATGGCTTTGCGTGCCAAGGCCTGTCCTGGGCACCGTGGGAAGAAAGTCTGTCGCAGAGCGAGTGACCAGGGGAGCCCTCTGTGGGTTGATAGTGTCCAAACATTGGATGCATTGGTGCTCCTCAGAGACCAGCCTGCTCTGCAGACATCTGACAATGCAGGTTACATCCTCAGACATAGAGCAGATGCCTCTTCAACAGGCTTTTCAGCATATCCCCAGGCTGCAGGGACCACTGGGAGAAAAACAGCAGAACAACATCGGAGGCACATCCCGCCTCTGTCCCAGAGACTTGTTGGGAACAATCCATCTTCCTCCAAGACTAATTGAGCTTTAGACAAGTCATCTAGTTAACACGACTTGGGCTTAGGGAGGGCGCAAACTGCAATTAGCATGTGGAAACTTCTAAAGCCTGTGAAGACAATGTAGGCAGAAATTCACATTGACAAAAGATCATCTATTTTCCCAAAGACTCCATCCCGTACACTGAAAGCTCCTCTGGTGCATGGGCGCGTTTGTGTTCTTCAGCTACATGACAGATGGAACGGGCAGACTGAGAACTTTATAGCAGAAATATTAGGAAATATGCAGTTAAAGATCAAGCAGAAGAGAAGAGAAAGCTTCTTAAAAAGTAAGCCAAAAGGGAAAATAGAATTCAATAAAAATGGAAAAGAAGTTGCTGAAAACTTGTGTGCCAATCAGTGTGGCTATTGCATAAATTGCAGTCCAAATGCATCAGAGAAAGGTGCTTGGGGGAGCCTTGATAAATCCCTCCTAGGGAAGACTCCTAGGAAAATCTCTCTGGCGTGGGAAGAGTGGATTCACGGAGGGTGGAAGGACGAGAGGCCAGGGTGGCATCTAATGAGGGTGATAGGCTGGCAAGGAGGGGAAAAGATGACTTCTGGTCCAGCCTGGACCAGATCCACAGCTGGGAGGGTGAGGAGGCTGCAGGAATGTGCCAGCTGAGCGGGAAAGGAGGGGCTTAAGAGTTGCCCCGTTCTCCGGTATGGATGGAATTCAGCCTGCTGCAGCTGGTGGGCGATTCTGGGTATGAAAGTGACAAGGAAGCTGCAGAGGGCAGAGAGGAGGACTTTGGGTGGCCAGGAGAACTCATCAGCTTCGGGAATTTCTGGGGCAGGCTGCTAGTCACCAGTGCCCATCTTTGAGGCCACTCCGACAGCCAGGCCCAGGAAGGGCACGTGTCGTGGTGCTGAGGGGTGCTCGTGCACACGGCTGTTGAGACTCTCCTCCTCTCTCTCCCATCCTGGTCCTGCCCTGCCTTCCAGTCCCTGGGGACTCCAAGAATGATGCTACCCCTTGGCCATTGTTGATCGGCCCAGGGTGGTTGCCTGGCCCAAGCTAGACCATTACATTCCTTCATGGGGAGCTCTGGATTTGGGAGAGACACAGAAATTTGAAACAGTCTCTGCTGGGGTGGCTGAAGCTCCAGGGCTGTAGAGTCTGTGGCTTCTCCCAGGAGCACTGGGGAGAGAAAACAGGCACCTGCAGCAGGAGAGGAGAAGGACAAAGATGTGCACAGAGAAGCATGAGGTATTGCGAGAGGTGGCCTAAGCACGCTGGTCCCTGGATCAAGCCATTCCTGAGGCCCATCTCAAATCCCTGCCCCTTTCACTAATTCTTCCTTGAATTCTGTGAGATTCCTCAAGATTCTTTCAAAAAACTCTCTTTTAGCTTCAGTGGGTTGGAGTTGGGTTTCTCTCAGGCACCACTTCAGAAGGGAAGGGCTAGGTGAGGAGCCGGAACTCTCTGGGGCATGCATGTCCCCAGCTGACCTGCAGTGCCCAACCCCACTCTCCGGCCTGAGATGATGCTTTCTTGGCTCCATGCTCGATTTCTCTTTGGCTTTCAAACTCGGTCTGGTCACCAGGCTTAGGTGTCTCAGAAAGCCTGTGCTTGGGAAAGCAGTTGCTGCCCACTTGCATTTAGAGCTGGGTCTATAGTTTCCCTTTTCCCCAGATCCAGGGCCCATAAAAGCTTTCAAAGAAAGGGGCCAGGGCATCAGTAGGCTCCTTTTGCCACAGACAAACCCAAGGGACCCTCAGCGTGGCAGACTTGACAGACTGCAGCCCCACAAGTAGATCTCCTGGTGACGGTTGACCTGTGGGGGAAGGAACTGTAGCTGAACAGAGGTGGGTAAGGAAATGGTTGCAAATACAAACTGCCTGGGAGGAAGCATTTCAAAGCTGGGTGGAGAAGTCTTAAGCGCACTGGCGAGAGGCAGGAGTCTGGGAGAGAAAATGGATTAAGCTGAACAACCCCCTCCAGCATGAAATGTGCTCATAAACAGAATCAGCTTCCAGTGGAGCGCAGGCAGAAAGGTTGGAGGAAGCCCCAGGGAAAGATACTGCTCAGAAGAGTTGCCAGCTCCCAAGGCACGCGGAAGTCTCGTCTTCAGCACCTGGGACAGTGCCATCGCCTTTGTGACTGGTCAAGAACCTAAACTACAGTCAGAAAATAGTTGGATGTCACTGGGGGAAGATGACGGGAGTCCTTAACTGTCAGGGTTGGTCATGACCTTAAAAATAATATAATCCAACTCTTCAGTTTCATAGATGAGGCAGCCTAGCCAGGACTGGGGAGACAACTCACTCTGAGTCACACTGTTAGTTTGTGTCAAAACAGGGACCAGGGGCCGGGTGCGGTGGCTCATGCCTGTAATCCCAGCACTTTGGGAGGCCGAGGCAGGAGGATTGCCTTGAGGCCAGGGGTTCCAGACCAGCCTGGGCAACATAGTGAGACTCTGTCCTCCCCCCCCAAAAAAAAAATCTCCAGGCGTGGTGACTTGAGCCTGTAGTCCCAGCTACTCCGGGGGCTGAGGCAGGAGTTCGAGGCTGCAGTGAGCTGTGATGACACCACTGCACCCCAGCCTGGCAACAGAGTGAGATCCTGTCTCGGAACAAAAACCCAAAAAAACAGGGATTAGAATTCAGGCACCTAAGATTTCCACAAATCTTCTGTCTCCTTATGCCAAACTAAGCACCCACCCACCACTCACCACCCCACAGCCACCGGCAGGAAGGTCCACTGAAGGGAGCAGATTGGCTACTGAGGGGAGCAGCGTGGGTCCTGCGGTTGGCCTGTCGGTGTCACCGGGCTGGGCAAAGCTTTTTAACCTCTTTCGGCCTCAGTTTCCTTATTTGTAAAATGAAGGTACTCGTGCCTACACCTACGCAAGTTGGCTGTTACGAGGATTTAATGAGACAATGTTTGTTGACAGTCAGAACGAAAAAGCACCCCTACTTCAGAGTTCAGGAAACTGAGGTTCAGAGAAGGTTGGTGACTTTTCCAAGGACACTCAGCTGGCAAAGGGCCAGAGCTGGGTTTGGTGTTACCCCACAGGTCCCCGCGTCATGCCAGATTTTTTTCCATCTTTCCCCTCTGTGGTCCAGGTGGGGTAATTCCTACTGAAACCTTGTCACATTCATGGCTGTTTTCTCTGTCATCACCCTTCTTCTCTTCATCCCAATGAGATTTTGTTCATATTACGATATTATATTTTTCCAGTTTTTGTCTTCTATTTCTATTTCTTTGCTCAAACTTCTTATCTGTCCGTTAGTTGCAAGAGTGTTCCCTTTACTTGTTGGAGAATTTTTCCAGTAGATGCGTGAAGGTCTGTCACCTGGGCGTCGGTGTCTGTTAAATCGTCTTTTCTCGCAGGTGGTGAGGTTTTCCTGCTTCTTGGTATGCTGAGTATTTTTGGATTGCATCCCAGATACTTTGACTATTGTGTTATGGGTCTCTGGGTCTCAATCAAATCTTATTCAGAATGCTGACATTTCCATAATTTAGTAGGCTATCAACCTACTTGTGTTTAGTCACAGGTTATGGCCAGCCCGCTGAGGATTGTGCTTTCCATGCCAGCTTCACTTTCAAAGTCTCGGCATTGCGGTTTGGACCTGTCCTGCCTGTGTGCCACTCAGTGGCCAGCCCGGGACCCAGGAGATAGTCTGTCTCTTAGCTCAGTGCTCGAAATCTTTCTTCACACTGTTTAGGGTCAGATCCATATGTGCGCAACTCAGGAATAAGCCCAGAAGTTTCCCAAGCTTTCTCTGATTGCAATCTCCCTGGGATTTTCAGACTCCTTAGGGCTCCCCTTTAGGCTTTATTTAAACCCTGCTTTGGCTGCACTTCCTACAACTAATCCTGCCTGGGGCCAAATGGGGGAGCTCAAGGTGAGAATAAAAGCAGTGGGGTTTACCCCAGTCCCTGAGGACCACAGTGTCTTTAATCAGAGAGGAAGCGTCTCCTGCCTTGGGGTTTTAGGCTCCTATGGGCTGTTCCTGCTCATGCTGCTGCCACAGTGTCATTGCGTGGGGGTTGAGGCATGAGAGGATGGAGGAGAGAAAAAACTGGGAGATTTCCCCTGCTCTTCATGAGTCTTGGAGCCCCTCTCCTCAAGCCAGAACTGGATGGTTTCTCCTGGAGCTCTCTCTGTCCACATCAATGTCCACTTCTGGGTTATGGGGCTGGGTTGAGTCCAGACTTGGGGATACCGGAGGGAAGTAAAGTGGTAAACCCATCGTTGGCTCAGTGGAACTCCGAATTCTTGTCCCCTCCCTCCACCCACCATACGCAGGCAGAGCTGCTCCATGCATGCTGCCGGGGTTGACAGCCACGTTCGGTGGAGAGACACGGGCAGCCTTCTTTCTCCCTCTTACCCTCAGAGCTTGCTTCAGATGCAGAGAAGCGGACTTCAAAGTCCACTTGTTCCTGTGGGACCCAGGGCACCCCTGAGCTAGAGCTCCTCCATGGACGAGGCTTAGAGGCATCCCGATGGAATTGTCTTAGAATGCCAAGGGCCACCCTCAAAACATCAGCAGTATTAAAAGGCTGGAGCCACTGCCTGCCAGTCATGACATCAGGTTGAAAATAGAGCTCCTGCTCCCAAAGCTCACTGTTAGGAGATCAGAAGCACCAGGCAAACCATGCATAGTTACACTGTTAGGAAACAAAAACGCAGGAAAAGTCAACTCACGAGGCACATGCGGCACTTACAGACCTGGCACTGTCAGCGTGGAAGGCAGGCTCTCACCTGTCTGACACTCTCCCTGCTGCTCCACTGCAGTCTGCTGTGTTGCCTCCTCCCAACTCCTATTCTCTCCTTTACTGGTTTCCTGGGGCTGCCATAGCAAACTGCCACTAACTGGGTGGCTTAGATAACAGAAATGTATTCTCTCAAAGTTCTAGAGGCCAGAAGTCCAAGATCAAGGTGTCGGCAGGGGTGGTTCTTTCTGGACTATGAGGAAGAGTTTGTTCCATGACTCTCTTCCAGCTTCTGGTGGATGCAGACATTGCTTGGTGTTCCTTGGCTTCTAGAAGCCTCACCCAGATGTCTGCCTTCACCTTCACATGGCGTTCTGCCTGTGTGCATGTGTTTGTGTCTAAATTTCCCCTTTCAATAAGGACACTAGTCACATTGGGTTAGGGGCCCATTCTACTCCAGTGTGATCCCATCTTAACTAAGTACCTCTGCAATGACCCTATTTCCACCTAAGGTCACATGCTGAGGTACCGGGAGTGAGGACTTCAGGGTATTGTTTGGGGGGGACTCAATTCAACCCACAGCACCTCTGCCTTCTGGCCACATTCACCTGCAGACAGAGTAGACTTTCTTGCCCCATTTCACTTTGGGCTTGGCCATGGGACTGGCTTTGGCCAAGAACGTGAATGGCTGCGACATAGCCCACTCCCGGCAGAAGCTTTCACCGTGCACACGTGGTTGGGCCCTGCCTGTCTTGCTTCCACTCTCCGTGACAGCAGTGGGCGCCAGGTTTTGGGTACTGCTTTAGCCTGGGTTTTATAAAAAAGAAAGACGCATGAAGCCCAGCAGAGACCAGCATGAGAAAGCAGAGCCACATCCAACCCACAGCCCCGTGCACAAGAAAGAAAGAACTGCACGTTGCAAACTCCTGAGATGTCAGGATTGTTTGTCCCTGCAGCCGGTGCCGACTATTACACTAATTTTCAGCACAGATAATGGCCGGAGGGAACCACAGATACTAGCTAGAAGCTGACATGACAAAAGTACTTAAAAACTCCATCACACACCTTGAAAATATTCTATTATTTTTAAATACTATTATTGCTAATAAGAGCTTAACAGCATCAACTTCGCCATAATTTGATTAGAAGTCCACATGGATTTAGGTGTGTGAGACCTGACTTAAAATGCCTATGAATTATTCAGAGACGTTTCTGCTACAAAATGCAAGAGGCAGGGACAGCGTGTCCTGCAATGTGCCTTGGCAAGGGCTCGAGACTGCCAGGATTCCTAAAGAATAAAGGTCCCGGCTGGGGTCTGGAAAGGTGCTAGGGACACAAGGCAGACCCATGCCCTTGGCTTCATCGTGGGTCCTGTCTGAATGGTGACACTCTGTCCCCAGGGCCTTCTCACCACTGCCACCCCTTTGGAAGTCATTCCTCCCAACTGCCAGGGCAGTTCCACTTTGGGGTGACTCCAATCTGAAGAGGGTTCATCATCTAGCTCTTTGCCTCCAGGATTGCACCGGGAAGCCAGGCCCTCGACTCCCAAGGGAGAGAACTGTCTGGAGAGTCTTTAGTTGGACGGGGTGACATGTAGACAGGGACTCCCACTGGGGGTCTAAGTGCACCTGGCACACCGCATGGCTCTCAAGAAAGGCTCGGGAAACGAAGGAAACCCCTCTTGCATCTGCGTTGTGCTCGTAGGTTTACAAGTACAGAAGACGGCACTGATGGTTTATAAACCACTGCCCGTGTGAGTCAGACACCCGACCCCCGTTTCACATCGGACACAGCCGGGAAACTGAAGGGGCCCACGGCCACTGGGTCGTGACACCAGGACTTGAACTCAAGTCCCTCTTACTCTGAAGTCCTTCTGACTATGGTATGTGACATGAGTAGATGGTGAAATTTTTAGGATGCCAAAGGCTCTCCTGCCTGCAGACTCTCCCTGCTGGCTCATGTGGTGCCTCAGAGCCACACGTCACTCACTTCTCGGATGAGTGCACTGACCCCAAGTTCATACTGTACCTTTGCCGTCCGCTGGCCTTTTAGAAGGGTGGGTTGGATCCAGTTAGGCGTTCACCGCCCTGAGAGGTTGGGGAGGGAGGGAGGGTCGGGGGTGAGGGGCTTCCCCTCCAGAGTGGCAGAGCTCTGCTCTAGGACTCTGTGTAACCAGGGAACAGCAGGAACCTGAGGGCTACTTGTGGGGTGGCAGAGGAGGAGAAGACAGACCCAGAGTGGAGCAAGTGGGCTGAGGGGGCAGAGGTGGAGACCCTGAGCCTATGAAGAACAAAACCTCTGTGCCAGGGACGAAGAGAAGCCAGGGGCAAAGGTCAGCTGCAAATCGGTCCCCTGCCTCTGTCCTCACATAGCCTGCTCCCTGTGTGTCCCCATGTCTCTCTTCTCTCTTATTGTAAGGACACCAGTCACTTTGGATTTAGGGCCCGCCCTGTACCAGTAGGTCTTCATCTTAACTAAGTATATTTGCAAAGACTTTATTCCCAAATGGGGTCATTCACATAGACTCATCACCGAGCTGTTCTGAGGGTGCTAGGGAGACCCTGCTTCCAAGGGAGGGGGTCAAGGTAGGCAGACAGCCCTAGGCACGGTCTGGACACTGACCCCTCCTCATGGGGGTGGCTGACACCTGGCTGCATCCCACCCTGGTTCTGACGGCCCCACTGCCTCACTCCCTGCACCCCACCTGGTACACCCACCCGAGGCAGCTGTGCTCGCCTGTGAATGAAGCCAGGCTGAGTCACTTCAAGAGCTGGCAGGAGTTGCTAGTGCCTCGGTATCCAGATGGTCTTGAAATTGCTGATCAAAACTGTCAGGTTAGGCGCCAGCCTTAGAGTGGACGGTTAACTAACTAGAAGAACCAGGCCTCTGGGGCTTTAGCTGACCCGGAAAGAAGGGGTTACTAGAAATGACACCTCCAGCCTTGGGGAGCATCAGGGAGTTTGGTCCTTGCACAGGAGGGCCAGTTCCCTCCGCGTCTGCCCTTGATCTCAGCTGTGCCACTCGCAGGGTGAATTGCAGGAAGTGAGTTTTCTTGGCTCTGATCCCAGAGAGGTGGCAGTCGAGTGAATGGCGTCTGTGTCCCCTGGCCCAGGCTCCTTCCCTGTCCTGGGCGGCTCTCCACCCGCTGGAAGGACAGATGAGGGAACGGGGAATGGCACTTTGTCCGTCCCGCCAGACAGGATGCAGGCTGACCCGAGGCACCCTGCCAGGGCCCTCGGACCTGCAAAGACTCAGCACGAGGTGTTACAGCGTGCAGAGCCCTGCCCGCTCCCTGGAGGAAAGCAGAGAACGACATGCACGTAAGTCAAGTTCAGCCACTGCAGTTTGGGAAAAGTAGTGAGCTCTGCATCATGACCCCTGCAGAGGTCATTTGCCTCCTGGGTCTCAGTGCCCCAAGGAGGCTGGCCGAGAATGTCTTATTCGAGACGGCTCCCCCAGCACTTGCATGGTGCTGCACACACAGCGACGTGGAGCAGACACTTGTGGGGTGTTGTTTGTGTGGCTGTGAAATGCCATGTTTCCGAGATCACAGGGCTGAGACAGGCCTGTGCAATGTGAGAACCGAGGCAGGACCACGGGTCCGGGCTGGGGTCCTGGGAGGAAGACCCCCTGGAGTGCTGTGGAGGAGGGCTCACTCAGCTCTGCTTGAGACTCTTCGGGAGTCCCACGGGGCTCCTGGGAGTTTGGAGGGTGCACCTGGAGGGCTGAAAATGACAGAAACTTATCCTCTCTCGGTCTGGAGGGCAGAGGTCTGAGACTGAGGTGTGCCAGGCTGGTCCTTCTGCAGGCTCCGAGGGACAGTCTGTCCCAGGCCTCTCTCCAGTTTCTGGCACTGTCAACAAGCCGTGTAGCTCCCTGGCTGGTAGACATGGCACTCTTCTGCCTCTGCCTTCACACGGCTGCTCCCTGCGAGTCCCCATGTCTCTCTTCTCTCTTCTTGTAAGGACACCAGTCTCTTTGGAATTAGGGCCTGCCCTACACCAGTAGGCCCTCATCTTAACTAAGTATATTCACAAAGATTTTATTCCCAAATAGGGTCATTCACATAGAGCACTCTGAAGTTCTGGGTGACCGTGAATCTTGGGGGGCACTGTTAAACCCAGTACAGGGAGCAAGGAACAGGGCTTCAGGCAGCCATGACACCACCTGTCACCCCTTGCCATCTTCCTGGCCTTGTGTTTGGGTGCGGGAATCAGCAATGTTGTTTGGGGGCCTCTCTCCATCTCTCCCTGATGAGGGCCCTGTCCCCTAAGCCCCAACTAAGCCTGAAGGTGTCGAGGTGGCTCAGGCTGGTGGAGGATGAGGTTCCCTCTCCCCACTGGGACGGCACCAGCCGCTGTGCGGAGCCGCTCACCACGTCAGAATGAGTTTGGGTCACCTCCTTGAAGGCTCTTCTTTGAAATGTCTCAGAGAAGATCAATGACTAATTCTCACACGCAAGAGGCCCTTGCTGAAAAACCACACTTTGAGCTTTATGGTTCTCCACTCTGGCTTTTATGATCCAGATTAGTTTTCTCGAACTGTGGAATACAAATCAATATGTTTCAGAGAAGTGTGGCACTGGAGAGGTCCTCGGCCAAGCAGTCTTTCAAGCAGTACTCACTATTTGAGACACTTCACACGGTTTTGATGGCAAGAGGGTCCCCAGTGAGGCAGGAGGTGGACTGACAGGGCCAACAGCAGACTTGGAGAGAGAAAAGCTGTTTTCAACTTATAATTGGGAAAGTACTGGGCCCACCTCCCTTACAGGTGGCCATTTTTCCATTCAGCTAGAGAAGCCCGTTTCTCCTGGGCTCAGGCTGACGGTCCCGAGAGGCTAATTTCTTTGGACGGATCCGAGGGATCTGAATTCAAATGTAATGTCTTTGAGACTGAAACCTCATGATGCTCCTTGACCAACCCCAAGGCAGCCGTTGAGCTTGCTTTGGTGCCGGTGAAGGCAGGGAGGTTGGTTAGAGCTGTGGGCGGGGAGGAACACGTGCAAGGTGTCTAGCTCACGGGACAGGAAGCCCAGTGCCTGCACGCCGTGGCGCCGCGGGAGTGTGGACGGGCTGGGAAAGTGGGAACGGGCAGGCCGCGAGCCCGGCACAGCAGCTGCCCTTAGTCCCTAACTTGGAGAAACATCAGCATTTTGAGCACCCTTGGCCTCCCGTGTGAGATGCATATTCAGTCCTTACACACTGTTTCGAGTCTGACGGGGTGAATTATTATTTTCTCTGAGCAGGTGACTCTGCTGGGAATGTTCTGGAAGACGACCCTGGATTCTCATGCTGAGAATGACTCCCAGGTGGAAGTGGCTCATGGGAGTCCCAGGTTGGTGGAGGGGAAAGAGCCAGGTGCAAAGACCCAGCCCCAGGACCCAGCTGTACTCCCTAACTAGCTGGGTGACCCTGGGCAAGCCACTTAACCCTCCTGAGACCTAGCTCCGGTGTCTGTGAAATGGCACAGTGACACCAGCTGCTGTCCCTCCCGGGGTCATGCAGCCACATGATTGGGTGGCAGGGCCAGGGCAGCTGGCAGGTCATGAGGCCTGCCGGCATGTGCTCTGTGGTTTCCGTGTCTCTTTCATGACAAATGGCCCATATGGTGAGAAAACCAGTTCTTCTGCAATGACAGGGGAGAGCTGCAGTGACAGCTGAAGGCTGGGCAGAGAAAAGCTGCACCGCAGAGGGCAGCAAACACAGCCCCTGCTTGGGCCTCGGTTTGCTGGAAACACCAGGAGGAACGGAGCTGTGGGTTTCACTGGGCAGGTGTTCTGGAAGGCCGTCTTTGTGTCAGGCTCCGGGGCATCAGCTGTGGACAGGACAGTCATGCAGTCTGACCTTGTGGGGCTGGACAGTGAGCACGGACACGGTGCCTACTGTGTGCCCAGCAGAGCGACCTCCTTCAGGCTTCAGTGCCCAAGTAGCATTGCTGGGCTGTCCTCATTTCAGTCACTGGGAAAGGCATCAGATACCCCTGGTAGAAACAAAGATGCTCGAGAATCAGATTTGCACTTGCAGAAGGGGCCTGGGAAGAGGCTGCCCTCCTGCCACGAGGGAGAAGGGTGGCGTTGGCGTGAGTCTGGTGCTCCCTATGAGCTGAGAAGCTTCCAGGCTTGGGTAGAGCATGGCTGTTTCTTCAGATCCTCTATGTGGAAAGAGGGAAGCCCAAGGCTGCTTTGCTGCAGCCTCTGGTGTAGCCAAGGACATCCTCCAGCCCTGGGTGCTGGCACCGTTGGCCGTGTGGGCTTGATTGGCAACCCCGGCAGCTGCTGAAGCCATGGGCCAGCTGGGGAGGCAGGAGAAGAGGGGGCAGCCTCTGTCTAGGCCCTTGGCCTTCACCCTCAAAGCAGGGTCTGAGGCTGCACCGCCTGCCTTGCTCCCAACACCTTGGGCCCGCTGTGGATGTAGCTGAGCAGGTCTTTAAGGTCCTTGCTGGGTGGCTGCTGCCTGAGGTGTGGCCAGGAGCCCTGTGAAGATGATTTTGGAGCAGGAAACCACTTGCCCGCTTGTCCCTGCTTGTGTCCATGTGGTGACCATGGGCTGCAGCTGCAGATGCAGGCTTCGTGCGAGGCTGGGGGCGTCTGCTCCATGGGTGAGGTAACAGTTGGGGAGCAAGAATGGCCCACGTGACCCTCTCCAAGCCTCCATAAATTGAAAATATGGACCCTGCACCCCCCCAGGGATAACGGGCTTCCTGGTTCAGAGTGTACCTTCCAGCCTATGAGCTCCGAAGAGGAGGCAGGGCCGGGTCCATGTGCTCAGCAGGTTCATTCCCTGCCTGGCCCTTAGGAGAGTGTTAAACGTGAAGCTCCCAGGCCATCTCGTCTTGTCTACCCAAAGGGACTGTATGTGTTAAAAAGTCAAAAAATTTAAAAAATGCAGCATGCACAAATGAATTTGGGAAACACAGGGTCGTACAAAGTTGAGCCATTTTCTTTCTTACAGAGCATTCTGGAGTTTTACTATAGACAGCATGCAGCATCTCCTTGACATACGTGATTGCAGAATCTACTTTTTGGAGACGCTAAAATGTTCAAAAGATTTGGAAGGGCTGGTCCAGTGAAGTTCCCTTTTGTTTTTCATTTATTCATTCAACAAACAGTCATTGAGGATCCGTCAGGAGCTGGGTGTGTTCTAGGGACACAGTTGTGAAGCAGGTGGACATGGCTCCTGTCCTCTTTCGATGGAGGAGACAGATGATGATGACACACGCCCAGATGCAGCATCGGTGTGAAGTGGGCTGCTCAGCGAATAAACTCGGGAAGGGCTGGAAGCTCCAGCAGAGACTGTGTTAGACGTGGCTGTCAGAGACGTCCTCTCTGAGGAGAGACACATGGGTGGGGACCTGAATGACGAGAAAGAGCCAGCTCTAGGAGGATGTGGGAAGGGTGCTTCTGCGGGGGACAGTGAGTGTGAGGTCACCGAGGGGGGAGGGGAGTGAGGTCACTGAGGGGCACTGGGTGGGGTGAGCAGGAGGGGACGTGCTCGGGCCTGTCATGGGCTGGGAGGAGCTGGGCTTTGCTTGCGGTGTGTCAGGGAGCCACTGGGGCGTTTGGGGCAGGGAAAGGATGCCCTCTGGTTTATGTTTAAAGCCCTGTTGGCCGCTGGGCGGTGCTGCTTGTCTCTGCACTTCTGCCATCTAAACGGGGCTTTGGCCCCGATCCTGCTTTTCCATCGGACATTGGGGCTGTGCATGTGTGTGCGTGTGTGCACATGTGTGTCAGATAACATGTTCTTTTCATCCACAGGTCGCCATCCGGACCTGCTGGAGGAGACCCTGGGCCCCCTGGAGAGCCCAGGCTTGAGCTGTGTGCAGTGCTCGGGTGGGGCCGTGCTGCTGTCCATGTGGGACAAGGAACGGGAAGAATGCTAGGGACCAAGGGCCACTGTCTCCACGGGAGTGCATGTTTGCCAGCCTGTCTTGCAGCGCATTTGGGATGATGTGGCTGGGTCTGGCCACCGGGCAGCCAGTGTGGATGATACGGAAGAGGAGTGGATTCTGAGCTGGAGCAGGCCCAGGACACGGGGGCCCAGCGCTGCAGGAGTCGCACTCGGGGAGAGCTGTCCGGTCACTGCCCGTTTTCAGGTGTACTTTGGCCGTCAAGAAATACCTGTGGCTGTGCTGAGCCTCAGACGTCCTGGCACTGCTCATTGCTGCAGCTGGTGCAGGGCACCCTGACCGATGCAGCTCCCCACATCCTGCCTCTCAGAGACAGCAACAGGGAGTCAAGGAAGAGCCGTGTCCTGTCTCAAGACCCCTGAAAGACCAGGGGGAGCCCTGGCGTCATGGTCTTCATGGGCTGGGAAGGGACGTGGGGTCAACTTTGGCTCTTCCAATATTTTAAACAAGTCATAGCTTCTCTGAGCCTCCGTTTCCGCAATTAAAGGAAGGGGATATATCTCTCTTGTTTACTTTGAGTTTTGTGTAAAAGAAGTTAATAGAAAAATGCAAAGAGAGAAGAAAAAGAGCCTCAAATCCTTTTTGGAAAATAGCAGCTTAGGGAGAGAGAGCCAGGAGGGCCACACGAAGGAACGGACTGTTTGCTCCTGCTGGTCGTAAACATCCTCCACGGTGCTGGGCCCAGTGGCAGCTCCTGGGACTCCAGGCGCAGGGGGGACGCCAGCCCCAAGGACCAGGAGTGCTTTCTCTGTAGCAGCTCGGGCCGGGAAATCTTTAATCTGCAATTTACTGTTCTGTCAGTCACAACTAGCTGTGCTTAATCCAGACCAATTAAATGCCACTCGTGCTTTAGTGAAGCCATTTAGTCCAATACTCTTAATTATTGTTTAAAAATTAATAAGGCACATTGATGATTTCAGATTGGTTTCAATGAAATCTCAACGAGCTGCTCAGATTTCGAGAGGCAGGTGGCCCCTAGGTCATCTGTCTTCCAACAGGCTGTGGGCCTCTGGGGAGACCCCGGGGGCGTCCTGAAGCACAGTGGAGGCTCAAAGAGGGGGCTCCTTCTCCCAGCTTGGTTCAGAAGGAAAACCAAAGAGCCCCCGTCCACCTCCTGATGGCTATGATTTGAGGATCCGGGATTGTCCACCCAAAGGGAAGACCCGTGGAGAGGGAAGTCCTCCATCTCCTTGTTCATTTGTTCACTCATGTGGCGTCCACCACAGTCACGACCCTGGATTCGGCCCCTGCAGACATCCGGATGTAGGAAGCAGAGTCTCTTCCCCGGTGGTGACCTCAGGCTGGCTGGAGCAGGACGCAGCACAGTGTGAAGTTAATCAAAACGCCTTGCGAGGCGCTTCCTGCTGTCATCCAAGTCAACAAGTGGTAGTTTTTTAAAGGTTAGTTGCAATGTGGAGTTGAAAGCCATATCAATAACTTTTCCTTTTCTGTTACATAAAAATCCATTCTTTGAACCAAAGAATGGATTTTTAACCCACGTGTAATTTTGAAACATCACAGCTTGGTCGTTCGGAAAATAATGTTTCACTGCCTTTTGCGGATCTCCCAAATGTCAACACGTTTCTTTATTCAGTATTGCAAAATCACATTCTTTATATCACCCCCTTCTTCCTCAGAAAAGCCTTTCAACATTGGGAGGCTGTCAAGCTTACGGTGGGGGGCACAAGTCTTCCAAAATTCTAATTTATGTTTAGAAACCAGAACTCTATTATTGGCAACTAATATTGTGAGTTGTTTTCCTTGAGGTGACAGGCTCATTGTATATATTTTGGGAAAATATCTACCAAATACTCAAGTCTAAATAACCATAGTTTGTCTTTCACTTGTTCTTTCAAGCAAAAATGATGTTTCATAAAAAAGTGGCTAGTTCAGCTCACAACTCTAGCGCTTTTCCACATTGGTTTGCACCAGGAGTGCTTTATGGGTGGTTCCTACTTAATCACATAGAATATTAAAGATGTAATCTCAGATCTACTAAAAGTAATAATTTTTACTGCTCCCTCACAGCCAGGCTGCACTATTGTAGCCCAGGCCCTCGCTGGTCACGGCACAGCAAACTTAGCCTCCCAGCACACGCACATCGCAGGCGGGCAGGGGCTGTGATCCACAGGTCACTCAGGGACCCGGGCTGACAGCAGCTCTTCCAGCTGTGGCTTCACTCTCTGGGACAAGGGGCCTACTTGGCAGTTCCCCGGGGAAGAGAGTGCTGAAGGGTGTCGTACAGGAATTAGACACTCCTTCCAGAAGTGTCACATGTCAATTCTTTCACAGCCCGTTGGCCAGATGAGCCACCTGGCCTGCCTAATTGTGAGGGCCGTGGAAGCACCTGGAAGGAGAAGTGCTGGGGGTCCGGGTGTGGGAGAGCACTGCCAGCCCACCACACCTGTGCACCTGCGGAGCTGGCCCCCGTCCCCTGACTCCCGGTCCTCTGCTCTGAGCCACCCGCCCCACGACGGCTTGTCTTTCTCTGAATTCTGTGCGTGTCCCTGAATCACGCTGCCCCTAACCGGCCTGTAACTGGTTCCTCTTTGTGTGGAGAGCTGCTCACTGTCACTGAGCTCGTGGGTGAACGTGTGAACGCACGGGCGGGTTGGTTCTTGATGCCTGGACGCTTTGTGATCAGCACCCACTCTGCTCCTCCCACGCGTCCATCGGGGTGACTGCGCAGCAGCTCGGGGCCTTCTCAGGAATGACTGGGGCTGGTCTAACCCGGGGCGGAGAACAAGATAAACGAGCGATGGAAACCTGCACGCGCAGCTCAGCTCCCCCACGAGAGTGTGACCGTGGTGACCCCTGCCCCTCTGGCCCTCAGTTTACCCCTCTTTGTGAAGGGGGGGCCAGCTGGATGGTCTCCCATCCCCGTCGCGCCACTGGTCTGCCTGGTCAGCCGCTCACCAGGATCTTGTGTTTAGTGTGGTGGGCGAGTTTCCACCAAAATAGCCACATTCTCTTGCCAAAAGTCCCTCACGACCCCTGGCTCTGGGAGCCATTGTGCCCATGCATCAGGTAGCATCTCTTTTCTCTCTGTCTCTGTCTCTCTGTCTCTGTCCCTCTCTGATTCTTTCTCTGTCTTTTTCTCTCTGTTTTTTCTCTCTCTGTCTCTGTTTATTTCTCTCTCTCTGTGTGCGTGTGTACTTACTTATTTACAGTTTCACTCGGTGAACTCTCCTTCCACCTGGACAGTGACAGGTGTCTGTGTTGCAAGTCTGTACTTAGAGCAAGGCCCTGAACGCTGAAGTGAAGGCCCTTCCAGGAGCAGGTGTTTCTGGGAAGTGCTTCTGTAAGAAGCCAGTCTGCGGTGCCATGTGGACTCCCGCGGTTGTGTCTGTGGGACACTGTGGAGCTGGAGCCTGTCCCTTCCCTTCTGCGCCCTGCAAGCCGGTGCCCATGGGACGATGCCGTGCTCCTGGCCCGGGCGTCTGCGTCTTGCCTGGTGTCCTCTCTGTCGGCCACACCTGGCCCATTCGGCACCAAGGCCAGAGCCCATTGCTTTGCACTCTCTTGGGTGACCCACCCAAAGTGCCTTGCGCACGCTGTCCTTTCGGGGGTTTCTCAGAGCTCTGAGTCAGGACTGGTGCCCTTCCGCCAACTCCCCGCTGTGAGGCAGGTGTTTTGTGGAATCGTGGCAGGGGGTCACTTGGGGGCTGCGTGTGGATCTGGTCATCATTTCCTCTGGGGCCGTTGGCACCCACCCTCCCACACACTTCTCCTCCTGCTCCCACTCTGAGGCTGTCATGGGGTTTCATTGCTGCCCAGCTCAGAGAAGGGTGCCTGGGCACCCGGGGCAGGGGGAATTGGACTTCATACCTGAAGAGGGAGGCGCATCCTTTGGGTTTTCTGAAGATGCTTCCTATGGAGATTCAACATAGGACACACTTTGTTCTGCTCAGGATGGGCTTGTTCCAGCCTGGGCCATGCTGTCTTCCCAGTGCTCGTGGTGGGCTCCAGCCGGTCTTCCCAACTTTTTCTTTTCAAGCCTGAACTCGCAGGTGCCATTTGCTGGAGACAGTTCAGGTTTGGGAGGTGCTATAATTTGGATGTTTGTCCCTTCCAAACCCCACGTTGAGATTTGATCCCCAATGTTGGAAGTGGGGCCGAGCGGGAGGTGTTTGGGTCCTGGGAGGGGACCCCTCATGAATAGCTTGATGCCCTCCTGGGGGTGGTGGTGAGTGAGTTCTCTCTCGATTAGTCCCCACAGAGCCTGGCCCTGCCCTCCTGCTCTCTTGCTCCCTCTCTCGCTGCGTGATCTCCGTACACTGGTTCCCTTCACCGTCCACCGTGATGGGAGCAGCCTGAAGCCTCAGCAGAGCAGATGTTGCTGCCACGCGTCTTGTACAGCCTGCAGCACTGTGAGCCAAATAAACCTCTTTTCTTCATAAACTGCCCCAGGTGTTCCCTTACAGCAACACAAACGGACGGAGAAAGTAAATTGGTGCCAGGAGTGGGGCGTTGCTCAGAAATCGGTGTCTGGAAATTGCAGCCCCAGGTGGAGTCTGGGTGTTTGGTGGTGCTGAGGAGTGAGTCAAGGACTTGGAGCTTTGCGTTCGCTCTGCCACCCGGGCCACACCAGCCTGGGGCAGGATGCTGTCAGCACGTTTTCCTCGAGTTCTCGTGGATGATTGCCCTGAACTGCTGCAGGCCATGAGGATGGGTTCACCAGAGAACTTCATCACTGCAAAGCCCATCACAGATGTTGAGATACACTTATCATTATCGTAAACTGAATACTGGGGGCAGAGAGTAGTGGCTGTCACGGGAAAGCGATTGGTGGGCTTCCATCCCTTCACCTGCCCTTCTGCCTCCCTTATTTGTCCCTTCTCGGCTGCCAGGTGCTTTCCCAGGCACAGACCACGTGGCGGTGAGTGAGCCAGGCTGGGCCCTGCCTGCACAGAGCTCTGCGTCAGGTGGGGTGAGTCGTGACGTGGGGTGGATGCCAGGAGAGGGGCAGCCAGCGTGCCGGGTAGAAACGTCCCCGGGACCACCTGTGCCAAGAGCTGCAGGGAGGCCCAGGGCCAAAGGGTCCCTCATCCTCCTGTCCCAGGATTCGATTCCCAGGATGCTCAGGAGACACGGGCAAAGGAGAGATGTTCAGACGGTGAGAGTTCTCTTGGCGTCGGGGTGTTTGTATCTACTGCGGATGTGGACTCTCTGAGGAAGCCACGCATGAGAGACTGGGTTTGTCACACCTGAGTGTGCAGAAGGTTCATTCAGGAACCTGGAATCGCAAATTTCTAGGACTCATCCCCAGTGATCCTGATTCCTGAGGGCTGGTTGAGTCCGGGGAAGCTTCACTTTTGAGGGGTGGTCCAGGTGGCCTGGAAGTAGGTGAGGCAGATCGTTCTGGGGAAAGGCTGGTGCAGGCAGTGGTGACTGTCCCAGACACCAGCATCTTCTGATTTCCCGTGGCCCGTTTTGTGGCAGAGGAGCTGGAGAACCAGTCCATGGCTTTTGTCCACTCAATGGCCTCTTTTTGATGTTTTA
This sequence comes from Daubentonia madagascariensis, assembly GCA_023783475.1. Taxonomy (NCBI): domain Eukaryota; kingdom Metazoa; phylum Chordata; class Mammalia; order Primates; family Daubentoniidae; genus Daubentonia; species Daubentonia madagascariensis. The sequence continues at coordinate 10,432,654 of JAKFHU010001557.1, read as the reverse complement.
TTTTTATTTTTCCTGCTGTGCTGGTGCAAGGTGGAAGTGGAGTGGAGGGCCATCTCGAACATGGGTGTGTTTGTTTGCCTCAAATTCCTACCTCTCAGGACAGGCAGGTGTACACGCCCTGGCTTCTCCAGGGACCTCAAAGCCCAGATCTCTGGTAACTTGTTCTCTCTTTGCTCCATCACGGACAGGAGGAGCACATCATAACTGTGCAATAAACATCTATCGGTGATGAAGAAAGAACCCAAACCTTTGATTATGCACATCGCTACACAAGTGCCAGACGTCCACAAGGCCAGGGGTGACAGTGGAGCGCAAGGCTTGGTTCCCAGCACAAGGGTGTGTGTGCTGGGTCCCTTGTTACCATGTCTGCTTTATCTCAGCACTGCCCAATTTACCATTGAGGTTCTTTAATTTACTCCTGAGCTGTGTCAAGCCGAGTCCGAGGTTTTTCTGCCGTCTGGAAAGAGGGAGACTCAAGACCAGGAACAACTTTCAAGTAGAGACCCCAGGTCTGAGTTCTTTTCCAAAAAGGTGGATTTATTTTTGTTTCTGAGCCCAAGGGCTGATCTGTTCCTTTCCAAATCCCCATTCACTGTGTCTGTTTCTGAAATACAGTGTGGACGATCAGAGGCTAAACCAGATGCTTGTAAACCTGGGTGTCCTTGGATCACTGGCCAGGGGAAAGCCGCCGGGGCCGAGCTCTCGGCCTCACCACCTCGTCCATGTCCTTGTCAGTCTCTTCCCTGCTGACTGGGTCACAGCTGCCTTGTTCCCTAATAAGAGGGGCCCCTATGCTCCCTCATCCACGGCCTGTTCAGCATGTGGCGTGTTATTAGCTAAGATTAGGGTTTCAGTGAAAGAACCGATTGCTCCTTAGGATTGCTCAGCCAAGGAGATATTTTTTCAGATGTGTTTGGGGGAAAAGGCAAGTATGAAGAAGCATGAGAGAAGATGTCTGACTTTGTTTACTGTTCTGGAAGCTGCGTAAGAGGAAAAGACCAATCCTTTCCCAAGTCCTTTGCACCAGGCAGACACTGTATTTTCACTTAATTGGGAAATTCATGGAAGGGGGAGATGTTTTCTCTCCATTTCGGTAGCATAACTTCTCTTCCCACCTGCTCGACCCTTAGCATCTCATCGCTTCACTTAAAAGACTTCACTTTCGTTTAATTTTTGTAAATCTTTAAAAAGCATTCCCTTCCCTCGCTCCCCAAGTTAAAGGTTTGTACTCTACCTGGGGGAGGGAGGTGGGTTTTCACGTCTTCCCAGGGCTAAACCAGGTGAAGTCGGATCTGGGGAGAGTAGAGTCTCCAGAGCACCCCTCAGTTTTCCGGGCGTCTCCAGAGTGGGGAGGGGCCGACTGTGCCAGGTGGGGGCGTGCGTCTCCTCAGTCCCCCCTCCCCCGCCCCGATCCCTCTCTTGGCAGGATAACGGTCCTTGACAAAGTCTGGTCCCTGTGTTGCTGCCGCCGGCCCTGCCCTGCCTTCAGAAGGATGTTCGGTCATTGGTGCAATGGTGTCTTCTGAAGATACAGTGTCCACAGTTGGGCCTGGTCTTGGGGGAAGATCCGCTCGGCAGAGCACGTGGATTCTCCAGCTCCCTAAGCCCGCTTTGGGTTTCCACGTCTTCCAGGCACTGTTTTCCCCTTTTGTTGTCAGTGGGACAACAGCCACAGAGCCCAGCCCTGTCCAGGTGCGGCCTTCAAGGCTGTCTGAGATGGGCCAGAGCCCTGTGAACTAACTAACAGAGACCCGGGGCGCCAAGCTCTTTACCTCGGCTGAGCAAGGCCTTGGAGTTGCTGAAGGGGCATCAATCCTCATTTTATGTGGGGAAAACAGCAAGGGGAAAGGCATGCTTGCAATTTAATGTAGCTAAATGTCACTCCACGCCCCCCGTATTGCCGCTCAATTGAAAGCAACGGGGATCGGGCTGAGGGGAAGGAAGCGGTTGCATAACTTGATTCATAACCCTCAGCGCCTATTTATCATAAAATCATTTACGGCTCCATAAAACGTGTTAATTTGGGCGGCGGGTGATGTATGCCTTTGATTTAGGAGCTGACATTCCTGCGCAGTAGCTGCTCAGTGTGGGCTCTGCAGCCTGAGAGGGGGTGGGGAGGCAGCGAGGCCCGGCTTGCTGCATGTTTGGGCTGCCTGCTCTCTCCTGCAGCCAGTGGAGGTGCGAGGGGGTCTGGGGCACGTCGGGGGTGCTCGGTGCATGGCGGGGGTGGGAGTGGATTAGATACAACCCTACCCAAAGGCTGGGGGATGTCTCAGAATTCTGCAGTTTATTAAATTCTCAGTGTGATTTCCATCAAAGGGAATAGGCTGCTTCATGGGTGTCTATTGCCTCAGGCACATTATTTATTGAGCACTTACTGTGTGCCAGGATTGTGCCATGTCCTGGGGGAGAAAGTCACATGCAAGCCGGGTGGGGCTCCTGCCTGCAGAATCCTCTCCCAGCCTCAGGGTTGGGTCTCGTGACTCCTGGACGTGTCAAGGGCAGGTTATAGGAGAAAGGGTGCAGGAGGCGTCCACAGCCCCCAGCCCACCCTCTCACCAGGGCCCTCGGGTGATCAGCCCCCTCACCCACAAACTGGAAGATGCAGCCAGACGGCCACATGGACAGGATTGTCCAGGGACAAGTAGCCCGGATGGTGGACATGGAAGTAGGGGTGGCTTTTGGAACAAAGGAAAGGGAAGCTTGGCCATCCTGGGGTGGACGGCCCTAGAGCACCCCAGCAAGGTCCTCCTGTCTCCCACCAGCAGGAAAATATTCTGATAAAACATGCGCCACTCTCTTTGTCCAATTTATCCTCCCTCCCCACACCTTCCCTGGCTCTCCTTCCTTACCACTGGCTTCTTTTTATTAATTTGAAAGGCAAACAGCCACTGCTCCATGGAAGTTCATGTTTTCCTCCACCCCCATAGTTTATTAAAAAAACTAAACACCCAGCAAATCATTTTTATGAGCAATTAGGTACCCCTCCAGTGTGCACACAGTGGGCTCGGCTGACAAAGGGATTGACGACCCATCCGGGTGGAGCTGGTTCCCCTGGTCCCGCCCCACCCCCAGCCGGGCGGTTGCTGCTCCCCTTGGTGGAGGAGGGAAGTGTTCCCATTTGTCAGTCTTAGGAGGAATGATGGTTTATATTACGGGCATGAGCGTTTTTATTTGCCAATATTTTCTCCTCTCCATAAGAAATGTTGGTTCATAACTTCTTTTGTTATTGCAGAATATTATTTACAGATCTCGACGTAAGGGAAACCAGGGGGAGTATTTGTTTGCACGGCCCCCCTTTCCCAAAACTCCATCCCAAATCTCTAAATGAACTATTCTGTTGATTCTGAAGGGAAACATACATCAGGCTTTGTCAGAGTGTGAGATGCAGAGGCCTATTTCGTTCCTGTTTTCGGAACATTTCCTCTTCATTCTGTTGCCCTTAAGTTGAAGGACTCTCACAGATGGTACCAAACACTTTCAGGCAAGAGCCACTTGAGATTACCAAGAAGCTCACTGCTCTTCAGAGAGGTGACTCTGAGCCTCATTTTCTGCTACCCCAGTGAGTCTCCAGGCATGTCCAGAGACTGTGAAATTATCCAAACAATGTCTATTTCACGGGAAAGTGATGTCCATCCAGGTAATGCAGAGATCGTCCTTTTCAAACCAAATATCAAAGGATTTGACGGCATTTTCCCTGATGTTTAAATGTATTTATACAGTCTTACAAGGGTCCAAATTTAAGTCATCCATGTGGTACATCAACTTTAAAGAATGAAGAGCTGGGCAGTTTGGACTTGTCCCCGAGAATCTGAGATCTATGGCCACCGTCGTCACATAACACATTGGTTGTGTGAAATCAATCACCAGTAGGGAACTGCAGCTCCCAAAACTGCAGCTCCCCAAACTGCTGACGAATGTTTCCTTTTTGATCTAAAATACTCCTTTAAGCAACCACAAATAGTAACTGGAACAGCAGATTATCTCTCGTGACTTTACGCCCTCAGTGTGGAGAAAGGGACGGGCGTGGCGTGGAAACTCAGCATCTGTTGAGCGCTGCCACTGGGCTGTCCTGCCTCTCTCTGCCTCCTCAGCCTTGCAGCGCCAAGAAGGGACGCTGCAGCCAGGTAGCCACCATGCGCAACGTCTGCTTGGTCCGAGCCAGTGAGCTCCTTTCTTGAGTTCTGTCTCAGAAGTGGAACAAGGACACAGAAGAGGTCCCCTTATGTTGGGACCACTGAGCTGTTGCCGGGGCTTGTGACTTGTTCTGGTCCTGACCAAGAGACCCTCACTGAGAGCCCACTGAGTCTCGGTGTCCATCAGGCATCCTCCAGGACACAGTGGTCATTCTCTAAATTCTTGTCGAAGGGATGAAAAGTGAATAAATGGGCTCCTTCATTCCCAAAGTATCAAGGTGGCTGCTACCTTCCTGCATCTCCTTCCTACAGACAGAGAGTGGCCGAAGATTCTGTGTCCTGCACGAGGGACTTGATGTGGGTCTGTGGACATTCATTTGCAACCAGGTCTTACAACATCAAAGTGGGCGGGTGCTATGGTTTGAATGTGTCCCCCAAAGTTTATGTGTTAGAAACTTAGCCCCCATGTAACGGTGTTGAGAGGTGAGTAGGGCTCTGTACCCATGAATGGATCAGTGTTCTGATCTGGGAGTGGGTTCCTCGGACTTTCTTGAGAACTGTAAGAAATAAATCTCTGTTCCTTATAAATTACCCAGTCTCAGGTATTCTGTTGTAGAAGCACGAAATGGGCTAAGATAGTGGGAGATTATAACTTACTCCCACTTAAGAAGCTCTGGGATTGCACACGCCGCAGCGGGTGGAGGTGTGGCAGGTGTGTTGCTTGTGCAATGTAGTCAACACGGTTAGGGAGCTGCGGGGCACTGTTTGCTCAGCCTGGGGCTAACCGTAGTTTGAGCTCAAAACCGTCCTTGTTCCTGACTCTCTTTGACTGAAACTTCACTGCCTGGTTTTTGAGTCCCAGGAGGCGACCTAAATAATTCAAGCCCCAGGCAATCTCCAGTGATTATTGTTGGTGTTATTGCCCTTGTAAGTAGAGCCGGTTACTGAGTGGACAGCAAGGACCTAGGCCAAGCCCTGGCTTGGTTCTCAAGTCAGAGGCAGGAGCAGAGCAAAGCAGGCTGTGTTTAGGGTCCATGCGAAGCCCCCAAGGGTCTGGTGCTGGCTGAGGAGAGGACAGGGGACAGACGACTTTCTTTCTTGCAGAAGCAGACAGAACTCGAGGAGCCCCGCTCCGAGAGACTCCCTCCCGCTCCTCCTGGTCCCAATGTGCTTGCGGCTGCCTGTGTGTCCTGCCCCGCCGGCTCTGCACACACTCCCTCCAGAAACTCTTCCTGCACCTGCCGGCTCCAGTGTCGGGCCTCCCCCGGCCTCTTGTACACCACTGCTGACCACGGCTCTGGACCCTGTGACCTGCCCTGCACACTGGCCAGCTCACTGTCCACTGCCCCACTGCCCCACTGCCCCACTCCCCGTGCAGTGCCCCAGGCCCAGCTGCCCCCTTTCCACCAGCGCTTCCCTGAGTCCTTGACCAGGGTCTCCCGGGCCTGGCCCTAACTCAGCCTTGGGTTGGCTGAGGACGGCTCACCGTTCCAGGGAGTCCCAGGGCCGTGTTCCTTGTGCTGACCTCCAAGCCGCACCCCTACGTTGGTGCTGCCCAACCTCCCCTGCCCCTCCCTGCTGCCCTGGGAGCTCGTCTCAGAGACCAGACAGGCAGAGCAGCCGGAAGCCCCTCGTCTCCATGCTGAGCCTCCCTCAGTCACTGAGCTCTCAGAATCTTCTGGACCCAGAGATCCCCAGGGGGGCTGACTCTGGCCGGCAATGTGGGGTGTGGAGCTCTGCCTACAAGGAACTTGGCAGAGATAATGAACCAAATTTTGGTTTGGATAACAAAATAACACTTCATGTGAGTAAACTCACTGCGGCTGAAGTGCCAGTGAGCACAGTGAATACGTACATACTCGGGGTTAGCAGAAAAGGTGAAAAGTGTCCTCTTCTCCCCACTGGAGACATGGTGTGCCCTGAGCGAGCCACTGAACCCAGTCCCTCCTTGCGGCGCCTCCCCTGCAGGACCTGGGTGGGAGGGCAGTTTTCCTTCCTCATTCCCCACCCCTGTTACCTGCTCCTCTGCTCCCCGACTTGGGGCTCTCAGCATTCAGCGGACGTGGTGGTGCAGGGGTGTCAGAGGGCATCTCAAGAGCCAGCTAGGAGCTCCTTTGTCTGCTCCAGAAGGTTCCACCTGCGGCCTTCCTGCTCCCATCGACTTGTGCACTTTGCAGAAGGGAGCGCTGGAGGCAGCTGCTGCTGCTGCTTGGGCTCAACCGACGTGTTTAGTGTGTGGAAATAAAGGAAGCGCCGCTGCCCAGATGAGGAAAGCAGAGGCTGTTTATTCAGAACTCACGGTAGCAAGGGAGTCAGCCACCGCCACCTGCATTTGGTGTCCCGTGGGATTGGGTGGGGGGCCTATCTGGTTCTCTGTTGGTCCTGAGCTGGAAGTGGGGACAAAAATTAGGGAAGTTGTCAGTTACTAATCAAGTCTTGGCCATTCGGGCTGATTGTTACAGGGGTTGTTGTTTGGCTTCCTGGACTGTCACTAGAAGTAATCATCTGGCTGGTGGCGGGCTGGCCCCCTGGGCTGGCTCTTGTAGCCAAGGGGTGGTTTCTGGGCAGGCTGCTGCAGGTCGTGGGTCGGAGCCCTATTTCATATGTGGTCTGGCCACTGTTGCATTCAGCCTCTGGCTTCTGAATCCGAGAGCCGGGTTTTACCCACCAGTGGAGAGGACCGAGAGCAGGACCAGCATGCAGCCCCCAGCACTCCCTGCACATCTTTCCCCCCAACCTGTGCCTGACTGAGAGCCCAGCCTGAGGCCTCACGCTCAGATGTGGGCACTGACACCTGCTCCTCACACAGAATGAACACGTCAACATCCTACAAAGCCTGGCAAACCCCATGCTGCGGAGCACCCAGAACGGAACAGATGCATCCTTTTACCGTTCACTAGGCTCTACTGACACCCTGGGCTCAGAATCGGGTGAAGGAAACAGCCCTCCGTGGATACCAGAAAGGTGAAGCCGTTGCTGGGAGCTTGGAGGGCAGGGACCGTCACTCCTCTGTACACACAGGGTTTCATGCCACACCCTCGCTCTGACAGAGCCCAACAGGTCTATCTGGGGCCTGCGATACTAGCAAGGCAAGTACATTCTCAGCGGCATTTTCGCAGGGAGTGGGTCACCCCATTACTGAATCTGTAGTTTGTGCAGGAGGGACAGGAGGCACCTTCCTCTCCCCCTCCCTGTACTTCCCTTTCCCCCGATTTCTCTCTGCTCCTTGTCCACGGTGTGGCTTTAGCCCCAAGCACTCATGTAATTGCCTCTCTACTCCCCACTTCCCTAACCCTGGGTGCTGCTCTCTTAGCTCCAATCTGGTTTCGAGGCTGGTTTCAAGCAGAGAAAAGCACAGTTCAGGGGTGAGTGGAGCGTCAGGTTGCCCTGGACCCCGGTAGTGGACTCACCCGGCACCTTTCAAACCCTGCCTCTGGGTGGACTACACGGGCCACTCCGCGGGTTTTCAGGAGCCGATTCTTTTGCCCAAACGCATGAGTGAAGGAGTGAGTGAATGAATGGCTAGAAGGTCAAAGGAAGGGAGACAGATGGAGGGCAGTGGACAAAGAGGCGGGGGGCACCTCTCCCCCCAACCCCGTCCTCCCCTCAAGGCAGATGTTACCTGACACCCTGCAGGGGAGGCTTGGCCTCAGCCTCTTGCTCCGGTCCCCGAGGCGACTTTCAATCGTGATGCGCTTGGTTTGGCTTATGGCTTTTTCTTTCTTAAAAATCCCTGGTCCCCACCAAACTGCATGTCTCCCTTCCTCACTGCTACTCCCATTTGAGAAATTCAGAAAATTCCACTCTTTAAAGCAGGCAGAGGTCTATACTTGGAATAAATTTTCCACGTCGGTGCCTTGACAGCTTTCAGAGGCATCATATTCATCCCCAAATGTAACTTTCTTCCAGGAATCCTCCCGAGGGCCCCGTGGGCTCCTGCCAGCCTAAGTGCTTCCTTACTCTCCCCCAGAAAGGAATTAGGCTGGTTGCAAATTAATGTGGTCAGAGAAGAGCAATATAAAGAAAACCAGGTCTTAAAAGAATGGACAAAGAAGAGCAGAGTGCGCAGGGCCTGCCGGCCGATGGAGAACCTTCACTGCGGATAGTTGGGTGGCTGTTCCCTCTGGCCACGCACCATGGTTATGTTTCAGGCGTTAACCTGGTGGCCCGTTCTCTCCAGCCATGCTGCAGGAAGGAAGACCCTTGCCGGACTCATCTTCTCACTTGGTACCTGGTCCCCGGGCTGCCCGGGGACCTTGGCAGCCCCTTCCACTGTCCCAGGTTTAGGAGACCCCCAGATGGATGCCCAGAGCAGGGTCTGTCTCCCCTATGAAGGCAAAAGTCTGCCCACACCATGGGATCAGTCAGAAGGATTCTGTCTCTGGGAGATGAGGCTTTGGGGTGGGAGGTGCTGGGAGCACATGGAACAGGGAGACAGACCCTTAGGAGGACACAGCAGCAGCTCACTGAGCACTGTGTCCTCACATACTCATAGTGCCCCTTAGAGCACAGCAAAGCTCCCTCAGCCTGGGGAGCCTGTGGGGTCTCCCTTTCCACCCCAACCCTAGCTCCTGAGATGCTGGAGTTGGGGGACGGAGCAGGGACCCTCCTGTTCTTTCTGAGCAAGCCTTGCAAGGCCCATGGACAGGAGGGTGCAGCAATTGTGTCATGAGCTGGTGAGGTGACAGTTCCTGCTCAGTCTTGCTGTGCTGCGGGGCATGAGGGCAGGATGTATGGGGGGCAGGGCAGGGTGTCATCTCTCCATGGCCCCCAGCCACCCTGGTGAGGTTTGGTCTTGGGCCGAGTCTTCCCTTATGGCCTTGGAGTCATGGACAGCCCAGCTGCTGGGCTCCCCAGGCTGTGCCTTCTGAACTGGGCTCCACCCTGCGTGGGGCTCACGACTGCCACTAACTGGGTTCCCCAAGACCTCCAGTTGTCTCCTTTGTAGGTTTCTTTTTGTGAGAAGGGGCCTCCCATCCCAGGGAGACAGGACCCAGAGCCTCGAGGGGGATGGGACCCCAGAGCCTCAGTGGGCAGAAAGCTGTCTTCCCGGAAGAGAGGGCTGCCTGCAGCCTGGGGGGTCGAGAGGCTCGAAGAGGGAGACTTCAATCCTGCTCTAGGGTCCCCCCTGCCCAGCCTGATCTCCGTCTGTGTGGCTGAGCCTTACCGTCCTCACCCCAGAAGCTTCCCTGTCAGTGGGCCCCTCCTCTGCTAGCTCAGGCCCGCCCTGCCCCCTGAAGACTCTCAAGGCCAGTGTGGCCAACAGAACAACGGGCCCAGGACATCTACATCCTGGTCCCTGGAGCCTGTGGATATGTGGCTTCCATGGCAAAAGGGATTTTGTAGATGACAAAAGGGATTTTGCGGATGTGACTAAATTAAGGGTTTGGGAGGAGGGATCACCCTGGACCCCCTGGTGGGCCCTAGTGAGAGGGAGGGGAACTTAGGAGGCAGGAAAAGGGGGTAAGACTGGCTGGAGCGACTCCCCGGGAGATGGAGGGAGGGGCCGCCGGCTGTGGGGTGTGAGCAGCCTTGAGGCTGTAAAAGGCAAAGCAGGGCAGCCCGCGACACCTTGGTTTTACCCTCGTGCTACTCATTTCAGACTTCCAGAACTGCAGAAGAATACGTTTGTGTTGTGGGAAGCCACTAGCTTTGTAGCGATGCGTTATAGCAGCCACAGGAGAGGAATACAGCCGAGGTCAGAAATTCTAGAAGCTCCAGAAAGCTGAGCTTCCTGGTGTTCCTCTACATGTTTGTTCCGTCTGATTCTGGGCCCTGGGTAAGGTGGCACCAGGGATACAGCACTGCTGCGTGCGGAGTGGCCTGCCAGGGCCCCTCCCTTCCTCCGGGAGGGAGCAGGCTTTAGAAGCACCTGGCTTCCCTGGTGCCTCCGGGCCCCCTCCGCCCTCCCAGTAGCCCTGCGGCTCTGCGCAGCAGAATCCTTCCCGTCTCCCTCTTGGCTGCCATGAGGGCTTGAACTTGGTGACCACACTGTGCACCTGATTTTCCCACCTCATTTTTGAGATGCTCAAATGTGATGAGCAGTCTGTGTGGACGGATCTTCACAGAAATATCCCTCCCCTCCCCCGGTCATTTTTCCGATTCACTCTGGCTCCCGAGGGCTTCGTGCCACTGGCCCCCAGGAAGAGCGAAACTGCCGACGCAGGCTTTAAACGAGAGCAGGAAAAGGCAACCACACCTCCTGCACCTGAAGGGTGCTGCAGACAGCACAGCAAGAGCGCTGTGTGTGTGCGCATGTGCATGCATGTGTGCACGTGTGTGTACGTCTGATGTTTTCAGGGGGAAGGGTGAGAAAACTCCTACTGGTTTCTGGCCTTCCCAAGTCCCAGCACAGACCTCGTTCCCAGGTGGAATTCTGCCTTCTGGATGTTGAGACGTCCTGGGTGTATCATCTAGGCTGTTTCCATCGGCTGTGGCATGGGGTGAAAGCTGTCACGGTCACTCTATTTCACAGAGTCCTCACCCCCAGCCAAAGAGCCTTCGGGGTCAGATACTTAATGAGATTATTCTGAAACACTGAGTAGATGACTTGTCTTAAGAAAACCTCTGCTACCCATCGGTTACTGGAAAAACAAGCCAAATCCATCTTTCCCTCCATTAGACCCGAGAAGCATCGATGCTGTTTTCACAGTTCACGGTTCAGAGAAATTTACATTTGATTCCTTTTAGAGAATATAAAGGTAGCTATTACATAACAGGGAGTAGAGCTAAAAGAAATGTTGGTATAATTTAAACATTTAAAACTATAATTTAAAGACTTAAACTAAATATTTTGGGCTTACAGCATCTAACCACTGACTTGCAGGTCAGTGAACGGGGTTGTACAGAAGCGTTGGAAACGGCATGCTGGCACGTACCAACGTGAGGTGGCATTTAATACTCCACAGACAAATGACTGTGTGAGCAATTTCTTTCTCAAATGTCTGTGGTTACACAAGATGAGGCATCATCCATTCAGGATTTGGTATCAGCAATATAATAAAACTCAACTTTTACGTAGGCATTCCTTTCTCAAAATAAACCTTTTCTACTGTGTATAGGCTGGGAAATTCACGGTCATTGGCTTTGATACTCTCTTTGAGTAACTCACTGTGTTGAGAGAGAAGTGTTGGTGGTCAGGCTGTCCTTGGACTTGAGTTTACTTAGTTTAAGCCACCTGGTCTCCCCTCTGTGGGATGTTCCAGCTCAGCACTGAGGCCTCTGCCCCCAGGCACCCAGGAGAAGAGGGGGCCTGTCGGTCTTAGCTTTACATGGAGAAGGTGTGCAGGGCTCATGATGGAGTGGCCACCTCAGTCTGAATCCTGGTAATTGTCCCTGTGTCATAGGATTGTCTTTGGGATAAAATGAATGAATACATTTAAAGTACTGAAAACAGTGCAGGCACTTAGCAAATGTCCCGTGAATGCTGGTTTGCTGTTGTCTTCACATCATCACCATTGTCACCATCACCACCATCATCACCATCATCACCATCATCACCATCACCACCACCATCATCATCACCATCATCATCATCACCATCACCATCATCATCATCACCATCACCATCACCACCACCATCATCACCATCATCATCACCACCACCACCATCACCATCATCACCATCACCACCACCACCATCATCATCATGATTTTCATGATGTATCACCTGGCATGGTGGTAGTATATAGAGGTTTAATGAGCTATGACTATCAGAAATGAAAGACAGAATAGGTGTTCTGGGAAATAATAAAGAAAATATTAGTACTATTACTTGATGCTATGCCCATCCCTATTTTACAGACAGCAAAGAAGCTGAAACACAGAGAGGCTGTATCACCTGCCCAGCATCACACAGAGGAGTCAGGATTCAAAGTTTGGAAATCTCGATCAAGCTCTGAACACTGGAAATGTTTAATTCCTGGAAGAAGGTTGGCTTTGTAGGGCCACTACAGGGGGCTCAAACACTCTCACAATGCTTTGGGTGAACGACTTTAAGTCATTTCCACATCAAAAGTCTATGATCTTATGGACACTGTTTATTCAGGGAACCAATTCCAAAACAGAGAGTGAGTTGGGTCAAATATTTTTGAAACCTGTTCATAGATTAGTAAACAAAGGCTAGGATGCTCTGGCGGAGAGATCTGACTATTAAAAAATAGTAAATGGGATTTAATGTTCAACATTGAAATGTTATCGGTGGCTTGGCCAACACTCCGCCCATCTGAGCTGCCCATAAAGTGGTTCCCAGAACGCACAGATGAGTGACTGTGGGCAATCATACTTCTAATGCCTGTCTAAATGTTTCTCATTTGATCCTTCTCTTATTGGAGCATTGAGAGGTGGGACGAGCTGAAGCTCCCTTTAGAGCAGCAAACCCCAGGAAAAAGACAAAGCAATTCTCAGCCCCGATTCGAGCTGAATCTTCCTTTCCCTCATTATAAAATACCTATTATCTCCCTTTATCACCAAGTAAGCAGCGTTATTTCAATTTAGCAGAGCATGAGAAATACACCACAATATAATAAAAGGACCAAGGATGCACTATTTAATGTCAGAATGACAGATGCTTCAATTAGGCAGACAGGATTATTTCTCCCCCAAATAGATAAAGATGATGTTTTTATAAGGTTGTGCTGTTTGTGTTTATGGTACAGTACTGTTACAAGCTTTCATTACAATATAAATTAAAATAAAAACTCCTATGTCACGGAAGCCAACCATCTTGCTAATAATAATTTTGCAACTCAGAACTGCAGCTTGTCAAAACCCCTGGTCCCCTCACCAGGGATGAGAGGTCTTCACACACCAGAGATGTTGTCAGATAACAAATCTTGCTCTGACATTCAGATGTCCTTTTCTAAGAGAGACAGAGGGCATGTTTTGAAGTTATCATTTGGGTAAAGCTCACAGAGATATTTTTGACAGGTGAAATGTTCTATTCTGTTTGGTCCAGATCTCAAGTCATTGGCCAAGAGGCGCACAGTAGGTGATTTTAAAGGCTGGGTGGAGTCCAGGGGACCAGTTGAGGAATGTGTGGCTTGCCTATCCTTTGCCCTGGGGACATGTGATCAGCTGCAGCTCTGCCCACTCTGGGGACTATTCTCATGTGGCAGCTTGAGGGTTACAGAGTTTCTTTAGTATCCTCTGACCCATTGAGTGATTTTCTCAGTCGACCCGTGTCACCATGAGAGAAATACTGTTACGGTGACAGTCACGCATTCGGTTTCTAAAGCTCCGTTTCCAATTGCCCCTCTTTCCCCCACGTGAGCGTTTTGCATTCTCCAAACATGATAAGAATACATCATTTCTTACAATTGGAAAAATGCATCAGCCCTGTAGAAACATTTGGAATTTTACAGCCACATGTCTGGTTCCAGGAACACGATGGACTGAGACAGCATGGAGCTTCCACTACTAAAAATGCATAGAAATACCAGATGAACTATAACACTTCAAAAAATATACAGTGGCACATGCGCGCATGTGCCCGCGAACACACACACACACACACACACACACACACGCAAGGAATGCCCCAGGACCAAAAATTAACAGGGGACTGGAAGTGTTTGAGTTACAGCTGCCTTAAGTAGAGTTGTTGTGAGCCCGGAAGCCAGGGTTTGGGGTTGTAATGTGTATCCAGAGACTGTTGTGAGGCCTTGGCCCAGCTGGCGTGGGGGGTGGGGGAGTGGGGGGTATTGAAAACTGGAAACTCCAAGCCTGTTTCCCTTATGAATTTGAAATTTATACTGCCAACACAATTCTTCATTTTTTTTTAAAAAAGTATCTGTAACAGAAATGGTATATTCCATGGGAATCTCATGAGTCTCAAATTCAGAAAGTTTTCCTGTAGAGTTTTATTTTTGTTTTTGTTTTAGGGCATCTGCTTCTGTCATGAGCAGAGGGGTATTTCCGACTTGGGACCTGTTCCTTAGCTTGAGATTTACTGGCTTCCTCAAGGGTCCTCCCTTCAGCCCCGGCATAAACTCAGCTTCCTGCGAGGGCAGGGGCCATGTCTGGTCTCACCTGGGGCCCTGTGCTCAGCTCAGAGCCCGACAGCCGACACCTGTCCCAGGTGTTGGGTGGCCTCTGCTGAGTAGGACGTGAAGGACCCTAATTTCACTTCTGGGATCTACCCCAAGGTTTAAACAAGAACTCACTTTTACTGTGTTAAAACAACTTGAGGAAAGAAATGCAGCAGACAATACCTTTCATCCAGATAAATTTTTTTTAAAAAAAGTAATAGCTGTTTGAAGACATTTCCCCTCTGTGCCATGCGCCTGCCTCTTCCTCCTCTGTGTCCGCTGTGTCCTGACACGGAAGGTGGGGCTGTTGCTCTTAAACAAAGGACTTTTAATAAAGAAGATTTATCATTCCAAGGACTTCTGTTCCAACTGTCAGGCCCACCACAGAGGCGAGAGAGGTGGTTCGGGGCTTCTACGGCTCTCGTTTCACACGAGATACCAGGAGGTCGTTAGAACCGTGGGCAAGAAGACAACAGAGCAAGACGCCCCGAGGAGGGAGGGGAGAGAAGGGGTGGGTTTAGCCCTCAAAGTCACCAGGCCTCCACGGGGAACAAAGCTGCGGTCCTGAGCCTCACCTGCCTCCGGGGCCGCAGCCGGGGCAGACGGGTGGAGCAGCCGGTGCGGAATCTCTCCCCGCCGCCCTGTCCTTTTCGTGGAAAGTGGTTTATTCCACTAAGTGGCATCCTCTTTCCCTCGTCTGGACATGAGGTGCCACGCGCAGTGCAGTATTCCTCATTCGACCAGCCGTGTGCATAGAGGAAGAAACCACAGGTGCCCAGAGGTGTCTGGCGACTTGCCCCAGGTCTCCCAGCTACCACACGGCAGGGTGGGATTGGGCTCTGGCTCCGTCTGAGGACTTGGTGCTGGCGACTGAGGGGACGGTCACTGCCTGGGCCTTGGAATGTTCCCTAAAGGTCCCCTCTTAATCCCCTTCGTATTTCCCACGTCCAGGGAGTCGTCTGGCTACATACCCCATCCGAATGGAGACCAGGGCATTCCAGAGAGAAGACACAAACAGAGGCCCCCGCCAGGCGGTGCGCGCGCCGTCTAAGCAGGAGGGCGATTCTGTGCTCAGGTGTGAGCTGTGCAAGTTGGGGGCAGCTCTGCCCTCTGCCTGGCATAGCCCTGTCACCTCTGACAGAATCCCAGCCCTGACCTGGCACAGTCCTGCACCATCTACCAAGTGGCAAACAAAGCCCCAAACTACCTCAATTTACCCGGGGCTGAGGGGGTTGCCGGGACACAGGGCTTTTTGTGTTAAAACTGGGAAAATCCTGGGCAAGGTGGGATGAGCTGGTCATCGTAGCAATGACTGCAGAGGGCAAAGGCTGCGGAGTGCAGCCTGGGGTCACATGGGTCACGTGGGACCAGAGGATGGGGCGGAGCATCCTGCGTGGGTGGTGGGGGTAAGGGGGGGTCAGAGAGACACGGGTATTTATAGGGCCTTGGAATTGGGCCAATCTGATCTTATGGAACCCATATAAAGCTGGGCCAGCCTCGCCTCACCTCAAAGCTGACTGTGCACGCAGAGGAGCGTCACAGTGTTGCTGAAGCATGTCGGTGGGTACCAGACGCCCTTCTAACACACCGAAAGCTGCTTAAAAATTGCTTCTATCCCTTGCTAGCTTCTCACGCCCGTGGGTGCTGCTCATCGTAATTCTTCCTCTCCATCTCCCTCTTCTGCACTGACCTGTCCACCCGGGGGGCGGCATGGCTCCTCTTGGCCCAGGGGAGCTCTCCAGTGATGTGTATCAACTCGACTTGCACTTGAAAAGATCAATATGGCTCCAGGAGAAAGATCAGTGAATCCGGAGTCGGGTTCCCTACATGGATCCTGAGGGAGGATCGGGGCTTGCCCACGGTGGTTCAACTAGAAGGGGAAGCACCAGCACCTGCTGTCTCCATTCTGCAGGACAGAAGCCACCACCCACCCCGTGTAGCAGCCCAGACTGGGGGGAATTATGTGAATAACCTAAGCACAGAGTCTGGTTGTTTGTAAAGGCCTAGGTACAGGGAGACTGAGCTCTTCCTACCTGGGAGGGTGCCTGCCAATGTTGCTCGGGTGAGGTTTGTAAAAGGGCAGCGACCTTCCCCAGGGTGTGGGAAGAGCACCAATTAACGCCCTCACCCCACAGGCCTGTCCTCTTCCTGTCTCCCTTGTCACCAGAGCTGACGGGCCCTGAGAACTGCAATGGGCAGGTGCAGGTGGAGCCCTGGACGGCTAAGCAGACACACTCTCACGGAACCTTCTATCCCATATGGACACTTGTCTCCTCGAACCCCATTAGCTCCCAATCTGCACATGACACTGGAGCACGGAGCGGAGGGAGAGGGCTGCCGTGACACGCTGATGGCTCCGTCTCAGCCCTGCCCTGCAGGAGTGGTGGTGGGAGGGGCTGGCGTGGAGCCACCGGGTGAAGATACAACCTGGAGTGTCCCCACTCCATGAGGGGGTCTCCTCGGTGATCCCAGGGGTGCAGTCACTGGCCAAGGGTGCTCCTGAGTCTGGGGCCCGGGCAGTGGTGGCAGATGGGTGGAAAGACATCAGACTAGCACCAGGATGGCCCGCAGTCCCCAGCGGTTGGCCGGCAGGGCCGAGCCTGCAGCCTGGTGAGGAGCAGAGGTGGCGACCGGGACCCGAGGCCTCTGTTATGCCCCAGGAGGCAGCAGGTGGGCTGGTCCCCTGCACAGTCAGAGGCCTCACAGCACGGGCTGGGAGGGTCTCAGAGATCTCCAGGACCTGGGACCCCAGTGCCATCCTTGCTACCCAGACACTGTGAAACAGCTCTTTGCCCTAGCAGTTACTTAAACTGCAATTTGCCCTGCAAAGATTGTTGTTTAGGAGCATTTTTGTTTAGCTATGTTTGCCTACGAATCAAATCTAACGGTATTTCATTTAATTTCCCTCTCCCAAATAGCACGATGCTTAGTGTAAACCAATTACTACAATTTTGCTTTCTAAGAAATCAGGAAATGTAATCAAGGAGATGCAATTTGTTTGCTTTTCATGAAATATTACTGTGCGGCAGCAAGAGCAGTGGCAGGAGGTGGCCTTCGAGGGATCAGAACTTGTGTGTGTGCGCGTGTGTGTGATGCCTGTGTGTGGGTGTGCGTGGAGATGTGAGTCTCCGTGGGTGTGTCTGTGTGTGAGATGTGTGCGTTTATCCAGAAAGCTGCACACAGGCCCAGCTTGCCGTCCGCTGACGCCGACACTGAGATATAAAGTGTTTCACAGAAGGCTGATGGGACAGACCTTCACTCAGAGCCAGGCGGGGCTGACAGAGGCGAGTGGCAGAGATGAGCTTCTGGGCAACTGCCTGCCTTGGAAGTTGGCTGGGCACAATAATAGGCATCTTATTTTGCATCTCCTTTTTTATTTCATAATTACGCTCCCTGGGGAGGGAGGAGAGCATTGTGACACGGAGCTCACCTGAGAGTGCTGTCAGAGCAGAGCTCAGGCTGCAGAGACCGTAAGAGGAGGCTCCGTCCCCGACGCCCCACGGGCCAGAGGAGCCCCCAACACACCCTCTGCTCCCACGGCCAGGGCCCAGGGGACGTCCTGGCACACTGGGTGGACACTCTTTTCAGCAAATCGTTCCCTCCGCACCCCCAGATCCTCCGCTCTGACTGTCGCTTACCTGGTTTTTCTGCAGGATGGACAGGAATGAGGTCCTAGGAGGGGTTTGCTCCTAGCAGTTCTCACCGGTCCCCCTGCCGTGGGCTCTGACCAGGAAGCAATTCCCTTTGATCTCTTTCCTTTCTTTCCAAATCCCCTATAACCACCTGGCATGTGGCCTCCCCCTGGCAGGCAGCAGGAGTGGGTGCTCAGAGACCAGCCTGGAGCAGCAGGTGGCTACCTGGCCCTCACCTGGGGCGGTCACAGGTGTTTGCACCAAGCCACGAGCTCTGGAAGTACAAGGTCCTCTCTGCGGAGATCACTATTGTTAATCGCCAGGGGGTCGGGGCAGGCCCTCAACTTTTCTCTCCTTAACTCGCTATTTTAATGGAGGTAAAATTCATATAACATACAATTAACCAATTTATTTTTAAAAATGTTTATTTTCTTCTTATTTATTTTTTAATTGACAAACAAAAATTGTATATATTTATAGTGTACGACATGATGTTTGCTATCTGCCTACGCGGTGGAATGGCTAAGCCAAGCGAATTAACATACGCATTACCAATTAACCGTGTTAAAGTGCATGATTCAGTGGCATTTAGTGCATTCATGCTGCTATGCAACTGTCAGCTCTCTTTAGTTTCAAACCTTTCATCACCCCAGAAGAGACCCCAGACCCAGTCATTCCTTAACTCTTCAAGGCCTGGATTCTTTCCTTTAAACACGGAGAAGAATGGGTTTTGCTTACACATTCCTTTATACTTTGCATCATAAGCACTTTACACACGGCCTGATTGCTCTTGCTCCAGTTTTGAGGGCACCTTGTTAGAACCTCGCCCCCAGCCTTGGATTTTCTGCTGAAATCTGGGGGCTCCAAGGTGGAGACTTCCCGGGACCCGGTGTCCAGCCTGCCAGGGGAGCTCACAGGCACACGTGGGGCCATGTCTTCCTTCAGGATGGCAGTTGAGCTCTGTGGGCGCAGCAGAAAATGGGGCATAACAGCTAATTCTTTACAGTGATTTTCACGACTATTGAAGAATGGGTCTCACCCCGCTGAGTGCCAGGAATATGCTGGACAATTAACAAGTCGCTGTGCTGGAGGATTCCATGAAAAAGCCCGTGATACCTAGTGGACTGTGGGTGCGCTCACGTGTTAGTCTCCCCTCCCCTGCTGGGGGTGGCGCAGGCATGGGGGGGCTTCCTTTCTTGGTCCTGGCCACCCCTGACGAGAATGCAGTGGCCTTTGTCTAAGACCAGCAGCTTTCCCTTCTTTACAGATGCCTGCAACGTCAGAAATCCCCAGCCTGGCCCGGCTCCCTCTCCCCCCCCAGGCCCCAGCATCTTGACACGCGCTCTCACATCACCTGTGGAGTGCTTCAGAAAGGACCCCGAAACTGGAGCCAGAAAGACTCTCTTCTGAGCTCCTTGGTGTCCTCCCTGCCCCTGCATGCCAGGAAAGCCCAACCCAGCGGCCCCAGCAGCAAGCCCCCCAGCTGCAGGTGCGTGAGCAGAAATGGTGTGTGGGGGGTGGGTGAGGCAGAGCCCAAGCTGCAGGGGCCTGGCTGGGCCCAGTGTCCTGGCTGGGAAAGGACGGCTGGGGTTTGCCTGAGAGGGGCTGGAGAATCAGGCACCTGTGCTAGAGGGGCAGAGGGGCTCCAACGTCTGCCCCCCATGTGGTCACTGTGCTGCCTGGGGTAGGCGTTCCCTCTGATTGCCTTCCTTCGCCCCTCCCTCCCTTTCTCTCCCCTTCCGAACAGCTGCCCCAGGGCCCCACTCTGGGGCCAGAGAGAACGGCCGACATTCCCAGGACCCTCCGGAGGGTGGGAGGCAGGGCCTCTCTCTCACTCGGCTCCCAGGGATCCGTGAGTGTGAAGGGAGGTGACCGGAGCCCTGCTCTGGGGCTGGGGAGGCAGGCTTGGGGACCAGGAGGTGGAGGACTACTCAGGAATGATCTAGAAGGAAAAAGAGACCACCTCCCAATGCCAACACGCCCCTCTAGATGCGGTTTTGTTTCTGCTGTTCCCCCAACTTCAATATTGGAGTAGCCTGAGTGTCCCCCACCCCACCCCAAGAGTCCCAAGTACTGACTGCTCCAGCTGGTGTCTTGCTGCGGGTCTGGTTCCCCAGCGTGTCCTCCCCGCAGCTGCTCTCAGGGTCCCTGCAGGAGGTTGGAGCGCCTGACACAGCAGCCCACTGCACTGGACAGAGAAGGCACCATGGTCCCCAGGACGGAGGATGATGTCCATGGAGCTCTGGGCCAGAAGCCATACTGGGTGACCCAAGGAGGTGTCCCAGACACTGGTGGCTGGTCACTGTCTCAGTCAGTCCAGGCTGCTGTGACAGAATACAGACTGGGGCGCTCACACAACAGACATTCCTTTCTCACAGTTCTGGAGGCTGGAAGTCCAAGACTGGGGTGCTGGCAGGGTCGGGCTCTGGTGAGGGCAGATGACTCGGCCTCCCAGAATGTTAGGATTATAGGCATGAGCCACCGCACCTCCTTATATTATTTTTTTTAAAAACTAATATATAATTAGTAAAGCCAGCTCAACTTTCCATCCTGGAATTCAGGGTCAAAGGTCAGCTGGAAGGAGTCCGTGGAAACAGCCTCCAGAGCTTTAGCCCAGGGATGGGACCCCTGATCCTAACCCCCTCCAGGAACTGGGGAGAAGAGGGGCCTCTCTTGCTCCAGGCTGTGGGGGTGCCACGCCAGGCCGTGTCCTGTCCCCAGGGCCGGGAATGGAGCTGACTCTGGCATGTTTCAGGTGGGGCTCCTTGGACTACTCATGTTAAAAAATATTTATAGAAGGGAAGTTTTCCCTCTGAATGCCATGCTCAGCCTCCATCGTTCAGAGAGAGAGGAAAGGCTGGAGGCAGGCTGGGACCAGGAGTAACACAAAACGAGCTCGCCGTTTTGGTTTTGAGTGGGGGGTCCCCCGACCTCGGTGGGACTTCTCCACGACACCCAGGACAGAACCTAGAACGCGGAGTTTCCAGCCTGTACTACTTTGCTAGGGCTGCCATGCAAAGTACCAACACCTGGGTGGCTTAAAATGACAGGAATCTGTTCTTTCATGGCTCTGGAGGCCAGAAGTCTGAGATCAAGGTGTCGGCAGGGCTGGTTCCCTCTGAGGTTCCGGGGAGAACCCTCCTTGCCTCGTCCTGCCTTCCGGTGTTGCTGGCCGTCTGCGGTGCTCCTTGGCGTGTAGCTGCATCGCTCTAGTCACGTGGCTGCTTCTCCTCGTGTCTTCGCACTGCCTTCCCCGTGTGCATGTCTGTGCCAAATTTCTCCTGCTCATGACACCCACGTGTTGGATTAGAGCCACCCTAAGGAATTCATTTTAACTTGATTACCTCTGTAAAGACCCTATTCCCAAACAAGGTCACATTCTGGGGTGCTAAGGATTTGAACTCCAACTTACCTTTAATGGGGGGGCACAATTAAGCTCACAGCGGGGCCTGTTTCCTAGAGGTGTGCTGGGATAGGTGAAGTCCTGAGCCAGGACCTCCGGACAGAGAAGGACACGCGAGAGGGAGGTGAGAGCCAGGAGGGCGGGGATGGTGCAGGACACCAGTGATGACCAGGACAAGGATGAGCCCAGTGGAGACATCCTTCCCATCTCCCCCTGGGTGGGGAGGGACAGTTCCTCAGGAAGCAAAGTTCTCCGTGGTCCATTCTGACTGGGTTTCCCCCGGCTGGCTCACCAATAGCAGCATGACTCGGTGAGGGAATTGTAGACATAATTGTGAATCTGTTGATGGTGCAGCTCGCACCAGAGGTGTGCTTCTAACAGCATCGCCAGAACCACTGGGCTCTGCGGCATCTGCTTCTCTTCTCTCCTCCCTGCGGGGCTTGGACACTCACCCCTCTGTCCCAGCAGGGACATGACCCGAGGCTCTTCCCTTCTCGTCCTGCTTTCCCTGCAATGCACCAATGTGGGAGGTGCTCTTTCTGCTTGTTGTATTTTGGGACGTTTATAGACGATTTTAAATGCCTTGACTTGGGGTTTGGTGTCAGGACAGTTAAGTTGAGCTCTGGTGTCACAGTTTGTTTGAAAATCCTCGTGGCTTTACATGACTTCGCCGCAACCTGGTTGTGAGTAGCCGACTGTCTTTCTAGGGGTTTGGGGGCCAGACAGACTGCACCCTGGGAAGGAGCTCACTGAGAAGGGGTGGCTGCCTGTCTGCAGGGGTGGGGTCCCAGGCGGGACACCCCTGGACATTCACAACTAGAGATGTCACATGTGGACGCTTCCCTCCGTGTGTTGGTGGACACTGCTTCTCCAGAAGGCGGACGTTAGGGTCTGGATCACACATCAGTGGGGATGAGAAAAGCAAGAGGCTTTTCTAGTCTCAGCCCCTGCTCTGAGCTGAGGGCCACTGGCTTCCGTAGTCTCCCCAACCCGTGCCCCACACAACCAAAAAGTCACCAGAAGGGCTCTGGCTTCTGACCCTTCTGTGCCTTCATGTTCTCACCCTGCCTTCCGGGAAGCTGCCAATTCACAGCTCAGTCTGAGGGGCAAAGGGACTCTCCTCCAAAAGCCAGCAAACTGCCCTGTTCCCACGCCGATGCCAGGAAGAGCTACCTGCGGAGTGGCCCTGCCTCTCCAGGGCGGCCCCTGCAAGCACAGCCACAGCTGCTCGTCCAGTCCGTGCTCTGGTCTCCCCCCTTCAGCTCTAGAGAATCATTTTCTTCTTGTTCAGCCAGTGCCTGCAACTTCTAGTTCCTTCCTCTCTGACCATTTAAAATATCTCCGATTGTATAACCCAGCAAGAGGGTGGAGGGGCTCGTCACTGAGAACCAGAGATTAGAGGGACAGGGTACCCAAGGAAAAGAAGGGCTATTTTTTTTCCAACAGGACCTTGAAACTCTTTGCTTATAACAAGAGGAAACCGTTTGCCATTCTTGTATTTCTCACAGGTCGTCTCAAAGCCTCCACTCTGGGACCCTCGAAGCCTGGCCCCAGGAGTAAGGGTGTCCCCCAAGGAGTGGGGGGAGAGTGGGCGGGGAGAGCTGGGGTTTAATGAGAACTTGACTTTGGCTGCAGCAGCAGGGACTCCAGGGCCGGAGGCTTTTCAAGGAAAGGGGGTGACTCTGATTTCCTGGGGGGATGTGCCTTCTCCCGAGGGGCGTCAGGGTTCCGAGGCTGACCTCAGAGCAGTTCTGAGTGGAGTGGGCCCTGGGTGCGGGTGGCCTAGGCGTCGTGGGGGGCAGGGGTCGGGGCGTGCAGGGCATGGACAGGGGCTCAGCCTTGGGGCCAGCTGGGCTTGAGTTCTGGGACCAGTGGCCACAGACGCCAAAGGTCACTTCTGCCCTACACAGGGTCTTGCTGGTGCCAGCTGGGTCCACACAGAAGCCTCTAGAGGGACAGGTGGGGGGTGGTTGAGGTAGGGGTGTGCTGATCTCAGGAGGGTGAGTCCAGACTCCCATTTTTCAAAAGAGAGAGAGAAAGAGAGATTTTAAGGAACCGATTTATACAATTATGGGGCTGGAAAGTCTGAAATCCGCCCGGCAGGTAGGCAGGCTGGAGACCCAGGGGAGAGTCCATGTTGCAGTCTTGAGTCCAGAATCTGCAGGCTGGAGGCAGAACTCCCCCCTCGGTCTTTTCTCTTACAGCCTTCAACTGATTAGACGAGGCCCACCCACATTATGGAAGGCAGTCTACTTTACCCAAAGTCTACAGATTTAACTGTTCAGCTTATCTAAAAAATACCTCCACAGTGACAGCTAGACTTTTGTTTGACTGAACAGCTGGGCACCATGGTCTAGCCAAGTTGATCACAAGATTAACTATCACAGCTCTCCTGAACAGCTTAGATACCGCCAGGGGAGCCTCTATTGGGAAAGTGTCTCTCTCTCCTCCACTGCCCTGGGTGTTGTTATGTCTGGATCCTGGGTAGGGAGCACCCCAGGGGGAGCAGAACAAACCGAGGGACCTCGGTTGAACCTGGTATTGAGCAGCAGCAGGAGCCCCGCCTGCCCCGGGACAGCTGAGCCGGGATCCGTGCAGCGTTGCTCTCCCTTGTCACTGACGAGGAGCTGGAACTGGACCTCTGCCTGAAATAGTCTGGGAACAGGCTGCACATGTTTCCCCACCTGCAAAATGGACCAGAGGATGCACCTGGCTGGGGCTGGTGGGGGGGCGGTCACCAACTTGAGAAGGCCCAGGTTCCAGGCTGCTGGTGTCCCATCCGTCACCACTGAGCAGCATGAGTGTGGGGTCCAGGGGGACAGTGGGCCATAGGGGAGGGGACACTCTCCATCCCCGCCTCCAGGAAGCTCCATCTGGGATGACTGGGCCGCACCGTGGGTCTATTGTAAGTGTGTAATTTAGGGCAAACTTTGTCAAATAACAGAGAGAAAAAAACTCTACATATGTGTGTGTATATATTTCAGGCACGCTTGAGATAATGCTTGATGACAGTAAACTTTATTCAGACGGCAGTTTGCCTCATATCTCAGTTCCGTCTCTGTCTCCAGCCACTCCAAGCAGCTCAGAAGACTTAGAGGGAAATGGCACCGTTGAAGAGGAAGGAGCTTCTGCGTCAGCACTGCTTCTTAGTCCTGGGCCATGGGCTGCCCATCAGCTTCCCGAATAATCCAGGTGAAGATCAGATAATGCAGACGGCAGCTGTCCTCGATGCCTGGCTCTCTGTCTCTCTGTCTCTATCTGTCTGTCTGTCTCTCTGTCCCCGCCCTGTGCCCTTGAGCCCTGGACCTACCTTTGAAATAGGGAGTGGGGTGACCCAGGGACACTAGCCCAGCAAAGAGCAGAGAGAGCAGAGACAGGAACACAGCTGCCATCCTGAACGCTCGACAAGAGGAAGAGGGACGGAGCTTGCGCCGTGTCTTCCAAGAAGACAGAACTAATGCCGGAGTCTGTGAATGTTGAGACTGATCACAAAGCATCCCCAAAAGCTTACTGATCTGAGCTGGAGTCGGGCTGTGTGATGGGCTGGGCTGTGGAACCCTGTTGCTCCCTAAGCCTCAATTTCCTCATCTGTGGAATGGGGACGATGACATTGAGTTGTGAGTTTTAAAGCAGATGATGATCTGAAGCCTTCAGCTCAGTCCTGGGAACAAGGTCAGAGACGAGGACCCTCATTACTTCTCAGCCCCAAGTTTCTGTCTGTTAAACGGAGACACTGTATCCATGGGACGGGGCTGTGAGGAGGGAAAATAGGAAACACGCTTCATGAAGGGTACGGATAACTGACTAGTCTTAATTACCTGTTCAGCTCATTGTGAGGATGAATCTTCTAACCCTCAGAACCACTGCACCTGAACAAGCACCTCGGGGAGTGGTGGGTCTCCGCGCCGCAGGTGCCCAGCCACCTGGGCACAGTCGTGAGGCAGCGGAACGTTCATGTCCCTCCAGCACCAGGGGTGCTGTGCTGGGGCAGTTTCCCACCTTATGACCTGTCCTCAAATCATGACCTTCCGCTGCTGATAGGACACACGAACTCAGATTGGGGCTTTTCATCTTCAACCACACTTTGAAGCACACAGTATGATGTCCAAGGGAAATGTCACTCCTTCATGTCACTCCTTCCAAGGGTATCAGGGGATCCTAGAGACGTGGGCATCTTAACCTATGGGAGGACTGGAGTCCTGGGCACCCTGGCAGTGTGGGAGTGACCTCCTCTCTCCCAAGAGCAGTGGGACCTGCTCTGTGGCCCTGGTTGTGGGGCGGAGAGAGGCAAAACTACAAAGAAAAGGCACCACACGTAAAAACAAAACAAAATGGGAACCGCTGTGTCACTGAGCAGCGCTGTTCCTGTCCCTTGTCTTGAAGCAAGGGAGACAGAAACCGAGGCTTGTCTTTCTGTCTTCACTGTTTCCTCCTCGGCATCTTCAGGAAGGTAGAGCGTGCACGCACGGGTGTGCAGACGCACCCCCAAATTCCCGCAGGGAGGGCTCAGACATGAAGGGCGGGCGGTCACTAGTTTCTGTAGGAAAACAAATGGATTTTGGCATCCTGGCAGCCTCTGGCTTCCTGCGGCCTTGCCTGGCTTTTCCTGCCCTTTCCTCAGAGAGTTTTCACACTTCCCAGCAGGGCGTCTTTCCTGCCCTTCCTGATGTTTCTAAGAAGGTTGACACCAGCCTCGGGCCCTGGAGTCCTGCCTTTCTCTGCTGTCTGCTTCTTAGAAACATCACAGAACCAAGAGGGCCCCCTCTTGCAAGGGCATTGCCTCTTGCCTGCTTTCTTTGCCAACTGCTAAGGTTTGGAAGCTACGTACTCACCTGCCAGTCACCTCTGCTTGGATTTCCCTAGGCACCTCAGAGGTGACCCATCCTAGTCAAACTGATTTTGTTCTCCTGCACCTGTGCCTCCCCGGGGGTGGCCAGCTCGGGGACCGGGGCCGTGGATCCAGTGTGCTTGGTTAAGCTTCCCACTGGGGCGTCCTGGAGTCCAGCCTTTCCCCACCACTGCGGATTCTGGGAGTCTGTGATTCTGCGTCTTCAACACATTCCAAGAGCATTCACTTCTCTTCCCTGCCCATCTCACCATCCTCACTTGACACCCGCCCTACCTCCTTTGCACTTGTGAGTAAGATCCTAGCTCTGCTGCCCCTGCTTCCCCTCCAAGCCACCCTTTACTCCGAAGCCACAGACATCTTTCAAAAGGACACGCTTTATCATGCCACGCCGCCACTTAACTCCCTTTCAGAGACCCCACTGACTGCAGGCAGCGGTCCAAACCCCCACAGCCACCTGCGGCCCCCACCAGGCCCCACCCACACTGCCCCCCCCACCCGCCCTCCACACGGCCACGTCCCAAGCCCCTAGTCCAGTGCAGCGCAGGCCCCGCCTCCAGGCCCCGCCCCACAGCCCACAGCCCTGAGCTCAGTTCTGCAAACGCTGTGTGTTCTCTCTTGCTTCAGGGTCAGCACTTGGGATGCCTTTTGAACCCCTGTAACGCCAAGACAACGCCATTTTGGACACCCATCCACCATGCTGATTTCTGATTAACCCCAGTTCCAGGAATGCCTCTAAACCTTCTACTTTATCTACTGTCGCTGTAAATTCTGCCCTTAGGTCAAGACAACCTTGATGTCATCCACTGTCCTGAAGCACGTGCGCCCTTTCCCTGTGGTATGCAAGCCCTGGGCCTGGGGTAACTGTGGGACCCACGGTCTTGCCACTGCCTGAGACTTGGCTTCTGTTCCTAAGTCCCTGTTGAATGTTTCTTTCTGAGAAACTGGGCTTGTGAGCCTCTTTCTTCAGCCTCTCTGCTCCCTTGGCCCCTGGGTAGGTTTGCATACACCTCACTGTGGAGCAACCCCTCTCTTCCCTACCCCCCCAAACCAAGTCCGCAGACCCTGCATCTGTCTGTGACCCCACTGGGCCACCTCCCTGACCCCTAAGTCCTGGAAGATGCTGTCCTGTGAGCTCTGCAGGCAGAGCCTCTTTCCTGCCCCTGAGTGCTCCCTCGAGCTCCTGCCCCTACCAGGCCACCTCTGAGGTCCTCCGGCCATTTGTGCCCTCCATGTTTGCAGGTCATCCTGGTGGGTGGCATCGGGTTTTGCAAGTACAGCCCACCCTGCTGGAAAAGGCACCTTAAGACCTATGGCGACTCCCAGGCTGCCCCTCTCTGGAGTAGTGATTCATTTACATAAATCTCCCAAGTCTAGGAACTTTCTCTGAAAGTTTGTGCATCAGATTCAATCCAGACTGATTCTGTAAGTCCATTTCCTTCAAAACAAACCAAAACCCAACCCTTCCAGATGTCATGGGGACAGACCAGCCCACTTCCCTCTTCTCATGCCCCGATAGGAGGTCTTCCCAGAAGATTATCTGTGGTTAAGTCCCATGTCCCTCACAAACTGACTTTTTAGTGAAGTTAAATGTGCTCTTGCTTCTCCATCGCACCGTCCCAGAGGCGGGAGATGCCGCCCCTGAGCCCACATGACTGCCAGCCCCTCCTCGGGCAGAACATCACGAACCCTCCACGTTTCTGCAGGTGTTGATGTTTTCTCTTTAATACGTTTCAAGACCAATTAGCTCTAGTCAAGGAAGAGTCAACGAAAGCCTGTCTTTACCCTGGAATTTCCGGTTGAATGGTTCTTTGGCCAAGAGCTCTTTCTGAATGCAGAGTGCCTGTGTCAACCCTGGAGGTTCAGGAAGGGTTCCTATCTGAAACCCTGCACAGGCAGGCCCAGCCAGTGCTCTGTTCCCCTTTTTGGGCCAATGTTCCTCCCCTCTCTGTCCTTTAAAGACCCTGCCTATGCCTGGTGAGGGCCGTTGCACAGGTTGGGCACTGCACCACGTGGCCTGGCTGATTCTAGCCCTCCTTCCCTTGCTCAGCTTTGGGTTCTGGCAGCAGCTGTCTGCCCAGAGGAGGGCACTCTTTTCTCAGTGGTACAAATGCCCCATATGGACCACCTGTACCCCACCCACACCCCCAAGATGCCCTGAGTGCCCAGTTGATGGTGAATGGTGTGAAGTCACCAGCCCAGCTCTGCCCCCCACTTCAGGTATCTGTTTTTGCTGCTATCTTGGTCATTCTCTGCCCCTCCGGTCTGGGCCCGACCACATTTTCTGCCTCCCACTTTGGTTCCCCTTTCTCTATAAGACTCTCTCCTCCCTGCCCCATCCTGGTGATTCCTCTGGGCACCCTCCCTCTTCCTGAGGTCCCAGCCTCCCTGGGCTCTTCCATACATTCCACCTGGGAGCCCCACTGGAAGGCTGCCAGCTTCTGCCCCATCCTCCTCTCCCCACCCCTTAACGCCCCAGAAATCACCACTTTCTGCAGGTAAATCACAGCATTAAAATTAAGCAAGTTGTCCCCACGCTGCCAGCCTGTGAACTGCTGCTGTCACACTGAGTCTATTAAGCTTGGTGTTATTCAAGGAGCTGGTGGTGCCGATGCACTCAGTGGGGTTTGTAGTCATGATTCGGGCGGGGGGCGAGGGGGGAAGATGACAGGGTGGGGCTGGGGACGGCAGCATTTCCTGCCTCCGAGATGGAGAAACCAACCTTGAAGGGGCTCCGGGGCTGGAACCTGCCAGGGAGCCTGAGCCAGGGGCCCCGAGCCAGAGGCCCCGTCGTTAGCTTTCCTTTGCCAGCCCAGAAGCAGCACTGTGATGTTTCCTGTCTCCCACCCGGCTCTTTAGTCACCACCCTCTTTTGGAGAGCCCCTCTCCGTCACATCCCTGCAGTGTGCAAAGCCAGTACTCTGCCCCCTCCGGAGATCTGCAGGGACTGTGGGGTGCACTGGCCACACCGGCCCTGTCCTTTCGGTCAGGGAAGTTTGAGGCCTCTGGGTTTGGGTCCCAGCCCTGCCACTTACTGGCCGTACGGATCTGGGCAAATCACTTTCCAGAATCTCATTGCCTCATCCACGTCCAACAATGGGCAATGCTATTACTGTGCAAGTTTCAGAGGATTCACTGAGGCAGTAAGTGGCACACAGCCGTTAGCTGTTATTATTTTTACTACGATGTTTTTATAAACACACAATTACCAAAAAGCTCCACGAGCTCGTTTTCAGTCCCAAGAAAACCTGACATCAAAGAGCCTGTCAGTGGCAGACACCGTGAGACATGACAGATGACAGCTTGACACTGCAGAAGAAACAAAAATGATTTGACAGTAGCCCCCAAACTAGTGCATGTGCAGAGAACTTCACCCATTTTTAAAAAGGCTCAGTTACTTTCCTGGGTTGGAAAGGCAGGGAAGTGGGCCATTTGTTTCAGAGTGGTTCCATCCACATAGGACAGATGATGTTTGGGGAACTGAAGCACGGTGGCTGATTCTCTCATGGGGTAGGTACACACCCTGCTCCTTTGCAGTGGGCCTCTGCATTTGTCCTTTGACCTACTAGCTCTGTGATCTTGGGCAACTTGCTTAACCTCTCTGAGCCCAAGTTTCTTCAGCAGTAAAACTGAGAAGATAACAGCCCTCTGTTAGTTTCCTAGGCTGTTGTAGTGAAGTACCACAAACTGGGTGGCTTAAAATGACAGGAATTTATGCTCTCATACTTCTGGAGGCCAGAATGCAGAAACTGAGGTGTCGGCAGGGCCGTGATCACTAAGAAACTTCTAGAAGAGGATCCTTTCTCGCTTCATCCAGGTTTTGGGGGCTCCAGGCACTCCCTGGCATGTGATAGCATCTTTCCAATCTCTGTCTCTGTGGTCACACAGATGTCTTTTCCCTGTGTGTCTGTCTCGCCTTATAAGGACACCAGTCATATTGGGTTAGGGCCCACCCAAAAACCTTATCCTAACTTGGTGACATCTGCAAAGACCCTCACTCCAAATAAGGTCACATTTACAGGTATTGGGGATTCGGGCTTCAACATATCTTTTTTGGGGTACACAATTCAACCCGTAACAAGCCTCTACTCCCTGGGGCTGCTGGGAGCATATGTAAGTTGGCCTATGCAAAGTGCATAGTGTGTGGGTCATAGCAACTACTCCACACATTTCAGCCATTACTGCGATGATTCACTATTATCATTATTATCTGCAGATACAGGAAGCGAAGACCTGGTCAGGAGGAAGAATGGGGAAAGGCTATTAAGGAGGGGCCACCTGAGCTCCTCAGTCCAGCACCAGTGGCTCCACACTCCTCTGCCCATGGGACCAGATCTGTGCCTTCTGGACAATTCCTGCAAGTGTCAAATTCACTTAGCCAAATTCGAAGAAGCGAGACACCAGCGTAGATTATACCCTGTTCACTTAACAAAACCATAGGTTCACCTGTTGAGTGTTGTGTTACGGGAGAGAAAAAGAACAGGTTACTTAGACATGGTCTTTGTGTCCCAAAAGCACATGTTCTCCTGAAGGAGCATGTATCTACCCACCTCCTGCAAGACACGCGGCCGTGTGAGGACAGCCTGCTCGAGGTGGGAACAGACTGCGGATCTTAGTGGGGTCACACCTGCCCAGCTTGGGGCTGGGTCCCATGCGGAAGGCAAAAGAAATATACAACATCCTTGCGAGCACTGATGTATTCATTCAACATTTACGAAGCCCCTGCTTACGCCAGTCCCAGGGCATGCAGTGACAGACAAGGCTCTACCAGGACAGTGGAGAGGCAGTAGGGTCGACCGAAGAAGCAGGCGCAGGAAGAGGCAGCTGTGCCGGCCGGGCTGGGTCTGGGACACAGCCAGGGAGAGGCCGTGCTGTCTCCCCTGGTCTGGAGGCCACGCCCTGGCCCTTGTGCCCAGAAGGGGACAGCAGCCCCTCTTTGTGCCGGCAGGTGGCCAGTAGGCCGTGGGCCACCATTTTTGTCAGTTCTTCGGGTTTGCCCAGGAACGTCTCCAGGCTTCCGAGATTGCGCCATTGAGTTAAACATCTTTAATCCAGCTCATTTCGCAGGCATTCATTTTAATCATGCAAAGGTCAGCTGTCACTGCACAAATGTTACACTTAATTTGTTTTCTTGATGTACGTAATATCGGTGATAATTTGGCCCAATTTTTCGCCATTTTCCAGTGGGGAGCTGCAGTGGGCAGGGTCATAGACAGCAGAGGTTGGGGCCTGCCTGGAAACCTGAACAGCAGAGGGGCTTGATTCGGGGCAGGGGGTGCCGATGGCATCGAACCCGAGAGTCTGTGGCTCTGGAGCAGCAGCACCTGGATCTGGGCTTGAGGCAAATTGCTGGGTTCTCCCAGGCACCGGCGCCCCCCTACAAATGCTTCCCGATGCTCCAGCATCCCTGGCCTGTCCTCCTGCAGGGCAGGGCTGTGTGATCCGATGGCTGTTCCTTCACCTGGGCAGAGACCAGAGACAAGAGCAGCTCAGGGAGGTAAGCTCGGCCTCCTCACCCCTGCCCGGCCCCCTTTTCCTCCCGTCTGTCCTGTCTCTTGTCGCTACTCATCTGCTGGAAGTTTCCAAGCTGCGACTTAAGCGGAGGCCTTGAGACCTCTGAGCAAGCGGTTCTACCTACCAAAGGTCTTTCTAAGCCGGCAGCGGATGCCCCGGGAGAGATCTCGGAAGCACGGCCACGTCGCTGCGGAGACGGAATTCGCCCCCCGGCCCGCGTTCTCGTGGAATTGCATCATTTACTCTATGTTCCTCGGACTCCACGGAGAAATAGGCTCACAGCAACAACTCTGCAGTCCTAAGTGCCGCGTGTCGCGTAACGGCCGTGCGCACACGGGTGGATCTGGCGCAGGGAGGACAGCATAGTGGTGGAAAGTGCTTTCTCCTCCTCATCAAGTGCCATGTGTCTTTCTGTGTACCCCCACTGGGTGGCCCCTCAAACCCAGCCTGTCCACAGTGCAGCTCACCTCCTGCCTGAACCCACTTCCCCGCTGCCCCCACCCCCGCTGCCCGAGTCCGCCCTCAGCCACGTGCTCGTCCACACTCTCTTCTCAGTGTCCCTGTCGGGGGGGCCTCCAGGCCCCCCCAATGCCCCCCGGCCCCCCCGCCCTTGTCCAGCACCACTCTTGGTGTCACTGCAGAAGCCGCCTGCATTTGTTGCCTGTACGTGGAGTTCATCCTTCACGGGTTGTTGGCGTGAGTGCTGGGTGAGCGTCCCACCCCCCAACCCAGGCCACCAGCCTGTGGCTGGAGGAGTCAGGGCTGCAGGTATTTGTCACTGTTTCCCCCTCGCGGGTCTCAGCACCTGCCACTGGCCCACACTCATACCTGAGCAGCTAGTGTGAACAGATGGACAGAGAAGTAACCCTTCTCCCTCTTGTGCCTGCATTACCTTTCTAAGGCAGAAACACCAAGTTGTTACTACTGCTGGCATGGCCATCACTCTTTCTGAGCTCCGGCTGGACCAGGCACTATGCTGGGCATTTCACCTGGATTATCTTTTTATGTATTTTTATTTTAGAGACACAGTCTCACTGTCACCCAGGCTAGAGTGCAGTGGCACAATTGTAGCTCACTGCAGCCTCCAACTCCTGGGCTCAAGTGATCCTCCTGCCTCAGCCTCCCCGGTAGCTGGGACTACAGGTGTGCGCCACTGTGCCAGGCTAATTTTTCTTATTTTTTGTAGAGATGGGGTCTTGCTATATTGCCCAGGCTGGGCTAGAACTCCTGGCCTCAAGTGATCCTCCTGCCTCAGCCTCCCAAAGTGCTGGGATTACAGGCGTGAAGCACCACGCCCAACCTCTAACTTTTTAAATCCCAACTTCTTAAATCTTGGGGGGTCGGTGTGGTGCTGCCCACTTTATGGAGAGGAAATCTGGACTCTTGAGAGGTGAAGCATTTGCTTCAGGTCACACAGCTCGTCGGTGTCTACTCTGGCCCAGGCTTGTGGACACGGGGCCTTCCCTGCCGGGTAAATCACAAGGACTCTTCTCCAAAGAGTGTCCGGCAGTCCTGCAGCAATGTGCCACCTGGAAGTCCAGCGACTCCAGCAGGGCGCTCGGCCTGGCTCGGACTGGCCTCCCCCTACTCCTGTCTTCCTCCCCCACCTCCACCAGGACCACCCCCCAGAACCCCCCCCAGCCATGGCTCCTTTCCGTGGCTCTCTCAGGCCACTGGGCTTTTCCCCACGATGCCGCCTCTCCCTGGAGCCCCTGTCCCCTCTCCATCCCCCCTTGACGGACTCCCACTCACCCGTGAGGCACAGCACTGGCGCCTCCGGCCAGGCTTCACGGACTGCCCGGGCAGAGCTGCCGGCCACTCTCTGGGTCCTGCCTCTTCTTGCTTCCACCTTCCAGACACCCTCGGGCCATTGCTTGGCAACCACTTTGCAGCAGGGTGTGGTTCTGCCCCTCTGTCCCCTCCCACAGCACCCAGCGCTGTTTCCAGCAGGTGTGAGGAGCTCAGGGAGTTCAGAGAATAAGCCAGCAGCTCACACGTCAGGGGACGTGCTAAGAGGTGCGGGCAGGATGTGACACCTGCAGTCCCAGAGAGATCACTTAGCGCAATTGTCCTGCTAGGCCAAAAATAACATCTCCTTCATCCCCACATAATGGGGTCACCTTTTAGTCATTGGGGAACAGAGCCAAGGGAAATGGCATTGGGCAGGATGCCCTGTCCTCACTGCCCTCTGCATGGCTCTCCCCTACCCCCTCAGCAGCGGTGGAATCCATCCCAGATGGAGCACTGCTCAATGCTGGGCAGCAAAGGGTAGGGTTAAGATAGCCTGGCTTCCCATCCCAGTGGGACTTGCTAGCTGTGTGACCTGGGGCAAGCTACCTAACCTCTCTGTGCCTCCTCTTCTTGGAGATTTGCCATAGACATTAGTACATCAAAGGCTCAGGTTAAGCTTGAACTAAAAAAACTTGTTTTCGAGACTCTGGATTTTAGTAAGTTTCTTCCCTGCAGGTCTTCTCAGAGCCTTTAATGTGCAAATATGCACTAGGAACTTCCAAAAAGGGGATGCTGCAAATATTTGATCACAGATCGCTTTCATGTTGGGGCATCTCCGTTTGGGAAACTACGATCACAAAGGCAAGGACAGCTAATATTTACGGGGCACTTACTGCGTGTGAGTCTGCACGCTGAGCTCTTACGCAGGTTAACACACTCGATCTTCACAGTTACCCTACGGGGGTGCTGGTATATCATTCCCTCCTGGGCTCACTGAGGCTTCAGCTCAGCGCCGCACCACCGGCAGCGGCGGCCTCTGTGCCTGGCTCCTGACTTGCGCACCGATCTCAGCTGGGGAGCTCGGCCCCTTCACTGAGCCTGTCTCTGGACCTAGTCTCTCCCCCGGGGTCCAGCCCCAGCCCAGACCTGTGTGGCCAGCAGCCTCCTAGCGGGCCTGCGGGATGCTCACGCCTGACGTGCGCAAAACCGGGTCAAGGCTGCATCCTCTCTCTCCCGCCCCGCCCCTCCCTACAAGTCACTTTCGCCCCTCCTGTTTTTTTTTTTTTTTTAACAGACTTTCACTCTGTTGTCCAGGCTGGAGTGCAGTGCAGTGGTGTCACCATAGCTCACGGCAGCCTCCAACTCCTGGGCTCAAGAGATCCTCCTGCCTCAGCCTCCCCAGTAGCTGGGACTACACGCGTGAGCCACTGCGCCCAGCCGCATCATGCTTTCTGATCGCAGTGAAGGGTGAGCTTTGTTAGTTTCCTGTGGCTTCCAGAACAAAGTACCATAAACCTGGTGGCTTAGGCAACAGAAATGTATTCTCTCGCAGCTCTGGAGGCCAGCAGTCCAACATCAAGGTGTCCACAGGGCCATGCCCTCCCTGAAGGCTCCAGGGGTGGATCCTTCCTCGCACCTTCCTGGGTTTCCGGCGTTCCTTGTCTCGTGGCCACACCCCTCCAGTCTCTGCCTCTGTTGTCACACGGTGTTCTGCCCACATCTGTGTCTGTTTCCACTTCTTATAAGGACACCGATCCTGTTGGATTTAGGGCCCACGCTAGTTGAGGATGACTTCATCTTAGTGTGATTATATCTGCACAGACCCTATTTTCATACAAGGTCACATTCCTTGGAATGGGAGGGTCTGACATATCTTTGTGGAGGACACAATTCACCCCACAACAGGTGCCCTCCAGCCA
The DNA here is from genome assembly GCA_023783475.1 of Daubentonia madagascariensis. NCBI lineage: Eukaryota > Metazoa > Chordata > Mammalia > Primates > Daubentoniidae > Daubentonia > Daubentonia madagascariensis. The sequence continues at coordinate 10,397,445 of JAKFHU010001557.1, read as the reverse complement.
GCTGCTCTACCCCGGGACCTGGTGTAGGGAAGGAAAAAAAGTCTTTTTCTTCTGTACATCTTCGGTTCTGCGCCTGCAAATTAGGCTGAACAGGACAGGTGAACGAGAGAAAAACAAACAGGAGGTTCTTACCACGTGCTTTGTGCTCACCCCTGGCAACACTCGGTGATGGGTAACTTGAGGGTGCCCAGAACGTGGGCTTACACAGCATCTTAGCAAAGAGGCGCAAGACAGAGGAAAAGGACCCTGAACTTCTGGGGCGGCAAATGGTAGGCGGCAAACTCTTGCTAGCTGTGAGCTAGGTAGTAGGGTTTGTTAGTGCGGGTCTTTCTTGGTGCTGTCAGTCTTGATACGGTTGTTTTCCCCTCCCTGGTGTGGAAGGTGGGGTGGGGGCACCTTCACAGGGGGATTTAGGGTCTCCTTTTCAGGTAGATGGGGGATGGCAAAGAGCTCATCTGGCGTCTGCTTATTCTCAGTTGCCCTCAGCTCAAAATACCCCTTGTGCCAGGGTGGCCCGTCTGGGGGTGGCAAACTCTGCACCCTTCGCTGGGAATCCTTGGTTCTGCTCTCCGCCCGCCAGTCAGTCCCCGTGCCCGTCAGCCCCACGCCCGACTCTCTGCACCCACCCACCGGCTTGAACTTCCTCCCGGTCATCATCACCATCTGATGCCCGAATCGTCACCACTGTCTCTGGCCTGGTGCTTTTCACTATTTGGGGGCTCTTTGTGCTCCAGACGCTGTTGCGGCAGCTCAAAGCTGGGGGCGGGACAGAGAACAAGACGTCGAGTCTGTACTCCCCACGCTCAGCCTGGAGGGAAGACAGACCAACCAGCGAAGCCACAGCGAAGATAGGACCATGCGGTGGCAAGAGCTGGGGAGAAGCAAGGCAGGGCGCAGACAGAGAAGGGTAGTGGGGGAAGTTTAGGGTGTCGGGAAGTTCTTCCTGGGAATGGGGAAGAGTTTTCCAGGCAGTGAAACGGCCCTGGCCTGGGAACAGACTCAGCGAATCTGAGGCAAATCAGGAGCCTGGAGGGGCTGGGGGGGGTGGGGTGGAGGCCATCTGGGCCGAGGGGCGAGAGGGCCCCAGGTGTGTGGCCTGTCTCGGGGTGAACGGCAGTGTGCTGCAGACTGGGTGTTTGTGTCCCTCCAGCTCGTATGCGGAAACCCTAGCCCCAGTGTGGTTAGGTCATGCGGGGGAGCCCCAGTCGATGGGACAAGCGCCCTTATTATAGGGACCCCAGAGAGCTCCCCGCCATCTGCCGGCTGAGGCCACAGTGACCCGGGGGGCCCCCTCACCAGACCCCCACCCTGCCGACACCTTGAGCTTGGACTTCCAGCCTCCAGAACTGTGAGAAACAAATGTTTGCTGCTTAAGCCCCCGGTCGGTTGTATTTTTATTAGAGCAGCCTGAACGGACTGAGACACGGTGCTGCTGACAGAGACACTCAAACCTTGTCCCCTCAGCCTCCCACACCTGAGAGCCTCCCCCTCCTCCAGCGGGTCTGGAGACACCCTGGACATGGCGCCCTCTGCCCTCTGACCCTCTGTCCCCAACTTGGCCCCAGGCAGCGTGACCGCTTGTCATTCCCTGCTGGCCACCAACTCTCTCTCACTCCTTGGCCGTTCCCCACCCTTCCCCCCGCCTGCGGAGCACCCTGCCTTCCCCTGCTGCCTCCTCCTGGCCGATGCCCAGAGTTTCCCTGTCTCAGCAGAAACACCCCTTCCTCCAGGCAGCCCTCCTGGGATCAGCTGCCGGGACTGTCGCGGTTCTCATCTCCTCCCATGGCATCGTCTCTTGTCTTTCCTCTGCGAGCAGCAGCACGGGCCGGGTCTCTCTCCTCCAGCCCGGGTGGCCCAGAGCCTGGGCGGACGGCACGTGTCCAGCTGAGGCCCTCAGGCGCCGGGGGTGTGCCGGCCGAGCAAAGCTGCTGAGTCTCCGGCCGCTGGCCCGGCTCTGGCCACACGAAACCCTCGATAACTGTGTGTTGGAAACGCAGGTGAAAGGTTGTGCCAGGATCCCACCCGGGTGGCGCCCGCAAGGTCATCTCTCTGCTGTTGCCTTCACCTCTGAGTCTCAGTGTCCGAAACAGGGTGGTGATAACAGGCAAGCCCACTAGCCGGACTCGATCATCGTGCATCGTACACACGTATCGAAACACCACGTGCACCCCACGACCATGTACAACTATTACGCATCAATTAAAGATAAAACAAAATAGGGTCAACCAGGGTCATGACCCCTCCTTCCCCAGGCTGCTGTGCAAGTGAGATCAGATGCTTAGACACTGACCCGCGGCTGCTCTGCAGCGTCCCCTCCTCCTAAATGCCGATCTGGAGATGCCAGGAGGGAGCTGAACTTCCCCCGTCCGTCCCCCGCCCCCTGACGAGCCTGCTCTGCGCATGGGGGCTCCAGCCCCTCCAGGCTCTGGCTCTGAGGGGCAAATCGCTCCTCCTTCGTGTGGGACAAGGTGGTGCCCCTGCTGGGTGGATGGCCAACGCCAGGCATCTGTCAGGCTGTGGCCCGCAGGCCCCAGGGTGTGATGAGCGGGCCTCCTCAGAGCCATGGCTTTCCTGTGGCCACTGGCAAATAATTCCCATCACTTCGGGTCCTTCTCAGAGTTGAGCGGGGTGGTGTGCTTCCCCGCAGGCGTGTGCGCTCAGTGGCCCCTCAGATGCGGCTGGGGTAGAAGCCAATGTCAAGCAATGCTCTGAAAGTGTCACCTGCTGAGACATTCAGGATCCTCACCTCCCGGGGCGCCCGGGACCTCTGGGGTCTGTGGTCCCTCGTGGGGTGAGCCGTGAGCCTAAGGTACCCTCTGGTGGAACAGTGGGGCAGACAGAAGCGCAATCAATAAAAGGTGCCACCGTGAAACGGAGTGTGGTCTCCGTGGAGGCAGCAAACAATCCCAATCAAAGGACTTTCTTCTCCGACAAGCGAAAGCAAGATCAATTCTGCACCACTCCGAAGTGAGTCAACTGACCAGTATAATTCTTCCATTGGGTGGCACCCGCAGAATATAAATTAACTCAAACAGGCAGATGGGGCTGATAAAAAGTCCCCCTTCTGTGCACCGGATGACACGAACATGGCTTTGATTTTTTTCATTCGCGACGATCGAAACCTTGGTAGGGAGCATCTGCCAGGCAGCTGGGCGGTTGGGCGTGCCCTGCCTTAGCCTCCCTGCCCCTGCTCCAAGATGCTCTCGCGGCCCGTGCAGTGGCTATCAAATCAATAGCAAGTACTGCTGTGCTGTGAAGGGTGTGTGACTTGCAGCGTCACAGACGTGGGAGTGAGTCTCACGTTTTGAAACGTCAGATGGCAGCCTGTTTCCCCGGGCGGGGCTGGTGCATCCGTCTCTGAAACTTGCTCGCTCCAGACAGACCGCGGCCCTGCGCCGTGGCCGGGAGGGCAGATCGGACAAAGTGCGGAGGCCTAGCCTGCTCTGCAGCTTCGGGGTGCGTGGTTGTGACATCCCGGCAGGGAGCTTTCTGGAGTCACAAGAGATGGAATCTTTGAAAAACAACCCAGGCGTGTGTGTGTGTGTGTGTGTGTGTGTGTGTGGCTGGGGTTTGCAAAGGGTCTGATGTCGCCAGGCTTTAATTAGCTGTGCTTTGCTATTAGGAACTTTGTCACTGCCACTTTGCAGGCTGCGAATGACACCTTTGAGACACTGAAAGCCAGAGCAAAGTGTAGTTACTGGCAAGGGTGTCAGAGTCAGAAGGGGGCCCTGGGTCATCTCGTCCAGTGAGAATCGGTCCCCGCCCAGGGAGGGGACACAAACAGCTCCTGAACCTGTCCAGAGCTGAGGCCACCGTTTTGGGCTCTGTGACCTGAAACATCAGCTGCCCGTCCTCAGGAACAGAGGAGCACACAGATGGGTCACTCATCCTTTAGGGTCCACAGAGAACGATCACCAGCAGCACTGACTGCAGAGACCAACGCTCCCTCACCCCTACCTTTTACTGGACCAGCGACTCGGTGGGATGTGGATATTGAGTTGCCTGAGCCCACACCCTTTGCGAGGTTCCTGAGTGTGGGTGTGACGTGGCATCTCGTGGCTTTGATTTGCTTTTCCCTAAGGACTAAGGATGTTGAGCATCTTGTCATGTGCTTATTGGCCATTCATGTATCTTCTTTGTAGAAATGTCTGTTCAATCCCTTGCCTATTCAAATAATAGACTATTTGTCTGAGAAGTTTTAGGTTCACAGCAAAATTAAGAGGAACGTACAGAGATTTCCCACATACCTGCCTGTCCCCACTTAGCACAGGCTCCCCCACTATCGACAGCTGCCACCCGAGTGATTCATTTGTTACAGTTGATGACCTACATTGACACATCATTATTGCCCAAAGTTCATAGTTTACATTAGATTTCATTCTTTAAATTTTTATAATAAAGTAATTTTTATTGTATGTAATTAAGGTGTAAAATCTGATGTTTCCACTGTACATAGTGAAATTATTACTACAGTCAAACAAATTAACATATTCATCCTCTTCCATAGTTGCCTTTTTTAGTGGTTAAGAGCACCTGCAATCTACTCTCTTAGCAAAATTTCAGTATATGATGCATTATTACTAACTATAGTCCTCGTGTTGTACATCTCCAGACTTATTTGTCCTACCTAAATGTAAATTTGTACCCTTTGACCTACTCACTATTACTCCCCCCCAGTCCTTCATAACCGTGGTTCTACATTGTTTCTATTTACTTGACTTTGCAAAATTTAGATTCTGCATATAAGTGAGATCATACAGCATTTTCTTTCTGCGTCTGGCTTATTTTACTTGCATAATGTCTTCCAGGTTCATCCATGTTGTTGCAAATGGTGGTATCTTCTTTTTTCTAAGGCTGAATAATAGTCCATTGTATATGTACACCACAATGTTTCCCCTTTATTGATATATAATAATTTACATGTTTATGAGGTACATGTGTTTGTTACATGCAAAGAATACGTAATGATCAAGTCAGGGTGATTGGGGTATCCCTCACTTTGAGTGTTTATCATTTTTATGTGTTGGTGTAACCACAGAACCAGTTCAAACTGGTTTGACTTTGTCAGTAACAGAATGATGAGTTGTTTTTCAGTTGCAACAAACCCCCACGTTGCAAGTCACAAGCATGTGCAGGTGACACACGTGTGCCCGCCCGGTTAGTGACTCTGGAGCCTGCCATAAGGAAAAAGTCAACTGCATATGGAACCCAAATATCTGGACCGAAGAGCATGGACCAGATTAAGAAGAAAGGGGAGCTGTGTTTTGTCGCAGTGCAAAGTTATGAGCCATGGACCCCACACTGCCTCTCTGGGTCATAACCCAATCAAATCACGCCTCGCTGCATTTTCCTGTCTATATTTTCCTAACTATATCCTTACTGATTTTCTGCATGTTAGATTTGTCTATTTCTGATGGAAGGGTATTGAAGTCTCCAACGCTAATAACAGATTCATCTATTTCTCGTTGCAGTTCTATCAGTTTTTGCATTACATAGTCTGACTGTCTGTGGTTAGGTGTATACACATTAAGGATTGTTATGTCTTCTTGAAGAACTGACCCTTTTAGCATTACATAATGCCCATTTTTATCTTTGATAATTTTTCTTGCTCTGAAGTCTGCTCTGTCTGAAACTAATACAGCCACTCCAGCTTTCTTCTGATTGGGGTTAGCACGGCGTATCTTCCTTTATCCCTTTACTCTTAATCTATATGTGTCTTTCCATTTAAAGTGAGTTTCTTGTGGATATTTAGTTGGGTCTTGGTTTTTGTTAATCCACTCTGACAATGCTCCCGCCGTGGCCTCCCAGAACTACTACATCGGGCCTAATCCTCTTTTTTATAACGTAGATCTGAGTTTTTGACCTATATTATTTTCTTTTTCTCTAAAGAACTTCTTGTAACATTTCTTACGAGGCAGATCTCCCGGCAACATGTTCCCTAAAGTTTTGTTAGTCTGAGAAAGTCTTTATTTCTCCTTCACTTTTGAAGGGTACTTTTGCAGGATGCAGGATTCAGTACTGACTTTTTTTTCCCTCTCAACACTTTAAATACTTCATTCCCCTCTCTTCCTGGTTGTGCGGCTTCTGAGGAGCAGTCGGATGAAATGCTTGTTTTTGCTCGTCTATAGGTAAGGGGTTTCCCGCCGCCTCTGGCTTTTTCAAGATTTTTTCTTTGTCCTTTTTTCTCTCTTTCCTTTTGGCATTTTTCCTGCTCGGTGTTCTCCAAGCTCCCAGGATCTGGAATTTGGTGTCTGGTGTTAATCTGGGGAAGATTTTCAGGCATCGTTGCTTCAGATATTGCTTTTAGTCCTTTCTCTCTTTCTTCTCCTCTGACAGTCCCGTCACGTGCATGTTATGCCGTTTGTGATTGTCCCACAGTTCGTGGCTTTCTGTTTGGGTTTTTTCCCCCCAATTGTTTTCTTTTTGCTTTTCAGTTTTGGAAGTTTCTATTGACATACCCTCCAGCTCGCAGATTCTTCCCCGAGCAATGTCCGGTCTACTAATATGCTCATCATGGACATTCTTCTTTTCTGCTACAGTGTTTTTGATCTCTAGCATTTTATTTTATTTTTTCTTAGAATTTCCACCTCTCTTTTTACGTTATCTGTCTGTTCTTGCATGTTATCTACTTTTTCCATTAGCGCCCTTAGCATATTAATCATAGTTGTTTTAAATTTTACGTCTGTAATTCCAACATCTCTGCCTTATCTAATCTGGTTCTGATGCTTGCTCTGTCTCTTCAAACTGTGCTTTTTGCCTTTCAGTAAGCTTTGCAATTTTTTGTGGAAAGGTGGGCATATTTACCGGGTAAAAGGAGCTGAGGTCAGCAGGCCTTAGTAATCTGGAGGTGAGGAGAGGGGAGAGGAAGTGTTCTGTAGTCCTGTGAGCAGGTCTCAGGCTCCTGGTGAGTCTGTGCCCTGGACTGTGAACTTCACCTGTACGTCTGATTTCCCCCCTTAGGAAGAACACAATGGCTGGGGAGGTGGTTGGAGTTGAGTATTTCCTTTCCCCCAGGTTGGTGAGGTTCTCATAAAACCTACATAGGTTAAGCTCTGGCAGAACAGTTTCTCTTCAGGGTTGTTAAGAAAAACAGAATGTTCTGATATATTTCAGAATGGTGACTTTCCCCATCCTCCTTGCAGGAAGCAAGAGGGGATTTTCTTCTAATCATCGCAGTGAGAATCTTGTAGCACTCCTGAAGGTAAAACTCCCAAGAATGTGGAGGCCTCCCTAAGACTGGTCCCCCTGGAGTTTTTGGCTCTCAGACTGGGTCACATTGAGCCTCCAGCAATTCACCAATTACGGTTTAGGTTTTCCTATCCCGGCACTGGTTTCTACAGAGGGTTCTGCTCCAGTGAGTTGTGATTCTCTGTATTCAACTCTGTCAGTTTTGGGGACAGCGGTTTGCCTTGTCACCTCTCTTCTTCTTTGACGAATCTAAGAAGAGTGGTTGATTTTTCAGTTTATTCAACTTTTTACTTGTTGCTCGGCTGGAGTAGTGACTTCCAAGCTCCTTATATTCTGATGCGAAACCAGAAGTCTCTCTTCTTTGCCCATTTTTAAATTGGGGTACCTGTCTTTTTACTGTTGAGTTGTAAGTATTCTTCACATATGCTGGATAAAAGTCCTTATCAGTATAGGATATGAAAATATTTTCTCCTATCCTGTCGGTTTTCCTTAAACTTTCTTTAAGGTATTCTTGGAAGCACAATAGCTATTAATTTTGATGATGTCCAATTTACCTATTTTTTTCTTTTGTTGCTTGTGCTTTTGGTGTCACATCTAAGAAAGTATTATGTAACCCACAGCACGAGCATGATGTTTACTCCTGTGCTTTCTCTTGAGAGAATTATAGTTTTAGTTCTTTCATTTATGCCTTTGATCTGTTCAAGTTAATTTTTGCATATGATAGGAGGAAGGGTCCAGTTCATTCTCTTGCATGTGAATATCCAGGTTTTCCACCATCATTTGTTGAAAAGACCAATCTTTCCCCCTTAAATGTCCTGGGCACCCTTGTGGAAATCAAATGGCCATAAATGTGAGCAATTATTTCTGGACTCTCAAATCTATTCCATTGATCAAATGTCTGTTCTCGTCCCAGTACCACACCGTCTTGGTTAATGTAGCTTTGTAGTAAGTTTTGAAACTGGGAGGTATTTGTCTTCCATCCTTTTTCTTCTTCTTCAGATTGTTTCAGCTATTTGGGTTCTCTTGCCATTCCATATGAATTTTAGGAGCAGCTTGTCATTTTTTTGCAACCCCCCCCAAAAAAAAACCTGGGGGTTTTGATAGGCATTGTATCATATCTACAGATCAGTTTGGGGATTATTGGCATCTTAACAATATTAAGTCTTCTAATCCCTGATTATGGGATGTCTTTCCGTGTATTTAGTTCTTTAATTTCTTTCAATGATGTTTTGTAGTTTTCAGTGTATAAATCTTACACTTCTTTTGTTAAATTATTCCCAAGTATTTTATTCTTTTGTTGCTGTTGTAAATTCATTAATTTCATTTCAATCTTAATTTCATTTTCGATTGTTCATTACTAGTGTGTAGAAATACAATAAATTTGTATATATTGATCTTGTATCCTGTCTCATTGCTAAACTGGTTTATTAGTTCTAATGGTTTGTGTGTGTGTGGTGTGTGTGTGTGTGTGTGTGTGTGTGATCTGCAAATGGAGATAGTTTTACCTCTTCCTTTGCGATCTGGATCCTTTTAAATTTTTTTCTTGCCTGATTGTCATGGCCACACCCTAGTACGATGATGAATAGAAGAGATGAGGGTGGACATCCTTGTCTTGTTTGTACTTTTACATGATTTGCTATTTTCTGCTGATTGAAGGCTTAGACATGGTGAAGTCTACGTGTATTGCAGGCTTTTGTTCAGCAGAAGGGTGTCCCTGTGGGATGCCACCTGGTTCTGTCTTTATGTAGCCAGCCTATTCCCACTCCCATCCTCCCACCAGTGCCTGTGTTTCTCTGCTGCTCTAGTTCCCACGGAGCCAGCTTTACCAAACATCTGCTGCCTCGTTCATGGTAGAGAGAGCTTTCAAACATGTTCATTTGCATTGACATGACAGTGCTCTTTTTCACCTGTTTGCTCTATACTTTGACGTGAGGACAGGCACACGACCTGTTTTTGTGAAAGCCCATTGCCTGTGCTCCATCCTACTGGCCAGAACTCAGACACCCGACCCCACAGCGATGCAAAGGAGGGGTCTCCATGTGTGTAGGCGTGGGATCCGGCATCAGTCCTGCCACACGACAAACCCTCTGCTCAGAAGTTTGGGAAACACAACCTGGATGGACCACTCATCACTGCTGTCATCCTCCCTCTTTCCCAGATTCCACTTGAGGGAGAAGCTCTGCCTTTTGAATGTCCAGAGTAGAACTCTTACGCTGGAATATGCTGTCTTCCTGCCCGGCCTCCCCCTCACTCCTCTCTGGTGTGTAAGGACCACGTGCTCCAGGCTGAGGCTGGCTGGCATGGGGCCGGGCACCATCTCTGAGCAGAAATGTGTTCCGCGGCCAAGAAGCCCAGCCATCCTCATGGAGAACCTTCCCTGAGTGAGGTCAGACACAGCCGCAGGGTCCAGGTGTGAAAGGGCCCGTGGTGGCTCCCCCAGCCTGCAGGACAAAGTGCTGCCTGTCAGGGACCCCTGACCACTGAGGGTGACCCACGACAGGCAGAGTCTGTGGGGGGCAGGTAAAGGGCTAGAGAGATGCAAAACAGGTCAGGGTTTTCTGACTGCAGACAGCTTGCTGCTTGCTTTGAGTGTTGCACAGCTGCTTTTGATTCATTGTTTTATCCCAAATATAAAGAAAACCTCTCTTTCCCATTTGGAAAATTTCATGCCTCACCATAATTAGCTCTGGCAATCCTGAACAAGCAGACTAACAGACAAAAGGTGGGGGGGGAAGAGAGAGAGAAACAAGCTGCAAAACTCTCATCTCACCTGACTGTCAGCCATTGCTGAGAAAATAGTTGGCAAATGATCTTTGAGTTTCACGTAAATAATTACAGAAAGTACCAATCATTTAAGGGGAGTCAAGAGGCTCAAATTGTTTCTACTCATAACCTCTCCCTTAAACAACTTCAAAATGTCACTCTGTTGTCTGACCACAGGCAACGTTCTTGAAGGGGAAGAACACTGCTTGACTTTGCACGATGGGGTGGCCGAGGGTCTCTGCTCTGGTGCCTTGGAGGGAAAGGCTTTCTGCTGTGGTGGTTTGAGCACAAGTTTCTGGGGACCTTGCTCTCCACTGTCGCTGGATCAAGGGGCTGGGCCCTTTTCTGCATTCTCCCCGGGCCGTCCATCTCAGCATCAGATGGAAGTGACATTAAATAACACCTCTGGGCTCAGGGTCTGTGGAGGGAACGGAGCTCAGAGGAGACCTAATCCTGCAAGATGTCTCTAGAATGGGCCATGAAGTCTCAGAGTTGCTGAACAGACACATCTTTCTTAGTCCTTTTTGTGTTGCTGTAACAGACTACCACAGACTGTGTAATTTGTAAAGAAAAGAAACTTATTTCTTGTAGTTTTGGAGGCTGGGAAGTCCAAGAGCATGGCACTGGCATCTGCTTGACATCTGGTGAGGGCCTTCTTGCCATGTCATCCCATGGTGGAAGGTGGGGGGGTAAGAGAGCTCACGAGGGAGCCAGAGGGGAAGGGGCCTGCGCTAACCCTTTTAGCAGAGCCCATTCCCGGGGTAACCAACCCTCTCTTGTGATAAGGCACTAACCTGCTCCCAGGGCAGAGCCCGCAGGGCCTCATCACCTCTTGAAGGCTCCACCTCCCGATGCTGCTACATGAGCACTGGGGGACATACTCAAGCCACAGCAATGTCACTTTGGGGAAATGAGCCCAGGAGGTTTTCTGTTGGGGACATACCCTGGTGAGGACATGTGGGGTCTGGGTTGACTCTTTTGATAATTTTGAAGATTTGTCTATCTTCACTGTGCAAACAGGCCCCTGAGTGACAACAAGCACACTGGCCTGGGCAAGGGCAGACGTGGCCTTATGGAGCCTCCCGAGCCTCCGCCGTCTGCCCAGGCCCTTGGCACCATCCAGGTGGGCACCTGCAGGATTCCCTGCCTCTCTGTGCCCCCAAAAGCCATCTTGAGGGGCTGGGTGTTTTCACTGAGATGACAGTGCCTGTCACCCTTTTCCTCAAAACCTCTTTTCTCTGCTCTCGGTGCCCTTGTTCCTCTCCTGAGACTTACTGGCCTTGAGCTGCAATGATCTACGTTTCTTTCTCTGTCCTCGAGGTCATCTCTGGCCACATCTACCAGTTAATCATAATCATCATCACATACTAGATCCTGGGTCTGTCTCCTAATCAGTGGCTTTATATGAAAGTGCAGAGTAGCCTTGACCTAATGTTCCAAAGAAATCTCAGGGTGTTATCGATAATCAGAAAGCATTTGTTATAATGGAAAACTAACAACTTCTTGGAGAAATTTCACATGGAACCTACAGCATGAGCAACACCAGGACTGTGGCCCTTTCTCCCTTTGTGTCCCTGACTCTCTTCCCTTGTTCTAAGCTGGTGGCAGAGAACAGACCAAGGCGAGCAGAAGATGGCCCAGAAAGAGGTGGCCCCAGATAGCAGGTGCTGTGAAAACCATGCCCTAAGGCCAATCCACATGCACCCCAAGGTGTAGGGTGTCTGTGAACCCCAGTGATTTCATCTATGTGCCAGGCACTGTTCTGGGCCCTGCAGACCCATCACAACAGACAGGAATCCTGTCCACATGGACTTTACTTTCTGCTGGAGAAGACAGATAGCAAACGGGTCAAATAGAGAAGATGTGTTATAATTTAATGGCGAAAAGTGCTCAGGATAAAGGCGGAGCAAGGAGGGGCTAGGAAGTGTGGATGGAGGATAATCTCAGAGGGGGTCACCTAAGACGGTGGTATTTGAACAAAAACATAACATTTGGGGGAGCAACTTGTCTATGTGAATGTCTGGGACAGGGGTGTCTAGGCACAGGGGGCTGTAAGGGCAGTGGCCTGGTGATAAAGAGGAGGCCAGAATGACAGGGAGGGCAGTGGTTAGGGTTAGGGTTAGTAGCAGGAGCTGGGCCAGGGAGGTCATGGGGCGGGTGGCATAGTGGGCCCCTGAGTGGGATGGGTTAGAACCTGAATCTTGTAGGGCTCTCCCTGGCTGCTCTGACAGACCACAGTGGGGATGAGGGAGAACAGAGACACATCGGAGGCTATTACAGTGTTCCGGGTGAGGGGAGGGAGGCAGGGGCCACGGGGCTGCATTGGGGTCGTGGGCAGTGAGTGGATGCCGGCTGTGGTTTGAAAGTAGAGCCAACGAATCTGCTGATGGTTGGATGTGGGGCATGAGTGATAGGAGGGCCAAAGGCACCCCGAAGGCTTTTGGCTGCAGCATCTGGGGGAGAGAGGGGCCTCTTATGGGATGCTGAGGAACACGGGGTGTGTGCTATTTGGGATGCATTGGAGATTGGAGGTGCTTCCTAGACATGCCACGTAGAGACGTCACGTGGACAGTGGGAGGTTTGGACCTGGAGTTCAGGGGTGAGGTCAGGGCTGGAGATGTTCATGTGGAATCTGGGGCCGTCAGCAACTACACAGAAACCAAAGGCAGCAGGTGAGATCACCGATTGTAACAGCTGGCGAGTACTGAGTGGATCCACACGCCAGGCCTGGCATTGATTTCTTTACGTCCATCAGCCCACTCAGCTCTCTCCACCATCCTGTGTGGTTCTCGTTTGTCCTTTTTGCAGATGGGGAAACTGAAACAGACAGGGGCTGCATAACTTAGCTGAAGTTCTTAAAGCTAGCCACTGTGGGAGGAAGGTTTCAAATCCAGGCAGAGAACTCCCGAGCGCTCTCTGAGGCTGGCCTGAGGGCAGCCACCACCCTCCAGCCAGAAAAAAGCCATTCCCTCAGTCCTATGGCTGCGAGGACATGAACTCTGCCAACAACCCGGGGTGCTGGGAAGCAGAAACCCCCCAGTCAAGCCTCCCGGTGGAAACACAGCCCAGCCCAGCCAGCAAGTTGGTGGCAGCCTTGCGTGAGGCCCTCTCCCCCACACACCAGGTATAGAATTTTGTTTGCTCCTTTTATTCTTCCAAGCAGCATTTGATACTCACTTTAAACTGTTTTTGCAGTTCTACAGTGTTTTGCAAGTGGGGGGTGTGTGTGTGTGTGTATGCATGTGTGTTTTCTAGAGAGATGTCATAGATTGTGGAAGTACAGGGAGTGTGGCATTAGCTTCTGGTACAGGATGAGAAGTTCTGCCACATCATCAGGTTTGTCCATATAACATTAAGCAACCAGGTATCAGACCTGGATGATGCCCAGCTTTGGAATTTGAAGGATGCCAGCCCCCCTCAGTCCCTTAAACAAGGACCCCTGGAATGTCGTCTCCACAATGCAGGGCACGTTGGCTTCACTCATTGCTGTATCTCCAATGCCAACCTCTGTGCCAAATATACATGGAGTAAATGAATGCATGGGTGTTTGAAGAGCCACCCATAGGAGCTACTCTCTCAAGCTGCATCTCCTGTCAGTGTTCACACAACCATCTCTTGCTCAGAAGACTTTAAGTTTTCCTTCTAGCTGATGCATAGACTCTCCAACCCAAGCCTGTCACAAACTGTGGCCTTCCTTGGCATTTCAAGCCTGGGTGGCCTTGTATTAGTTCTCATTGCTGTGCAGCAAGTTACCACAAATTTAGTGGCTTAAAATGACACCTATTTATGATCTCACCATTTCTGTGGGGAGGCATCTGGGTGCAGCTTACCTGGGCCCTTTGCTCAGGGTCTCACACAGGCTGCAAGGAGTTGTGGGCTGGGCTGTGTTTTCATCAGGAGGCTTGACTGGGGAGGACTCTGTTCCAACACTCCCCCAGGTTGTTGGCAGGATCTATTTCTTTGTGGCTGTAGGACTGAGAGCCCAGCCTGTGGCTGGCTCAGGTCCTTGGGACTTCCCACAGTTCCTTGCCAGGTGGACACCCTCGAGGTGGCTGCTCAGGTCACCAGGCCAGCCAGGAGACTCTCTGGCATCATCTACTAAGACAGAGAATTTGATAATGCAACCTAATCACAAGAGTGACACCCATCACATTTCCTGTATTCTGCTGGGTAGAAGAAAGCCTCAGATCCCTTCCACACTCAAGGGGAGGGGGCCACACAAGGGTGTGGACACCAGGAGGTAGACAACACCAGGGCTTACCTTCTGCTAGTCCCCTGGGCGCCAGTGTGGGGCTTGGCTCCTTCAGGAAGCTTCACAGCTGTCTTTGCTCACATCCACGCTATGTTGGAAGGAGGGACTCCTTTGCCTCTGTGCATTCAGAGGAGGGGTTGTCACGGACATTTGGGTAGAGGTCAGTCGGGCACATCCTGCAGGCACCAAGGCCAGCCCAGGTCCCTGTCCTCAGGGAGCTGGCATGCTGGGGAGACAGATGATAAACCACCGGGTCAATACATACAGGAGATTGTTTCCACCTGTGATGGTGCTGTGAAGGAAATAAGCAAGGTGACACGACACAGACCAACAGGGAATGGCGGCTCCTCAGGAAGAGAGGTTGGCAAAGGCTTCTCAGAGCAGGTGGAACGTGAGCCCTTCTGTGTTGGGAGGAGGTGGGCCGGCTTCAGCGACACCCCTGTCCCATCTCTCTTGGACCTCTCCAGTTGTGTCCTTCAGCCTTAGCAGCAACAGCAGAGAAAACGCCCATCAAGCAGCAGGCATGGCGATGCAAGTCTTTCACCAGATGAAATGTCCCTGGCTTTGGTGCCACCCACACCTTTGCATTTCTGATGCGTTTCCTCAAGACTGGCACGTGCCCAGGGTCCTCGGTGCCGCAGTTCCTTCTCTCGGAAGGCAAGTTTCTGCTTAATGTTTTATACTTCCCAGAAATTTAAATACTTTTTAAGAGACAGAGGGAAGAACAACCCAAATAAATGATTCTCTAGTGAAGAGGTGTCAGAGCCAGAGAACATGGCTGGGAGGGAGATTTTAAGCTGACGGGCCCTCTGATAACCTATGTCGTACCTGGCACGATGGACTATGGACAGTTTGTGTTGGAGGGAGAGTGTTTTGTCCACCCCCACTTACCCTGTTGGTAAAGGAGATGTCCCTAAATAGTACAAGATGCCTGAACCGCAGCATCCAACGCTGGACAGATGAGACCGACAGCAGTTTATGAGTCATATGTGCTCACAGCTGGGGGAAGGGCAGGACCCACATAGGGCCACGTGGGGGTGACACTCAGGAGTGGATTAGGCTGGCAGGGGCTGTGGGAGGTGGCTTGGTGGTGACAAGGGGGGTGGCCCTAGTCCCTGTGGGAGGATGGGTGGCTTGCTTGAATACTTTGTGGGTGGGCAGAAAGGAGCAGGTAAAGGATCAGGCAGGCTGCAGCTGGTCTGGCTGGTAAAGGAACCAGCCGGGTGGGGGTCTTTCCTGCTGCCTGGGGGGTTTCTGGTGAGAGCAGAGGACTTGGAGTAGGACTTGGGGCCTTGGGAGGCTCAAAGCTGTCACGGCACACATGAAATTTCAGGCAGGCCTTATGATACTGGGTGTGTCCCTATAGAAGGGTTAGCTACATCCCCCAAGCCCCTCCCCCCAAGATTCCAGTAGCACCCTCACCCACATTGTGACAACTGAAGATGTCCCCTGGGGAGGTGGGAGCAAAATCAACTTTGGCTGGGGACTGCTGGTCTAGGATCACCATTTTCTGAAGTCAGAACTTCTGGATAGATGATCCTGCCTATGGGGCACGGTCAGGGCTCTCTGCTTCCAGCAGGGTGAAGCAAAGCCTCCTCATTGTGGCACCCAAGGGCCTCCACATCATGGCCTTCCCACTGTATCCCCGTGTCCCTCACACGAGTCCCTGGCCTCGCCCGTGGTCTGTCCACGGTCCTACACATGTTGTAGCTGCTCAGGTCCCAGAGCCCCCCTAAACTTTCTCCACCTCTCCCCACCTGTCCACCTGCCCTCCACCAAGCTCCTGGTGACCTTCTTGGAGGCTTGCTGACCCCCCAGGTGCGTGTTAGGCCTCTCTGCCCTTCAAATTCACAATGTTCACTGTCCTTCCAGCCACAGAACTCGTTCTGCCCAGTGAAATTCCACCTATTCCTCAAGACAGAGCCTGAGTCTTCTGTGCAACCTCGGTGGTTCTCAGAGGCCTCATGATGGGATTATCAGTCATTCTGGAAATTCTCATGGAGTCCCACGGACATGGAGCCTTGTCTCAGTACTGGAACCCTGGCTGATTGCATTTGACTGTACCCCCAGCAGGGCTGGGATTCAGGGGCTGGGGCACTTTTTTTCTGTGTTCTCCATGCTATAGTAGTCGCTCAATAAACTACAGTGGGATGAACAAATGTTCCATCTTCTGCAAACCTTGGCTGTGCCTCCCCAGACCTCTCTGCCTTTCTGTCCTTTCTGTTTGGAGAGCCATTTGAAGGTCCCATCTTCTTCTGAAGCCCACCACAAAATCTTTCTCCCCAACCTCGTTCCCTGTGGCATTTTGAAAGGCCATGGCACTGTCTTTCATTGTACACAATCGTGTACGTGATTTTTCCCTACTGAACCAAAATTCCTCATGGGTAGGGACAAGGTCTTACACTTCTTTATGTCATGACCATGTGCAGCTACTTCCAGAAAGGACAGCTGAGTTGAGAGAGAACTTGGGACTCAGATGAGTGCGGTACTTGTCAGGGCTCTGCTGGCACCTGGCCCTGTGACTGCGGCCACCTGCTGTTCTCTAGCCTCACTGCCTCTGCTCTGTTTGTCAAAAGAAAGACTTGGGCTCAGAAGTCTCTGGGCCCCTCCCAGCTCTGTGATTTTGAGACTCTGCATGGGTCCCTGCAGACTTTTTGGGATGCTGTTCAGTAATTGTATGACCTTACCTTGCACATGGATTTTGGTGTCACATTGACTATTTCTATGACAAGATCCCACTGGGGTTGGGGTGGAAGTGTTTGCATCTGGGCATGTCATGATGTTGAGTTTGCCTGGGTTTGTGTTTTCTGCCTCGCCCCTGACTTCCGCTCGACCTTTTTGGCGGAGGTGGCTATCCACGAGCATCCCGGCAGCTTGCAGTAATTGCCTTGGAGCCGCCTTGTAGGCACGGTTAAGTTGCCATTAGTCCTGACCACAGATAAAGCATCTAAACCACAAATCTTCTATTGATTATTCTCCATCATGGCAGTGCAGGGCTTTCCTTCTTGTTTTCTTCCCCGTGATTAAAAGGAGGAGTTGCTGGAAACTAAAAGAAGCTGTATCGTTCTTTCCCTAAATCAATGTTGCTGCTTTTTATAAAACCAAAGGAGGAAAGACATAATGGTCTTGCAAACATTTTTATTTGCTAAGTTAATGACCTCCAGGGACACATGCATCCTCACACTTAGAAGTCAACTGTCTCTAAAACTTGTTTGCAAGAAGTTTCTGGGGAAAACTTTTTAATAAAGGTCCTGAAGACCAAGCCCCATTCAATTTCCTGCAATTGCACATGGAAAGTAACTTTTGCTCACATCATAGTTTCTTCTTTGCCTCGGGTCTTTTTAGGGATGGTTTAAATCAAAGCCTGTACGAGGGAGAACAAAAGCTTTGTGATCTCCTTGCTGAGGGTGGTTGGCAACAAATTAGAAAGAAATGAAATATTCCCACAATATTCAAGAGCCTTTATTTAGATGACCATGATTGTGGCTCTGACACGGGCAGAACAGGGGCAATGTGTATGGCCAAAGTGTTGTACCCCCATGATATTCTGAAATTAAAAAAAATAAATTAAAATAAATAAATAAAAAAAAAATTTCACTTACTAAAAAAAAAAAAAAAAGAGCCTTTATTTGGTCTTCCGCATTAACAGTTATGTTTTCATATTTCTCACATTGCAGGGCAGTTTGAATTACCTCCCGGAACTGAATGCCAGGTTTCCTTCATTTACTTTTGACTGAGATTCAGGTTTGGGTCCAGTGCAGATCTGAGAAAGAGCCCGAGGCAGCTCTAGTCCCCAGACTGCTCTCGCCAGAGCAGGACTAGGGACAGGCAGGTGCCACTCGCAGGGCACCAAATCTGAGGACGCACCCACCGTCGGGTCTGAGCCAGTGCTCACCTCGTACTCACACGGCCTCCCAAGGGTGAGGTGCCCTCACCTGCTCTGCCCTTGTCCTGCCCCCAGCGTCTCTCGCTGAATTGACAACTGGCCCACTGGGCCCGACAATTACAGGTCAGGGTTTTGGGATGGGTGCATGGGGAGTTTGACTGACTGGCTAATCCAATCCCACAACTGACTTGGTTTTGCATAGGCCAACCCTTGACCCCTGGAATGTCAAGTGACTAGCAATGCGTGGAGAGAAGAAACTTTCTCCTGGAGGATGGTATAGGTTATAGGGTGAGATTTAAAAAAAGTCCCCCACATGGTAAGGATTAAACTGTGTTCCCTCCACTCCCCTAACTTTGTATGTTGATGTCCTAACCCTCAGGACCTCAGATACGAGGTGCTGCAGATGTAATTAGTTAAGGTGAGGCCTGCTGGAGTAAGGGGCCCTGATCCCATTGACTGGTGTTCTTACAAAAAGGGAACATTTGGACACAGACACACGTGCAGGGGGAATACCATGGGAAGACTGGAGTGATACAGCCACAAGCCAAGAAACGACCAGCGGTTAGGAGACAGGTCTGGAGCAGGCGCTTCCCCAGAGGCTGCAGAGGGAGGTGGCCCTGCCCACACCTTGATCTCAGATTTCTGGTCTGCAGAACTGTGACACTATAAATTTATGCTGTTAGCCCCCCACCCCTCCATCTGTTGTGACAGGCTTAGCAAACTAACACAGCTTATTCATCTAGAAGCATCTCTGTATTTTTCACCAGGTGGTCCCCACCGTAGTGTTGCTGTTTTTAATGGGCTACTCATGCAGTAGTGCAGTTTTGTTTACTCTCTTTTGATTGCACCTTATTTAGCATCTTTGATGGTTGTTCTTCTAGCAGGAACAACTCCAGCAGAGTTTGGATCTGCTATTTGGGATGGGGTGGAGTGGGTGGTCCAGTAGGAGACCATGCCTTGCTGTCCTCTGAGCCGCCTCGGCATGAGTCCACTTATCACCCTTGGCTGGTTACTCTTCAGGTAAGGGGTTTAGTCTTCTCAGCCAATTGCTGGGTATTTTTCTCCCAGTGGTTGTTTGGAAATGCCAAATCATTGGCAAGGTACTGCATGGGGGGCCGTAGCCTCCTGCTGATTACGACCCAGCCTGTTTACAGACGGCTCGTGTTAGGGAGGATTTTCTAAACTCATCGCTGGGTTAACGGTACCCACAGAGCATAATGAGAATATTCAGCAAGGGAAATATCATCCATTTGCATATTTCTCAGGATGCGATAATGTGATTCAGGAAGCCCAGTTACTGATGAATGCCATTTAAAGTTCATGCCTGTTTTTGTCACTCCATGCTACTTTAAATCAAAAATGGAGAGGGGACTTGTGTGGGGCAGCGGGATGGAATTCAGCATCCACAGAAATTACTTTGTGTTCTGGTCAACCTCACGGGAGGGAGCTGGGAAGCGCTGAGTGGACTTTCTGTACTCTCATCTGAGGCCATCATGCCGCTGGGCATGGGCAGCTCAGGTTCCCTCCGTCTGTACCCACACAGATCTGGTTAAACCACACTGGACATGCCCCCTTGGTGGTGACTGCCAGGGGTTGTCCTTTTAGTGCCACTCAGGGAATGTGGCCTTTGGATATCTTTCAAGTTCCAAATTCTCCTTCCATGTCTGTCTTGTGGACAGTCAGACTGATGAGCAGATGGACAGGCGTGACCATCAGGAGCAAAGGCTTCCCAGACACACCAAAGGTGACCCAGGGCCCGGGCCTCTGGGACCCGATGAGACCATAGTTCACCTGGTAACTCCATCAACCACTGAAAATAGCTTTTTGCTTTTTTAATGAGGGGAGGGAGAATCTCAGGGCATAGATGATCACTACTGGAAAATCAGCCTTTGAGAACCAAGTGTCAGAAAAAACAGCAGTTGCTGCATTTACTGAGCGTCTGCTGTGTGGCTGCACCTGCTGCAGTGCTGCCTGGGCCCATCCTCGCACAGCAAACAGCACAGTTCCAGAACAGTCCTGACTGTACAGATGAGGAGACAGTGCTCAGAGTGCTGGAGGAGCTTGCCCAAGGACAAGTAGTGTCAGGGTGGATTTTTTGAGAGGTGTTGTCCTAGTTCTTTGGCTCCTTGCTTGGAAGAATCACAAGCAGGGCTGGTGCTAAGGCGTGATGGCAGACACTTAACACATCCACACAAGCAGCTTTTATTGTAGGCTTTCAGCACAGAAATAGAAAGTGAAAGTACGTTTCCTGAGGGGAAATGGGTCTATCTCTGTGAGTGGAGAGGACCCTGGGGTGTTACCACACTTCTGCACTTATGTCTACACCTTATGGTCTGCTAAATGGCAGGTGGAATATTCATTATTTTCCTGGGAAAAGGGTGGAGAGTTCTTGGAGCTAAGGGCCCTCCCCAATTTTATCCTTATAGAGTAACTTCCAGGATTGCCATGGCGTTTGTCAACTGTCATGGTGCTGGTGGGTGTGATTTTTACTATGCTAGTGTATGCTAATGGGGAAAAGGTCACCTTTGGACATGAGTTCCTGGTTTCTGTGCATGCTCCTGGCTGGGAAAAGTCCCAACCAAGTTCCTGCCATAGTGGTTTTGGTTCTAAATGCTCATTGGCCTCCTCTTTTTTGCCCCCTCCACTCTACCTGTGGTTGGCACTGCCAACCTGCACCTGTCCCTAACAGCAGCTTGAAAGGACAGTGCACGATTTGCCTTTGGGTCTGAGAGAGCACGAAGCCTGATTCTGCTCACATGCGTTTCCTGCGGCTGCTGTGACACATCACCACAGACTGGGTGGCTTCAGACAACAGAAACTTCTTTTCTCACTGTTCTGGAGGATACGAGTCTGAAGTCAAGGTGTCGGCAGGACTGTGTTCTTAGGGCTCTAGGGAGGGACCCCTCCTGGCTTCGTCCAGCAATCCTTGTCCTCCTTGGCTTGCAGCTGTGTCCCTCAATCTCTGCCTCTGTGTACGTGGCTGTCTTCCCTCTGTAATGTCTGTGTTTTCTCTTCTTATGGGGACAGAGTGGTTGGATTTAGGATTCATCCTAATCTAGTATGACCTCATTTTAACTAAATTACATCTGCAAAGACCCTCTTTCCCAGTGAGGTCACTTTCACAGATGTTGGGGTTGGGATTCAACATGTCTTTTTGGGGGACCCAATTCAGCCCAGAACACTGCTCAGTGCCCCCCCCCCCCCACTGCTGGCAGAGGGAGGTTTGTTTTGGAACACAGTGGCACTGTTAGAATGAAAACCCACATGCCAGCAGCAGCTCCTGGCATCTCTTCCACCTGTGCAGAAATACCTCTGCCTCCACGGTGGTGAACAGGACAGGCCCACCAGGCACCAACAGCTGACCTGTGAGTGTCAGAGATGAGTCATGTTGGTGGGAGTTGTTGCCGTGTGCTTTGAAAGACACATTGTGTCATCATGTGAACTGTGTGCAAGGACCCAGGTAAAGGTGGTCTCCGCAGAGAGATGCAGCTGCTGCCCACTGGCTGGCCCTCGGCCTAGATGGGCATGGGGCTTGCATACTCCTTCACACCTGACCTGAGGCCCTGAAGAAGGTCCACCTCCAGGAATACACTGCTGACCACCTTTAGACCAGCTCCAGGGCTGGACTCTTCTCTTTGGCACCTGCTCCTGCCCCCAGCCCCTGCCCCCACCTCCACCTCCCACAGCAAAAATCTCCTGTGCTTCCCACCCGGCTCCACGCCATTTGGGATGAATGTGGAAACCTGGAGGGGCTGAGGGTGAGCTTGAAGGAGGGAGGTGGAGGGGTTATGGGATGGTGCCGGCTCCTTCCCAAGGGAAGACTCGGGAGGCTGGGGTCCTACTTTTGCATCTGCCACTTGCCAGCATGTGACTCTAGGGAGTCTTCCTCCTGGGCCTTGGTTTCCTTATTTGGGGAAGGGGTTCCTGAAACCTTCTTTGGCTTTTCAGGATTGCTCTGAAAGTCTAAAGATATAATAGTGGATCCCCACATGACCCTATAAACCAGAACTCTTAATCCTGGATGGACATTAGAATCACCAGGTGCTTTGAAATGTTCCCATGTTCAGGCCACATCCAGATCCAGTAAATCTGAACCTGCCAGCAAGGGTTTGGGAGACCCCCAGGTGGTTCCAGTGACCTGCCGAGGCTGGGAATTGTGGCTGCAAACCCCTAAGCCACAGGCAGGCGGAGGAGGTTGCTGTCCAGTGCCCTCTCACCAGCAGGGAGACTTCCCCTGCCAAAGGCCTGGGGGTGGGCAGGGGCTGGTAGAGACGCTGAAGTCCGACCCCAGTGGCCTGGAGGGGGCCGAGTGGTGGCCTCTGAAAAAACATATGTCTACCTCCCAACCCCCAGAACCTGGGAATGAAACCTTATTTGGAAAAAGGGTCTTTGCAGACATAATTAAGATTCTTGAGATGAAATCATTCTGGATTATCAGGGTGGATCTCAAATCCAATGACAAGTGTTACGGGTAGAATTGTTTCCCCCCAAAAAGATATGTTGAAGTCCTAACTCCCAGTATCTCAGACTGGCAGCTTATTTGGAAATGGGGTATTTAGAGAGGGAATCAAGTTAAAACAAGGTCATTAAGGTGAGCCCTGATGCAATATGACTGGTGTCCTTATAAAAAAGGGAATTTTAGACACAGACACACACAGAGGGATGACAACGTGAAGACACAGGGAGAAGACGGCATCTACAAGCCCAGGAACACCTGAGGTCACCAACAGCTGGAGGGGCCTGTGGCAGACCCTCCCTCCAGCCTCAGAAGGAGCCAGCCCTCTGCTCCTTGGACTTCTGGTCTCCAGAACTGTGAGGGAATAAATTTTTGTTGTTTTAAGCCACCCTGTTTTTTGGTACTTTGTTACAGCAGCCCTAAGGAAATTGTACGAGTGTCATCAGACTGACAGAAACACAGAAGGCCTTTGCAGTGGGATTAAGTCAAGGATCTTGACTGGGGCGGTCCCCCTGGAGTGTCCGGGTGGGCTCAGTATAATCACAAGGGAGCCAGGAGGGTCAGAGTCAGGAAAAGGAGACGACATCGAGTCGACAGAAGCAGAGGTTGGGGTGAGGCACCTTGGAGAGGGAGGAAGGGGCCGCCAGTCGCGGGCGGGGTGGCCCCGAGAAGCCAAAAGGGCAAAGGAGCGAATTCTCTCTTGGAGCCGCCAGAGGGAACAGCCCTGACGACAACTTGGTTGTATCCCCGTGAGACTCATTTCAGACTTCTGACCTCCAGAACTTCCTTCCAGAAGGTAACAAATGTGTGTTGTTTTAAGCCACTAAGTTTGTGGTAATTTGTTACAGCAGCCGCAGGAAGTGGATATGTCCTGCCTTTCTCCTCTTCTGAGACTAGGAAAATGTGTCTGGACCCGAGGAGGTCTGAACTAACACGTTCCAACTGAGCAGATATAATTTGTGAGGAGCCTGGGATGATGAAACCAGTGCAGGAATCTCTCTAAAATAAAAGTGCAGCTGATTACACATTTGCACGTATTAGTGCGTTCAATTTGCCGATGGACAAATTGAATAGGCCACAATGTCATGCTGAGATTATTTCTCAAGTCATGGGCCCCCTGGGTGGGGGAGTGTGTGTGTGTCTACATATATATATAAATTTATTCTTTTTGGTTGGTGAACTACATTTAGTGGCTTATTTGGGAACTCATCCATCAGCACATTATTACCAGGGCCCCTAGTGCCAAAGATTGGTTTAGAATTAGAGATAATTTGAACTCTCCCCTCCCTTAATGAATGCTCACAAAATATCTAGGAGTGGAGACCTTAGTTTGAATAATTACTGTCAAATAGCTGGGTAAGAAAACCCCCTAAAAAGTCTTTCTAACTTCCCTCCTCAGAGCCCCCTCCACTAACTCTCGTCATGATGTTTTTATGTCTCTGTCCCCGCCAAGCAGAGACGTGAAGGACGGCCACCACTGAGAACTGAGTGCAGAAATGGCCTTGAGGTTGAAAGTTAATGGATGAAGATGAGCAGGGGGCCCTGAAGGACCCCAGGCCAGCACCCAGAGCTACTGGTGTCCCCACCAGGGCTTCTGCAAAGCACGTGGAGGCAGCTGGTGTCCCGCAGTGTTACCACATCTGATGGAAAACTTCTGCCTTGAATTCTGGCATTCTGTCACTTCTGCATCTGATTTCAGGCTGAGAGTGTATGTAACAAGGACACACAGAGTTTGAAATGCGAGCTGTTTTCACAGACACACACTCGGGGATTATGCAGTGTTTATTAAACTGAACTTGCAAGACTGGCATCTCTTAATTAAAAGCAAGCTCCCTGCCCCTCTGAAGAGTACCTCTGCCGATGCGATGCTGCCGGTGGGTAGTGAAGAGCTAGAAAGTGCCAGGTGCCAGGTCCTCGGAAGGCTGAGGGACGTCAGCAGGAAGGAATTGAGAAGCCTTGGCTGGAACAATCCTGCCTTTGCTTCAAGATGTGTTTCACCACCTGCCCTAGCATGGCCGCAGGGGCCTCAGGGTCCAAGTCAGCCCTCTTCACTGCAGGGTGAAACCCTCCTGAGATTTTGAGTTGCTGTAAAAATGACGGGAAGTGCTGGTGTGGACCCGGGCAGGTGTCCTTCTAACAGGTGCAAGGTGTAATTAGGTGCATAATGTTAGGTCATTTCACTTAATTCCATTGAAACTACATTGTGAAACTGAGGCATGACTAGTGACAATTGACGAAAAGGGCCTGAATGCATGGCCTCGGCCTATGGTGGGAGTTCGGCCCGGTACATTGGTCGTCAGACAGGGCCGTCTCTCGTGGTACTGTCAGCCACTAAGACGGTGCCCGTGCAGCAGCACTCACGCACCAGCTGGCTTGATCCCTGCAGATACACCAACGTCATTTGTTGAGCACCTACTTCACGCTGGATGCTTCATATACCCATTTTCTTTACTCATCGCCAAAGCTCTAGGAGGCCAGGGCTGCTCAGACCCCTCCACTGAGTCCCTCCACACTGGCCACCTCCTTCCTCCTCTCTCTGACGGGCATCTGTCCCCTGGATCGCCAACTGAGCCTGGCGTCCACTTCTACCCCACTCCCAATCTGAGGTTGGAAGTTAATGAATGAAGACGAGCAGGGGGCCCTGGAGGACCCCAGGACGCCACCTGAAGCTCATTCTTTAAAAACCAGATCAAATCTGAGCCCTGTTAAAATGTATCAAATTTACATAAAAAAACACACAAAAGGGCCGCAAGGTTATCAGGTTCTGACTACTTCTTAACATTTGTTTTAAATTATAAAATATTTATTAATTTATAACTGTGGTAAAGCACACATAACATAAAATTTACCATCTCACCATTTTAAGTACACAACTAGGTGGCATTATGTACATTTACATTGTTGTGCAACCAATCTCCAGGGCTCTTTTAATCTTGAAAAACTGAAACTATTTTTACCCTATTATAAATTATTTTAAACATATGTATGTATAGAGAACAGACAGTAACAACCTATACCAGATTTTAGCCGTCTGCACCCATGCTTACCAATGATTGTGATGCCTTCTAATTTTGCATCCATTAAATACATAATGTTTGTGGATGTTTAAAGTTTAATAAGATGGTATCATATACCACCTTAAAATTTAATTTCTTACTCAACATTAAAGATTTTCTCATGTTAATACATATACTTTTTAAAATTTCAATAGATTTTGGGGGTACAAATGCAGTTTTGTTACATGGATATATGGTATTGCAGTGATGTCTGGGCTCTTAGTATACCCATCACCTGAATAGTGTACATTGTACCCAACAGGTGATTTTTATCCCTCATCTGCCTCCAACCTCCTACCTTTGGAGTCTTCACTGTCTATTATTCCACTCTGTACAACTATGTGCTCACCGTTTAGTTCCCTCTTAACAGTGAGAACATGTGGTATTTGATCTCCAGTTCCTGAGATACTTCACTTAGGATAATGGCCTTCAGTTCCACCCAAGTTGCTGCAAAAGACATTATTTCATTTTTTTTCATGACTGAGTAGTGCACACACACACACACACACACACACATTTTCTTTATCTGCTCCTCAGTTGGGGGACACTTAGATTGATTCCATGTCTTTGCTATTGTGCATTGTGCTGTGATAAACATACGAGTGCAGGTGTCTTCTTGATGTAATGATTTCTTTTCCTTTGGGTAGAAACCCAGTGGTGGGATTCCTGGACCCCATGGTAGTTCTATTTTTAGTTCTTTGAGAAATCTCCATACTGTTCCCCATCGAGGTTGTGCCAAGCCACATTCCCACCAACAGAGTATGAGCTTTCTCTCTCCACTACGCCAGCACCGACACTTACTGTTTTTTGACTTTTTAGTAATGGCCTTTCTGACTGGGCTAAGGTGGCATCTCATTGTGGTTTTAATTTGCATTTCTCTGATAAGTGATTTGAGCATTTTTTCATGTGTTTCTTGGACATTTATTTGTATATTTGCCATTGAAAAATGTCTGTTCCTGTCATTTGCCCACTTTTTAATGGGGTTACTATTTTTTTCCATGCTGAGTTGTTTAATTCCTTCTGGAGTCTGGATATTAGTCCTTCGCTGGACACATAGTTTGTGACTATTTTCTCCCATTGTGTAGGTTGTCTGTTTACTCTGTTGACTATTCTTCTGCTGTGCAGAGCTTTCAGCTTAATTAGGTCCCATTTGTTTATCTTTGCTTTTGTTGCATTTGCTTTTGGGGTCTTGGTCATAAATTCTTTGCCTGGGCCAATGTCCAGAAGAGTTTTTCCTAAGTTTTCTTCTAGAATCTTTATGATTTCAGGTCTTAAATTTAAGTCTTTAATACATCTTGAGTTAATTTTTATATATGGAAAGAGACAGGATCCAGCTTCTGCATGTGGCTGTCCAGTGTTCCCAGGATCATTTATTAAATAGGGTGTTTTTTCCCCCCAGTGTATGTTTTTGTCTGGTTTGTTGAAGATCAGCTGGGTGTAGGTATATAGCTTTATTTGTGGGTTCTCTGTTCTCTTCCACTGATATAGGCGTCTACTTCTATAGCAGCACCATGCCATTTTGGTTCCTATAGCCTTGTGGTATAATTTGAAGTCAGGTAATGTGATGCTCATGGATTGGAAGAATCAATATTGTTCAAAATGACCATATTTCCCAAAGCAATCTACAGACTCAATGCAATTCCTACTAAGATACCAACATCTTTTTTCACAGAATTAGAGAAAACAATACTAAAATTCATATGGAACCAAAAAAGAGCCCAAATAGTCAAAGCAATCCTAAGCAAAAAGAGCAAAACTGATGGAATCATGGAAGTACTAATTTCAACTACTACATAGCTCATCATTTTATAAAAATGTCACAGTTTCACAATTTATTCACAATTTTTGCTAATCTGGTAGGTAGGGGAAAATTTACTTTTGTTTTAATATATGTTTTCCTGGTTACCAGCAAGGTTGAACATCTACATCTACTGAGGTGTTTGGATGTGTTTTCTTCTTTAACTGTAAATATTAATTGTATTAAAGGATTTTTGGATGCGGCAACATTCTTACATCCCAGGGACATTTTTTCTTTGTCATGAAATATAAGCCTTCTAGGAAATATATATTGTTGCACCTGATTAGCTAATGTATTTAAAAAAGATTTTCATACCTATATTTATATTTCAATTACTCTATAGTTTTTTGTTTTTATTTTGTTTAAATCAAGTTTATACTAGTCTTGTACAATAAGTTGGGCAGTTTTCCTTTCTCTTATATTAATATAAGTCTCTGAAACATTTTATTCTTTTTTTTTTTAGGTTTGGCATTATCTATCCCTTGGTTTGTTAAAAATTGCCATAAACCATTTCTCCCTGGTGTCTTTTGAAGGAGGAAGGGAGGTTTCTGACAATTGATTTAATTCTTTAATGTATATTGGCTTATCTAGATTTTCTATCAGTGTTGTTAAATTTTTTTATGGAAAATTCTATTTTTTCCAAATTTATTGGAAAACCAGTGAAACTTTTAGAAGACAATAAAAGAAAATATCTTTATGACCTCAGGGTAGGGAAGAATTTCTTAAACAAGATATAAAAATTAATGGGAGCAATAAAGGAGAATATTGATAAATTTGGTTACATTCCAATTAAGAATGCCTCTTTATCAGAGGACACCACAAAGTGAAAAATCAAGACACAAGAGATCTGCGTCCACAGAAGATCTTTGTAGTGAAAAAAAACTAACAAAGAAATAGTATTTAGAATACACAAAGAGCTCCTGACAGCCACGGGAAACACAGATCTGAGCCGGCATTCTCTAGAAGGGGAAGCCACCTTCTGAACAGACACCCCCCTCACCAGTGGTGAGGAACATGCAAACAGAGACACCCTTCACACAGGCAATGCTGCACAGTAATGAGGATGTAGAGCAAAGGGCACTTGAATACACTGCTCATTTCAGAGTTACTGTTACAACTGGCATCTCCTGGTATGTAAGAAGAGCCTCTTAATATCCTGGGACCCGTAATTCCCCCAGGAATATGCCCGAGAGGGGCTCGTGCACCAGCTTGCCAGGAGACGGGTTGAGGGTCTTCACGGCCCACCAGCAGGGGAAGGAATAAGTCACCAGTGTCAAGTGCATGCCAAGGGGCACCACCCGGCTGTAGAAATTCATGTGGGCACCCAAGCACCGTGTTCAAGGGGAGGGTGTCCCCACCCCCCCCTTCGCACGTTTCCCTAGGGTGGTAGCCACTGCAATCAGGCAAGAACAGTTAGAGGACAAGAATTGTAGGAGTAAAACTCTCTATTTTCAGGTGATAAAACATTAGAGAATCAATGATTAAAGTAACAACACAGTGAACGAATTCAGGAAGTGAATTAGTTTCCTGGGGCTGCCATAACCAAGTACCACAAACTGGGCGGCTTCAACAGGAACTTACTGTCTCACAGGTCTGGAGGCTGCACGTCCAAGGTCAAGGTGTGGGCAGGGTTGGTTCCCTCTGAGGCTGTGGGGGACGGTTGGCCTCTCTCCTAGTTTCTGGTGGCTTGCTGGCAATTGTTGTTCCTTGGCTTGTGGAAGCCAATCTCTTACTTCATCTTCATATATGACATTCTCCCTCGGTGCATATCTGTGTTCAGATTTCCCCTTTTGTATAGGAACACCAGTCACATTGGGTTAGGGGCTTACCTCACTCTAGTATGACTTCATTTTAACTAATTACATCTGTAATGACCCTATTTCCAAATAAGGTCACATTCTGAGGTACTGAGGGTTAGGAGTCCAACATATGCATTTCTGGGGACCATAATTCAGCCCATACCAGGAGGATAGCAGGATATGAAATTAACGTGAAAAAATAAAGTATGGGTGCATTGGTGCACACCTGTAGTCCCAGCTACTCAGGAAGCTGAGCCGGGAGCACTGCTTGCAGCCAGGAGTTCAAGGCCATAGTGCGCTATGATCTTGCCTGTGAGTAGCCACTGAACTCCAGGCTGGGCAACATAGCCAGACCCCATGTCTAAAAAATAAATAAATAAAAAAAAATTTTTAAAAAAATTAAGAGGGATGAGAAAAAACCCTAAAATCAAATGCAAAAAGAATCAAACGAATCCAGCTGCCTTTCACCTAAATAATGTAACCACATCGAAGGGAAAAAGCAAAAAGTAGACACAGGACTTGAATTATGCACCTTCATTCCAGGGAAAGAACAGCAAATCAACCTTGACCTTGCTTCTGGAGGTTTGGTTTCTGGGGTAGTAAGGGTGTAGCAGTTTGAAATCATTTAATGTGTATTGTAGGATTGGACAGAGGAGTAGATGGGTGTAGCAGTTTGAAATAATTTAATGTGTATTGTAGGATTGGACATAGGAGTAGATATGCTGCTTTGGTGGGAGGCAGGATTTTCCCTGGGGATGAAGGAAAACAGATGTGTGGAGGGAGGAAGGCATGGAGAACCCTGGGGTGAGGGACAGGAATTGGTTTTCGGTGTGAACTGGTGGGAATTATATCAGAACATGATGCAGGCGTGGTGTTCAAAGGACATGGAGGCTCTCACGGGCCAGATCTGGGATGAGGGCATCCAAATAAATAATAGCAGTGGCTGATGAGTCCACACCAATGATAAATAGATAAATAAACAGTCAATAAATATCTGAATCAAAGAGGGAGAAGGGATGTCTCTTCCTTTAAGTAAAATGCTGAATGAAAGACATGGAGGGAGTTGGGGGGAAATCACTATTTTGTGACGATCATGATAAAGGTTGGTTTGGGCAGGGATCACTGATGAATGTTAAATTGGGGTGGTGGGGTTGGTGAGGGACAGAATGCTTGTGTGGTTTCAAAGTGTTTTCCCCAGAGGAGAAGCTAGACCACACCTGGTGATCCACGCTGGCGTCCCCGAGGGGGCAGGTGGGCGCTGCGTGCCTCTGTAGGTGCGGCAGTGGGTGGCATCCTGGCCAGGCACGCACCACCCGAATCTGAGCACGAGGACACGCCAGATGAACCCAGGCCGAGGACCATCCTCGAGAGTCACTGTCTTATTCAGAAACGTCGGTGTCATGAAAACAAGGGGAGACCGAGGAGCTGTTCCGGTGATGGAGAGACCGAAAAGATAGAAAAACTAAGCGCCGTGGTGACCCTGGACTGGATCATGTGCTGAGAAAGGAAACGCCACAAAGGACGTCACCAGGGAAACGGATGGACTTGGAATAGGGGCTGCAGATTTCATGGAAGCATCGTTCTGATGTCAAACTGTCTGTGCACCAGGGTTATGTAAGAGAATATCCTCTTTCTTAGGAAAAGCACATAACAGGCATTATGTGTGCAACTTGCCCTCAAATACTTCAGAAAAAAGTATCTACACACAAGGGATGAGACAAAGTGTGGCAAAATGTTAAAAATTGGTGAATCTGGGTAAAGGGCTAATGGGAATTATTTGCAAAGCTCTTACAACTATTCTGTAAGTTTGTGACTATTTAAAAAAAGTTAAAAGTTAAAAAAGGTCATTATGTTCAGCAAAAAAAGCAAGTTACAGAAGAATAGAATATGAGTCCATTTACATAAGATTAATAAACTTGCATAACTGCACTGCATGTTGTTTAGACATATTAAAATGTCAAGACAGGAAAGCAGGAGGCAGACAGAATTCAGGGTGATGTGGGCTTCGGCAGGTGCGCAGGTGATGCCACAGGCAGGGCCCCACAATTACTGGTGCTGTTTCCTCACTGGAGCGGTTGGTAGACAGCGTTTGTGTTACTACTGTTCTTCAGGCTGTAGAGATATATTATATATACTCTTTTGTATGTATGACAGATTTCATAATACGTTTTTAAAAGCCAAGAACGAATATAAAGATATTATGTCCCCTCCCATTTTTTTTTAACAGGTGAAGAAACCAAGGCTCAGGGAAATTTGATCTGGCAGGGCGGGGATTTGAACCCGAGTCTGCCGGCAACACGGGCTGTGCTACTTCCTCTACCTCAAGGAAGAGCCCAGAGGACGCTGGTACTTTGAGACAGGAGTCTGCCAACCTCCTCATTTGCCAGCAAATCAGTAAACTTCTCTTTCCTTCTCAAAAAGAAAAAAAGGAAAAAGAAACAGCCCAAATGAAGACAGAGAAAAGGAAAGGCAGAAGACCCAGGTGGAGCGAGGGCGCTCGGAACGGCACGATCTCTACTCCTGCCCCGTCCCCCCTCGCGGGCCCTGGGGCGCCCGTGGTGTGGGCAGCAGCCGGGGGCTTCTCACTCTGAGGGGCGTTCGAGCAGAGGGAGCGATGCCCAGTCCTGTGTTCTCTGGCACCTTTCCCAAGTTGGCCAAAGGGATTTTAGGATAGATTTTGTCCCAAATTAACCCAAATTAAAAAGTAACGCCTGACAAGGAGGCTGAGAAGTTGCAAGACCGGGCAAACACTGCAGGCAGGGCACGGTCTCTGTGCCCCCCACTGCACAACTCCTTCTTCTGACGAAGCCAGAAATAGCCTGCAAGAAGCTGCGTGTCCACCTGGAAAGTGGGAGTAACTGTGGCTCCCCCGCTGGGACCATCGCTCAAACGGCCAGATGGGTCCACATCTGTCAGTGTCTGCCCAGTGTCCTCTTGTCCTTGTGCCAGTGTGGGTCAGCTGAATAACACCACATTCATTTCACTTTTCCTGATCTGAGGAGTCCTCGTGTCTGTCTATCTATGGCTCTGCAGCCTTGCGTCTGTTGATTAGCAATTTTTGGTCTGGTAAATAACTTGTTTCTAATTGGTATTTGTTTTCAGTTTTTGGTGTGGTGGGCAACTGTCAAACAATTCCATTCAAATTCCCTGCAAGTCAGATGTGTTTTCCTCTGTTCCCTTATCCCCTAGTGAAAACATACATGCATTTAAAAATAAACACAGGTGTCGGAGGAGATGTTTTGAAACATTCTCCTGTGCCTGACAGCTGTGCTCTCTGTAGAAATCCTGCAATTGTTTTCACCGTAATTGCACAAGTTTCCTTGAAGCTTCCAAAGTATCAACACTTGAGTACATTGTTATAGATATTTAGCATGGGAGTAATGTATTACTGGCTCTCCTAAGATATTACCAAGAGCTATAGAATTGTAATATTATTCTCGAATGTCTCTGGGAATAAAAACAAACGATCTTTCTCATTAAAATGATCCTTGTTGAGATGAGCAACTTTGTGAAAAATACCCTTCTCTAAGATACTCAGACTTCTTCAAACCAGCCACCTCCATCTGTTGCTGAGAAAATTAAATCCTTTTAGTCAAATTGTGATATCAAATCACGGTATCATGGTACCAGACTGTGTTTACTGGGGTTCTTCAAACACAGAACTGATTTCATGTGTTTCAGAGCTTTTGTTTGTTTATTGAAAATAGCAGCAGGAACGGAGGATGATGTTTGCCTGCTTAGCTGCATTCACTGGAAAGAAGAAAGAAAAAATAAATCAGAAACTGGGAGGTGAGAGATGCAGGGCAGAGTTCAGACCGACTCGCCCCCATCATAGTGTCCCTTGGGGCCGGTCTTCTGGAGACTAAAAGGATTTCTCTGACTATATTTTCAAAATGGGAGGAACTTGGAGAAGTGCCTTTGGCTCTTTGGAGGAAAGATAAAACAGAAAGCTAATAAAGACTGGTGCACAGGCTTCCAGACACCTCCTGTGCAGAACCAGGGCCAGGAGTTGCTCCCACGCTCAGCAGCTTACAGATAGGTGGGTGCTAGGGTCAGAATGTTTTGTGTCCCACCGCCAAAAAAATTCGCAGGTTGAAATCCTTACCCTCAAGGTGATGGAGTTAGGAGGGGGGTCCTTTGGGAGGTGAGTAGGTCATGAGGATGCAGCACTCATGGGTGGGATGCAGCACTCATGGGATGCAGCACTCATGGGTGGGATTAGTGTCCTTAGAAAAGAGACCCAAGAGAGATGCACCACCCTCCCTCCACCATCTGGGGGTACAGAGAGAAGGTGCCGTCTGTGAATCTATGAATCTGCTGGCACCTTGGTCTGCACTTCTCAGCCTCCAGAACTGTGAGAGAGAAGTTTCTGCTGTTTGTAAGCCACTAGTTTATGCTATTTTTTTATACCAGCTTGAATGGACTAAAACAGTGTTTGTTTTAATGGTTTTGTTCTGTTTCCTTAAAAAATTCTAGTTTGAATAGGTATGTATGCACATGACCTAAATTCAAATCCTACACAGGGTACCCCGGTGAGAGGTCATCCTCCCTCACTGCCCTGAAGCCTCCAGGCGCCTCACGATTCTCTTCCCGGGTTCTTGGGTGTCAGCTTCTGGGGCGGTCGGGTGGCCAAGTGTGCACTCTGTGGACTCTGATTCTCTGTCCCCTCTTCTCTCACCCCGTTGGTGGTGGGTCATGTGCCCTCTGCTGCTCTTTCCACTTTACACGGCCTTAGAGATCTTTCTGTAGCTAACATATATAGTCGCATCATTATTTTATTGATGACCAGGTAGTGCTTTATATGGACATATCATAACTTATCAACCAACCCTCTGCGGATAGGCAAGTAGATTGTTTCTTAAATTTTTTGCTCTTACAAACAATGCTGCAATGAAGAGCCTTATATGCACAACATTTTCTGCCCTTGGGTGAGTAAAATCTGAAGACTAAGCAGCGGGAGGCAAGTTTCTGGTTGAAATAGCGTGTACACTTTCCGTGGCCAACTGTCCCCGCCCAGCACGCCCGGGGGTGGGGCGTGCTCAACACTGCCCATTTCATAAGAGAAAGTGCATCTCCCCCGGAGTTTTAATTTTGCATTTCTCTGATTAGGAGTGAAGATGAAAATCTTCATATATGTTTAAGAACCACTGTGCTTCCTTTTCTGTGAACTGTTATTTCCTTTTCCCTGCATATTTCTCTGGGCAGCTGTTTGTTTCGTTACTGATTTTTAGGGCTCCTTGTGCACTAGAGAGGTTAGTCCTTACCTGTGGTATGAGTTACATCTTTTTCCTTCCTCTTCTCCTGCTTTCCTTTGTTTCTTTTTTGTAATTTTTACAGTTTGACATTTGTCTTTTGACTTTTGTGCCCCACAGGACATTTCTATTTTTACATAACCAAACAGTAATCTTTACTTGTATAGCCTCTGGGCTTTATAATATACAGATATGGTATATAATATCTTTATGTAAAAGATAAAGTCTCTTCTGCTGTAAGATTATAAAAACAATTATTATTTTCTGTTCTAACTTTTTAGAGCATTTACATCTTTGATTGGTCTGAATTTACTTTAGTGAAATATGTGGGGTGAGATCTAGTTTTTCCCCGTGGGGCTGCCTACTGTCCACAGACCTCATTCTCTCTGGCACCTGGGCTTGGGCCCGTGACGGAGTCTGGGGGTGGAAGGTGAGCAGAGTTATGGAAGCTACTTTCAGGCCTGGTCCTTCAAAACTCGCCACACGCTCCCCAACCTCTTTCTTTGCTGTGGCAACCTTGTAGACCACGAGTTCCAGAGGGGACAGCTGGAAGATGTAGGACACTGTCTGACCCGCACTGGACGGGCAGTGAGGGGGACGGAATGCCTGTGTGGGAGACACTGAGCACCTTTTCCAAAATGCTGTACCAATTCATGTCCCACCAGCAGTGGGTGAGGGTACCCAGTGCTCTGCATCCACACCCCCATTTGGTATATTCAGTTTGATTTCATTTTATTTTAGTCCTTTTGGGGGGTACATAGTTGATCTCACTGTGGTTTTAATTTGTACTTCTCTGATGACTAATGAACTTGAGCGCTTTTAATATGTTTATTTGCCAAACGTGTGTCCCTCATTTTGAAATGTCCATTCAAAGTTGTGTCTATTTTTCAATAGTATTGGCTTTTTCTTATTCATGTGTAGGGGAAATGAGTCTGTTGTAAGATGTGTATATAGAAAATATCTTCCCCTACTCCTCTGTGGCTTGGATTGTTAATCACTTAATGGTCTTTTTTTTATTTTTATATTTTTGGTTAGCAGTTTTATTGTTTTGTTTTAAGAAATCTTTACCTGTCCCAAGGTCATATTCTCTCGTGTTTTCTTTCAGATGCACTATTATTTTACCTTTGATATTTGGAGCTGTGATCCATAGGGAATTGATTATTCTGTGGTGTGAGGTAAGGGTGTGGGGCTCATTTTCTGGATTCTCCAGTGTCTTCCCTTGGCCCATTCGTCTCCCCCCGCCCTGTGTCCCATTGTTTCAGTTACTGCGGATTCAGGGTTGAACCTGATATCTGGGAGGGAGGTGTTCCAATTTTATTTTTCTTCAAGATTATCTTGGCTACTCCTGCCCATTTTCATTTTCATATAAATTTTAGGACCAGCTTGTTAATTCTTATGAAGATTTCTGGGATTTTGACTAGGATTCAGTAAACATACAGACTCTTTGAGGAGAATCATCATCTTTACAATGTTTAGCCTTCTCAATCATCAACTTGGCATAGCTCTCTATTTATTTAGACCTTCTGCTATGGTTTGGATGTGGTTTGTTCCTGCCAAAACTCGTGTTGAAATTTGGTCTCCAGCATGGTGGTGTGGGAGGTGGGGCCTCGTGGGAGGTGTTTGGGTCAGGAGGGCAAACCCTCATGAATGGAGTAATGCCCTCCCTGGGGGTGAGTGAGTTCTCACCCTCATGGGAATGGGTTTGTTCCTGCAAGAGTGGGTTGTTTAAAAGGGTCTTCCTTCCTTGGTTTCTCTCTCTTGCTTCCTGTCTTGCCTTGTTGTCTCTTTGCACACCCCACTCCCCTTCTGCTTCCCACCACGAGGGGAAGCAGCCCGAGGCCCTCACCAACTGCAGCTACTGGATCTCGGACTTTTCAGCCACCAGAACCATGAGCCAAATAAATAGACCTCTTTGCTTTATATGTTACCCAGCCTCAGGCGTTCTGTTATAGCAACACAAAATGAACTAAGACACCCTATTTAATTCCCCTCAGTCTTATTTTACAGACCTCATTATAAAGGTCTTTGTGCATTTTTTTGTTAGGTTAATTCCTGATATATTTTTGGTTCTATTGTAAATGATATAATTTACAATTTTATTTTCTAATTTGTTTCTTGCTTTTATACAGCCATACTTTTGACTTTTAAAATATTGGTTTCATGTACAGGAACTTGTTAAATTCACTTTTAATTCCAATGGTTTGTTTATATCTTTTTTTGGGTTTGCTACATACACAATTATGTCACCTGTGAATAATGACAGTCTTATTTTCTCCTTTCCAATCCTTTTGTCTGTTATTTAATTTTCTTGGCTGATTGCAATGGCTGGATCTTTAGTACAGTATTGAATAGAAATGTACTGGGTAGTGTCTCATTTCCAATATCAAGGGGAAAGCTTTCAATATTTTATATTAAATATGATGTTTGCTATAGTATTTTTTATTGTAGGTGATATTTGTCAGATAAAAGAAAGTCCCTTTTACTTCTAATTTTTCTAAGAATTTAAATTTTGCTAAATGTTTCTTCTGTACCCATTGAATTAATCATGTGGTTTTTGTTTTATTCTGTTAATGTGGAGAATCACACAGTGATTTTTGAATGTTAGTACATTTTTGGACTCTTGGGATAGACTCCACTTGGTCATGGTATATTATCTTATTTATGTATTTCTGAATTTAATTTGCTAATATTGTGATTAAGATTTTTACATCTAAGAGCATCACAAAATTGATCAATAATTTTCCCTTCTCGCACACTCCATGTGGGATGCAACTTTTATGCCAGTCTTAAAAAAACAAGTTGGGAAGTGTTTTTCCTAAGTTTTCCTTTATTTTCTGTGGGAGTTGTGTAAAATTGGTATTACTTACTTAAACGTTGTAATTATTTATCAGTAATGCTGTCTATGTTTGAATTCTTTGTGGAAAGATTCAATTTTGTAAAAGTTAACTTAATTGAAGTATAATCTACAAACAATGTAATTAACTCATTTTAAGTGTACATGTAGATGAGTTTTGACAAATGTATACGTATGAATAACTGCAATGAAGACAGGACATTCCATCATGCTGGAAAGTCTTCTATGCTCTTTGCAGTCAGTTCACCCCCTATGGGCCCAGGCAACACTCCTCTGCTTATGTCATGGAGATTAGTTTTGCCTGCTCTGGCATATCACATAAATGGATTCAAACAGTTTGTAACTTTTAGTGTTAACTTTTTTTTTCTTTTACTCAGTACAATATTTTGAGGTTAATCCATGTTGCTGTGTGTGTTAGTTTCACTTTATTGTTGAGTAGTATTCCATTGTGCAAAAATTACACAGTTTGATTATCCATTTGCCTATTGATAGATATTTGGGTTGTTTTCAGCTTTTGGCTATTGTGAATACAGATATTATGAACATTCATGCCATGTCCTTTTGTGGACACAGACTTTTATTTTTCTTGGGTACATATCTAGGAGTGAAATTTTTGGGCCAAGTTATAAGTGTATGTTCAATTTTTTAAGAACCTGCCAAGCAATACTCCAGTGTGATTGCATCACTTAACTTTCCTGTTAGCATGGATGAGTATCTGAGTTCCTTCACATACTTGCCGATACCTGGTATTGAAAATCTTTTTAAGTTCAGCCATTGTAAATATGTGGAGGTGTTAACACTGTGATTTTAATTTGCACTCCCCTGATGACCAATAAAGTTGAGCTTCTATTTATGTACTTGTACGACATTCATGTAGCTGTTTCATGAAGTGTGTTGCTATGGTCTGAATGTTTGTGTTCCCCCAAATTTATATGTTGAAGACTAATCCCCAATGCAATATTATTAATAGCGTGTAGGAGGTCGTGAGGGCAAAGCCCTCATGAATGGGATTATTGTCCTTATAAAAGAGTCCCAAGGGAGCTTGTTCACCCCTTCTGCCATGTGAGGACAAAGCTAGAAGATGTCATCTATGAGGAATGGGCCCTCACTAGACACTGAATCTGCTCATGTCTTGGTTTTAGACTTTTCATCCCCTAGAACTGTGAGCAATAAATTTCTGTTGTTTATAAACTACCCAGTTGACATATTTTGTTATATTAGCCTGAATGGACTAAGACAATTCTGTTCAAATTTTTTACCCAATTTTTAAAAATTGGGTTGTCTTTTCATATTAAATTGTGAAATGCATACACACACACACACACACACACACACGATTCAAGTCCTTTGTAAGATACATGTATTGTGATTTTTTTCTCCAGAATACTTCTTTTATTTTAATTTTCTTAGTAATGTTTTTTGAGGAGCAGAAATTTGAATTGGAATAAGTTCAATTTCTCATTTTTATCTTCTATTGTTTATTCTTTTTGCATCTTACATTAGAAATCTTTGCCTACACCAAGTTAATGAAGATTTTCTCCTATGTTCTTAAAGTTTTAAAATTTTAGCTTTACACTGAGTTTTGGACTCAGTGTAAATTTGGATCCATGTCAAATTAACTCACATCCTTACCACATTTGGTATGGTCAGTTTTTCAGCTTTTAGCAGTTCTAATAGGTGTGTAGTAGTACCTCATCATTGTTTTAATTTTCAATTCCCTAATGACATTTGTTGACTATCTTTTCATATGTTTATTTTTCATCTGTATGTCTTCTGTGGTGATGTGTCTGTTTAGAATTTGGGCCATTTTTAAATCAGGCTGCTCGTTTTCTTATTGTTGAGTTATAAGAATTCTTTGTGTATTTTGACTAATAGTTCTTTATCAGATAAGTTTTTGCAAATATTTTCTTCTACCTGTGGCTTGTTTTTTAATTCTCTATAGTGTCTTTTTTATAGTAGAAGTTTTTAATTTTAATGAAGTCCAACTTATCAACTTTTTCTGGCATGGGTTGTACTTTTGGCCTTGTATCTAAAATCACTCCTCTCAAGCACACTAGATTTTCTTCTATGTTATTTTCTAGAAGTTTATAGTTTTAAATTTTACATTTAGGCATATATTCCATTTAACATTAATATTTGTGAAAGGCGTAAGTTTGGTGTGTCTAGATTTGTTTTTTCGATATGTGAATGTCCAGCTGTTCCAGCACCATTTGTTGAAAAGACTATTTTTGCTACATTGAATTACCTTTGCTTCTTTGTCCAAGAACAGTTGACTGCATTTGTGTAGGTCTATTTCTAAGCTCTTTATTCTGTTCCATTGATATGTTTGTTTGTTCTTTTGCTGATATCATCCTGTCCTGATGACTGTGGCTCTATGGTAGGACTTGAGGTTGGGTAGTACCAGCCCTCCAAATTTGTGCTTTTCAGTGTTGTATTGGCTACTCTGGTCTTTGCCTTTCCATATAAACTTTACAATCAGTTTGTCAATATCCATCAAGTAACTCTCTTAGACTTTGATTGAGACTGTATTGACTCTATAGATCACGTTGGGAAGAAATTAAGAGAATTGACATTTAACAATGTTGAGTCTTCCTATCCATGAACGTAGACTCTCTTTCCATGTATTCAGACCTTCTTTGATTTGTTAGAGTTTCATAGTTTTCCTCATATAGATTCTGCACATATTTTGTTAGATTTGTACTTAAGTATTTAATTTATTGGGTTCTACTGTACATAGTATTATGCTTTTAATTCCATATTTTGATTGCTTGTTGATGGTATATAGGAAAGCAGTTGACTTTTGTATATTAATCTTGTATCCTGAAACCTTGCTATAATTGGTTACTAGTTCTAGAAGAGTGTGTGTGTGTTGTTGTCAGTTCTTTGGGATGTTCTATGTAGACAATCATGTCATCTGTAAACAAAGATAGTTTTATTATATTTCTTCCTTCCCAACCTGCATGCCTGTCATCTCATTTTCTTGTCTCATGTACTAGCTAAGACTTGCAGTGCAATGTTGAATAGCAGTGGCCCTCAGTGGTGAAATTGGGCATCTTCACCTTGTTTCTGATCTTAGGGGAAAAGCATCTAGTTTCTCATCATTAAGCAAGATATTAGTTGTGGGTTTGTTGTAGATATTCTTTATCAATAGATGAGAAAGTTCCCCTATATTCCTAGTTTGCTAAGAGTATTTTTTAAAATCATGAATGAGTGTTGGGTTTTGTCAAAATTTTTTTTCTGCATCTATTGAGATGACCATATGGGTTTTCTTTTTTAGCTGTTGATGTGATAGATTACATTAATTGATTTTTGAGTGTTGAACCAGCCTCATAGACCTGGAATAAATCCCACTTGGCTGTGATTTATAATTTTTTTAATACATTGTTGGATTAAATTTGCTAATATTTTGTTGAAGATCTTTGCATATACAGATGGTTCTTGACATATGATGGTTTGGCTTATGATTTTTTGACTTTATGATGGTGTTAAAGCAATATGCATTTAGTAGAAACCATACTTTGATTACCCATATAACCATTTTGTCTTCCACTTTCAATACAGTTTTTAATGAATTAGATAAGATATTCAATGCTTTATTATAAAGTAGGCTTTGTGTTAGATGATTTTGCCCAACTGTAGGCTAATGTAAAAGGCCTGAGTACATTTAAGATAGGATAGGCTAAGTTGTGATGTTAGGTAGTTTAGGTGTATTGAATGCATTTTCAATTTATTATATTTTCAAC
Organism: Daubentonia madagascariensis; assembly: GCA_023783475.1. Classification (NCBI taxonomy): domain Eukaryota; kingdom Metazoa; phylum Chordata; class Mammalia; order Primates; family Daubentoniidae; genus Daubentonia; species Daubentonia madagascariensis. The sequence goes on along the minus strand of JAKFHU010001557.1, from coordinate 10,356,398 downwards.
TTATATGGGTTTATCAGGATGTAACCCCATTATAAGTCAAGGAGCATCTCTATGTTCATGAAAGATATTGGTCCGTACTTTTCCTTTGTTGTAATGTCTTTTTCTGGTTTTGGTACTGGGGTAGTACTGATCTCAAAGAATGAGTTAAGAAGTATTCCCTCTGCTTTTATTTTCTGAAGGAGATTATAGAGAAATGGTATAGAAACCATCTAGGCCCAGTACTTTCTTTTTTGGAAGGGTATTAGTTATCAGTTCAATTTCTTTAATAGGTATAGGCCTATTTGGATTATTTATTTTTCTTTGTGTGGGTTTTGGTAGGTTGTGTTTTTCAAGGAATCGATCCATTTCATCTAAGTGATTGAATTTTGGAGCAATAAGTTATTCATCATATTCTTTTATTATCCTTTCAAGGTCCATGGTATTAGGATTGATGGCTTCTCTATCATTTATGACATTAGTAATTTGTGTCTGTTTTAATTTAGTTCCTTTAAAATGGACAGCACACTTTCCATGATTAGGAGATACATAAGATGGAAATAAAGACATTTTTATCACTCAGAGCTTCTGGAGGAACACGGCATACCCAAAGGCCACGTAGGAGTCAATGAGCACCTGGAAAGAAAGAGAGTATGGATCTGGGGTGCTGACTTTTATTGGGGTTCAGGGAGGTGGTCAGAGCATCAGAGTAGGGTGGTGGTGAGAAGGTAGGAAGAATTGAAACACACATACATGAAAAGGGGCTTTTGCCACAGGGGCCTAATCTAACTTTGCATTTAGCTGAGCAGCTGGGTGTGTGTGTTGTTGGGAAAGGGCCATCAGGGGAGGGGTAGGAGAAAAGAAATGAAATGGTTGGGGACCTGGGTTAGGTGGTTAGACAGGGGCATGGTGTGGCATCTGGGGACTCATTCAAGACAACATAACGGATGCTGAAGCAGCATAGTGATATTAAGCCTCAACATAGCGTCTTCTCTCTCTTTGTCTTGGTTAACCTGTCTAGAGATTTTTGAGTGTTGATCTTGTATCCCAAAACTTTGCTGAGCTCATTATATATCTATATCTATATCTATACACACATATATAATGTACATTCCTTAGGATTTTCTATAAACAAGGACATATGATTTGCAGATAGATATAGTTTTACTTCTTCCTTTCCAATCTGAATGCTCTTTATTTCTTTTTCTTGGATAAATTCCATGGTTAAAACCTCCAGTTACAATGTTGGATCGAGGTGGTGAGAGTGGACATTCTTGCTTTTTTCCGAACTTAAGGAGAAAGCATTCGGTCTTACTCCATGAAGTGTGATATTATTTATCTGTGGACTTTTTTGTAGGTTCCCTTTATCTGACTGAGGTAGTTCCCTTCTATTACTAGTTTCTTCAGTGTTTTAATCATGAAAGGGTGTTTTGTTTTGTCAAATGCTTTTGCTATGTATATTGAGAAGAACATGTTGTTTTTATCTGTAACTCTATTAATATATTGTGTCCTACTAATGCTGCATCACATTCATTTGTTAGACCAACCTTGCATTCCTGGGATAAATCTGACTTCATCATTCATGGTATATATTCCTCTTAGTGGTACTGTGGGGATACCAATTCACATGTTAATTTAAAATAACCTAGCTCAGATTAATACTGACTTAATTTCAATGGCATAAAAAATTTTCTCCAATATACCTCTATTTCTTCCCCCTTCCTTTGTGTTGTAATTGTCATATAAATTATATCTTTATACATTATAAGTCCATCAACACAGTTTTATAATTTTTGCTTTATGCCTTTTAACTCAGGTAAGAGAAGACTTACAAACAAAAACACATCTCTATTGTCTTTATATTTACTTTCATAGTTATCTTTATTGATGTTCCATATTTTTTGTGTGGATTTGAGTTACTGTCCCATTTCAGCCTGAAAGAACTCATTAATATATCTGATAGGAAAGGTATGCTAGCAACAAATTCACAGATTTTGTTTATTCTGGGCTGTCTTAAGGATAGTTTTGCCTAATATGGGATTCTTACTTGACAGTTTTTTTTTTCCTTTTAGGACTTTGAATATATTATCCCATTGACTTTTGGCTTCTTTGGTTTTTGATGTGAAATAAGCTGTGAAGATCCCATGAATATGAGAAATGACTTTTCTCTTGCTTCTTTCAAGATTCCATATCTTTGGCTTTTGGCAGGTTAACTGTGATGTTTTCAAGTATGTATCTTTTTGACTTTGTCCTCCTTAGAGTTTGTTTAGCTTTTTGGTGTGTAGATTAATGTTTTTTTTAAAAATCAAATTTGGAAAAATTTTGGCCATCATTTATTCAGATTTTTTGTTACCTTTGTCTCTCTCCTCTTCCTGGGACTTCCATTACGTGTATATTGTACTCTTCATGGTGTGTCACAGGTCTCTGAGGCTCTGTTAGTTTTCCTTCATTCCTTATGTCTATGTTCCTCAGACTGGATAATTGCAATTGTTCTATCTTCAATTCTTTACTCTGTCAGTTCAAATCTGCTGTTGAAACCCATTAGTAAATTTATCGCTTTGATCACTATATTTTTCTACTCCAGAATTTCTATTTGGTTCTTTTAAATAATTTCTATCTCTTTATTGGTATTACCTATTTGGAAAACTTTGTTCTCATACTTTATTTTAATTCTTTAGGTATGGTTTCCTTTAGATCTGTGAACATTTTTATAACAACCTATTTATTTTGTCTAGTAATTCCATCTGGGCTTCCTCAGGTAAAGTTTTTATTGAATGATTTTTCCCCTGTGTGTTTTCCCCCATACTTTCCTGCTTCTTTGCATGTCTCGTAATTTTTCATTGAACATTTAACATTTGAAGTAATTAATGCGACAACTCTGGAAATTTCACCTCCTCCCCAGTTTATTTTTGTTGTTGTTTGTGTGTTTAGCAGCTTTCTTAGACTAATTATGTTAAGTCTGTATTCTTTGTTTTGTGTAGCCAGTGGAGTCTTTACTTGATTGGCTTCATGGTCATCTAATGATTTGAGAGGGATTTCCTTAAGGGACTTGAACTAATAGGTCTCTCAGCCTTTGCCATGGGGCTCTGTGTGTGTGTTGAGAGTAGGCCTTCAATGCTCCAGCATGAAGTTTGCCATTCTGCCTTAGCCTTCGCTTCCTGCTTACACAAAAGTTTCAAGATCAGCCATAGGTAAGAGATTTAGATCTTGTTAGGTCTTTCCTGGGCATTTACACATCCTTGCATATGCATGTGGCCTTCTAGAGTACCAGGAATATGTCAGAGCTTTTCAAAGTACCCTATGGTCTCATTCCCCAATTTTTTATTTCAAGTTTTTGGTCAGCCTCTTATTAGCCTGAGCTGATATCAGTGCCTCAGGCAGCTGCAATGGTAAATAATCCCTGGAGAAAGTGCTGCTTGCTCAGACAGAGGTCTACATCAGGTCAAATAAAGCCAATGGAAATGAAACTTTTCCAAGGAGCTGCCAGAAAGATGAAATATTAACAATCTTTGGGATGGGCCCTTGTAGGAACCTGTTCTTCCCCCTCAGGTAGCTACTAGGCTGCTCTTTTTCACAGCTGTTGATTTTTAAGCCTACTGCCTAAATTGTTGCAAACCTCTGGTAATTTTCAGAGTTTTGAAAAAGTTAATTTTTAACATTTTTTTGGGCCAGTGTTTTCATCGCTTTTCTAGAGAATGGATTTTTGGAGGTCCTCACTCTGCTATTCTGGAAGTGCTTCTTTCCATATGTTTGCTTTTGTAATTTTGTTTTAATTAATGCCTTTTGGGATTTTGATTATTGTGTGATTTTTTTCTTACCTGATATTTATTGAACTTCTTGGATCAGTAGGTTTATAGTCTGTCAAATCTGTAATATTTTGGCCATTATTTATTCAAATAATTTTTCTACCCCTTCTCTTCTGGGACTCCAATGACAAGTATATTAGATTACTTGATATTGCCCCACAGGTCACTGATACTCTGTTAATTTTGTTCAGTCTTTTTTTTCTTTGTACTTCAGTTTGAAGGTTACTGTATCTTTGAGTTTATCAATCTTTTTTTCTTCTTCCTGTCTCTCTCTTTACAGTGTCTAATCTGATTTTAATCTTATCTGGTGAATTTTCTACTTTTCCATCCTAGGGTTTCTTTTGATTTTTACATCTTCCCATTCTCTCCTCATTGTGTTCATATTTTCCTTTAAATCCTTCAACATATTAATAATACCTGTTTTAAAGTACATGACTGCTAATTCCAATATCTCCATCATTTCTGGATCTGTTTCCAATGACTGATTTTTACTTTAATTATGACTCAGAATTTTTTGCTTCTTGTACTGACTAGTAATTTTGAATTGGTTGCTGGGTTGTGTAAATTTTACATGGTTGAGTGCTGGATTTTATTATATTTTTCAAAAAGAGTGTTAGACTTTGTTCTGTCAGGCTGTTAAGACCTTGAAGGCAAGATTTATCCTTTCAAGGCTTGTTTTTAAAATTTAGGGGAAGGATATGGATTTGCTCTAGGGCTAATTTATCCTCACTACTGGGTCAAAGCCCTTCTGCATTTTTTATCGAAAAAACCTGAGGACGCTTCACTTTAGCTAGTTGGAATACAAAACTTCCCAGTTTTATGTAAGCTTAATGTTGCCCATCTTTTTCTTGCCCTACCTTGGGAGTGTCACCCTGTCCATGTGAGGCTCGGTTTCCAGCCAAGGACTCAAGGGGATTCCTGTGTAGATTTTGGGAACTTTTTCTTGGGAGAGCATCTTTGGTACTATGGCCCATGTATTCTAACTGTCTCAGCCTCCCCAATTTCTGAGCTCTTTCTGCTCAAGCCAATGGTACTGCTGTGCTCTACTTTTGCTCCCCTCCTTACCCAGCAGTGTGGGAAGCACTTCCTGTCAGAAAGCCAGGCCACTGTTGGCATCAACTTCCCGGTCTCCTTTCTCACTGTCACATGCTGCCCATTGTCCAATATCTGAAAACAGTGGTTTCTTATATTTTGTCTAGTTTCCAGTGTTTTCAATGGAAGGATAAGTCTGAACCTGGATACTCCATTATCCATCCTTTTACTCTTAGCCTATCTATGAGCTCTCTAAAACACAGACCTGACCATGCAATTTCCCTTCTATAAATCTTTCAAGACTTCAATGTTTACTGATGGACATGTAGACCAGACCCCTTGCGTGGCATAGTTCCCCTTTCCTGTGCTGTCCTGGAACCAAGTGCCTCCCTTTGTCATTGCATACTTCATCCCCAAGGGTAATCACCGACTTCACTATGTATTTCCCCATAATAGACTGAAGCATCCTGAGGGCAAATCATGGCTAATTATCTCCAAGATCTTAGCATTATTCTTGATTTTTAGAGGGTGCTCAAAGTTTACCTTGTAAATGAAGTATTACATTGATTAACAAAGGAATAAATCAATGGCTATTTTAGGTAACATTTACTGGACATGCATATATGGTAGGAACTGTTCCAAGTTCTTTTTATGTATTATCTCATTTAATCCTGAAAACATCATAATGAGATAGATACTATTATTTTTTGGAAAGACTAGCCACTTGACCACATTTTCAGTAGTAAGTGGTGAGTCTGAGATTCTATTTTGGGTAGTCTAACACTAAAATCTGTGCTCATAAAGCTGCACACCACGGTTTATTCCCCAGTGTGGTCTTGATAATTACTGTTCCCCAAACTCATAACTGTGTAATAAAATCCCATCACTGTAATTTTCTGTTAGTCCTTCCAGTGTCACAGGAACAGATCTTCCCAGGAAGACCCATGGAGAACACAGAGAAAGCCGCCAGAGTCCCAAAGAGCAATAGACAGGCAGTTTATCCATTTAATTTTTCCAGGGTGAGAATTGTCCTGGTGATTCATTCTGTGCTCTCATTAGAGCAATTATCCAGCTAATAGCTTTGATTTGAATTTGGCCGAGGCAGTTACTGGCAGCTGGAGAGCACCAGGGAACAAACAGATGGACGGCAAGGAGAATTCTGAAGGAGGCCTGGGGTTTGATCTGACGGCCCGGGTAAGGAGGCTGGTCTCCGTGGCCGCTCACTGCAGTCACCCTGCATTTATTGATGGGGCTTGCTCTTCCGGAATGCCCTTCCTTCCCTTTTCTACTCTTGTCAGCAGGTAAGGATGATTGTGAGGTTCCAGTAATGTGACCCCTAACACCCGGAAAGGGTGGAAAGGAGGCTGTTATCTGAGAGGCCATCCACCCAATCGCTGCATCTCAGGTTGTTGAGGCAGAGATATGCAAAGTCACCTAAGTGATGGAATTATTCCCAGGCCAGCAGGTCGTGACTGCCACCCAACCATGTTGTTAAAGTAGCTAAAAATAGGATGTTTCAGTCAGAAAGGGATGGATGGAGGTTGGTGAATGTTGTAACTACAGAGTTTGATTCTGTCTCTGTCACTCCTTGACAGGAGTTCTTCCTAAGAACACTTCCCAATAACAGTCCCACAGATGATCGGGGACCTCCTTGGTGATTGTGTCTCTGAACCCCCAGCTTGTAATTGGAGTGGACGTACTTGTGTTGGTTAAACCCTCCTTTTGCTCCGTGGCCTTTGGGATAAGAGCTATTATAGTGAGGAAGACCAAGTGGAAGTCTCTGGAATGCTGGCCCTCTCTGCCAGGACAGTGAATCAAAAACAGTATCATATCCCAGTGGGAATGGTAGCCACCCTTAAAAACCTAAAGGACACAGGGGTAGTCCCCAAACCAGATGGATCCTGGAGGATATCGTGTACAACTGCCAACTTGACCAAGTAGGGACCGAATGGCAGCCGCGGTGCTGAGTTTGATGTCTTTGCTAGGGAAGGTTAGCACAGTCCCAGGTGAACGGGGTGCGTGATTGATCTGCTGAATGTGGTCTTTTTATTCCTCATCAGGAAGAAGGATGAGAAGCAGTTTGCATTTATGTGAGTGGACCACAGTACACAATTCTGGTCTCGTCTCAGGCCTGTTATATCTCCTGCCCTGACATAATATAGCCCAAAGGGACCTGGACCATCTGTATTTTCAGCAAAACATCACATTGGCCCAACATATCAATGGCATCATGCCAGCTCGAGCTGAGTGAACAATTAGCGGCAAATGTGTTTGCAGCCTTAGTAAAATGTATATGCTTTAGAAGGTGGGAGGAAAACCTACAAAGTTTTGGGGGTCTGCCACATCAGTGATATCTTAGGCTCTAGAGGCCTGAGTCACACCAAGGTTGTCTCTCCAGTATAAAAGGCATGTATTTGCATCTCACATCCCCCACTAGTAAAAAGAAAGACAATGCTTGGTAGGCCTCTTGGGTTACAAAGGCAGCATATTCCCCATTTGGCATACTCTTGGCGAGTGACACAGAAGCTACCAGCTTTGAATGGGGTCTGGGGTAGGAAAGGTGCAGCAGGTGCAGACTGGGGCGCCAGGCCATAAGACCCGGCAGGCCCTATGGGATAGTAGAGGTATGTATGGTGGAAAATATGCCATGGGGAGTTTATGGCAAACCCCAATAGAAGGGTTCCTAGGGTTCCAGAACACACCATCTGCATCGGGAAAGCTCCATCAGTGCAGGGATTTTTGTTTGTTTTGTTCACCATGGGATCCCCAGTGGCTCTGATGGTGTCAGGCACAGAGGAAGCCCTCAGTGACTGTCTGCTTGGTGGGTTTGTGAATCAAGTGAATGAAAAGCCCCCAGCAAAGCCTACGGCTTGGATGCTCCAGCCTCTGGCTGTCTCCTGTCTGATTTCTTGCCAACCTCCCCAGGTCCTGCCCCTCAGTGTGCAAAGTTCCCTGCTGCCTCCTGCCCCCTCTGGGCTGTTGCCCCTTCTGGACACCACACGGCCCCTCCCTCACTTTGCTCAGGGCTGCTGCACACACCCAGCTGACACAGAAGATCTGTCACTCCTCCCCACCTCTGTTTGTCTTAAGGCAAGTATCGCTGCATGACGGCACATCTACCCTTCCGCAAAACAAGTTCTACGAGGGCAACAATTTGCTTTAAGCACTGCCATTTCCCCAGGTCCTACGACAGTATCTGGTACACAGTCAGCTCTCAACAAATATTTGCTGAATAAATGAAGTAAGTTTAAGGGTGTGACAAAGTTAAAGCAGTCTCTTTCCCGCAAGCTTGCTCAGAGCCTTAGATGCGATACGTGTTCATTGGGGATTTCTAAGAGGAAGATGCAGGACAGAGACTCCCCTAAACTCATTTTACTATAGAACCATCTTTGACATCTCTTAGGGCATTACACTGTGGGCCACATTTTGGAAAATTCTGAACTAAGGTAGCTTCGGCCTAGGAGAGGGACCCTCTTCGGAGAGAGTCAGGCTGTCCTGTTTTGGTAGTGGCCCTTGGTCCTACTGTCTGCTGTTTGAATCTTCTCCACGTGCTCTTCCAAAAGTGACTCCTGTCTGGGCCCATCTCGGCTCCCACATACCCCAAGATGTTTTCCCTGGCCATTCCTCTTCCCGCGACCTGGGCGTTCTCACCTGTCAGCCATGACTTGACTTTGGTGCTAAGAAGGAAGGTGAGCACAGGAGCTTCGTCAGTGCTTTTATGTTGCTCTTTTACCTATTATTGCTGTTTAGCATAAATGTCTGTATAACCCTAATACTTAGATGTCAGGATCCTTGGGGGTAAGAACCAGGTGTTACTTTCATTGCAGGTCTGAGCAAATGATTGTTGGATGAACTATGGGAATGAATGACCCTCAGGACAGCCCAAATGGCTAAAACTTCCATTCTTTCAGAATGTTTTTCTTTTAGAGACAGGGTCTTGCTATGTTGTCCAGGCTGGAGTGCAGTGGCTATTCACAGCCATCATCATAGGGTGCTACAGGCTTGAAGTCCTGGGCTCAAGAGATCTTCTCACCTCAGCCTCCAGAGTAGCTGGGACTATAGGTATGCACCATTGTGCCCAGCTCTTTTTAGGAATTTTTATAAGCTCTTGGGGCCTCAGGGAAAGGGATTACATACTTAGGATTGAGGCTTGCTCAATGGGGCTTCTGGCTAGGCGAGTGGGCAGTGTGAGCCGCCTGGGACTGGGGCTGTGGTTGGAAGGGGTTTCCCTGGGGTGGCCTGGTGTAGGAACAGTCGTAGCTAGGGACCAAGGCAAGTACAAATATTTGACATTGCATCCAGCGGGTTCTTAGACTCAGAAGTTGGAAGGGAAGCCAAGGGTTCCAGGAAAAGATTCAGAAGGTTGGGAATTACAGAGCAGGCACAGGGGCTCAGGGCTCCAGGTGAAGGGCCCAGAGGAGCCTTGGAGCTCTCCTCGCACTGCAGCTAGGGGCCGGTGCACAGGTCTGGGGCTGAGCAGGTTTTGTGGGGAAGCGTGTAAACAAAGTGATTTCTTGTTGGTAACTCCAGCTTGTCAGCAAAGAGCTCAGACCAGAGTTTGTGAGATGGCATTCGATAAGGCTCACAGTGACCTTCCTGAGTTTGTTTTCAGCAGAGAAAAATGCCCAGCCTGTCACCGCTGGGATGATGCCTGTGATTCCTATTACAGATTAAATGGCTGGGAATGTGTTGCTGGGTGAGGCTGTCTGGGACGTTTCTTGTGACTGGAAATGGATTGGTTGGTCATAGACCTTCCTGGTTAAATCCCAGCATTGTCATGCAGGACTGACTTTATTTTCTGATCCCAACACTTAGAAGCTGTGTAGACTTGGACGAGTGATTTAATTTTTTTAAAGCTCTGTTTTCTCCTATGACTGATGCAGGATTAAATGATGCAGGGGTTGCAGTATGCATAGCACCATTGTGTTTATTGCCATCATCATCATCATTATCATGACAGTTCATGTCTATTGAACTCTTACAATGCATATTGTTTGAGCAAGTAAAATGGGTTTTAAGGTGTTATGGTATAGAAAAAACAGCATGGGGGTGGGGGGCAAAGGCTCTTTTAAAAAGGCAAGGTTGCCAGAAATCAATCTGGGGAAGAGTTGGGAGCTGGTTAAAACAATCAGCTGTTATTTTTATACTAGGGATATAGGAACACATTCTTTTTATAATAAACAAAATCAAGCAAAGGAGCCTCTTGTGTTTTAGACATTCCTTCTGGGATCATTTTCCCAATCCTGAAGCGTATTCTTTAGATATTCCTTTACCGGGGGTCTTTTCGCGGTAAACCCTCTCGGTTTTTGTTAGTTTGAAAGCGTCTTCCTTTCATTGCGTCCTTCTAAACGGGCAGTTATTTTCTCTCTGTAACCTGACGTCGTTTTCCACTGTCTTTTGGCTTCTGCGGTTGCTGTTGAGGATTCTGTTCCTTTTAGTTAAGTTGTCTTTTCTCTCTGCTTTTAAGATCTTTGTCTTTGATGTTTTGCAGCTTTGATATAATGAAATTTATTGAATTCTCCTCTCCATTGGTTTGCATTTAAACATTCTGTTTCTCTTCATTTACTTCCTCAACAAATGTTTGTAGTATTTGTTGGGTCCCTGTTCTGGGGATATGGGATCCACCAGTGAACAAAACACAGATCCCAGCCCCGCTGTGCTTATATTCTAGCAGAGGATAAAAGCTACAGACTAATAAATAAGTAAATTATGTAGCAGGTGAAGGTAACTCAAAGACTTTGAGCAACGTACAGCAAGGCATGAAGGAAGTCATACAGGAATAGCTGACTATGATGGTAAGTGGGGATAAATGTCCTTGGGAAGGTGACAGTTGAGCAGAGGACAAACTTCACGGTACTTAACCGTAACACCTGACTTATAAAGCCTGAAGTTAACCAGATCCTCTGCTCTCCACTCACACTGCAGGGTGTGCCAACGCTCTGTCTTTGGCTAATCCTCTCACCTCGCGTGGTACTGTTGTCCGATACTTCTGCTTGACCTGCTTTCTATAACCCCTGAGATTCTCACTACAGGGGTTTCCCAGGGGACTCCTAATGTACAACATTTTTCTTTCCCACTCAGGCTCTGAAAAATTTCTGAGATAAAATCAACACAAGGAGTGAGGTCACAATATCACCTTCAGTCCCGTGGTGGCCAACCCAGAGGATGCAGCTCCGCGGCCGAGCCGAGGGCCATGCCTCTTGCTCCCTCCAAGGCTCTCTTCCCGTTGCCCATAACCCATTCACTGACTTTGAATTTCAGTGATTGTATTTGGTTCATTTGGAAACACGTTTGTTATTCTTACATGGTGCTGTACATCTCCCCTGTATTTTATGCACCTTCTCTTACGCTTTTGTCATTGTCATCACACCCTCTTTCCAGGTTCTGCCTCTAAATAACCACAGTCTCTGGACAAAAGCCAGCCCATCAGGGAGACTTTCCTTGCTTTAATTTTCTGAAACCGCACCGTGCCCCAAGTGGCCCTCCACCCTCAAGTCCTGCCTTATTTCCTTCTTAGCATCTGATACCACAGGGCATTCTGCACAGGCAGCATGTAAATTACAGGTTGCCTGCTTCCCCTTGCTAGAACAGATGCTCTGTGAGAGCAGGGACTTGATTTTCTTCACTGTGATAGCTCCGGAATTTAATAACTATCTAATGAGGCACCTGAATGGGTGAATTCAAAACATCCTCATTTTATAATCTCTGTAGGATAGGTCTATCCGTGGGGGACTTGTAGGACTACGTTTGCTTTGCCTTTGGACTGCCACTCACGGTGGCTCATTTCCTTGTGTGTTCTGTGGTCATGGGTCCTGAGCTCCTCTTTTGACGTGCTCCACCTAAGGGAAGCAGGATGGAGCCCGGCTCCGGAGCCAGAGTGCGGGGTTTAAATGGGGCTCTGCCACTGATTAGCTGTGTGACCTTGGGCAAATTATTTATCCTTTCCATGGCCCAATTGGCTCACCTGTAAAACAGCAAGAATGATGGTGGCTTCTGCACACGGCTGCGGGGGAGAGTCACTGTGTCTGTGGAACGCTTTTAGAGTGACGCTTGGAATGGAGTACGCACGCACTGTCACCTCCTACACTATCACTTCTCGGTGGGGATCTTGTGTGGCTCTGGGAGAGGAGGCATCCAGCAGTGCGGTTAAGCCTCTGCTTCCTGCAGGTGTCTGTCTTTTGTGTTGCTTTCTCAGTCTGGACATTGCTGGCACGTGAGTTATGTCAGGCTTCACCTGCATGTCATCAAGGGGGATTGTGGTCAGGAATTCTGCAGAGATGCTCTTCCCTCCTGGCTTGGTCAGGGCTGACACATGAGCTTCTCCTCAGCCTGTGTTGGAGAGCTGGTTCTTGTTTATCCTGCCCTTCTGCTGAGACCCCTCAAGAGGGGCTCTCACTTCTAAGTCCCTGCCTTGTGTGGAGTCCATGACCGCATCTCCTGTCTCTGTGTTGGTTACAGAGGCCAAGATGTGCTCCAGCATGCACGTGCACACAAGTGTACATGCACACAGGTGCGCACACAGACCCACGCACGGAGATGCACACAGCCAAATGGACGGATACATATGTGCACATAGTCACACATGTACACATGGATACACAGACATGTACACCCACCCATGCACACACAGACACACATGTGTACACACACACACATGCACACACAGCTTACAGGTCTGGTTGTCAGTTTCTCATTTGTTTTTAGCCCTCAGGATTTTCGCTCACTCTCTGGAGAGCTCAGCTGTGAGTGTAAAAGTATGTTGCATGTTCTATCCGGTGTTTCTAGGGATTTGCAGCAGGAGGGTTTCAGGTTATTTAGTCTGTCACGTTCCTGGAGGTGGAAATTTGGGTGATTTTTAAAAACAACCTACACACTAATGCTGCACCTTGCTTTTCACACCGCATGAGAGGCCTCAGAGGTATTTTTCATGAGTGCATAAAAGCCTGCTTTCTTATTCTTTAGTGCTGTGTGGTGTTCCCATGTCTTAATTCATTTCCTATTTCCCTATTGATGCATTTTGAGATTTTTTCCCCCAATTTTTCCAATATTAAAAAGAATGATGCAACAAAAATTTTGTATGTGTCCCCCTGTACATTTTGAGAATTTCTGTATGGTAGAAACAGAGAGAGAGAGTTATTGGGTGAAATTGCATTTCCATGTTGAACTGAAAAAGTATTGGAAAAGTTTTGTCCAAACAACCATATCAGTTTCACTCTCATAGATGGGTATAAGCGAATTCCCTTCATTCCAGCCTCAAAAAGGCTTCTTGTTCGTTCTTTCTGTTGTGTGGGGGTAATGGCTCTGCAGAGAATAAAGCAGGATAAGGGCACGGAGGGAGGCAGGGGTCCTATTCTGGAAAAGGTTGTGAGAGACCTGAGGGAGCAAGGCAGGGGCCATGCAGATATCCTGAGAGAGGCATTTCAGGGAAGGAAACAGCAAATGCAAAGGCCCTGGGGCAGGAGTGGGCCTGGGCAGGGCAGCTGGAGCAGAGCGAGTAAGGGAAGGATGAGGTTGAGACGCGGTGGGAGCGGATGGGAGCAGGCATGGGGGGCGGGCTGTGCGGGGCTGTGCAGATGCTGTGTGTGACTCTGAGCGAGGCGGGAAGCCATTAGAAGCCTTGGAGCCAAGATGGGCAGCACTGGCTTTTGTCCTGGGGGTTATCCTGGCTGTTGTGCTAGGACGGACTCTTAGGGCATATGGGCAGAAGTGAGGAAACTGGTTAGGAGGCTCCCATGGAAACCAGGGGGCACATGGTGACATCCCAGACCAGGAGGAATGGGCGGGAGTGATGAGAAGTGATTGAATTGGGGATCTGTTTTTAGGTGGAGCCAACAGGATTTGTTGAGAGATTAGGGACGTGTGCGTTAGACAGACAGATAGATGGATGGACGGATGGATGGATGGATAGATGCATAGATAGGTGGGTGGATGGATGGATGGATGGATAGATGGATGGATGGATAGATGCATGGATAGGTGGGTGGATGGATGGATAGATGGATGGATGGATGGATGGATAGATGCATAGATAGGTGGGTGGATGGATGGATGACGGATGGATGGATGGATAGATGCATAGATAGGTGGGTGGATGGGTAGATGGATGGACGGATGGAGAGATGCATAGATAGGTGGATGGATGGATGGACGGATGGATGGATGGATAGATAGGTGGGTGGATGGATGGATAGATGGATGGATGGATAGATGCATAGATAGGTGGGTTGATGGATGGATAGATGGATGGATGGATGGATAGATGCATAGATAGGTGGGTGGACGGACGGATGGATAGATGCATAGATAGGTGGGTGGATGGATGGATAGATGGATGGATGGATGTGGATGGATAGATGCATAGATAGGTGGGTGGATGGATGGATGGATGGATGGATGGATGGATGGATAGATGCATAGATAGGTGGGTGGATGGATGGATGGATGGATAGATGGATGGATGGATAGATGCATAGATAGGTGGGTGGATGGATGGATAGATGGATGGATGGATAAATGGATAGATGCATAGATAGGTGGGTGGATGTACGGGAAGATGAATGGACAGATGGATAGATAGCGAGATGCATAGATGGATGGCTAGATAGAGATCCATGGATGGATAGACAGACAGATAAATAGATGCATAAATGCATAGATATATAAATGCATGCATAGTGGATAGATACATAGATAGATGATAGGTAGATTAATAATAAATAGATGGACAGACAGACAGATAGAAAGAAGGAAAAGTAGAAAATACCTCTTAGAGAAAAGGAGCATGAGTGAGGGGATGCGGGGCCAGAGCGTGTGGGGTGCAGAGTGATGAGACGGGGAAGAAAATGAGAAGTAGGGTGGGGGGGTATTAGTCTGCTCTGGCTGCCGTAATCAAATACCACAGACTGGGGGGCTTCAACAATGGACACTTATTTCTCGCCGTTCCGGAGACCAGAAGTCTAAGATCACGGTGTCGGCAGGCCTCGTTCCTGGCGAAGGCTCTCCTGCTGCTGCCTCGCTGTCCTCACGTGGCCTTTTCCCCGTGTGAGTTGAGGGACAGCGTGGACTCCAGTCCTGTCACAATAGGCCGTATCCTTCTGACTTCATTTAACCTTAGCTACCACGCTAAAGGCTCTATCTCCAAATACAGTCACATTGTGGTTTAAAGCTTCAACATATGAATTTTGGGGAGATGTAATTCAGTCCATAATAGGGGGAAGTCAAATTTATTTTATTTGTGGTAATGTTCAGCTTGAGATGCCGATTAGACCACTGAGCAAATGTCTGGTGGGGAGCTGGATTTACGAGTCTAGAGTTCAGGAGACAGAGATGTGCCAGTGGTGTGAATTTGGCATTTGACAGTATGAAATTCATGTTAAAAGCCATGGGAAAGCCTAGGAAATGGACCAGGAAAGAAAGAAAAGGAATCTGAGCCCCAGGGTGTGTGGACATTTAGAGGCAGGCATTTCTGTAGAGGGGATACCGGACGTGGATTTGCCTCCCCTCTTCTTTCCGCTCTAGGGAGCCCCTTTACGTTCTTGAGGGCTCAGCCATGCCTTACTGCCATGGCTGTGCATTTCACCCAGGACTTGTCAGGGGCTATGGCAGAAGCATTTCAAGTTATTTAGCTTTATTTCCAGCTTTGGCAGGTGTCAACAGAAATGCTCGCCGAAGTGATTGTACTGATTTATAATCCCACTCTGAGCTGCTATTCTTTAAAATAAATTGGTGAGGGAAGAAAGAAACGGGAGTCTTTAGAGAATTCACCCCCTCACCTGGGGCTCTGGACAGGAGTGGGTAACTCTGAGGGCATGCAGGGGCTGGGGGCTCTGCAGGGTACGGACCACACCCATCTTCTTTGACAAACAGGCTTCTGCTTAGGGACCTGGAAATTTGTTCTTTGTTCTCTTTGTCTGGACCAGGGGTTCTCAACTTCAGTGCTACTGACATGGTGAACAAGATAGTCTTTTGTCCCGGGGGCTGTCCTGTGCATTATAGGAGGTTTAGCAGCATCCCTGGCCTCTACCTACCAGATGCCAGTACCCTGCAATCAAAAATATCTCCACACATTGACCAGTGGATCCTGTGGGGCAAATTGGCTTCTAGTTGAACCACAGTCTGGTGTAGACAAACCAGGTTCCCAAAGGTGAGAGTGTTGCAGATCTATTTATATAGAATGACAAGTCTGAGGACACATGCTATGGTTTGAATATTTGTCCCCTCGCAAACTCATGTTAAAATTACTTGTCCTTGTAGCAGTACTAAGAGGTGGGATTTTTAAGGGGTGATCAGGCCGTGAGGGTGGAGTGGATGGGTGAACGCAGTAATCTCAGGAGTGGGTTCCTTGTGAAAGCATGAGCTCAGTCCCCTTTTCTCTCCCTCTTGCCCCTCTATGCCCTTGCACCATAGGATGGTGCAGCAAGAAGGCCCTCACCAGATACCGTCACCTGGATCTTGGACTTCCCAGCCTCCAGAACTGTAGGGAAATAAATCTGTGTTCTTTATAAATCACCCAGTCTCAGGTGTTCTGTTATAGCAGCATGAAACAGACTAAGACAAGAGATTTATGTAAAACCTCCTTGTATATTGAAAG
Organism: Daubentonia madagascariensis; assembly: GCA_023783475.1. Classification (NCBI taxonomy): domain Eukaryota; kingdom Metazoa; phylum Chordata; class Mammalia; order Primates; family Daubentoniidae; genus Daubentonia; species Daubentonia madagascariensis. The sequence continues at coordinate 10,339,994 of JAKFHU010001557.1, read as the reverse complement.
GGGCAAACCAATTGCACCCTGAAACCGTAGACCTCTGTCTCCTTTCATTATAAAATCACACAGTATGCACCACCAATTACACAAATCATCGTGTGTTGGAAAAAGCAAACACAGTAATCATGGTTTAATAGAAATTAAAATAGTTTACTCTCATCAAATGATTACCTTGCCATCCAGGCAAAAATGACAACTTCTGGCATGAGCCCAACCCGTATTTAGCAGTTGACTACTGAATCGATGACAGTTATATTTTAATATGAATTATTTGTATACAGCTTAAGGATTTCATCCAACACAAACTGTCAAACTGGGAAGGCTTAAAAACAGAATCTTTTTGCATAATTAACCAGCCAAGGGGACATGCTTAGAAATAAGATGTTGGAAACACTACCCTGGACAGCCGGGGCTGAGTGGGCTGCCAGGCAATTAGTGATGGAGCCATCCAGTTCACTGCCCTGGCTTGGGACAATTAAATATTCCTTTTCTTTGCCACAAGCCTTAAGCCCAGCTGCTGAGGGCTTGAATCTTCACAAGAAGATCTGTGCAGATCCATGTGGCACCTGGCAGGGTATCTCTCCGAGGATGCCTGTGAACCCTTGACTTGGTATTTTTGACAAATTCTGCCCCCTTCTGCCTCTGGGGTTTCTTGTTGAGAAGGAGCAGGGGCCATGTGGTGGGTGCCAGGACGGACATTCAGTACAGACCGATGGGACCCGCTTTGCTCACCAGGAGGGACCCAGCCCCAGGACAGCTGCAGCCCTTGACTTTGATGTTCGCAGGTGTTCACTTGCTGCCTTTATTCTTGTCACAGGGAGCTGCCTCTCTCACTTTCTCTTGTGGTTTCCAGAAAGAACATGGAGCAAAGCTCAGAAGAGCTGGTTCCTGGTGAGGCATTAACTGGACATTGACTATGTGGGCAGGGTGTTGCTGAATCTCACCGACTTCTAGAGAGGCGGGCAGGCGGCAGTTGGGGATCTCTGGGTTAGGATTCTGGCCCCGTCTCTCTGAGCCTGTGCTCTCATCGGTGATGTGGAGGAATGACAGCCCCGTGCAGCTAGAGTCCAGCAGGGCGCAGGTTCCATTGCAAGGCTTGGATGCAGGGCCTGTGCCGAACTGTGGGCTAGCTAAAGGAGCCAGGGGTGAGGCACCCAGGGGCCACAGGGGATGGGCAGGGGGTGCCACACCCGGGTTGAGGGGGGAGGCAAAGAGATGTGCTCCTGGCACCGTGGACAGAGGAGCCCTGGGAGAGAGACAGAGAAGTCACATCCAGGCAGGGAGGGAGCAGATCGGGTAGCCTGACCTCTCTCTCCCGCCTCCCATGACCTCCTGGCACCTCTTCCCGGCCTGGGGGTGGTGGTCTCGGGGCTTATAAGACCCAGGGAAGGCAGAGGACAAGCCTAGATAACAACCAGCCCCACCCCCAGGCAGGGTGACTGCGGGGACCAAATGGAATGAGGTGCTGGGCACAGAGGACTTCTCAACAAGGGCACGCTGTGTGGCGTCCCCGTTCCTAGCAGAAACGAGGCACGCCACCCTACTGCCTCCGCCCCTCAACTGCGAAAGAGGGAGAGGATGTCTCCTGAAACTCTGCTTTTGACTCAGGGAGCTCTGGGAGGCGAGAGTCAAAGGTGAAGTGTAGCAAAGAGTTAGGAGAAGCAGAGCACGTCGTGTTTCTGCGTCCGTCAGAAGCTTTACTACTAGCATCCTCCACTCCACCCCACGACAGCCTTCCGGGCAGGGGCAACCACCTGATATCTCTAATTGAAAACTAGGACAACATTTGCAAATATCACTGGGGGCCTTCCCAGGCCAGGGCTTGCTCTGGAGTTGCCCCCAGGTGGTTTGGCTTTAGTATATTTGCTCCCCAGTCCCACCCCCCAAGTGACTTGTCAGGGCCTTTGGTGGGAACCTCAGGCCTGAGTCGCATGTGGCTATTGCACTGGTGTGGGTAGCGGCAGCTTCAGCGAAAGGGAAAGTGCAAATCAGCCTCCAGGAACTGAAGTTCCAGCTCATCGAATGCATGAGAACTAACGTCGCGACTCATCGGGCCACGCTGGCACCGGAGCACACGGCTAGGATGCAAGAAATGGACGTCGGAATCTCCACTGTAGTCCTTAAGGGCCTCCATCTCCCCGGGGAACAAGGTAAGCTGGTGTGGCCAGCGCCCAGTGGACAGAGACTCTCCGGGCAGTCGGGGGAGGAGAGGCCGCCCGGGCAGGGATGCTGGGGGCTGGGGGCTCCTGGAGAGGCGGGGCAGTTCCTAGAGTTATGATTGAGCAAATGAGACCCTGGAGCTCCCTCCACGGCTGAGAGAATGTTCTAGCAACTCACCATGGAGTGGCCACGTGCCCAGCGCTGTGGACCTCCCCGCAGGGACACAGAGCCAGCCCTGCCGTCCAGCTTCTGCTGCTCCGCATCCTCCTGACGAGCCACCCTCCCTTCTCAACTCACCCTCAAGACTGCAGCTTCCTTTTCTCAGGTCTGTGTTTCTTTTATGTGCTTCTCTTTTCTTAAGAACGAGATTTAAAAACTGAATTAATGTAGCAAAATTTCATCACGGAAGCTTTGAAGCAATAATTTTCCAAATGCCACGCCGAGAAGGGCAAGAGAAAGCAGCACGGCCGCCTCTCGGCTTTATAGTCCAGTGGATCCCTTGCTAAGTGAATCTGCTTCATTTTTCTACCCGGGATGCCCAGTCGACACCGCTTCTTACCTCTGTCTTTGAAGATTAATCTGCACAGTGCATCTGACATCTAAGATTTGGCTTTCCCGCTTTAATTTCCCTCCCTCCATTTTTTTCAAAAAAGGGGGAAAGAGACGAAAAGAAAAACAGCGGCAGCAGCAGACAAAATGAATAAATAAATAAGAGCCCTGGGTCTCAGCTGCTTCCTCCATAAACAAGGGGTTTTGGCGGAAGAGCCTCAAGTCTCTCCTGCTTCCTCGGCCCTGGGATTCGGGGTGATTTGCTCAGTCGTGGCTGGACCTGGGCTCGGTGAGACATTTTCTTCAAGTAAAAGTGTTTGTTCCGGGACGAGCGGGGCCGCGGCTGCCTCTATGCTGCCTCCATGTTGATTGTGTAGAAATTGGCTGTGGCTTCATCCATTTGGCGGTTGATTCATTATTTTCAATCAAGCAGCTTGTGTGTCAGGCTGTGAAGGTAGTCAGAGCCTCCAGGGCCCATGCATGATCCAGTTATTTCTATTATTGAGACACAACCCAAATTAACTGAACCATAAATGTTTTCTTTTAGTGGGCATCTGGGGAGGCAATGCATGGAAAATGATCATGAGTTTTATTTTCCATGGAAACGTAACATAGTAAGTGAGAAACCTCCTAGTCCTCTGAGACAAGCCCATGGAACTAGGACTGGGGTCTTTTAGGGGACTCGAGCCCGGCTTCCTAGTGTGGCAGGGAGAGGTGATTTCCAGAAGCTAATATCTGTGATGTAACAGAAAAATAATGTTACTTGTGACCTGGGTGATCCTTAATGAACATCTCCAGGTGCCACACACACATCTGCATTCTGAGACATGTGTCACCTGGAGCTCCTTTTTAGGGAAAGTTATAGGAAGCACAACTCCCAATGTCGTGCAGCTTAAGGAATAAAGGCAAGTCCTTTCCTCTCAGAGCAGAACAGCCAGGGAGAGCTCTAGCGTCAGGTGTAGCTTGATCAGGGCTCACTGCCATGGCGGAGCCTGGTTTTTCCGTCTCTACTTCTGGTGTTGGCGTTGTGCTCGGGCGGCCCTCCACGTGCCTGTAAGATGGCTGCTGACGGTTCTCTGGGCTGCACCTTTCCCGTCTTGGATTCATAAGAACGAAACAAAACAGTTTCTTCCAATGCTCCTGCCGGACGTAGAAGAGGCTTTTCCTTCCCAGGAATCTTCCGAGATGAGCCTTGGATTTCATTGGCTAGGTGGGTCCCAGGACTGTTTACGAGTCAACCACTGTAGCCACGGGGATGGGATATACAATTGGCTGACGCTGGTTGAGGTGGGACCTTGGAGTTGGGATAGCTTCGACGCCCTCAAGCCCCTCTGCTGAGAGTGGGGTGGGGGTTTCTGTTCCAGGGACAGTCAGAGGCTACTGGAAAGCAAAGGGACGTGGAGACTCCCACACACACAGGTGTGCTCTCTGCTCTGCGGGCGGCCAAGGCAGATACCCTGGGAAGGAACAGTTGACCCTCCTCTTCCTCATCTGCATCTCTAAGTCCTGCAGGGGCCCCATTTCCAGGTGGGAAAGTTGTGACCTTTCCCAAATATTCACGGCACCTGGCACCTGAGCCAGCCCCTCCCTCCAGGGCTGTGCCCGCCTTCCTTTGTGGTCCACCCTGTACTCCTTAACGTAGGGCCCCAACCAGGGTAACCTGGGCACTTCCACAGTCAGTGCTGCTCCCTGATTGCCTGTGGCCCAGCACGGGGCTGTGGCCACTGTGAAGGTCACCCGGGGCCATGGGAATCACTGCTGTCATTCTTCTCATAGGCAGGCATCAGTTCATCCTATACAGATTAACCTAAACGTCACAAAGCATTTTAAATCACATGAATCCATTTTTTGTGAAAAATTCAAATGATCCAGATGTGACTACCTCCACCTCCCAGTCTCCCCCACTGCCCCAGCCCAGTTAAGACGTGGTGTGGCTGGGCGGGGAGGAGGCCCTGGTTGGAGGGGCACCATGGTCACAGGTGCTGAGAGGAGAGGCAGTGCCAGGTGGGGAAGCTGCAGGGAAGGGGGCCGCGCTGCCTCCGGGGTCAGGCTGTACTGTCCCGCCTGCCATCCCCTCAACTGTAGTGTCCATACAAACATCTTCCGGGAGTGACTTCCTAAAGTTTGCAGTTCCTTCCTCCCTCCCTCCTCCGTCCTCCCTCCCTTCCTTCCTCCTTCCCTCTGTCTGCCCCACCCAGTGCACTGCTGTGTTTCCGGGGGTGTGTGGTGGTGACGGAGAAGACATTGCCAGATTAGTGGCCATAATGGCTGAGTGGGAGCCATCGCCCCAGCAATCCAACAGTACTGTGTGGCCACAGAGAGCAGAGTGACCCCTAGGCTCAGCCCACGGTGGATGTTCCTCTTCTCGCGTTTAACTTGGGAGGTAGTGTTGGGAGGAGCCCCTTGGATGAGGAAGGGGCAGACTTTCCCCTCTTGGCACTCAGGGCAGGGTGGCCTGATTTAACATCTTATCTGGCAACCTCATCTGGAAGCCCAGGAGGCTGCAGCCTCAAAGGTCAACACGACTATTCTGTCTTTTTCTCCATTACTAGCATGGCTCCCTGTCTGGATGCTGGACCTAGAAAACCCAGAGCACTTTTTGCCCTGTCCCCCATCCCCTGTCCTCTCAAAGGTAGAGTGAGCAGGCAGCTCCAGGAGGACAGGGACTTCTGTCTTTTCTTCTTTGCTGCTGCAGCTCCTGCATCAGAGGGCACCTCCCCACAGCATCCCCAGCAAACCACTGCTGAACAGATGACGGAGATGTCTCCCATGGAGCCCTCCCTCCCAGCACTCTTCCTCTTCCTCCTCCCCTGCCTGGGCCATTCCAGCAGAAATGGGCTCCTGCCTCTGGACTCTCCAGCTCACCCAGGGATCTCAAGGGAAAAACAAATAAGCAAACAGGATCTGGGAGTATCTGATGCCCCATGGGGGCTCCATCTCAATGTTCCTGGAGACCTCCATGGCCTCTGAAAGGACATTTTCCAGCGTCTGCATTCTAGGAGGAAATGGAATTTGTCTTTGTTCTGGGGAGCTGCCTTGGAGAGCTCCTTTCATCCTGCTGGTGTGCGGCCAGCACTTACCCTCCCTCTTGGGAAAGCTGAGCTAGTGCATCACAATAAAAGCATGTCTCTTTCAGCCCCACGTATTAGGCATTCTGTTTAGCAATGGAGATTGGTGAATCTTTAGCAGGAGGCTCTTTGCGCAGAGATATAGAAGTGTTTTGTCCTTTGAACGTGAACATAGCCTGGAAAGCATTATTCTTGTTTGCTATTATGCCAGCTACTTGCTCACAGGAAACCAGGAAACAGAACTATGGCAGGAACCATGCACAGATTTTTCATTTTCTCACGTGGGATCCGCTCACTGGGAACTATTAATGTACAGTGATGCATATACCCGTCCCTGGCAAAGACAGCGGGGCGATCACGGTTGTATGTTTTGTCCAAGGCGTAGGGCCGGACCACACCCTCCTGGCAGGGATAACATTTCTCCTGAAGGAAATAAATCTTTGCTCACCTCTGTGTGCGGTGAGGACCTGGGCAGTGAACGAGGGAAGACCCGGGGTCACCTTGCAGAGCTCTGGAGCTGTCCTGACCTGGGGTAGGGTGGGTGATGGGGGTAAACCTGGACCAGGAGGATCCGTTTATGGAGCATGCGCACAGTCCTTTGAGGGTTCCAGAAGCTACCTGGCGAAAGGTGTGTGGTAGAGGATGTGACTTCCTGAAATGCAGAGGAGGGGAGCAGCCGCTGTTATTATTTGGGCATTGATGGAAATGCTTCCCCCAAAGCTGGAAGGTTTGGGCGGCGACCCTGCCACTTCGCCTCTTAAACAGCTTCGAATTCCTCTTGCCTGGTTTTGACGGCTACATCCTGCAGCAAGGCCTGGACCGTCACGTGTTTCCTCTGCGCCCTGCTTGTTTTCTAGTGATTGATTCCTGCTCCTATCTTTTTCTGTTCTTTCTTCTCTTTACTTTGGATTTAATTTGTTTCTCTTTTTACAGCTTTGTAAAGTAAACCATAGGTCCTTTATTTCAGCTCTTTCTCCAATGTAAGTATTTAAAACAATAAATTTCTTCCCTAAACACTACTTAACTGAACAATTCAAATTTGATGTTATATTTTCATTATCATTAAATTTGACACATTTGAAAATGTACCTTCAGTTTTCTTCTTTGACTCATGGATTATTTAGAAATATCTTGTTTAATTTCCAAATATTTAGGCTTACTCTAGATTTCTAATTGCATTTATTTATAATTTAATTCTTTTGTAGTGTGAGAATATACTTTCTTTATGATTGTAGTCTTTTTTAGATTTACTGAGATTTGTTTTCTGGCCCAGCATAAGCTGTATCTTGGTGAAAAAAAATATATACATATTTTATTTTTGAAAAGACTATATATTCTGCTGTAGTTGGGTGTAGTGTTCTATAAATATCAATTAAGTGAAAATAGTCAATAGGGTTGCTTATCTTTGTCTTTACTGATTATCTGTTCTATTTGCTCTATCAATTGATGAGGAAATGGCATTATAGTCTATTACTATTGTAGTGCTGTCTATTTCTTTCTATGATTTTGTTAATTTGTGCCTTTTGATTTTTGAGGCTTTGATATTAGATGCATATACATTTATTATTGTTATGGCTTCCTGACGAATTGACCCTTTTAACATTATAAAATGCCCCTCTTTATCCTGGTAATACTTTTCGTCTTGAAGTCTATCTTACATGATGTTAATATAGCCACGCCTGCCTTTTTATGCATACTCATTGCATGATATATCTTTTTTTAATCAATTTTTACACTTGTCTTTGTCTCTATAAAGTGCTTATCGTTTAAACATCATCTAGTTGAGTCTTGCTTTTTTATCCATTTTGAAATTCTCTGCCTTATATAAATAGTAGTTAGTCTGTTGACATTTAGTGTAATTATTGGTATGTTGAATTCAGGTTTACCAATGTATTGTTTACTTTATGTCTGTCCCCTCCACTGTCTGTTCCTCTGTGCCGTCTTTCTTGCTTCCTTTAGGAGTGTGTGAATGCTCTTCAGAATTTCATTTAACGTATCTATCGACTTTTAATATATTCTTTCTTGCATTTAAAAACATTTTTTGCTCTAGTGGTTAGAATAAACTCTCACACATTTTTCAGTCTGTTTAAAGTTAATATTGCACAAATTCATGTGGAATGTGGAGAACTGGTGACTTTACTGATGCGTGTCCCGCTCCCCAGTGCCTTTATGCTATGGTTGTCAGGTGCAGTACACCCACGTGTGTCATAAAGTCCACAAAACAATGTTATGACTTTTACCCTAAACGGTCATATATTTTAGCAAAATTTAGAGGAAGAAATCATCTTTTATATTTAAGTAGATATTTACCATTTCTGATCCAAATTTCTCTCCAGCGTCATTTTCCTTTAGCCTGACAACTTCCTTTAGTGTTTTTGCAGCAGAGGTCTGCTGAAAGTGGATCCTGGTTGTTTGATTTTATCTAAAAATGTCTTTATTTTCCTTTCATTTTTGAAGGATATTTTCTCTGTATATAGAATTTTGTGTTGACACTTTTCTCCTCTGTTAGCATTTTAAAGATGCTGCTCTACTGTTGAATAGCCTCCATAGTTTCTGCAGTAATTTAAATTATTTTTTCTATGTATGTGATTTGTTTTTAAATGTCTGATGCATTTAAGATTTTTACTTCATCTTTGTTTTCAGCAGTTTGATTATTACGTGTCTAGGCATGGTTTTCTTTATATTTATCTGTTTATGGTTTGCTAAATTTGTTGAAACTGTACTTTTATATCTGTCACCAAGCTTGCAAAGTTGTTGTATATGTCTTCAAATATTTTTTCTGCTCATTCTCTCTGGTCTCCAATTGCTTATATTTTAAGGCTGGTCCCTGAGGTTCCATTCATTTTTTTCAATATGTTTTCTTTATTCTTTAGATTGGATAATCTCTACTGATCTATTTTCAAGTTCACTGACTTATTTATTAATAATTTCCATGCTGCTATTATACAGTTAAGTTTTAATTTCAGATATTCTAATTTTTAGTTTCAAATGTTCCATTTTATTTGTTTTTACATTTATTAGTTTTTATCCTTTTTGTTTTAAGGGACAGGGTCTCACTGTGTTGCCCACGCTGGCCTCAAACTCCTGGCCTCAAGCGATTCTCCTGCCTCGGCCTCCTGAGTAGCTGCCACTACAGGTGTGTGCCGCCACACCCAAGTTTTTACATTTTCTATTTCTCTGCTGAGAGTTCCTGCTTTTCCACTTGTTATCAGGACATTTTCCTTTGCCTCACAGAGCATGGTTATAATAGCTGCTTTAAAGTCTTTATTAATTCCAGCATTGGGGCAATCATGGATTTGATCTCTGTTCATTATCTTTTTACTTGAGAATTAGTTCCACTTCCCTGGTTTTCTTGTATGTTGAGTAATTTTGGATAGTATCCTGGACATTGTGAATAGTATGTATGGAGACTCTGGTGTCCGCTGTATTTCTCTAAAGATTATCGTTACTTTATTTTAGCAGATAATTAACTTGGGTAGACTCAAACCACAAATTCTCTCTCCTCTACAGGTAGTGACAGTTCAGACCTCAGTTCAGTTCCACTTAATTTTTTTTCTTTAACTGGGTTGTTTGTAATCTGCAGCTTGCATGGACAGTTTAAAGGTCAGTTGGATACTTGGGTTAAGATTAAGTGCAGAATCTGGGGCTCCCTTCCCTTGCTTTATTCTTTATGCACTCCTGTTTCACTCCCAGCGTTGATGGCTGTCCTGGGCTGTGTCTCTTCCTAGCCGGAGAGATGGCAGGTTTTCAATCAGAGCTTTAGCTGCACTGCACCGTGCCAGAATCAAGGTTTCACCTGGACCAAAGCCACAAAGATGGGAGACTCATCATGTACTGGTCCCTTCCTCCTAAATCTTCCTGCCTTTGTTCACTTTCTAGAGCCTTTGGATAGTTTTGTTTGTTTTGTTTTGTTTTTGGCCAGAGTTTATAGTTGTTTTGTGTGGAAAGGTTGGTCCACTGGGAACTTACTCTATTATATGACCTCAATAAATGTTTAATTCTATTTATGTATTTATTTATCTGTTTACTTATTTTTTTGGTTAGACTTATCTTTGGAGCCCTGGGTGCTGGGGATGTGCCTCCACTTCTGCCAGGATTGGAATGGAGCAAGGAAGGGGAAGGACCTGGAAGGATAATGGGAAGAAATTACTTGATAATTATTGCCTGAATCCCTGCTACAAACAGAGGAACTTGGATTTTTTTTCTATTTTAAATATGGACATTTCAAGTAAGATTTTATTGTGAAATTTGTCTTGGCTAAAATGTATTCAAAAATCATTTGTTTACATATTCTCCAAGTTCCGACAGTATGAGAACCTCTGCTGGCTCTCCAGGGCTTCAACCCCTTCTGTGTTTGGATCCCCGGCTCCTTGACAGACTGGCCTGCATTTGAATCCTGGTTGGCCAGTTACCAGTGGTGCGACCTGAGGCTGGTTCCTTACTTCTGCTGCACCTCTAAGTCTTCCTCTTTAAGATGGAGATGGCCACACCCCTTACAGGAGGGCATGAGACTCCAGGGAGATGGTCACACCCTGTTGGCCTTTAGCAGAGGCATCTCGTATGGCAGGTGTGTGTTGTGGACTGAATGTTCCTGTTCCTCCAAAATCCATAAGTTGAAGCCCTGACCCCCAATGTGGTGGTATTTGGAGATAGGGCCTTTTGGAGGTAATTAGGTCATGAGAATGGGGCCCTCTTGATGGGATTGGTGCCCTGACAAGAAGAGACACTGAAGAGCTCTCTCTCTTTCTCTGCCACATGAGGGAAGGCATGACACCTGCAAGCTAGGAAGGGAGATGTCACCAGAACCCAACCCTGCTGGCACCCTGACCTCGGACTCCCAGCCTCTAGTACTGTGAGAAGTAAATATCTGTTGTTTAAGCCCTTCGGTCCATGTCAATCAGTTATGGCAGCCCAAGATACCTAAGACAGAAGGTATGCTATTGATCAGTAGTAATCATCAAAGTTTACATGGACACCACTGTGAATAGAAGCAAAAATAGTGGAGAGTTTGATGAGCTTACACACAAGGCAAAGGAAGAGCCCCTTCCCCAGCTCCTCACGGACAGTCATATCCGTGTGATACTGATGGTTTCATCGAAAGCTCAGAGGACAGAGCTCATTGTCAGAGACGTGGTGGCTGACACTTGGCCACTTTAGAATCACAGGCCCTATTATTGACAGCTCCCTGCTTCTTGGGATGGACTGGCTGGGGAGATTGCCTCTCCGGCAAATCACCTCCTAGGATGCAGCACATAGGAGATCTGGATTTAGCAAAAGCACAGACCAGGATTCTGGGTATGTGGTGGCATTATCCAGTGCACAAAAGGAATCCCTGCATGTCCCACCCTAAATAGCTAGCTTCTCTTAATGCCCTTAAAGCAGATTAATTTTAAGGATTTAAACGTTTTCAGGAGCATGTCTAAACTGAAGTCTGCTGCCCTGTTATTTGAGTCCGGGTGTATCTGGGAGTGACAAGGGCACTGCACCGTGTCTGCCTTCGGGAGAAAGCTCCGCGTGGAAACGCAGTGGGGGAGGGTTGGAGAGGGAGGAGATGCCGTGCTGGCTGCTGTCCGGATCCAGCTGCTCCGCAAGGTCGTCACCAAATGTGATTTTCCAAGTGCCCCCTTGTTGCCGTGGGCGCAAACGAGACCCGAGGGTATTGGCGATCCACATGAGAGTGCTGTCGTGTGTCAAGGTCCCAACGGTTCTTCCTCATCCTCCCCGAGCAGGGGAAGGTTAATCTGGCAGTGCCCAGGAAAAATGTTTTACTTTGGTTCAAACCTTTAAATCTTTTGTGGCTTGGGAGCTTGTACGCATTTGCACAGCAGGCATTAGCTGCTGTGTGGCGAGGGTGGGTGTGAGGGGAGGAGGCAAGTCAGCATCGAGGCTCGGTGCCCAGTGGGCCCCAGCCGAGGCCAGCCCATGTGCTCCACACTCTGACTTATCCCGGCAACTTTCAGGAACGACCTAATGTTCCCTAACAAGAAAAAAATATCTTTTTCTACCTGGGCTCAAAAGGGGAGAATTTGCTGAATGTCAAGGCTGAGTTAATCCCCCTTTGCCCACAGAGATCCAGGATCTGCAGCATCCTGGCAGAGAGGTAGATAATCTGGTCAGGGTTTTTCTGCAGCAGCAAAGGTCTTTGACAAGTATTTTTTGCTTGTTTGTTTGTTGTAACCAAGATCAGCCCATGTTTCTTGAACAGACCAAGTGATGGTAGGTGCTTTTTGCAAAGTTAGAGCTCTGCATTGCCTCCCAGCAACCTGGGTGTGTGTGTGTGTGTGACTGTACATATGTGTTCATGGGTGAGTGTGTGTGTGCACGTGCATGAATGTGTGTGGTCTTACTGCAACCTTTGTTGTCACTTTCGGTGTCTTCAAAGCATCTGGTGTGCTCAATGTTACAACTGCAGGGACAGGGCCTGGTGTTTGTGCTTCAGTGGAGAGTCTGGCTGTCAGAGGTCTGGGGAGGGTCCTAATCTGGCCTACTCAGATTGGGGGTCCTGAAGCAAGGAAAAAGGAAAAGCAGCTGGATGGTGAGAAGTCAGAGCATTCCTTCTGGGCCAGACTCTCAGAGAAGGGGGGCTCTCAGAAAGGGCTGCACAGCCCCAGAGCACCCCTGGGGCTAATACTTCACAGGTGCTCAGTAAGTGGGTGATGAATGATTGAATGACTAAATGAATGAATGAGTCTGGGGACTCTGCCACACTTACCTGGTTATCCCCTGTAGGTCTTGGCTCATGGCTGGGCACAGAAGAAGTGCTTGGTAAATGTTGAAGTAATTACAGGGTTGCTTTAGGCCCCAAAGGAATTCATAATTCCACAGCCTTGGTCATCCTGGAGGCTATGCACATGCCTTGTGCTGCAGCTTTGGTTCCTCTGAAGGAAGCTTGTCTCAGGTTTTTGAGCTCTGGAGCTGCACAACTGGTAGGAGGACCCTGCCAAGCTGATTTGCCCTCAGGCATATCTGAGCCTCTTCTTTGCCAGCCCCATTGTGGATACTTGTCCATATTCTAATCCATTACCTCAGACCCTGCTGGGTGGCTAAAACCAAACTGATATAATGATTCATAATAAATAATTCATGGTGGTGGTGGAAATACAGATGTTACTCTTCCAAAATCTAGGTATATGGGAAGGTTTTAAAATCTTCAAGGAGAGATTAGTGGAGATATTTTTACCAGTGTGCCCATAGGTGGGAAAAGATTTCAGGGCATGAAATCATGGACATGAAGTCATGGCACACAAAGTCACCCCTTAGGTGGCCCAGAGCCCTTCCTTCCATCTGACTCAAACCCCCACCCTGCAGTGATGGAGCCAGACCAGTGTGTTGGCTTCTCCACATTTGTTTCTGAGCTGCGTGCCACTGTGGAACTTGAGGAGGGATTCCACCTGAACTAATTTTCCTCCAGGCAACTTCCTTAGAACAAAGTTTTATGTGGCAGATAATGAGAAAAACAGCTTTAAAATCCTAAAGGAATGAAAAATAATTTCTGAAGAGAAGCTGGAAATCTCTTAGAATAAGAAAGTTGCAATTGTTCCTTCAATTACTAAGAGCGACATGCATCTATAACACACATTTTAATAGACATTAAAGACATTTTAATGAGAAAACAATTTAAAAGTTGGTAAACATGTGTCTTTTGTTGATATGCAGCAGATATGTTTTGTGGGGGAGGTAGGGGTTGGGGGCTCATTAGCTCTAGTTGCTTTATTAGGTGCTCTGTTGTTCTGAATATTTTAGCAGCTGAAGTTCAGACTTGAACTTGGGTGCCTGTGATTTTGACAAAATAACTCAAGCATCTATTTCAGAGATGGGCTGATATTAAGCCCCAATGCACCTGTGTCCAGCAACCAACATCAGATAGCTCAAAACGCTCATTATTCCTTCTCAAAATAATCTGGGCTTGAGGAGGAGGCAAAGCAGCCTGAGGATGGAACATCACAAAAGCTCAGGCCTGGTCAGGTGAGAAAACCACTAGTTACCCAATGTGGGAGAGTGACCACCTTCTGTGGCTTTGGCTTTGGCTTTGGAGACTCCTCAGCCAGAGTTTCATCCCTTGGTGTAGGAGTGAGCTAACTCTGGCAGAGAGAGAGGAAAAACAGCTAATAACGCCAAACAATGCTTGTTCTCACCTGGGCCAAGTGGACATGGCACACAGCAATTGTTTGTTACTGGTTTTACTTACCGAATTAAGGGACAGTGAATACTAATAGCTCAGTTATTTAGCCCTTACTGTGTGCCGGGCACCATGTTCAGCATCCTACGTGGGTTACTAATGATGCCCCTTTATTATCTCACGGTTGCTGTGGTCAGGAGTCCAGGCATGGCTCAGCTGGGGCTTCTGTTCAGGATCTCCCAAGACTGCATGAAGGTGTCAGCTGGGCTGTGTTCTCATCAGAGATTCAACTACAGAAGGATCTGCATCTAAGTTTTTAGGGGTGATTGTCAGAATTCATTTCCTCACAGTTGCAGACTACATGGTGACTTTCTTCATCATGGCCAGCAGGAAAGAGAGTCACTGCTGCTTGGAGCTTCTGACTTTGGGAGGGTCCCTGTCCCTCTTTTAAAGGGCTTGTCTGATTTGGCCAGGCCTACCCAGGATGGTCTTTTTTTTGATTAACTCAAAGTCAACTGATTAGGGACCTTCATTACATCTGCCAAACTCCCCACCTTTGCCATATTCCGTGGTTAGGAGCAGGTTAGTGGTCCCACTCACAGTCAGGGGAGGTGATCGCACAGAGCCGTAGATATTGGGAAGCAGGAACCAAGGAGCCACCCTAGACATGCCTGCCGTAATCACCAATTCCTACCCAAACCCTGTGACCTGTTCACAGGTTCATATGTTGCTGTTCTTTATTCTTCATTCTATCCATGCAGGAACCGAGTCTTACAAAGACTTAAGTGGCTTGTCTAAGGTCACCCAGCTAGAAATTGGTCGAGCCAGGATTCAAGCCCCTTCCCCGTAATATCCTGTTGCCCCTGATGAGAGAATACGGAGGCAGAAAAGCCCTGTGAGAAAGGTCACGGTGGCTCTGTCACATGAAACAGGCATCATAAAAATAATAGGATGAGTTTGCTCATTGGCGTAAATAAGCGCAGAGTAATTGTTAGGTCCAACCCTGATTCTTCTCGCGCCTTTATGTTTTGTCTACAGAAGTAGAGTTCAGCAGAATCTCTCTGGCTGGTGGAAACACACAGAGCTGGAGTGTGAGCACGTCACAGGGGTCAAGGTTGACAAAGGCTTACATGTGGGTCTAAAGCAGCAGAGCTCAAACTGTATTTTGCTGCCCACAACGATCTGGTCAGGACAACGTGCTCAGTGAGCACCCTGGGCCCATCACACAGGTTATCTCATGTAGTCCTCCAAGCACCCCTTGGGGCACGACTGTAACTCCCATGTGAACAATGGGCAAATGGCACCTCACGGGGGTCAAGAGATTTCTACAAGGCCACACAACTTGTGTGTGTGGCCAAGGTAAGATTTGAGCCCAAGTCCAGGGCTAGGCCCATCGTTCAGCTTTTGTGTGTAGTTATCGTGATGAGCTGCCTTCTATGGCATGACGGTACCTTGCGTTTGCTCATAAGGCTCCTGAGTCTCTTGATGGCAGGAGCCACCATGGTACCAGCGTCCTGCACAGAGCTCGGAGCCTGGCACCACTGGTTGCCCCGTTCACTGGACCCTGAGTTCCTGGCTTATGGAGACACTATTGAGTAGGCACAGGGACCTTATGAGTTGAGTTGAGAGTCCTTAGAAACCTGTGTGTTGCACATACAGTGCTACACCCTGAGGGTTCACAACCATCCTGGCTGAGGGTCCAAGGGTCCGAGGGTCCACCACCCTGAGGTCAGCAATGGTGGGGAGGTGCCATCTGGAAAGGGAGCTGAGTCACAGCCGTACACTGATATCAACTGGAGGACAGGTGACTGACTGCCTTGGGTTTACTTCCTGGGTTTGCGTTGGGCGTGGGATGGGAGCAGACGTGCAGGTGGGCAGGGGGTTGGGGTGGGTGGTGAAGGGCCTCCCTCTTCTCAGCCTCAGCCATCCCTGGAGTCTGGCTTTGTGTCCCTCACTGCTGGCATAAGTGCTGGGCTCCAGTTCCGTATCGTCTCTTGGTCTGGGCTGGGCCAGGTCACTGTCCACCCCCTTGGCCTTGTAGTCCTGTCATACGATGGCCTCTGTCTGGCCGGCTCCCCTCTGTGCTTCCTGGACCCCCAGGGAGGACGTGAGATGGGTCCAGGCGCTGGAGATCATAGCCCCATCATTGGCAGCCTGCAAACCTCTCCCAGGCCAGGACCCACTGTTTTCTTTCCTTTCATCTGCAGGAAATTAGGGCCGTAAATAACTTACGAAATCGGATGAAATCAGGCTGATACCTCCCCACTCCCAGGTCCTTCCCTGAGCCCTGTGACAGTGAGGGCCTTGAGAGGGGGGACACTGGACGCGCAGCGAGTCAGCCTCGGAGGAGAAATGCAGCGCTCGCCAGGGACGCATGTTCCATGTGAAGGAACATTCAAGGAAGAAAGGCTCCTAGAATCCACAGGACCGTGCTCGGGGTCTACCAGGAAGCTCTGTGAATGACAAACACAGCCAAATAGTGTTAATGCTTTTAACTCCTTGCTCCACGCAGCTGAGGGCTCATGAGCTACTGATAATTATACTTCCAGCAGTGAAACTCACCAGTTACATGTGTTTTATGGGGAGCATAGTTCCTTATTCTTGCTTTGATGTTCTTTCTCTCCCTTTCCTCCCCTGTCTAAATTTTGTGTGCCTGGGAGAAAAAGATGCAAACAACAGAATTAACAGCACTTTGGGAGGTCACTTGTGTGCCCAGCCTTACAAATGGCCCCAAAACAACCTTGCTTTCTTGATTCTTGCGTGGAAATGCTTCCCTCATGCCCACTCCCTGCAGAGATTCTATTAACTTCAATGAGCAGCTTCTCAAGTCGACTGCAGATCCTTTGGTGCCTGGGATTTCTGTCTTGTCCTTCTTAGGAGCTGCTACAGCTCCAATGTAATATCAGATGCGCAGAGGGGTACATAAATATTTGTTGGTTGACTTAAAACTGAAAAAGGAGTTCAGAAAAAGGAGCAACCTGTGTCAGGTGAAATAGTCTAATATTTCAACTCCTTAATATGGTACAGCAATCCAGGAGATGGCCAGCAGGACATTGTGGGGGACATCTCTATTTCTAGAATGTTACATACCCTCACAACGTGAGCAAAGCAGTGATCAGGGAGAGCATACGATGCTATTTGCAGTAGACTGACGTTTGGTACCTTCCATGTACCACGAAGGGATACGCACTGCTCCTAATGATGGCCATGCAACCCAGTTCTGGACAATGAGATCCAAATGAAAGTTACTGGAGACAGCAACCCTTCTCAAAGAAAAATTCAAAACCTTGCTGGGAGAAGGCTCCTGGCTCTTCACCCCTTTGGCCTTTCCTGCCCTTCCTGCCTGGAAGCTGGAGGTGATGACCAGAGGCACAGCCGTCTTGGAGCAATGAGCATAAAAGCCATAGTAATGATGGTGGAGCAAAAGGGGGGGGAAAACTGAGGTCTCAGATGGTCACGGTTGACCATCCCATCAGCTCAGGACTTCTGCCCCTGTTGTGTGAGTTAAGTAAACCCCCAACAGTTACAGCCACTGTAGGAAGCTTTCCTGTTATTCGAAGCTCAACACAGTTTCCATATGCTGCCCCTGTGATACTTCCTAGTCTCCCCATGGGTTGGATATTATTAATCAGTTTTGGCAAATAAGAAAGTCACAGCTCAGAGAAGTGATATGACATGCCTAAGACCACAGAGCTAGGAGTGGCAGACCTGGACATGAATGTCTTACTCCAAAGCCTCTATTCCATACTTTCTTTCTGGGCATGAAGAAGGCAAAAAGATCTGTACAAGGGGTCCCTTCCTGCATAGAGAATCTCATCTAGTGATCAGATCACTCATTCAACAAATACGGCTTGTGCTTGCTCTGTGGTGACATTCCCATGAGCAAGAGACCCTTCCCTGGAGGATCTCCCAGCCTGAAGGGCTCTCCTTCCTTCTGGAGATCTCTCTTTTGGAGGGAGGCAGCCCCCTCATACTGGTTCCTACCTCACCCCTCTGCCCCAGGCTTTCAGTGTTCCGGATGGGGCTGCAGCATCCCCTGGAAATGAGCAGTCGAAGGAAACAGGCACCAGAGTAAGTTTAATCCATTCACGACTTACTGAACCATGGGCACCAGTTGTTGACAGGACAAAGTTAACTTGGGTTTTCAATTAAAAGGAACACCCTGAATACTGATGTAGTTGCCCAGAAGGGAGTGATATAAATCCAGTAGGTTGGGGGATGTTGCTTTCTTGGGTGCATTTAAAACAAGGTCTCTGTCTGCATTTTTATATTGCTTGGTTGGTCTTGGCTGGAGTCTAAAGGTTACAGATAGAAACTTCATGTTCAAGTGAAGCAGCTGTTGCAGAATTAAGGGTTTACAATAAAAACTAATAAAAGTAAATGTTCAGTGAGTGCACGCTGGTCCTTGGCTCTGTGCTAAACACTTTAAGTGCATTGCCTCATTTTACCCCACAGCAGCCACATGGGGTCATTGTTACTGTGATTTCCACTTCAGACGTGAGAAATTATGGGAGGGCCAGAGAGGTCAAGTGATGTGCTTGAGGTCCCACAGGAGGATGGGTCAGAGCTGCTTTACTCAAAGCCTCTTGTTTCATCTCTGGCCTGGGAGGAGGGAAGACTGAACTGCTGCAGAAAAGGAAAATATTTCTCCTTACCATTTAACGAGCATCCTTGTTACAGGGATACAAAATCAATAATCTAGGCTCCTTCCAGGGGAGCATAACCTGAGTGAGGAAGTTATAAATTCACTGAGAAAACAGGTCAGATATCGTATAAGAAAAGATTTCCTAGCCCTCTGCTTATGGCCCCATCAATTCCAGCAGTGCTTGCAACAACTCATTTCCCCAAAGTAAGGAACTCAACAACTTCTTGCGACCAAGGACACTTAAGATTTACTGAAAGCTTCCTGTATGCCAGGCTTTACTCAGATTAGCTCACTTAATCCTCACAAAAACCCTAAGAGAACTCTCTTTGTTTAAGTTGCCTCCCAAAGCAAATCCTGAGATAACCATTCAAGTGCAAGTTGTTTATTTGGGAGAGGTATAGGGAACTGATACAGGGAAAGGAAGGTGTTATAAAGGGTATGTTATCAAGCCAGCTCCCACGGTGGTGTCTGGAGTTTAATCCCACAGGGAACCTCTGAGAAATAGGTAAAACACATGCTTCTACTTACTTTTTCATTTACTGTGATGGTGATGATGGTGGTGATGATGGTGATGGTGATTACGATGATGATGGTGATGATGATGGTGATCGTGATGATGATGATGGTGGTGATGGTGATGTGATGGTGATGGTGATGATGATGATGGTGGTGATAATGATGATGATGGAGATGATGATGGTGATGATGATGGTGATGATGATGGTGATGATGGTGATGATGGTGACATTGATGATGATCATGGTGGTGATGGTGATGATGATGATGGTGATGAGGAGAGTGATGGTGATGATGGTGATGGTGGTGATAACATCGTGATGATTATGGTGATGATTTCTTTTTTAAGTGTTGAAGTATATTTCATATTTCAATGGTGCTTCTGTCTCTATAGAATAAATTCTTAGTTATTGAAACCTAAGTAACAGAAGACTGAACTAAAATGTTTAAAAAAATCCCATGTTGTTTATACAATAAATAGGATAAATTCATAATAGGTATGTTCTGGAATCAGTAGAAATTCAGGATGATCATTTATGTCTTCTAAAGCACATCTTATAGGCTATTAATTGAAATGAAAGCAGAAGTCAATACTGCCAAGCCCCTAGCACAAGGGCTGACACATCGCAGCCCCCAGTGAACCTTTGCTGAGTGAAGGATGAGTGTAGACCAAAGTATTCAGTGATGGCCCTGTGGAAGCCCAGTGAGCCTTCTGCATGTAGAAAGTGTTATGTTTCAGTGTATGTTTTAGTTTACATTTTGCATTATTTTGTTTGTAAATTTTTGTATTAGATTAAAGTAAAATGTACACAGAGTGAATTGTGTAAATCTTGAATGTATGGCCTGATGAATTTTTGCAAAGTGAATATTCCCCTGTAACCCCTACCAAGATCAAGGTGTGAGTTTTTGCTGTACCCCAGAAGCCTCCCTCATTCCCGTTACCATCATTACCTCCAAAAGTAACGCTGATTTAGACTTCTACCGTCATAGGATACTTTTGCCTATTTTTGGACGTCATTTAAATGAATCATGTGGTATGACTCTTTTGCCTGGCTTCTTTTGCTCAACATTATGTGTGTGAGGTTCATTCATGTTTTTGCATACAGTGTTACTTCATTCTTTCTCAGTGCTGTAGAGAATTCCACTGTATGACTGTACCGTGATTTATTTACCCATTCCACTGCTCTTGGGCATTTGGGTATTTCCACCATTTTGTTATTATGATAAAGGTGCTATGAACATTCTGGTACATATCACTTGGTGGATACATATGTTCATTTTTCTTAGCCGTTTACCTAGGATTGGAATCCCTGGGGCCCAGGATAAGAGTATGTTTAGCTTTAGTAGGTTCTGACAAATATTTTTCCAGAGTGGTTGTGCAAGTGTGTACTCCACCAGCAACATATGAGCGTCCTAGCTCTGCAGTCGTTCATGTGTAGGTTCAAATCTTGTTCTTGCTACTTCTAAGCTGCGTGATATTGGAGCTTGGAGAGGTTCAATAACTTCCCTTTTGACAACTGTGAAATGGGAGTTGTAATTTGTATACTTCATCTATGCAAATGAATGTGTTTACATATATAGAGAAAAACATACTTAGTGCAGTCTTGGCTTCGAATGCATTCTCAAAAAATGATAGCTGTTGTTATTCTTATTAGTATTCATCTAGACTATTTAGTGCAACAGACTTTTCCACACTGCACTCTTCTGAGAAAATGGAGACTTGATATAGCTGGGTAATTTCATTTTGATGTTTTACAAGCATGACGAAGGATGTGACCCGAGGCAGGAATGGCAGGCCTGTGAACTGTACTCCAGAGATCAGCCTGTTAGGAACTGTGCAAATTATCTCGCGTGGTGTAGTTTTGTAGAACATAGATTTTTCACGAAAGTCTATCAAGAGTAGAGTAATTATTCTCTGTGAAAGAAGACATTAGTCAGCTAAAATTATCATTCTAGCCAAGCATGTAACTAGGATTAACTAAATATGCAATTCTGAAAAATAATTATGAGGTTGAAGGTTTTTTCTTCCCTTTCACACTGTTGTTGAGGCTGCAAATAAATGATCCTTTTTCCAGCTTCACATGCTCCAAGTCCTCCCCACCTTCCCCCCTTTCTGGAACATGCTGGATTCTTCTGCATCTTGGGGTCTCCAACGGCAATGTCTCTCTCCCTCTCCTCTGCAGGTGAATTTCCTTTCAGCCCAGCCCAGTGGTGGGGCCCCTCACTGACACCCTCCTGCTGCCCTGAGTAATCTGTCACACCCTCCCGCACCCAGGTGCCGTTGCACAGCCATCAGCTGGGTGACTTTGCCTCCTCTGGTGTTCTAGGAGCTTCTCAAAGCCAGAGATTTTTAAGGTTCATATTTGTTTCCCTTGTTGCTTACCCACAAAATTAGTTGATAAATTTGGAACACAAAACTGGGCCTCTGGAGACCCCTTCTAACTCTAAACATCTGTCTTATCCTGTCCTAGTATTGAGTGCAATCTTAGCTTGTCCCCTGATGCTCCAGGCCCTTTAGAGAGGCCCAGCAGAGCAGTGGCAAAGTGCATGGGTCTGAGGTGCAGACGTGGATTGCCGGACTCTGGCTCTACCACTTACAAACTGTGTGGCCGTGACCAGGCTGCTTACCCACTCTGAACCCCAATTCCCCACCTGCAATCTGGAGCTACCACTGGAGACTCAGCCACAGCCATGAAAAGTGCACCCCACCTGTGTGGACAGGCCCGCGGGGTGTTGAAAATCTACTCCAAGGCACCCATGACAAGAGGCCTTTGGGAACCAGAGTCCCCCAGAAGACAGTGATCTCGTCGTCAGGAGGACTGAGGATGCTGCCTGTAGACGGGGAGTGTCTGCGGGGGCAGCACCTGGGAACCTGTGGGAGGCTGTCATCGGGTCAACTGCCAAGACCTGAGTGGTCAAAGGATGAAAAAAATCAAAAAAGTAGAAGGGAAAATTTTGACATTCTGGTAGACATCCAAACTCAGTTGCTCTGGCAACTGACGTGCCCGAAATTTGTCAATTTCTCTGAGAAGCCAGGATCAGCAAGACTGAACGGCGTTATCTTGGTGGTGCCCCGCGAAGGGCTGTGTGGCGGAACACTTCCTGGCTTCCCCGTCTCTTTGTCATCTGGCCTACTATGTCCAAGTGCTTATGAGAACAATTCTCTAAATCAGACCTCATGCTACGTCTTTCCCCAAGTCTGAATTAGCCATAATAGGAAAAATTGGCTCATATTTTCCCACTGGAGAAAGCTGCGTAACAACTGCAGACATGAGTGAATGCACTGAGGCAGGGGGGCTCCACTCCTGTTTCTGTGCAGCCACCAGGCAGGGGCAAGAGGTGAACCCGCCAGTGAGCCGCAGGCAGGCTGGGCGCCAGCATCCCCGGGCCGTGCCCCGGTGCAGGTGCAGAGCCGTGGGTGCTGGTCAGGGCACCTCCTGGACTTGGGAGTCAGGGTTTCACCAGAGATCAACAGCAATTCCTTCAGAGAATATGAAGAAATACTCCCACACCTGATAAAAGGAAAACCAAGCAAAACAACATGAAAGAGAACTGTGCAAACCAACCTTGCTCAGCCTCCAGGAACTCAGTAACAGCGGGCAGATCCTGGATCACCAGCCAGACGTTACTCGGAGGAGCAGAGACATCTGCTGACATGTCCTCCTGAGTAGGGAGCCGGGGGCAGCAGAAGCCAGCTCTGGGGCTCCTCCCAGGGCAGGGGGACAGGCTCCTCTGGAAGCAGACCCCTGCCTTGCCAGCACCTGCGTAGGGAACAGGCAGGGCGACCAACCGTCCCAGTTTGCCAAGCACTGAGGGGGTCCTGGGATATGGGACTTTCAGTTTTAAAATTGGGACAGTCCCAGGCAGACCTTGGTATGTAGGACTTTAATACCATAACCAGCAAGGTCCCAGGTAAATAGCCCTGATTGGTGGCCTTGCGTCTGGGTGGATTGTGTGGCTTTTGACCTGCCCTGCCCCCTCCAGGCAGGCTTGGCCCAGGCTCAGACCCATGTGTTCTGGTTCCCAGGGATCTCGGGGCCTGGCACCCTCACAGCTGCCCCTGTTCTCCTTCTGGACCCCTGACTGACACCCTCCAGGCTCCAACGGGCAGGGCTGGCCCCCTTGTATAGTGCCCTGGGGGGCTGAGTCCCCTCCTCCCTCTGAGCAGCAGCCCACTGCTTTGGTGCTATTTATTAATTTCAAGGGAGAGATGAGGTTGGGGAGCAGCCCCTCCCCCCATGGCAGCTCCTCACCACTCCACATGGCTCATCCAGCCCCATCCCACCTCACAGCGAGTCCTCTGAAGGTGACGCCCCTCCAAAGAAGCACCTGGATGGTGTGGATGGGAAGGGACAGGGAACTCCTCCATGGCCTCAATGCTTCATCAGTAACCTTAGACCCTGCCTGAGTTGAATCACCTCTCTGAGCCTCAGGCTTCTCATCTGTAAAATGGACCAATAGTCGTGCCCACTCCAGAGGGCTTGTGAGGACAGACATGTGAAGCCCTGAGTGCAGAGCAAGCCCTGTATCAGGGCTAGCAATTCCCATTACTGTTTTCACTTATTCATCCACCCACCCATCCACCCACCCATCTATCCACCCACCCATCCATACACCCACCTATCCATGCACCCACTTACCTGTCCATCTGTCCATCCACCTACCCACCCACCCATCCACCCACCCACCCATCCATCCACGCACCCACCATCCACCCACCCATCCACCCACCCACCCATCCATCCACGCACCCACCATCCACCCACCCCTCTATCCACCCACCCATTCATCCACCCACCCATCCACCTACCCATCTATCCACCCATCCACCCCTCTATCCACCCACCCATTCATCCACCCACCCATCCACCCACCCCTCTATCCACCCACCCATTCATCCACCCACCCATCTATCCACCCATCCACCCATCTATCCACCCACCCATCCACCACCCATCTATCCACCCATCCACCCACCCATCTATCCACCCACCCACCCACCCATCTATCCACCTACCCATCCATCCATCCACCCATCCACCCACCCATCCATCCATCCATCTACCCACCCACCCACCTATCCACCCATCCACCCTCCCACCCACCCATCCATTCATCTCATGAATAGTCACCAAGAGGCCCTGCTGTAGGGACTGTAGGCACAGTTGTAAACAAGACAGACCAGGTCTCTGTCCTCACTTAGCCTATATTTTAGTTGGGTTGCTAATAAATAAATAAGTAAATAGATAATAAGAAAACAGATAAATAGAGTTATTTCATGTGTGATGAATGTCAGGGAGGCAGGAATCAAACAAAGCTGTGAGGGGCTGTGACGACCATTCTTAGAGAGACAAGCACTAACCAGGAAGAGCAGGAGGCGCTGGCGGGGAAGAGTGGGGGCTGGGGGCCGCACATGCTAGACTGTGGGGCCGACGTGCGTGGCCCTGGTGGATGCGAGGGGGGTGAAGAGAGGAACCAAGAGGGGAGAGAGGCTGCTGCCGCCGTGGCTGAGGGGCAGAGGGCTTGGCTCCTGAGGAGGTGACGAGCCCAGGGCAGCCACGGGCAGCCCCTCGGGCCCTGTGGGTGTGGAGGGGCTGGGCTGTGCCCTCCTGCAGTGGGAGCCGTGGAGGCTGTGCGCAGGAGGTGGCCAGATCTGAGTCGCGTTAGGGGGATTCTGGCTGGAGAGGGGATTGAAGGAAGCAAGTGTAGAGGTGTGGGCACCAATTAGGGGGTTCTGGGGGCCACCTGGGCAAGTGGCGAGGGTGCCCCGGGTGCAGATGCAGCCTGGAGACAGGCAGCAGAGCAGGTTCGAGGAGTGTCTGTGACGGGGGTACTGGAACTGGGGGCTGAGGACGAGGCAGCACCGAAGGTCACTCCCAGCTTCTGGGCTGGCACCGGTGGGTGGAGCTGCCGTTGCCCAGGGAGGATGCAGCGGGCTGCCTGGAGGAGCTTCCGTGCTGTGTCAGTGGGCGAGGAGCATTCGCCCCGTTTTCTGCTGTGGGGAACCCGGAGACCCGGTGTGGAGGCGTCAGGTGCTCAGGTGGACGTGGGAGTGGAGGGTCAGCGCGGGCCAGCTCAGGCAGGTGCAAGGGTGAGTCAGGGCCTGCGCTCACGCTGAGGGCGCTGCAGACACAACCGCGTAGGGGGAGCTGGCGGGCCTTACACGCGCTGGTACAACAGCCCTGCGAGTTGGGTGGGCTTGTCCCTGCCGGGGTCTTAGAACTCCATGTGGTGGTGTCTCTTCAAAGGGTCTCGTGAGGAGGGGGCACTCGGGAGAACTGAGCAGATCCCAGGGCGCAGGAGGCGAGGGGGCCCTCCTCCAGCCCGCGATGGCTGCCTTCCTCATTCCCCCAGAGGAAGGGGCAGGGCAAGGCCCCTTCCCCACGACAACTGCACAATTCAGAACGTAGGGGAGAGAACCGCCGGGCTCACTGTGTGCACATGAGTGTGGGGGCTTGGGACCCCCAGATGGGCCCTGCTGCGGAGGGGAGGTGTCCCGAGGGTGAGGGTCCTCACTCTGCCCCAGGAAGCTCCTCAGAGGCAGAGCTGACAGCGCCCTGCTGGCACCATGGCGGATCCTCGACCCTCAATGGCCCCGGACACCCAGCGGCTTCTACGGGGAATGTGTTGTGAGTTCTAAAAACTTGACACTGCGTCTTCGGCTGTGCTTCCCGCGGGGGGTGGGGTGGGGAGGGCATCCTTTGTGCCTGACCTGGGGAGGGGGAAAGGGGGAAGGAGGCTGCTCTGCACCCTCTGGGTGCCCTCCTAGTCCCCTGGCCGAGAGCAGTGGGCCGGGGAGGGTGCCGCTGCCACTTACATTAAAAGTACACGGCTGCACTCAGGGCCTGCCTCCACATGCAAATAATTATGTTACTGAGCAAAAACAGCCCCAAATAAAGGCAACCCATTTGCCCTACAGAGAATTCTATAGGGGACGTGAGCTAAAGGCAACATTCTAAGTGGCTACCAGGCAAAAAGAAAATAAAACCTGCAGTTAGATATCTGAGTCTCTTCCAAAATGCCAAACTGGATTCGTGTTATTCCCAAAGATTTCTAATGTCCGATGCAGACAGCCCGTTGGTGTCTAGTGTGTCTCCCTTCCCTTCTCCAGGACATTCACTGCATAACCCGTGCTCCCGGATGTAGGAACGTGCATGGATTGATGTTCTGCTCTCGTGTTTTCTAGGTGATTGTCTTTTTGGAAGAATGACGATGAGACATTTTTGGATACCATTCCTGCCCTGCTAAATTCCTCTGATTGTTTCAAGTAGTCTTTATAGAAGCAGGTTCTCTCCTCTTTGTGGTCCTGGAGGGCTTGGGGCTGGGGGAGCTCCTCCCCACCCTGGGTGGCCAGCACTCTCTGGACGTCCCAGGGGTGCCAACTCCAGTTTCCTCACCTGGCGAAGGTTGCCCACTCCCCTCCGGACCCCACGAGGGCAGAACGCACCCGCCTCCCCCTGAGCTGTGCCCCAGGCCCCGGGACTGGAGTCATTTCTACCCGAGTGGCGCTTCCCCTGCCTAATGGCCCTGGCTGGACGTGAAAAGCAAGAAGGCAACACGCACACCACCCAACAGTATTTCACTCTCCATCTTGCCTGATAAATCCCTTGCCTGGGGCTTCATTTTTGAATTAGTGTCTTCTGGGGGAAAAAAAATAAGCTGGAGCCTGATATGAACAAAACAGTGGTAAACAAGTCACCAGTCTGCTGTTGTGTGTGTTTTGTGTGAGGTGGATGGAGCCAGCAGGGGGTGGGGAGATGCCGGGTCGGGGTGGAGGTGGGGGAGCTGGGGGAGGTGGGCAAAACCACCTTTATTGTGGATTCTGTGGGAAGGGGCAGCGAGGCAGACTGAGCAGGCTCGGGGTGGCTAGTGGGAGCAATTCCTGTGGGCTCTGGGCAGAGGGGCTGCCCCTGGTTGTCTGGTACCTGGCCCTCAGGGATCAGGGCAGGTGACGGTGGTCACCTGGGGTGAGACCCTGCTGGAGGAGGTACCAGGTATTGGCTCTGGGTGTGTTGGTACGAATGGTGGGCTCCCAGGGCAGTCCTCTGTCTCTAGGAATTGGCTAGCCCTGAGAAGGACAGGCCCTCCAGGGTCAGCGAACATCTGAATACAGAAAGTCAGAAGCACGGCTAGCGCAGGGTGGGGGGTCCCTCAGGGCTGAGGGGATGAAATATCATCATCTTCCTTTTATCAAGCCTCTCTGACAGACCAGGCATTTTCCATGCACTAACGGACTTATTTTGTGCCATGACCCCGAGACGTGGGAATGATTATATCCGTGCACGGAGCGGGGCACGGAGGCTCAAGAGGGTCGGTGCGTTGTCTGTGGTCATGCAGCTAATACGTGGCCCTGAGGGGTCTACACCAGGTCCCTTCCCCCACAGGCCCCCGCTGGTGACCCTCACCAAGGCCCTGGACAGAAAGCCAGGGCCACCGCCCTCCTGCTCGGGCCCCTTCCCTGTCCCTCCATGGACTGAGTGATGCTAAATTGATCGATTGATCAGTTCATCCCACGACAGGCACTGAATGGCTCCCAGCGGCAGACGCAGATGGCGGCCGGCCCAGGGACGCAAGGACAGTGGTTTGCAGAAGAAGTAGACTCTTGTACCGCTGGGGCCGGCAGGGACCCCGGGCTTGGAGAAATATGAGATGCGGCCTCCAGAGAAACAAACAAGTAATTTGTGGTGACATAGATGTGTACTTTTAAGTGCAAGGCAATGAGGACCCTCGTTCATGGGAAGCCGGACATGGACGCGATATAAATTTCTTCCCGGCTTGTGCTCCAGTTTCTGTGCTTTGGTGTCGCATAGATGGATTGGCCATGTCAGGACAAAGGCACAACGAGGGCCTCCCAGGCACGCCTGGACCCGAGCCCGCTAAGTTAATTCCCAGTCTCCCCCATCCGTCACCTGACGCCCATGCGCACGGTCTCATGTGCTACTCGTGTTCTGGAATTTCGCTGCGGGGCTGTGTGAGCCCCAGTGACAGCAGGTGGAGCAAGGCCTGGCTTTGCCACAAGCTTTGTGCTGTGGTTTGCCAGCCTAGTGTCCCCTCCTGAGCTCAGTGCGGAGCCCTGCCCTGTAACAGAGTCCCCGCCAGGCACTGCAGCCCAGCCTCAGGCCGGGGGAGCCCGTGCAGAGGGTGACCCAGCGACGGTGGGGTGTGGGTCCAGCCCCCCCCAGCAGTCCAGGGGGGCGCTTTTGGAGATGGGCCCTCCTCTCTGACCACCTCGTTGCTCTGAGAGGAAATGCAGCCTTTCCGTTTAGGCGTGGCGGCTGCTGTGCTGCCCCAGAGCGGGGCCCCAGACCTCACAGGCATGTTTTTGTTTCTTGAAGTGGCCCCTTGTTTGCCCCTGGGTTCCAGGGCCCAGAGGAGCTGCTTCACTGAGAATCAGCATCCTCACTGGTGTCCTTTGCGATGGAAACCACAGGCTGCCCTTGGAAACCTCGTGAGCACAGCCAGCGAGCAAGGACGGAGAAAAAGAACACGGCCCGTGTCCGTGTGTCCCAAACCAAGGCCTGTTGGCCTCCCTCCAGGCACCGCCTCCTGGTCCATGTCCTTCCCCAGACAGATGGGACAGTGATGCCAGGAAGGGGGGGCTCGGGAGGGGCCGCAGCGGCTGCTCTGGGCTGTGACGACCTGTGGAGGCCACCACTGGTCGCTGAGACGGTGCCTGGGCCCGGCTGGCCGAATACTGATCGCGGGAGGGAAGGTGCCCAGGGAGGCTGAGCTCTGGGCAGGTGCGAGCCTTCCTCTTGCTACCCCTCCACACGAAGGCCGTGTGCAGAGAAAATCAGCCCGGGCCTTTTGCCACGACGGCCAGGTGACAGGAGGCTCGCTGGGGGCCGTGCCGTGCCAGGACGTTGGCTCCCGCGGGGGGCCTCCTCTGTCACTCCCAGGGTCCCCGTCCCAGCTTCACCCCCTGGCTTCGTCATTTCCTTTGCACAGAACCCTATTGTGGCGTGAACCCCTAGACCTGCTTCTGTTACTAGCTTGTGATGCCGGGGGTCCTGGGCTCTCTTGGGCTGCAGACTCTCAGAGTCCTGGCCTGGGCTGGGCACCCACCATGTGCTCAGTAAAATGCTTAGATGATGAGTGAATGTGTGAGCCAGTGAGTGACGGCACGCTCGGTCCCGGGCAGGCAAGCCCTGGAAGGCCACGTGCAGGCATTTGGGCTCTAATGGGCAGACAGCTGGCTAAACAGGGACCCCAGGTTACCAGTGTGGACCCACGTGGGGAGTTTCTGGGGGTGCAGCCCGTTGGCACTGAGCCATGCAGGCGAGGGCCCGAGTCCCTGAAGGCACCGTGAGAGGCGCAGTGGGGAGGAGCCAGAGGTGGCACCCGGGGATGCAGGGTGAACATGTCCTCACGTCAGTCACATGCCTCACGCTGACCCTGCCCTCCTGACACAGGAAAGCGGAGCCCAAAACTAGGGTCCAGCCTGAAGGCCAAGTGGGTGCTTAGCTTCGCACAGGAAAGAATTCAAGAACGAGCTGACGGTGTAAGGCAAAAGCAAGTTTATTGAGGTAAGAAGAGAAAAAAAGAGCAGTGGCTGTCTCTGGGAGCAACAGAGAGTGGCACTTTGTGAGTTTCCAGGGTCTTACTTTGTACCTTCTGTTTACTTTTATGTTAAGTGGAGGGAGGATTATTCATAAGATTTCTGGAAGGGTTTGGAGTTTCTGGAACCAAGGCTCCCTCCACTTTTTAAACCATGTGGGGTAACTTCCGGGAGCTGCCACGGCATTTGTAAACTGTGGTGGCACCGGTGGGAGTTTCTTTAGTAGCTAATGCATTAAGCAGGTAAAATGAGCAGTGAGGGTAACAGGTTGTTTTTCGTGGCCATCAGGGCTCCAACTGGTTTTGGCTGATTTCTCCGCCGTCTCCTGTTTTATGAAAGACCTTGGTTTGGGTCTTACATCTCCTTATCGAGCAGGGTCTGCCAGTTCCCTGTCTCACTCCTGTCCCCCACCTGCCAACCAAGTCATCAGCTCCACTTGCTGCTGTGCCCAGCAGAGGTGGGGAGTAAAGGTGTCACAGGTGTCTCCTGGGCAGTAGGACTGTCAGGGCAGACACTAGAGGGGCTGGGCCTCATGAGGGCTGGCTGTGGTCCCTGCTACAGCCCCGGCTTCACTTTCATCACCACCTAAGTCACAGGGGACAAATACAGGGGGCTCAGGGCAGAGCAGCGTTCCCTGAGGAGGGCCGTGGGTGCTGTCTCCTGATTGCCGAACCACACCTGGGGGGTGGCATGTGAGTGGGCAGAGTCTTCTGTCTGCAGGATAGAGTGAGGGGGACACTGCCACTCAGATCCTCTGAAGGGACTTCCTGGGGGCCACTGGCATCCCGTTGAGTCCTAGGTTTGTGGGCAGAGGACAACACTCCTCAGTTCTGAACTTGCTGCCTTTGTACCCCACTTTCCAGCCCCCTGCACCCTTCTTGCCTGAAGCAACTCAGTGTGCAGGTGACTGGGCCAGGACAGGCCAGGGCTCTGGCCGTGCAGGGGCCGCCGGCATCCAGACACAGGCTTCTCCTCTGCATGAGATGTCAGATGGCTCCCATTTCTCAGAATAAAAGCCACGGCCCTCAGGCAGCCCACAGGGCCCCCAAAGCATTTCCTGTTGTGCCTTCACAAATTGACACACGTTTAGTAGCTTAAAACCCCACAGATTTGTCTTACAGTTCTGGAGGTCAGAAGTCCTATCATCAAGGTGTGAGAAGGGCTGTGTTCCTTCTGGCAGCTCTGGGGCAGAATTCATTTCTTGCCTGTTCCAGCTTCTAAAGGCCACCTGCGATCCTTGGCTTGCGGCCCCTTCTCCATCTTCAAAGCCAGCAGCGCAGCATCTTCAAGTTTCTCTCTTCCCCACAGCGTCTCCTTCTGCCTGCCTTTCACAGGGATCCTTGTGATTACAGTAAACCCACCTGGGTGATCTAGGACAATCTCCCATCTCAAGATCCGTAACTTAATCACACCTGCTAAATCCCTCTTTCCACGCAAGTAATGTATTCACAGTTTCGGGGATTAGCATGTGGGCACCTCTGGGAGGCTGTTGTTCAGCTGACCACCGCTCCCTACCCAGGCACCTCCCTAACCTCCCCCCATTGTTCTTCCCTTTCTCTGCTCGACATTGGCCTTGTCTTCTCACTCTTACTGCCTCAGGGCCTTTGCATGTGCTGTTCTCTCTGCCTGGCGCACTCTTTCCACACCTGTCCCGCGGCCTGCTCTTCTCTGCCTTTGGGTCCGTATGCACGTGGCCCTTCTGAACAAAGCCTCCCTTGGGCACCCCGCCTGAGATAGCAGTACCCCGCGACTGCCCTCGGCTCCTTTTCCCTGCTTTGAATTTACTTGGCGCACACCATCATTGAATAGTCTCCATCTGTGCCATCCCATATGACAGCCATAGGCCAGAGTAGCTATTTAAATTAAACTTAAGTACAATGAAAAATCCAGTTCTTTGGAGGTCCAGGTCTCAGTGGCCAGATGTACAGTGCAGACAGAGCATGTTTCCATTGTTCCAGAAAATTCTATGGGACAGCAGTGCCCTGCTATATCCTCGACTGGAGCACGAGCTGCCCACGAGGACAGACATCACTCTCTGGTTTGTCCACAGCTATGTTCTCAGCTTCTAGAAAGTCCCTGGCGCCAAGTGGATGCTCATAGGTGTTTGGCGATAGGATGACCATGCTGCCAGGTGAACTCAGACCCTCTGTCTGCGCTCAAGATGCCCTCCCTGTGGGGCTGGCCATGCCCCTCCATGTCCCTGCAGTACTGCCGGGCTCAAAGCCCCGTTAATGCAGGATACGCCGGGTGCTAGTCTCCCAATATTACCCACACCTCCTCTGGCTCGTCCCTGACCCCCTGGGGTCAGGTGTGGCCATGGAACCCCCCTCAGCTGGTGGCGTGTGAATGCAAGTGACATGGCTCAGCTGCAGGTGGAAGCTTCAAGGGCCAGTGTGGGATCTGCTCCCCTTCACTTCCCTTGGCCACTGTGACAAGCACGTCCCAGACGGTGGCTGTTCCGTCAGCAGAAAGGGGCCCTTTGCCCAGCAGACTCACGATGGGCAAGTGGTGAGAGCAAGAAATAAATCTCTCATGTCGAAGCCACTGAGATTTAGAGGATGTTTGTTACGCGGCTCAACCTGGCCCACTCAGACCAATACAAGTGCCTACTCCGTGCCTGGCAGGAAGAGCTCCCATGTGCTGCAAGGTGCATTCTGTGGCTACTAGCCCCGCACAGCTTGGTAAACCGAGGGTCCTGGAGACTTGACGATGGCCAAGGGTCCCTGTGTCCCTCTGTACCTCCCTGCTGTGGCTCCCCCGTAGCCTTTCCCCCTGCCTGACTACGAGAGCTCCAAGCGGGAGTGGGGTCCGAGTCGCAATGGTTTCTTACATCCCCAGTGCTTAGCACGGTGCCTGGCCCCCAGTCAACACGGGGTCACCATTGCATGGAACTGAGTTTGAGGCTGGCTGGTGTAAAGAGCTAAGTTAGGGGACATTGCAGGAGCTGCAGCAGGGCTGGGGGAGCTGCTGCAGCTTGTCCCAGGCCTGGGAGTGACAGGATCCGGCGGATATGACACCCCAGCTGCTGAGGCTGCCTGTAGCTGGGATGGGCACAGGTGTGGATGCCTGTGGGCTCTCCAGGCTTGGGGGTTTCTTTCCGTGGCGCCCACGCTGCTCTTTTCTCATGGTCTGCTTTCCGCTGGATTTCCATGGGGCCCGAGGGACAGCAGCCTCCGCTTGTTTTCCACGCATAGGCTCTGCAGGGCCACTTGTATCCCATTAATTCCCAGCTGACCTTTCTCTCTCTCTGCCTCCCTCCCATTCACACCCTGGCTCAGCATCACAATTCAGGACCAGTGAACACGGTCTGCATCCTAAAAGGCACAACTTTCTCCCACCGTTCTGTTCTTGGATGGGGGGATTGCACACCTCTCGCCCTCCTCCTGCCTGGGCACTGAACCCTCAGCATAAATGCCCATCGGGGAAGCGTGCGGGATCTCCCCTGAGGCTGCACTGGGCTCATTCCCAATTAATGGTGGCTTGGCCAGGCCCGGGGTGCTCAGACCACCTAGGCGTGTGGGGGTGTGGGGTGCTTTGCTTCATAAAGGCCACACAGCCACTGTGTGCCCTGCTCCCTCCTCCAGAGCCTGGAACATTCTGCACATCCACCTGAGGTCCCCCAAGGTGGGGACTGGCCTGAGGCAGCTCTGGGCAGGGTGGGGTGCTCTGAGCAAGAGGAAGGTGCTGGCATTTTGTGAGATTTCCCTCCAAAGGTAGAACAGGCAACCAGCGGGCCAGGCCCAGACACAGGCCCAGACACAGGCCCAGCCCCTCCCTGGGACTCTTCCCAGCCTCAGGATGACCTCTCCTCAGGGCCCTGTGGGCTGAGCCCCGCCAAGGGTGGTGACCTTTTATTTCCCTCATGGAGGAAACCCCTGGAGGCCTCCAGGAAGTTCTGACCAAAGGCCTCAG
Organism: Daubentonia madagascariensis; assembly: GCA_023783475.1. NCBI lineage: Eukaryota > Metazoa > Chordata > Mammalia > Primates > Daubentoniidae > Daubentonia > Daubentonia madagascariensis. The sequence continues at coordinate 10,306,473 of JAKFHU010001557.1, read as the reverse complement.
TTCCCCCGAACCACACAGATGCAAGCAGCACCAGGTTTGCGAAGACTGTCGACTTTGGGGAAGTCCTGCAGCCCATCCAATGGCCTCACCCCAATCCAGAACCCTTGGTCTAGAGGGAGTTCACCTAAGTGCTGGCCCTTTTGCCTGCTGTTACTTTCTGTTTGTCCATCCCCAAGTCCCAAGCTTGTGTGAACACGTGCATGCGTGTGTGTGTGTGCACAGTCAGGTGGAAACACATGCAAGTGCACATCAGCTGCAGACTAGAGTAGTTGCGAGTTACAGGCCCCAGCTACAGAGGGAGTTTGGCTTACATGGATAAGATGGGAGGTGAGCACACACCTGAGCAGGCCCCGTGTCGGTGGCCTCTGACTCAGAACCAGGCACAGCAGAGGAGTGTTCGGCACAGTGGAAAGGAACAGGGCCAGGGCTGGGAAAGAGAACACAGGGATGAGCCTGCTCCTCCCACCCCGACAGTCTCCTCACCCTCCTGGCCCCTGCAGACATGGAGGCTGTCACGGCGGGGAGCTCCAGCCAGCCTGCTCCAGCTCCAGCTGCAAGTGTCCTTAGCAATGTGACAAAGAGCAAAGAGGAGGAAGAAGTGGACCCTGAGACATGTCACTCAGCAAACCACCTGGAAGGCATGTGAGGGTGGCCCCGGGGCTTCAGTCTGGTTGAGCAGAAGACAGGCTTGGAAGAGGAGAGAGTTCAGCGAGGACCTCCCGTGTGGGGTCAAGATGCCAGGCTGGAGGCAGGAGCTGGCCAAGATGAGTCCCTGCCTTGGGGAGCAGCCACACTGATGTGGGGGCAACTGCACAGAAGAGTCCCCTGGCCTGGGTCAGGGTCCAAATAACTCACAGGGTCATAGGAGGGCCAAGAGTCCAGGCTGGGCCTCCAGGCCGTGGCCTCTAAGTCCCTCTGCAAAAGGGGCAGTCAAGGCAGCTGCTTCCAGCATGGTCAGGATGGCGTGTCCATGGCCACCAGCCCCTGTACCAGCTACCTGCAGTCTGCAACAGCATGTGGCCACCAGGCTTTCCTGCCTTTGGAGCCGACCTTGGACCACGGCATCTGAACATCTGACTGAGACACCAAATCTCTCCTAAATCTCGCCCTGAGCCCTGGCTGTGAGGAGGCGCTGAGACATCACGCTATGGCTGTCCAGCCCTGCCAGGCGGACAAGACGCTGCCACAGCTGATAGGCAGTGTTCGTGCCTGGCAGACACGGCCCTTGGAACTCAGAATGCATGATCTCACGTGGCCCTCGAGGCACCCAGGAATGCAGGCAGCATCACAGGATGGCAGCAGAGGAGCTGAGGTCTGGACAGGCCCCCAGAGGACGGGTGGTGGAGTTGGACTCACATCTGGGCCCTGCTGTCCCCTCAGGCCTGCGAGCCTCGCTTGGATGCCGTGCTGCCTGGCAGCAGAGGTGACATCCTCACCACAGGAGGGGCATGGAGGAGCTGTGGGGCCTTGGGGAGCAGGATTCTGCCCAGCAGTGGGGCATTTGGCTGGCGCTGGGATCAGGACGTGTCTCTGGACCCACAGTAACAGTGAGCTCTAAGCCCAGGTGTCAGGGAGGGTGGCTGCAGAGACGCAGGATGGTGTTTTTCCTGCAGGGATGGTCATAATTGGGATATTTTGAAGCAGCGGGAGGGAGAGTCAACTGAGCCCAGAGCCCTCTCTGCTGTCACTGAAGCTGTCGTCTCCTGGTCCCTGGGCTGGCAGCTGCCCTGACATTTCTTTCCCCCACCCCGGCGTGACTAAGCACGTCCAGCCCGAACTTTCTCCCCAGACAGCTGAGTGCCTGGCCACTTCAGCGTCTCCATCGCCTATAAGGGGAAAGTGCGTCTCCTGCTTCAGACTGAAGCGTTGTCTTTCGGGTATGAATAAGGGGCCAGAGTGGCCTTTCCACAGCGTGTCTCTCTCTCCCTTGGACACCAGCATCGTTTTTTAGTGCGTCTTGTCAGGTGTGCTTAGAGGAAGCACTAGCTGGGCTTCCCTGCAGGAACAAGTCTTTAGGTGACTTTCCTGAGCTTGAAAAATAGCCCTGTCTCCCCGCTGACAGGGGCACAGAGAAGACAGTGGCAGGAACGGCGCGGTAGATACGTTTTCCTTTTCTGAGTCAGTGTCTGCTGGGGGAGTGGATGCCAGAGAACATGGGAGCCAATTAAAGGCCATTGAAAAATGGTGTTGGGAAAAAGGTCCCTAAAGACAGGGCCTGTTCTGGCTGCCACAGCTGACAGGTATTCTGGGATCCGGGATGGAAAGGATGCTTCCTGCAGAACCCCGTGTCCTTGGGCAGGGAGGGCGGACGTGGCCCCTCCCTGACGCCGAGGCACTCTGAGACACTCGCACCAGCAGGTAGGCTCAGTTACGGGGGGCGGGGGGAGAATGTGTCGGGCACTTCCTTCCTCACTTTTTGGGAAAGGAACTAGGGAAGTCGGTCCCTCTGGGTCTCCAGGATTGGGTGCCGGGGGCTGGAGAGCATCTCTCTCTGTCACCGGCCACACCTCTCCCTCCCCACAGGACCCCTGGCTCAGCCCCCTCTGCTCTGAGATGTTCCGTGCTCGGGACCCCAATACCATCCTAGGTGACCAGAGCTGGCTCCTTGCTCCCGCAGAGCTTCAGAGCCAGCCCGGGCAGCAGGCAAAGGCCCCAGGCACGGGCAGAGGCTGCAGGGCTGGACGCTCCAGGGCTGCACCCTCTGACATCAGGGCCACTGGCCACGTGTGACGATATAAATCTAAATTCACATGAATGCAATTAAATCAAAAATTAAATTCCTCGACACAGTAGTCCCATTCCAAGCACTCCATAGCTGTGTTATTGAATGTGCTCATCAGCCCAGAAAGTTCTTTAGACAGGGCTGCTGCCCTGATCCTGCCTCCTCCCAGGAGCTGCCATCCCTTCTCGGCCAAGCTGAGATTCAAGGCTCCTCAAGGACATAAGATGACACTGTCCACCTGTCCCCGAGTGTGCCCAGGGGCCTGCATGTCACAGCCAGCCTGGACAAGGACAGGAAAAGCGTCCCCTCGGGCATCTGCAGGTTGGGCCATTTCCTCTTGGTAGGCTTGGGGCAGGACAAGGAGCCAGGGTCTCACTTCCTGCTGTGACCTGTCCAGAGGAAGGAGGCTTAGGATGGCTGCTGGCCGGAGGACAGGGTAAGGCACAGAACTGGTCCATTGGGATGACATGACATGGTCCCACAAGAGGGACTTTCTTCAACTGTGTCCCTGATGCACCTGGGCCTTGATTTGCCTTCCCTGCCTGGCCAGGCCGGTCGCTGCCTCCCTTCTGAGACTCCTCCCTCCCCAGGACCTCCAGGCCCCCAGCAGTCACTCTCCAGAACCTCCAGTTCAGCTGCGCAAGATGGCGGGAGGCTGCCTGCTCCAGCGGGAGGGACTCAGACTGGTGGTCCGCTCAGGTGAGAGCAGGCGGGATGCTCCAGCCCCAGGAAGCACAGTGCATGTTGTTGGAGCTGTCAACGGGGGAACAGGTGAACCACAGAATAGCCATTCCATCCAGGGTGTTTGCTGGGGACACCTGGCCCCAGTGTGGAGGGGACATTGAGCACACAAAGCCCCAGGGAAGCTGTAACACCTGACGTGGAGATGACTGATTGTTCTAGAGACCAGCACGTCACCTCTGAGCACCCGGGGCTATGCAGAAGCTGCAGGTTTGCAACGTGGCTGCAGGGGAAAGAGCCTTTTCCGTGTTGAGCATCCCTGGCCTTTGCTCCTACCTGCGGAACTGCCATGGCTTTTCCTATTTGCATCCAATGGCCTTGGATGGGCCCTGGCAGCACCTTTGGGAGGTGCCAGGAATGACGGCCAGGAACTGGGCCCAGAGCTCGGGGCTGACGCTATGCAGGGGGTGTCAGAAAGCGCAGCTGTGTCCTCCCGTGGCCCTGGGCTCACAGCCCTTCACGCTGTGGCCTGTTGCCTCACCTTTACAATGGGACGGTGACAGTGACCTTCCTGGCTGCTGTGGGATTTAGACAAATAAACTAAAGCAGCCCAGCGCCTGGAGGGGATGCGGGAGAATGAGGGCTTTGTACCCATGTGCCCACCTTGTGTTCTGGCTCTGCCACTGTGCAAGGCCAGGGGACGTCAGGGGAGTCACCAGATCTCTCTGGGCCCAGGAAGAACCTCCTACTCCCTGGGCGTGTGGTGACACTGCGTGGAGTCACGCATGCAGGCGCCGAGCACCGTGCAGGGAAGTGCTAAATGCTCAGGAGGGGGAGGCAGCTGCCGTGCTGGGAGGAGGCCTTCCGTGTTCTTTTTTCTAACATAACATCACGCAGTTGGCTTTAAAGTTATTTTTAACAGTGCTTTATGGAGGCATAATCTCCATATTGTAAAATGCACAATTTCAAGTGAGCAGTCCGTTGAGTTTTGACAATGGCACGTTACACGGACCGAGAGAGAGAACGTTTCCATCACAACAGAAGGATGCCCGCGCCCATCTCCCCTCCCCACGTCCCTGCGCTGCCACTGCTCTGACGTCCGTCACTTCCCACTCCTTCTGCTTGTTCTTGGACTTGGCGCGAGAGCAGGCACACTGCGCGCCCGAGACTCATCCGAGCCGCCACGTGCTTCAGCAATTCCTTCTTCCCTTTTCTGCCTCCTTCCTCCTCTCCGCTGCTTTTTTTCCTGAGTAGGATCTCACTGAGTGGCTGTACGACGGTTTGTCTGTCTATTCCCCTGTCCGAGGGTTTTTGTTTGTTTCCTGTATTTTGCTGCTATAAATCAAATTGCCGTGAACTTACACTCTTGTGTCAGTACTTGCTGGGCGCATGCATCCACTCACCTTTGGCGTAGAGCTAGGGGGCCTGCTGGCTCTTAGGGCAAGTGTGTGTTAAGCCAGCGGTCCCCAGCCTTTTTGGCACCAGGGATCAGTTTCATGGAGGATAATTTTGCCACGGATGGGGGTGGGGGTGGGGGAGGCGGAGCTGAGGGGGTGATGTGCAGGGGACTGGGGACCGCGGTGCTAAGCCATACAAGAAACTGTCAAAGAGTTTTCCAAAGCGGTGGGACCATCCTACACACCCCCCAGTAACGGGTACGTATTCAGTTCACTCGCACCCTTGACAGCTCTGTGGTTATCAGGCTTTATAATTTTCACATTCTGGTGGGTGCTTTGTCATGCTTTTAATTTGCATTGCTCTAAGGGTCAGTGATGTTGAGCAACTTTTCCAGTGGTTATCGTGCATTTGGATATTTTGTGCAGTGTTTGTTAAGTCTCTTGTGCAATTGGAGGGAAGCCATCTCTCTTTAGTATTGATTTGTGGGAGTCCTTCACATATGCAGGGTGTGAGCTCTTTGTCTGATGTATGTATTACAGATATTTTCTCTCACGCTGTGGCTCGTATTTTTTATTTTCTTAGTGGTGTCCTTTGAAGAAGAAAAGCCTAAATTTAGAAGAAATCAGCTTTATTTTTTTCTTTAAGGGGTAGTGCATTTTGTGTCCTAAGGGATCTTTGTGCACCCCAATACCATAAAGATTCCCTTCTATGTTTTCTACTAGAGATTTATAGTTTTAACTTTCCCATCGAAGTTTATGATCCATCTCAAATTAATTTTTGCATATGGTATTAATATAAAGTAGGACTGAATGATTATCCAGTTATTTAGGTACAATTTATTGAAAATACTTTTCCCTTTGCCCGTTGAATTGTTTTGGTCCTTTTTAAAAAATTGGTTAACACACACATACATATACATACACATGTTATACATACATATACATTTATCTGTACGTGCATACACACACAGTTTTGGAATCACTGCTTTGTTCTATTGATCTATTTGTCTTATTCTTTGCCAATACCACATTATCTTAACTGCTGTAACTTTATAGCAAATCTTGAAATAAAGTAGAATAAACCCTCCAACTTTATTCCTTTTTTCAATAATATCTTGGCTATTTATTCTTGGCCTTTTCAAGTTTTCATATAACATTTTAAATCAAATTGTCAATTTCTACCAAAAATCTACAGGAATTTTGATTGAAATCACGTAGACTCTATAGATGAATCTGGGGGACATGACTGCTTAATAACATGAGCTCTTCCCACCCACGCGTCTCTCCGTATATTTAGGCTTTCTTTAATTTCTCTGGGCTGTGTTTTGTGGTTTTAAAAGTACAAGTCCCACACACCTTTCATTAAATGTAATGTTATAGTGAATGGGATTTTTATTTCACTTCCGATAATTTGTTGTGAGTTTACAGAAATATTTATTTTGTGTGTGTGTATTAGTTTTGTGTCCTGTAACTTTGACAAATTCTTGTACTAATCTTTTATATGAGACTTTGGATTCTATACGTACAATCGTATTGTCTGGGCATAAAGGCAGCGTAAGCTTTTCATTACCGATCCTTATGCCTTTGATTTCCAGGTCATCGTTTGGCCCATAGGTGCTCCTCTTCCCCTGCGCTGTGAGTGGAGGGTACCTCCCTGCCCAGTTGACTTTGGCCTTAGCCACGGGACTTGCTTCTGCTAAAGGAATGGGGTAGAGCCTAGGCAAGCTGAAGCCATGAACGTGCGTGTGCATTCCGGCCTCTTGTGGTCTAGGGATCCTCAGGAGAAGAGCTTTCCCTGAAGCCCAGCCCTGGGAATCATCCCATGAGGTTGAACTTGCACCCAATGTGCAGTGTGGACTCAATCCACCCGAATGAAGCAGAAAGCGGAGCCACCTACCTGGTTCCAGCCCAGGTCAGCTGAACCAGCCAACCTATGAAGACGTGAACCTTAGAGTGCATGCTGACTGCTGTAAGGCTCTGAATTCTGGGATGGTTTGTTACGCAGCATTTCTGTGGACACTGCTGGCTGACAGAGTCATGCAGTCACTCTAGGATTAAGGCTTCTGTTGGGTGTTCATGTGGACATGTCCTGGGGGAGCAAGGAAGCTGTGTGACTCTGGAGCTCCGGGCAGGCCAGGCTGGACATACGGACATGGGAGACGTCAACGTGTGGGTTTGTGGGCCTGCACGAGATCATCAGGCAGAGCGTGCACAGAGAGAGAGAGCTGGATTCAGAGCCTGCAACATGGGGAAGACAAGGATTTAGAAGGGGAAGCAGGTGAGTTATGTGACAAAAAGCAGGCATGCAAAGCTTTACAGTCTTGAAAAAATTATTTTATAAAAGAAAAAGTGATCAACTGTATGGAAATAAAAGAAGACCACCCACTGAGAACAAACAGAGGCTCTTAATTCAGAGCTTGTCATAGCAAAGGGAGTCAGCCACTGTCACTTGTGTTTGGCAGAGACTTGAAGGCAGGCAGAGGACGGGTGAGCTTTGTAGTGGAAAACAGGGAAGGCTTCAGGTGCACTCCGACTGGGGGACTGCTGTCTGGGGGAGAGGAAGATGGGCTCCCTAGAAGTGGGGCGGACGTCTTCTGTGATGGGTTTGGGCAGCATGATTGGTTTTCTCTGTTTGACCCTAAGTTGGCAAAAAGTAGGGAAACTGCAGTCATTGGCCACGTCCTGCCGGCTTGGAGCTGATCACTGCAGAAGTGAAGGATCAGAGTTCCATGGCCGTATGTGCTCCGGCCATTTGTCTATCTAGTTCCTCAACTGTGTCAAAAGCTGTCTAGAGGCTGGGCAAAGTGAGAAAAGAGCACCGGCAACGTGTGGTCGTTGGTGAACCAACTGAGAGCCTTCGCTGTGTGTGGTGTGGACAGCAGTCTGGCTGCAGAGGGAGGAAGGGGGCTCTGGACACGGAGATGGGGACCACAGAAAACAGAGGGGGTGGCTCCAAGCGGGTAGAGAGGGCTGTAGCCAGAGGGGACATGCGGTCGTGCATGCAGGGGTGCTGTGTTTTTGTAAGCATTATTTTGGGACGGGCTGTTACAGTATATTTGCAGCAGATGGGAATGACCCCCTAGGGAGGAAGGAACTGATGAGGCAATAGAAGGAATAGTAGGACAAGAGATGTGGGACCCAGAGTGTTGGGGGGTCCTTAGAGAGCTGAATAGTGTATCCCCAAAGTTCACAGCCACCTGGAACCTCAGAATGTGACCTTATTTGGAAATAGGGTCTTTTTAGGTTTTATGAGTTAAGGATCTCAAGATGAAATCATCCTGGGTTTTAGGGTGGACCCCAATCCGACGGCTGACGTCATGGTTAGAAGAGAGGACACACAGAAGGAAACAGAAGGTGATGGGAAGGCGGAGGCAGAGCCTGGGGCAACACATCCGCACGCCAGGAAACACCGAGGGTCGGCAGCTGGAGAGAGGAGCAGAGCAGACCCGCCCCCGTCCTCCAGGAGCAGCCCCCCCTCCCCCGCCTTGGTCTCGGACATCTGGGCTCCAGTGCCGTGAGATGGGACATTTCCCTTGTTTTAAGCCACCTGGTTTGTGGTCGTTCGTTACAGCCGGCCTGTCCTGGCCCCTCCCCGAGTCTATCCGTGGCTCAGGGAGTGACTGAGGGAGGTCGAGATCCCACTGGCGCTCACGGGTCCTCCTTGTCTGTTGGGAAGGTGGGGGAGACTCTGTGGCCACCGCCCAGGCGGGCTGTCTTTTGGGAGGCCCTTCTGCTGCTCTGCCACTGTGAAATAGGAAAACGCAGTTTTCTCCTGTTACACGCTCAACACAGATCACTTCTGCGACTAAAATGTATGGGGTCTTCCCCCACAAGGAACAAGAGATGCTCCTGGTACCCCCATCACTTGAGAAATTACAAGGGTTTTGGGAGCTCTGTGCCAGGAACTGGGGGCAGAGACCAAATATGTACATGTTTGTTATGTGACAACCCCACAGATAATTTGCTGGGTAGACCCTGCCCCTGGAGGAGGCAGGCCTGGCCTGGGGTGGGCTGAATCCCGGGGGAGGATTAGCAAGTCCACCTGTCCCTGGCTAAGCATCACTCCCCTCTTGGCTCCAACTGCTCGGTCCCATTCACCTCACTTGCTCGGGTGCACCCAAGCACGGGGAGGGTCTGACACAGGGCTGGGAGCCCTGGCCACTGCCCCAGACCACCCTGCTGGGGGGCTTCCCCCAGGCCAGCCTGGGGCTAGGGGTGGGGTGGGGGGGCTCAGTGGGCCCTGCACCCCTGGTGCCCCTCCCCTTCTGTCTTTTGCCCTCTGATTTAGCACCTGCTGGCAGCACACTCAGCAAAGATCCTCAAGGCACTTTTGTGTGGAATCAATAAATCCCTCAGGGTAGAAACTGTGGCCAAGGGAAACTTAGGCTCCTCAGTGACCCCTGCCCTCCTCCACCCCCCATACCTCATGTGCTGCGGGGACCGGCAAGTGCCCACAAATGCCCACGAATGACCACGAGTGCCCACAAGTGCCCACGAATGCCAGTCTGCCTGGTGTTTCAAGGTGCACCATACATCAGCCTTATGAAGATTTAAGGAGCTTCCCGTCCTGGCAAATCAACTGCCTGAAACTTGGTTAAAAGCAATTCTGCATGTCAGGGCTGGCCTAGTAATCAACACTACCCACAAGACTTTGCCTCTAATAAAATCCACAGCACAGATAATTCCCACATCGTCCCTCTCCATAATTGTTCTTGCATCCGCCAAGGATAAAGGATGGATGGTGTTAATTTCCCAGGGGATTTTTCTGCAACCTCCAGAGCTTTGGTTTGCAGGTCCCAGCCCCAAATAAAACAATCATATTTGGGACAATTTCCCACCCCCCCTTTCACCACCAAGTCAAAAGAGGATCTTCCAAGCTGAGGACAGTGGTGCACACCTATAGTCTCAGCTACTCAGGAGGCTGAGCAGGGAGGATCGCTTGAGCCCAAGGGTTTAAATCCAGCCTGGGCAACATAGTGAGACCCCCAAAAAGAGGATCTTTCGGACATAACTGTGCGCAAAGATCCAGTTTTGACCCTTAGAGAGCCAAGGGGGCTGAGACCCGCCTCTTCGCTGGTTGCCACCTGTAGCTGAGTTTCTTGCTTAGTTTGTTTTTCAACCACTCAGGAGTGGGGGACGTAGCCCTGAATTCACTCAGTCAACAAACACTTCTTGAGTGTTTCAGGATGAACAACCATCCTGATGTGCCCAAATTTAAGGGGTTTCCTGGGACATGAGACTTTGAGTGCTAAACCCGGAAATCTGGGGACAAGCCTGGCTGAGTTGCCCACCTAAGGGGCTGCAGTGGGCAGGGCAGGGGGCAGGGAAGGTCCTCCCCCCACGGAGCTTGCAGTTTACAGAGAAAGAGAGGCGAGAAGGTAAATAGCTCAGACTCCCAAAGGGAAGCTGATTTGTAATGGGGCAGCAGGCAGGGACCTGCCCAGCCGGGGCTCAGAGAAGGTTTCCCATGGGTCCCCAGAATCAAAAGTTCCTCCAGCACACACATGTGTGCACATGCCTGTGTGTGTGCATGCACGCACATGTGCACAGAACTCTTCCCTTCCTCTCCCATGGGGGGCTGGCCCTGGAGAGTGAGCCCTGGGCTTCCCTCCCCCTGTGCTGGGAGCAGTTTGGGTGGGGGATGCAGTCACCTGTTGGGGACCTTTGTGTAATTGAGGAGCCCACTGAGGCCACACAGCAAGCTCACTGGGTCCCCGGCTGTTATCATGACACCTGCCTGATTCCTGTCTCTCTCAACCAACCTCACTCAAATGCTGTGCCAGGGAAAAGGGGCTTATTTATTGGCCCCTTAAAGCTGCAACATGCAAAAAACAAAAATTTAACATGAGCATTATCTATGCAGACCACACAGAAGGAGCTCTTGTTTCAGATCCAGAACCTTCATCTGAGCCCAGAGATCCTTCATCTGAGCCTTCCTCGGAGCCCAGAGATCCCTCATCTGAGCCTTCCTCGGAGCCCAGAGATCCCTCATCTGAGCCTTCCTCGGAGCCCAGAGATCCCTCATCTGAGCCTTCATTGGAGCTAGGGTGGGGCTGCTGGGGGTAGGGCTGCTAGGGGTGGGGCTGATACAGGATGGGGGGGCTCACTAATGTACCTTCACCCTCTTACCTGTCTCCTTGGGACCTCCTGGAGGCCTGTTTAGACATCTTCTCCCCTGGGCCGACTGTTTCCGACACATGGGAGGCCAATGGTGTATTTCTAAATTCTTCTTCTAACATTTTTCATCCCTTCTTTGAAGGCATACGGAAGTGCCCCCATCCCCCCATCCTTGCATCCCTGAGCAGGGCAGGGGCGGCTTCCATCTCCCGGGGACTCTGGGCCCAGTGCCCTCTTTCCGTCAGACCCCAAGGCCTTCCCCTGAAGACCCCTCCTCTGGGACACACATTCCCCCTGAGTCTGGTGCCTGCACCAGGACGTCCCCTGCCTTTCCAGGGGCCGGCACTAGGGTGGCACCTGGCGGTGGTCAATGAAAGAGATGAAGAACAGAGGGTCCTCGTTTAAAAAATAAGCTGCGGAAGGAACTCACCCTTGGACTCACCTGCCTCCCTCATCCCCATCATCATCGCCTTCCAGATGAGGGGCTCTCAGCGTCAGAAGGGAAGACAGAAGGCACAGTGGCCTTTGGTGGATGTGGGGAAACAGGATGCGAAAATAACACAACCCGGTGAGGCACACGCCAAGGTCCGCCCCGCCACGCCCTCTGCTTCTCCCTCGCCCTCCAGGAGGCCCCGGGCAGAGAGCAGGTCCTTGGTGTGTGTGGGTTTAGCATTTCAGGTAATGCTCAGTGCTTACTGTCTGCATGTCCTGAGCTCCCTGGCCGTCTTTGGAGTTCATTCATTCATTCATACATTCAACAAATCTTTATTGAACATGAACGACGTCCCTGGCACTGCTCTGGGCCCGGGGGATAAAGTGATGCGCAAAGCAGATCAACGAACTGCTCCAGGCGCCTTTGAGCCTGATGAGAGGAGCCGCGACAAACTTGTGGATGGGGAACCGCATCCGGGGAGGCGGGAGCATGAGGTGGCCGAGGGTGAGGAGGCAGCCTCGCGGGTTTCGTGGAAGGAGCCGTGGATGGGCACAGCCGGGCAGAGTCCCTGGGGTGGAGTCACTGCTGGGCATGAGACAGGGACCCACGGAGGCAGAGTCCTGTGGCATCGTGACTGTGTGGGGGCATTTGCCACACTGGCGATATGGTATCAGCAGGGAGCAGAGCCAGCAGCAAGGGCCGGAGCGGTCAGACACTGGAGGGGTGATTTTCACTCCTGTCCTCCTCCTGCCTCCAAGCCCTCCCCATGGAAGTGGTTCCAAGTGGCCTCCTGGGGCCAGAGCCCAGGGTGCGGACAAATCAGGGATTTGGCTATGAAGCAGTAGAGGGGATGGGAACAGGCACCTGGGATACAATGTGGAATTTCTCCCTCTCCTGTTCATCCAGCCCTCCCTGCTACCCTCTGGGCAAACCCCAACCCCTTGGTGCAGCCCACAGCGCCCTCTGCCCCCATCTCTGGCCACCCAGAGACCCCTTTGCCCACACCCTCTGCCTGATCAGTGTCCTGCTTCCAGGTCTCAGATCCCATTGTCCCTCCCTCCCCTGGGCAAACAGCAGAACCTCATCCTCTCGGAAAGACGTCTCAGCAGGGAGCTGTCCTTGGTCTTCCTGTCCAGGGCACCCTTCCAGGGAGGGAGCAGGCTCTCAGCCCCGATCCAAGCTTCTGCTTTGGGGCTCGCCATAGTATTTTGCGATGATTTGATCTTGCTCTGTCAGCCTATTAGCTTTTTCAGGGGTCGACTAAGCCTCTTCACCTTTGTCTCTCCAAGATTCGCCCCATACCTTGCACTGGATCGGTTCTCAGTACAGGAGTGGAAGGGACGTCCAGACATTAACCCACATTGAAAACACACTTGATTGAATCAAAGGGGGTGTGTGAGATGCTGTGGGGAAGTTTACATCTTGGGGACCTGAGCCAGAAGGCTGTCGGAAAGCCACCCCTGGAATGAGCTGTGGAAGGGGTTAAGTTGGCCGGCCTGTGGGGTGGCCCAAGGTGAACAGATTCTGTGAGCCGCGGCTGTGGCTGTCGCTCCCCACGTTCACCTTGATGTGAATATTAGTTACCTGAGAAAGGAAAATGAGCTTTGTACATCCCTTCATTTTCTCCTCTATTTTTAGCAAAGTAGAGTTGTTATAGATTTAATGGGAGAATAAATACCACCCTTCGCCGTCCAAGGTATTAGTTCTGTTAATAATTTTTCAAGCAGAGAATAAAGACGAGGCATGTAAAAATAGTTACATCCTAATTTGGCCCTATTTCAAATTATCTAATTAGAGAAAGGCCCGAGTTCCTTATTTTTAAAAGTGTTTGCTCAGGATGTTCCTAGTCAGATGGGGAAAGTGAGCAGAATGAGAGTAGTATGGGGCAGAGGAAGGTGGGTGCCTCCGGGGCCGATGGCTCAGACTGGGCCAAATCCACGGACGCGTCCAGAGGATGCAAGAGGACCACGCGGGGGTCCCGTCAGTTCTCAAGGGAGCAGGTGGTTAACTAGAGCAACAGTGCCCTGCCAGTTTGTTCCATTAAAGATGAACATTTATGATACTAGCACCTTCTTCAACCCTCTCTTTATTATTCTACGCCACATGAACCATTTTCTCTCCAACGTTGCCCTTCTTGGAAGAAGGGTGATGCGTGTTTGAAGTCTGATCGTCTTTATTGTTCACAAGGTGAGAGTCCTTCCCTCCCGCTGCTGCCGGAATCCAGAAACACCGATCTCACGCCCCGTCCCCACGCTGCCCACCGCCCAGGCCAGGAAGGGCGTGTCTGTGTCTCCCTCAGCTTCGACTGCAAGCACAGCACGGCACCCCGCGGCGTCCAGCCCCCGGGCAGAGGCGGGAGCCACGTGAGGATGTGGCCTGAGGACGCGTCTGTGGACGTGTCTCTCTCCACCCTGAGGTCCGTGCCTCTCTCCGAATGAATGGCCGGGCCCCGGAGAAGGCGCTCCGGCAGCTGGGCTGCGACCACGCTGTGGTTGGGTTTTACAGCCGCTTCCTCAAGCGGTCGTAAGTCGGCCTGGCAGGATTAATTATTTCACTCATTCAACAAATATTGGCCGAACACCCACTGGCTGATTCAGCTGTGCAGGAGTGGATCGGAGATGAGCCCCCCTTTGTGGAGCTTCCGGCCACGTGGGGGGAGGAGAACAGAAAAAATCAATGAGCAGCTGGAACGTAATAATTGAGGAAGAAACAGGAACAGGACGACAGGCAGGAGCTTGGCTGGGGCAGCTTCACGTGGGCAGGCAGGGCTGGGAGGAGCCGCGTCCGCCTACACCGGAGCGAGAAGGAGGAGGTGGCCAGGGCGGGTCTGGTCCTCCTGCGGCTGACGGCGACGCGGGAAGCTGTACAGAACATGCGGCGTTTCTTTGATCGCGGAGGCACAGTTCAGATCTGATCTGGAATCGCATCCCTCCCCCTGTTTGTTGTGGGACCCTGGGCAAACCCCAGCGTCTGCATGGGCCCTCGTTTCTTCATCTGTAAAATGGGTTTAATGACACTTGTTTGCTGAGTTCTGGGGTCTATCGCAAGATCAAACGAGAAGAGGTACATAAAGGTGCTCTGCGGATGGCAGCTCCTCCTCATAAAAGGAGAACATGTTGTCTCGGGTCGGTTCCCTAACAGCAGGCCCTGAGATAAGGATTTGGTTCTTCCAGGAAAAACCAGCAAGGGGGGTGAGGTGGCAAGAGCGTGATAGACCACAAAGGAGAGGACCAAAGGGGCAATTTTAGGCAAAGTCCAGCCCTAGCCTGACCCTGCAGGGCGCCCTGGAGTGGCAGCTAAATTGCCGAGTTCGTCCTGACTGGGCTTGCGGGCTGTGCTGTTACGTTCCTGCCCCTCGACCTGGGGCCCTCCGGGTGGTGGTGGGAGTCGAGGAGGAAGAGATTAAACCTATGGACATTCTGGCTCTCTGGTCTGCAGAAGCAGTCCCAATAACCTGGGGCGTGAGGCCTGAAACTAGTATCATGTGCTGCCTGGGCGTCTGACACCGCAGGGGCCTCGCACGGCCTAACAGCGAGCTCCCCGCCCCCACTCCACTCCCGCGGATAAGACCCCCCAGCCATACACCCTCCCTGTCATGGGGACCAGGCGCAAGCCTGTTTATCCCTGAGGAGTGGGTTTCCGTGTTCTGCCAGACTGCAGAATGATTCAAGTGAGCAAATCGCGTGTTCCCACAGGAACCACAGCCATGGCCGGTTCCCTTCGTGCCCAAGTGCCATCCTGTGTGGCCCTGTGGGCAGGGTCAGTGAGTACATGTGACTCATAAATTACTGTCTCTCTCGTCTGCCTGGGGCCGGGTGTGGTGTGCTCAGCCAGCCCCCTCGCCCTAGGACGCGGGGGAAGAGGAGGGGATGGAAAGAGCCCCAGGTCTGTCCTCTGAAGAGCCTCAGGGGTGGGGCAGTGGAGCAAAGCTCACAGATGCTGGACGTGCACACGGAAATGTAGCAGGGATCTGAGCTGATCTGGGCACAGCGTCAGAAGTGACCTCTCCAGCCAGATGGACACAGCAGAGTAGGACGTTGTCAGGCCACAAGGCTCCCGTCGTGCCTCTGCCCAAGGTCTGCGCTCCTGGCTTGTGAGCGTGCCCCACCCCCCCAGCCCTTGCCACACCTGTCTAGAGGCTTCCTGCCTGGGGCCATGGCTTTGCTCTGGGGGGTGCAGTCTCCCTGTTTCTCCAGCACAGCTGGCCGCGCCCTCAGAGGGCAGCTCCTTACACCTTCCGTGGGACCAGAGAGACAGTGGTTGCAGATCTGGAGACTGACTAAGAGGAGTGT
The DNA here is from genome assembly GCA_023783475.1 of Daubentonia madagascariensis. Classification (NCBI taxonomy): domain Eukaryota; kingdom Metazoa; phylum Chordata; class Mammalia; order Primates; family Daubentoniidae; genus Daubentonia; species Daubentonia madagascariensis. The sequence continues at coordinate 10,290,831 of JAKFHU010001557.1, read as the reverse complement.
GGATTGCTGGCATGAGGCTGGGCTTGGCAAGGACAAGCCAGCCCCGTGAGAGGCTCTGCCATAGCTATGGTGACTGCCAAGGGCTAACAGTTGTGCAAATTGCTAAGTGCCAGGCATTGTGTTCAGCAGTTCACCTGCACTATCTCATGTCATCCTCACATCCAGAGGTGGCAAAGGCCAGCGTGTCCCCCAAGGCAGAGACACACTGAGTGTCTCTGGCCCTCAATCATCCCACCTGCTCAGGGTAGCACAGTCTGCTTGACCACAAAGTCCACGGGTGCAGCTGCCATGCTGCTCTCTGTCCCCCTTTTTACAAACACACCCATCAGTGTTGTCTCAGGTGGAGGGACCCGGGCCCTTCTGGTTTGGTTTGGTACAACAGACAGTTAATGAGCACCCACTGTGTCTCGGACACTCTTCTGGGCACTGGAGTACCTTCAGAGGGGAGCCTGGCCAGAATAGATCATTGCCGCACAATGAGACGGGTGCCAAGGCAGAGGTGCGCCCAGACACCACAGGGTCACCGAGGTGAGTGTGGTACATACTCAACGCTGCCCAGCTTCCTGAGGGGAGGATGCCCGAGCTGGGATGGGAAAAAGCCAGGGATTTCGAGGGAGCGAGTTGGGTAGGGCCGAGAGCACAGGCAGGAGCAGCAGCCCAGGGCAGGTGGGAAGGTGGCTGGCCCGGTCTTGTCAGAACAGGCTGGGGGCCGCCCCAGAAGCCAGGGGAGGTATAGACAAGCTGGTGAGGAAACTGGGCTGCGGTAGATGAGGAGGAGCCGTTGGTCTGTTTTCACGGCGATTAAGCAGTTCAGGCACGGATGACAGCGGTGTCTGCTGGAGTCTGCGTCCCAGTGGCTGGGAAGGGCCGAGAAGGGGGTCCTTTCCTCCCTTGCACTTCCATGTGCCTCCTGCACCCGTCCTGCCTGTGCCACCTGCGCCAAGGGCCCGGATCTGCATCTGAGCACGTCCTGCTTTGAGTGCCAGGTGCTACTCACTCTCTACTGGGGGACAGGGCTGCGGACGCTGCTTGGGTTGGAGGGTTCTGGGGTCAGGAGGACGAGGTCCGAGGAGGGATAGGGAACACCAGTCAGGAGCCTAGGTGAGACTGTCACCCTGACAAGAGGGTGGAAACGGGTGTTAAGAAAGGAAGAAGACTCCGGAGACTGTAGACGTGGCACAGGGCAGGTGTGAACGCCCGGGAATGCAGTCTGTGGAGCTGGGTGAGGCTGTGGCATTAAATACTCTGGAGAGCCCGGGGCCCCGCAGCCCCCAACAGTGAGAAGGCCACAGAGGGCGGGCCAGGGGTCTGGTTCCTTGGGGATGACACAGACGCACTTTCAATTTCCAATCTCCTTGCAAACGCTTTGGCAAAGGACTGAGTCCTTTAGCCTTGGCCAAAGGATGGCTTGGACCGGATGTGGATCATCCTTCAGTTTGGAAGACCCTGGAGGCCTCCCAGCCACTCTCCCAGCACAAGTTCCCCTTTTCCAGGGCTGTCGGGAAATTCTGCTTGGCAGGGGTGGGGGTCACTCGGGACCTGAGTATATTCTGCTCTGCTGCACACACGTTTTGTTTTCCTTTAGAGCATATGCATTTCACTAATGGGGAGATTTTAAACGAAGACCTTATTATTCCAAGTAAAAATAGTAGCTATGTGAGGGTGGTGGGATTAGCGGGGGCTCGTAATGTCTTTTAAATTCCTTTTAGTAGCACTGCTACATTGCTTTGTCAATTACGGTTTTTGAAATGCATAACAGTGAAAGATCGTGTTATGGCCTTGCAGGTCCTCTGCCAAACAAAACCCAACGGCAGGGTAAGACAGCCATATATAAAGGAAATTTTGGTGAAATATAGCACTGAGCCTCCACAAGGCTCCCTCCTGTCCTTATCTGGGTCTCTGCCAAACTCCCATCTAGGAATGGGAGCAGAGTGGGGCTGCCTGTCCCCAGCAGTCTAATTGTTGTGTGTTAGCAGGAAGCTGAGCCTGGCACATGCAGACGGGGACCTTCGTCACTCTGCAAATGGCTGTTGCACTGTGGAGAGCAGGCAAGCCAAGGGGGAGACGTGGGTGGTGTTGGGGGGCACAACTGAAACAGCTGCAGTGCTTCATGAGGGCTCAGCACACGTTCTGAAGGGCCCAGGGTCCAAGGAGGGAAAGTGGAGCTGGGGACGAGGAGGGAGAGAGCAAGGTGACAAGAGAAGAAACAAATAAGGGGAGACACAGCCAGGCCGTGAGAGTCCACAAGGGTCGGGTGGGGAGAAAAGTGAAGGAGAGCTGTATTCCACACCGTGCAAGCTGGGGACAGGCGAGGTGACCTGAGCACGAAGACAAAGGCACATGGGAGAGTGAGGGTCTTGTGAGTCAACCTGATTGGGCTGCAGGGTGCCCAGGTATTTGGTCAAACCATGTCATCCTGGGTGTCTGTGAGGTTGTTCCTGGAAGAGATAACATTTTAATCAGCAGATGGCCCTTCTCGAGGTGGGTGGGCTTCGCCCAATCACTGGAGCACAACACTCCCCCCACAACTGGGCCGTCAGCTTTTTCCTGCAACATCGGCTGTCCCTGGCTCTCCGGCCTGCTGGCCTTCAGACAGCAACTAAACTGATGGCTTGAGGCTCTCCTGGCCCCCAGCTTGCCGACTCGCCCTGCAGCACGGGGCACTTGCCTGCCTCCATCACCATGTGAGCCAGTTCCTCATAATAAATCTTTATTCATAGATGTACATAGGTTCTCCTCCTGGTTCTCTTGCTCTGGAGAGCCCTGACTAATTCAGGAGAGTAGGAGCTGCGGGTGGCCCAAAGGAGCACCAAGCATCACAGCACCTTTATCCTCACGGGTGCAAGGGACAGGCCACCGAACAGAGACTGGAAACGTTTTTCTCCTTAGGGAAAAGAATACACACTTTTAATATATATGAAATAGGAAAATAAAGCAAAAGATGAGTCAGAACATCAAGCCCATAGATGAGCAAATTAAAGTACAAACAATATTTATCCACTTGGCCTTGTGCAGCTGGCCGTGCGTGCAGCGGGGAGGCTGTTTCTGGGCGTAGTTAAACCCTTTCCCTCCCGTCAGCGAGCCCGAGCAATTTCATAAATGGGAGCTCAATGCAGAGTTCGTTTTTCACGTTCCATTAATGTTTCATTTCTAATACTCCTTTCAGTATAAATTTAAAAACAAAATAGGAATTGGGACTCAGCCATCACTGTCTATTAAGAGGAAAACAAAGTGCTGCTCGGCTGGTGGGCGGCCCCTGCAGAGGGCGTGCGCCCTTGGGACGGTGTCCTGCTTTCGGGCCCCCTCCTCCCCGCCCGGCCTTCTGCACAAAGACATCCCCGCCCCTCACACCCGGACCCTGCAGATCCCACTCTTAGCACCCTGCTCCCAAAGCGCCTCTGGGATGTCAGTGCTGGGACCCCATCCCTGCAACATCCTGACATCCGGCATGACGCACATACCTGCATAACACACACGTATTGCAGCTGCAGCACATACGTGAAGCATCCGAGATAAAGTAGACAGCAAATCCCCAGGAACACACTGGGAAGGATGCCACCAGCCAGGCTGTGGTGGCTGCCTGTGGAGTTGGGACGAGGGAGGGAGCAGGTGGAAGGTCTCTATCTGATGAGAAGCTGATTATACAAAGGACAATGGCCAGACCATACAGAAATCAGAACTCTGACCCACGACCTGCAGCAGCCTGCCCAGAATCCACCCCCTATCTACAGGAGCCAGCCTGCCTCAAGCCAGATGATTATCTCTAGTGACAGTCCAGGAAGCGAAACAATAACCCCTGTAACAATCAGCCCAAGTGGCCGGGACTTGATCAGTAACTGACAGCTTCCCTAATTTTTGTCCACACTTCCAGCTCATATTCCAGCTCCAAACATGCCCCCCTCCCAATCCCACAGGACACCTGCTCTGGTCAGCTGCTCCCAGCTCCCCCAGGCCGACAGCCTCCCTCAGGACACACTGGAGCCTTCCTTTGTCCTCGCTAAAGCTCGCCACTCCCCTGCCTGCCTCTGAGTCCTGCTCTGTGGCAGGATTGCATAGGGAGGGTGCAGACCTGCACTGCCACACCGTAGCCACGAGCCACATGTTGACACTTAAAATATTTAAAATTAGATTGAACATTCCGTCCCTCCCTCCCACTGGCCACCTTTCCAGTACTCGGTAGCCACATGGACGGCTCATGTCACACAGTTCTGCTGGGCAGTGCTGGGTGGAGGGAGGGTGGAGAAGGGTCAGGACAAGTGCCTGAGAAGCACCCTTCTTTCTGAGGGGGGAGCTGTGGAGTGAATGGTTGTGTCCCCTCTAAACGCATATGTGGGAGCCCTGACCCCAGGGGGGCTGCATTTGGAGATGAGGATGCCAAGGAAGTGATCAAGGTTCGAAGAGAGCGTAAGGGTGGGGTTCTGCTCCCACAGGATTAGTGTCCTCATAGGTAGAGAGACCAGACTGTGTGCCTCCGTCCCTCCTTCTCTGCTCAGGCACCAAGGAAAGGCCAGGTGAGGACACAGTGAGAAAGTGGCATCTGCAAGCCAAGAAGAGGGTCCTCACCAGAAGCCGAATTGGCCAGAACCTTGAACTTGGACTTCCAGCCTCCAGACCTGGGAGGACAAAAATGCCTGTTGCTGGAGTGACTCTGGCAGGAGGGAAGGAAGGAGAACGCAGGGCCCTGGAAGCTGAGAGAAGAGGGGTTTTAGGAGAGAAGAGGGGTTTTAGGGAAGTGGTGGGGAAACGTGCTGAATGTGCTGAACGTGCTGAGAGGTTGGAAGTCAGGCGGGGATTATAAAGTGTCTGTTGAGTCTAGCGACAACTTAGGTGGCTTGGCAGGCTCAGCAGAATGGGGAGGGTGGCATCCAGGCCACAGTAGGGGCAGGGTGGGAGGTGACAGATGATAGAGGGGGAGCAGCAGCTCCCCCAGGAAACTCATTGTTACCCCACTCACAAGTCAGAAAGTCAGGGTTTCTCAACATGCAGGGAGCTGCCTGAAGCCACAGTCAGAAAGCAGCAGAGTGGGGACTGAGCCAGCCCTGCCTGCTGCCTGAGCGCATGCTTCACCGCAGTGCTGAGGGTGCCCCATCCGTGAGGCTCCCCGACGTGCCCGGGGGGTGTTGCACTTTTGGGAGCCCTTGGCTGGGCTGGGGCTGGCTGAGCACCAGGGCTGGAGCTGGAGGGGACGTCCATCTGGAGACAGCAGGGCAGCCAAGCGGAACCTGCAGGCAAGCCACAGGTAGAGACCTCAGAGGCCAAGCCAGGGGCCTGAGGCCAAAGAAAGCCAGGGAGAGGATTGGGACCCAGAAGCCAGTGCTGGAGAGTTTGGGGTGGGGGATGAGCACCTCCACAGTGGGCCAACCCTGGTGGGCGGCGAGGCCTGCTTTCTCCTGATGGCCCTGGGGGGCTGTGGCTCCAGTGGGCCAGGCTCCTTGCATGGCCAGGACAGGGCCGACTGCCCGAGAAGTGGGGAACCGGTTCCCTGCTCCTGGGCCTGTTGTTAGCCACTCAGCACACGCTAATTTTAGCCTTCTTAATGGGACCTGCCATCTGCCTCGAGTCATATCCTTCTGAGGCCGTGGTGATGCTTATGTTCTGTACAAGCCTCTCTAGTCACTGGGAGCAACCTCCTGTCACCGGGGAGCGCTGGCAAAGTGTGGTCTCTTCCTAGCCCCCCACTGCACAGGGGCCTGCATCACACACCGGTGACTCCCCCAGCTGACTCCCCCAGCACTGTTTGTCCTGAGCTGCTCAGGGACGTGTCCCAGGGAGGGAGGGGAGTGAAGGAGGCGGCTCAGCCGGGGCTTGCCTTCCTTCTTCCCGTGATCCTAATCATGGCAGCGGCTTAGGGCCCTCCATTCATACTGTCCTATCGCAATAGCAGTCTGCAGGGCTGACATGACAGCCCCACTTTCCAGATTAGGAGACTGAGGCTCAGAGAGTTGAGAATGACCCTGAGATTTACTGCTGTGGCTTCTCATCCGGCCGCTCTGGACTCCCAGCTTCTCTTTTGGAAGAGGAAAGCGACAGCGAGCCAGTGAGGTGGGAGGGGCACAGGGCTGCGATCTGGCCCGGCCATCGGAGGTTTTGACGATCTCCGTTGAGTCAGGCGTCTCTGAACCTTTGTGTTCAGTTTGCTGCGCCGCACCACGGAGGCAGCACAGCGAGCCCAGCTAACTTCCGAGTGAAAACCACCAACAAAGCGCTTGAAAACGTGCAGTGGGACCAGGGCCATTCTTGCCACCCCATGAAGGCCAAAGCCATCTCTCTCCACCCCGGGAGCCCCTACCTGCCTCACGATGCCCTGGACACACCTCCCTGTGTCTGGCTCCCCCCCGTGCTGCCTGGCAGTTGCCCTCCCCAGTCTCTCACATGGCAGGTGCAAGCCGCAGCGGTCTCCGAGCCACGCTCACCCCGGCTCAGTCTGTTCTTCCAGTCCCACTAGAACAGAGTGTCCCCTGAGCTGTCTGTGAGTTTACATCTTGGACAGGCATCCATTTCCTGGGAGCAAAAATCATTTAACGGCTCTAATCTCCAGTCTGCTGGTTTCATTATTTAAACCAAAATTAAATGTGACCCAGAGTAAGAAAAAAGACCAAGTGTGCAGCTGGGCGCCGTAATGAGGCATTTACAGCCTGGCTGGGAGACACTGTGTCCCTTCTCAAGACAGGATGGAGTCCCCTCAGGTGGGAAGGAGACATAAATGACTATTGCCAAAGCCAGCCAGCGGGAGATCTAACAATAACGGTGCATTTGGGAGAGAACAAATCAACTCTACATTATTCCGATTACAGTGCTCCGGAGGCAGAGGCCCGGCATCTGCAGGCTGCCAGCCCATTGTCACACCATCCTCTCCGCCAGCCTGGGGGCCCTTCAGTCAGCCTCCAAGAAGGAACCCTGGATGCCCTCCCATTAAGCCGAGAGGACTAGGCAGAAGGTTGCTGGGGAGGGACACTCCCTTGTAAAGGACGGCGTATGTTTGGGTGGCCTGAGGAGGCTGACCCTGGGGCCTCCATGGCTGTGTCCCCACGCGTGGCTGGACGGTGGTGTGGGGCGGCTCCAGAGATGGGGTGCTGGTTGCTCCCAAGCATGGGTCTGAGGAAAAGAAGGGCAAAGCCAGGAGTCAGGGAGGCTGGGGAAGAGGAGATAGGAAGGCTTTCTGGCCTCCTACAAGGCTGCTACAATTTGACCCCAGGCTACTTTGCTGGGAGGCTCTGCTGCTGACCCTTTGATTTAAATGGCCTCCGTGAATCCTGCATCTCCCCAGCCTCCGTTCCCTGCCTCTACCTCTCTTGTTCCATCTGCCTGGTGTGCTTCCCTGTCCCTCTTTCCACCCAGTAGAGCCCATCTTTTAGAGCCCAGCTCAATGTCTACCTTCTAGGGCACAGCAATTATGATAATGTTGGTGATGATGATGGTGATGGTGGTGATGGTAATGATGATGGTGATGATGGTGGTGGTGGTGATGATGGTGATGATGGTGATGGTGATGGTGATGGTGGTGATGATGGTGATGATGGTGGTGATGGTGATGATGATGGTGATGGTGGTGTGATGGTGATGGTGATGATGGTGATGGTGATGGTGATGATGATAGTGACGGTGATGGTGATGATGATGATGATGGTGATGATGGTGATGATGGTGATGGTGATGATGATGGTGATGGTGATGAAGGTGATACTGATAGCACCTACTATGTACCTAATGCCATTCTTGCCAGGCACTATGTGTATGAATTATTTAGTCCTCATAACAACCCCATAATATGGGGGCTATTATCACTCCCATTTCACAGTTGACAAAATTGAGCCCCACAGAAGTTATTGTCCATGTTAACCTGACTCCCTGCTCCAGTGACCTCTGCCGTCCATTGGGCATTTACTCAGGCGTGGCCCAATTCCCGCTTTCTGGCCCCTAGAAGCATTACTCACATCTTCTGTGGCCATTACTCCTTATTTATCTCTGCCTTTGCCCCCAACTGGACTCTCTGTCCCGTCCACTCTTGCATCTGCCGCTATGCTGTGCAGGTGATTTCCTGCATAAAATGTCTGACAAACACATGGCGATGCTGGATAGAGGAATCACAGGGAGCAAAGGGGGACTTTGGGAAGCAGGAGTTGACAGCCAACAGGATATGTAGCTCTAGTAAGCCCGTGAGGACTTAGGAGAGGATGGATTTGGGGCTGGGCTGGGAGAGGGGGAGCGTGTAGGGTAAGGGGCAGCTGGGTGCTGGGATTTCTCTTGGTGGCTGGTGTGGTGACAGAACCCCAGGGGAAGTCTCCTCCCCACTTTGGAGCCCAGCCACCACCTGCCAGCCTCCCTGTGCTTCCAGACACAGGAATCATTTGTATTTATCTTTCCACGTCCCAGGAAAGCTATTGTGAAATATTTCAGTGTCGCATCCCCTGGGGACACCAGGACTTCTGAGAGAGACAGAAAAGAACCGTTTATTTTTCCTTCCTAAATGCCATGGGCAGCTTTTTATGCCCAAGCTGACAAGGATGTGTCTTGTTAAGCATCATAATGTTGAGGGAATTGGGATAACCAGGCAGGGAGAGGACAGGAGGGGATGGGCGCTGTCTCTGGGACACCAGTGCAGCCTCACTGTGACTGCAGGTAAAAATCACTTGAAACCAGAAGGATACAAAAAACACTCACTTTAAATTTATTTCATGCACACTTAGAGAGCACCTACTCACCAGACACTATTCCTAGCTCCTTATAACATTAACTTGCTTAATCCTTCTAGCAACCCTGTGAGGAAGCTGATACCACCCCACAGGACAAGAGAAGAAACTCGGCCCAGGAAGGTTAAGCGGCTCCCCAGGGCCGCGAGCTGTCAAGGGGCAGAGCTGGGTGTGCTTCCAGCATAGCAGATCAGGCTCGTGACCGCCACTCTGGATTGCATAGCACATATTTTAATTATTTCAGATATGCCTGAAGTTTATTCCTTTAAATCCAGGCATATACACTTTTATCCTTTTACTGGAGGAACAATGCATCGAAACACAACAAAAGGCCCAGAGAAGAAGCAGTGCCAGGGAGCCCCAGCCCAGCTCCAGTTACCCCAGAGGAGGCAGAGCCTGCTGACTCGCTCTGCAGGAGCTGTGATCAGACAATAAGGCGGGAAAAAGGATGGAGCCCGTGACTTCCTCCTGGAAATGAGGCAGCAGGCTCAGGGAGCTTGCTCAGGGCCAGGTCTGCTCCCTAAGTGATCCCTGCCCATCCCATGACCTTCAGGGACCCCTGCTCTTCTCCCAGGGTCACCTTCCACAGGTCCACCCCTCGGTGTGGGCAGCAGTGCGTGTACTGGGTCAGGGCCACGGAATGCAACATTCCGTTGATCTAAATTCCTTGGTCAGGCCCCAGTAGGACAGAGGACTCTGGTTCCCTTGAGCTGTGCTGCCCAGCCTCTCCTCTCTCCTTCCGATCCTCTGCCTTATACTCTGTGGGTGCTTCCTGATGCTCTGTCCCCACATGGAGAGCATCTGCAGACCACAGGCTGTGACCTGCATGGAAACACACAGATTCAATCCGCCCGACAGAGGTGCAGGGGCCCGTGGCAGGTGCCCATGCAGGGGCTGTGGGCAAAGAGGAGGGCTCAGGGTGGGGGCCATGGGCATGATGGGATGTGGGATGGGGGGTCTGTTGAGGCTCCCTCACACAGGGCCTGGGGCTAGCAGGGCAGGAGGGGGAGACCACCCAGGGAGATGGCATCTGCCATGAGAAGTAGGGGGGAGCAGGTGGATGAGGAGGAGGCAGTGAGGGTGCCCACGGTGAGGGGAGGGCAGCTACAGGGGGCCAGGAGGGATCTGTATGCAGGAGCCCACTGGGAGGTGGGGCTGAAAGGGGGTGGCCACGGCCCCAGAGAGTCCAGGGGCTGTTGCTGTTAGGCTGAATAGTGTCCTCCCAAAATCCATGCCCACCTGGGACCTCAGAATGTGACTTTATTTGGAAATAGGGTCTTTGTAGATATAATTAAGGTAAAGGTCGAGATGAAGCCATACTGGAGTAGGGTGGTCCCTAAACCCAGTGAGAGTGTCCCTATAAGAGACAGAAAAGGACACGGAGACACACAGAGGAGAAGGCCACGTGAACACAGAGGCAGGGACTCAGGTGACATGCCTACAAGCCACAGAGCGCCGAGGATTGCCGACACCACCAGAAGCTGGAAGAGGGGAAGGTGACAGGGCTGCCTTTGAGGAAGGACGGAGGGGATAACACTCCCTGGCCGAAGCTGGGCTGTGTCTGGCGGCCCTCGTGGCCCTGGTGCCTGTCTGGGCCTGGCCCGTGGGAGCTCAGGGGACGTCTGAGGAGCAGGGAGAGGGCAAATGTAGCGTCCATAGCCGTGGGCAGAGAGAGCCCAGGGCAGGGTACAATGTGTGGCAAGTACCCGCCGTGGATGCAGGGGAGGTGGAGGCACATGGGATAGTTTGTGTCCTAGCCAGTTCTCACCGAGTCCTTCTGCGACCCAGGCACTCTGCTGAGCACGCGGCACTGGACGTGCATTCCATCTGGGGTCCACCACTTACCGACCGTGCGTCCTCCGTCAAGAAGATACCTAACCCTGCCTTTTCTTTGCTGCGGTTCCTCTGTCTTTAAGGTGGAACTGATAGCAGCACCTACAGCATCGAGTCACTTCAAGGATTAAATAGAATCATCTGTGTCACATGCTCAGTGCAGGACCTTGGATTTGGCAAGACCCCTTGCCTCTGTTCTGTCCTGCAGTAGCCTGTGACTTAGGCATTATTGATTCGGTTTGACTTTTGGGGAAACTGAGGCTCAGGTGTGATGACCTGGAAACACCCACAGGGTCCTTCCCCCTGCTGGAGGCTTCTCCTGGGGGTGGCTAACATGTGTCATGTGTTGGCTCTGCCTGGGATCCCATTTATAAATTTTGGGCTGTAAGAAAATCAACATGGTATCTTTAATAAGTGGAATGTGGGAAGGTTTGAAACCAGAAAATGCTTCAGTGCCTATAATAAAATAGGTGACCTTAGGGTTGGGGGTGTCAAAAATATCCCCACTCCATGCCTGTCCAGGTTTGGGGTGAATTGCAGGGTTAGACACAGCAGACCCCCCCAGAAGAGACTCCTGTGGGAGGGGACTTGTTAGTTTGGATCCTGGACGCACTGATGGCTTTGGTTTTGTCATCAGCTGGCCCCCCAATTTCCTCCTCCCTAACTTGGAACTTGGGGTGGCCTATCTTGGGGGCATTTGGGGCAGCAGAGAGGATCCCTTCCTGCAATTCCTGCCTACAGTGGACCAGGCAGAGGGAGAGGAAAGAAGAGGACGCCCAGGGCGGGGCTTTTTAATAGCACATGAGGATTTAGCGGAATCGCTGTCTGACCACCTGCTCTTCCCCTCGGGCTGGAGTGAGGGGCAGGGGATGAGAGGCCGCTGTGTTACTCTGGCAAACCCCTTCCAGCCACTGTCCCCAGGAGGCGAGGATGGAGGACGCAGGGCAGAGGCCAAGAGTGTCCTGGCTTTGCACCGGGGAGAGAGTGAAAGGGGACAGAGGAGACAGTTGTGCTGGCGAGGCAGCTGGGACTCACAGCGACTGTGTTGAAGACAGGCTCCTGGTCTCCTGGAAATGCCTCTGTGGGCAACCGGACAGCGTGGCAGGACACCTCCCGAGGTCAGTGAGCGCCTGGGCAGAGCAGAGCCACGTCGCCCTTTCTGCCCTGGGTGGCTCCGTGCACGGGCAGGGGACACCTTTCATGGGATGCTCCGGCCCACCTGCCCACCGGCAGAGGATGCAGGTCAGAGGGTGATCTTCTTTTCTCCTCAAAACTGTAAAGTTTGTAAAGACAGAAAATGGAAGGGCGGGGGAGAGAGCTGGGCCAGGAACGACCCCATGTGGAGACCCTTGTCTGCCGACGGAAGGGTCTCGGGGGAGTCACCGAGCTGCGATCTAAGACCTGTGACGAAAGCACACTTGCTTCTCTGAGAGAGCTCTCTGCGGCCGGGGCCTGTGTTTAACAGCCTAACCCACAAACAGCAGGAGGGTGAGACTTGGATGGCTCCTTCTGCCGGACAGCTGTCTCATCCTGACAGATGGAACGCTGTCCCCTCCACTGTGAAGAGTCCCAGCGTCCGATCAAACACATCAATCCTGTCTGTTACCTTCTCCTGTCCACTGCCTGGCACCTGGCCGGGCCCTGGGGCTCCGCCTCTGATGGCCCTGTGTGGGGAGCGACACAGCTCAGCACCGGGCACTGGCATGATTTCCGTGCAGTGCTTGGCCGGGGAAGCAGCCTGAGGTCAGATGCCGCCGCTGGGACAGGGCCAGGCAGCCCCCCCTTGGTTGGCAATCGCAGCTTCCTGAGAGTCCTGTGACACTTTGGCAGAAAAATGTCTGTTTCTGTGGTAGATGCTGTTCAAGCCCCATCATCCCCGAGCTGTCCCCGTGCTCTGGAGAATTGTCCTTGGCTGATGGGAGCCACCTGGCCAGGGGGAAGCTCACCCCTCTTCCCAGAGGTTGCACCCCCACTGTGGGGGCAGCCCTCACTCGGTGGCCCACAGGCACCTGAGTCCCTGTGCAGCCAACTCTAAGGGGGGACTCGAGTTGATCCCCTCCTGTCCAGAGCAGGCAGGATCCTCAGCTGGCAGGGGAGGTGCTGAGGGTCCCTGGCAGGCAGTGAGCAAGGTTGTCCTGAGGCAGGTGAGTGCAGCCCTTGGAATGGGGTTTGTGGCTATTACTTCCCAAAAACCTCCGTGTCTATACGCATCGGAGCTCTGAGCCCACGTGGGGCAGACAGCAGTTTGCATTTAGGGTCTTGTCCCAGGGCTGTCTTGTTTCTCTTAAGCTTCCGCTCTGCCTAGTCCCAGGGGAGCATCCTTCAGAACAGTGCCTGTGCCCACCCCAAGGTCAGCATCATGTCGATGGACCCCACAAGCAGCTACCTTAGAGACTTTGGTGAGACACACAGATCCAAAGGTGGGAGCTACACCCTACAAAGACTCTAGGGCTGGGCCGTCCACGAAGGTTTCAGGGGTCCTGTGGTCTGGGGCACACCGGGGCATCCCCTCCAAGGTCAAGGATAGGTTAGGGCAACCCCCTTACCACTGAGAAAGATGCATGGGCCAAGTAGGCCACTTTGGCATTTGGAGGCAGCATCTTCCAACTTGGAAAACCTGTTCTGACCTATTTATCAGGACACAGAAGGCTGCTGGCTTTCAGGAGGTTCCAGAGCAAGCCAGGGCTCTGTGGCAGGTCCAGTCTGTGCACAGGCCAGTGTTGACGGTGGGTGGACCCGAGGCCTGTGGTCCCAATAAACAGTGACTATTCAAGAAATCCCCCGCCCATCTGTGCTCCTGGAAACGGCTCCCTGCAATGATGATCCTTCCCTACATGACACAGGTGAGGCTCACAGATGTCCCCCTTGTCTCCCTGGGACAAGGCCAGACACAGCCCCTCCAGATGCCATTTCTTTGTCTCACAAATGATTAGCTGAACTGTCTTGTCCCCACTGAGCAATCGGAACAAAATGCTTGCTTCTCTCCTTGGCCCCAGACCCTAAATTCTGGCTCACCCTCAGCCTGAGCCCACAGACAGCTGCCCTGAGAACAGGCTGGCTTTGGGGTTGAGCATTCTCTGATCCACTGTCCCATGGGCCCCTCCACCCTTTCGCCCCTCCCACACCCATTCTGTCTACTCTTGTTCCCTCCTCCACGTGAAAGAAAAGCCCCTTTCTGCCTCACTTTTGAGATGCTTGCAGATACCATGGTGGGGGCCTTCTCCCCATGCAGCAGCCCCTCCCCCATTGCAATGGCCCCTCCCCCATTGCAATAGCCCCTCCCCCATTGTAACAGCCCCCCTCCCTCTCTCGTAGTTCTTTTGGAGCAAGTCGCTCCTTAACAAGCCCAGAGTTGTGCTTTTGTTCGACACCGGGTCCCTGCCACGAGAGCTCTGGGGGCCGGGTGGTTCCTCTGCACCTGCAGACGTCAGGGCTCTGTGAGCTCGGGAGCCCTCCCTTAGCCAGGCCCTTCCCCACCCGTGGGGTCCGTATCATTCGGTGACTAGAAGGACGGGGGATGGCGCTGAGGGGCTCTCTCCGTACAACCGGAGTCCACGACACCCGGAAACCCCTTGCGCTGTGACAAGGATCCCAAGTGTGAACACAGTGGATCGTCCTCAGGGCTCCCGATTCCTTGCAGAACCTCTGAGTCCCGACGGCGGAAACTCAGGGCACATATCCCCTTCCCGATTAGCTCCATCTGCCTGGGGTCCCTGCGAAAGGGCGTTCAGGGGAGTTAAGTTCTTCAGGTCACGGCACCACGTGCCTTTTCACCAGCTCACGTCTCCCTCGAGTTCCCCGATTTGTCCCGATCCACTGACTTCAGGCCGAAACCCCGACTCTTGTGAAGACTTATGGCCCATCCCGGGCGCTGCTGGGCAGAGGATGACCTCAGAAGACTCAGGGGCTCAGCAGAGACGCTTCCCCGAGCCCGAGGGATGCTGCCCGGACCCCACGCCGAGATGCTGCCAAGGCCACCTGAGGTGTGTCACCTGTCATCTCTAAAAACCACACGGAGACTCAGCCGACCTTTTAGATTGTCCCCTGTGGATGTTAGGAAACCTGCCGCCGGGCCTCTGTTGTCCGACAGAGCCGACGAGGCCACGTGGCGGTCGCTCTGACCCTCCCACGAGAACGGGGAAAATGAAGACCCACCTCGTCAAGTCCTCACAGGTGTCGGGGGTGGCAGGCACCTTGTTTTCCTCCTTCCTTCTCACCTTGGAGGCTCCAGGTAACCTTGCTTCTTCCTGGATGCCTCCCTGGCCAGCTCAGCCCACCCCGCACTCCCCTCCCAGTGCCAACGGGCCGGGACGCCTGGGCAGGGACCGGGGAAGGCGGGACTCACTCGGTCCCCAGGCGCTCGCCGGCCTCCTTGCCTTCGTTAAGGCAGACACAAGTTATGGGTTTGTTTCCTTCGTTCCACACCTGCTTCCGCCCACTGTGCCTGGCCCGGGGCTGTCTGGTTTGTGATGACCGTGATCAATGACTTCACGTTCTCTCCTCTCTGGTGGAGCTTGTCTGTCAACGTCAGTGAACCTTTTTCAAGTGTTTTTAGGGCTTATTTGAAGGGGCTGAGAATACAGGGCTCAGGTCTTTCATGACCTGCCAACCTTTAATCACCTCCTTCCCCGTCCCCACCTGACACTCCCGTCGTGTGTCTCTTCCTCCCCAGACTCTGCTCCGTGCCATCCCCTGACTGTCAGAGGGGAGCTATTCCCCTTTTTTATTATTATCATTTTCTGCAGATGGACTGGGCATTTCATAAATGTTAACAATGACAAATCACCAGCTCGGCGACACCACAATCACATAATGATAGTTATTACCCAGTGGCTGTTTGATGGGCCGAGCAGCAGGGGCCGCAGCCCAGTGTGACCAGACACAGACGCCTGGGCATCAGCCCCGAGGCCTGAGAGGGCCCGGGTCCCGCCAACAGGGGAGGCCACCTTGGGGGGTCTCGGTCCTGCACCCTGCGAGTCAGACCTGGAGGTACAGGCTGTAGAATGGCAACTCAAGGTCGCTGTATGAGTTTCCTGTGGCTGTTACATCAAATCACCATGAACTGGGTGGCTTAAAATGACAGAAACGTATTCTCTCCCAGCTCTGGAGACCAGACCTCTGAGATCAAGGCGTGGGCAGGGCTGGTCCTTCTGCAAGTTCTGAAGGAGAATCTGTTCCGTGTCTCTCTCCCAGCTTCTAGTGTTGCAGGTGACCCCTGGGGTTCCCTGACTCCAATCTCTGCCTCCACCCTCTCTTGGCATTTGTCTCTGTGTCCTGTGTGTTTTCTCCTTTTCTTATTAAGACACCAGTCATGGGGTTAGGGTCCACCTTAATGGGTTAAGATGAAGCATGACCTCATTTCAGTTTGATTACATCTGCAAAGACCCTATTTCCCAATAATAGCACACTCATAGGCTCCAGGTGGACATGAATTTTTTTGGGGGGGCTCTATTCAGCCTACTGCAGTCAGGTGCCCTGACTCCCGGGCCTGTACCTTCCCCAGGAGGTCACGCTGCCTCCCAGATGCTCACTCTGTCCGCACGGGCGCCCACACTGGCCAGATGAGCTGAACGGTTTGCTCCACTTCCCCAGTGTCAGGGAGGACACAGCTGAGGGAGGTCTCTGCTGATGTCCTGCTTTCTTGCCTGTCTCTGGAATCCTCTGGCTTTGGAGAAAGGAAGACACCATCCATTCCCGCCAAGGGAGGCTGGGGGCCTCCTCCTTTGAGAATTTCTGGCAGGGCAGAACTGAGCCCAAGAAGCAGGGTCTGACTTGTGGGAAGGAGAATCTACAGACAGGTGAATGAGGAAGGATGAGCAGCCATCACTGGGAGTAGCGGAGTTACCTGAACAAGAGTCTGAGTCAGAAACTCTGTCCAGCAGGTGGGAAAATGACAAAGAGCCCCTGAGAGCCAGGAGCTGGCCTGGCCCTATTGGGTGGCCTTGGTATTCTCCCATTGGTCATAAATGGTTTAATGGCACGTTAACATCTGACAAAGCCACTCTGTGACTATGTCGGAGCACAGTCAAAAATGTTCAGACCACAGAATTACCAATCACCTGCTGACCTGACCAATATGAGTGACTGCTAATTCGTGATCAATCAAAGCTCTATCCTCACTCCAGTGTCCCGGCCTTCTCCACGAAACACCAAGATTCCATCCTCGTATTACCCCCACTCCCCAACAGCATCCAATCCAGCCAAAGCACCACATCCCTCCCCCAAATTGCCTAATACAAGGCCAAATCTACAATCAGTTCTTTCTAACACCCTCTTACGGAGATGACCCACGGCACCCCACAGTGTGTGATCCCTCTTATTGCAGTGAGGCAATAAACCTGACTTTGTCTGACTATAGGTGTGCTCCTGGCGGTCTTTGGTGGCAGGATATTGGCACGGGAAAAATAATCATAGTAACCAGTATAAGCCTCCTTTGTGCCAGTAAACTAAGTGCTTTACATATATTATTAATATCTCATGTCATCCTCCTCATCAAACTGTAGGGTAGTTACTGTATGGTGGGAAATTGAGGCACAGAAGTTTTTTTTTGGTTGTTCATATCTGTACCTACGTGATTATATCCGTATTTGGTTGTGACTATCCTGAGTTGTGTGTGCCTGTGCCTTTTTCTACAATACATCCGTATCTACACGCATGTCTATGTCTATATTCATATCTGGTTGTGTATGCATATCTATACATTTGTCTATATCCACATATGTATTGGCAACTTTATCAGATGTTACAGATGAAGAGGCACAAGGATGTTGTATAACCCACTCAAGGCTGTCCTGTTAGTCAGCCATGGCATTGGTACTTGAATCCACACAGCCTGGCCCCAACATCTGTGCTCTCACGGTGCTGGACCACACGGCACCTGTAAGTGTCTCCTCAGTGCCCAGGACCGTGCCTGCACATAGTAGGCTGCTCAACAAGTACTTGTTGGAGGCGTGAGTGCATGAATGGATGAAAGGATCTGCTGCTGTTGGGAGTGTAAATTGTTAAAATCCTTAGGAGAGTAATTTGATAAAATCCAGTAAAATTGAAGACACTCATACTCCACGGCCCATAGCATCACGCCTGGGATATCATCTAGAGAAACATTCACACACCTGCACAGAGGCACCTAAAAGAATATTCTTTGCAATCTTGTTGTACTAGTGTGGGCTGGTGTGAAACGGATCAACCTACACGTCCATGAATAGGGAGGTGTTTGCATCAATATATGATGGTGCACCCCCCATGGGCATCAGGCTGCAGTAAAAATGTACAAACTACACAAATATCTACTGACATGGATGGATCTCAAAACAACACTATTGACATAAAAGCAAGTTGCAGAAGGATTTGTATGACGATATGTTATTTACGTAAATGTATAAAATACCTCTAACAATACCATGTCTAGATGTGTGTGTGTGTAGAGAGAGAGAGAAAAAGAGACAGAAACAGAGACAGAGAATGAATGAAAACATGGATAGGAGGAAATTCCGACCTCAGGCGGGGCAGAGGGCTGGCTTGCAGGGGCTGTAACTCTAAAAACATGTAAAAGACAGAGGGAATGAGTCGGAGTTTGCTGGACAAGAAAAGGGGGAAAGCTGCTTGCAGAGGGAACAGCATTTCAGAGGGAACAGCGCTCACATGCAGAGGGAACAGGGCTCACACTCAGAGGGAACAGGGCTCACACTCAGAGGGAACAGCGCTCACACACAGAGGGAACAGCGCTCACACGCAGAGGGAACAGCGCTCACACGCAGAGGGAACAGCGCTCACACTCAGAGGGAACAGCATGCACACTCAGAGGGAACAGCACTCACACGCAGAGGGAACAGCGCGCACACGCAGAGGGAACAGCATGCACACTCAGAGGGAACAGCGCTCACACGCAGAGGGAACAGGGCTCACACTCAGAGGGAACAGGGCTCACACGCAGAGGGAACAGCGCTCACACGCAGAGGGAACAGGGCGCACACGCAGAGTGAACAGGGCTCACACTCAGAGGGAACAGCGCGCACACTCAGAGGGAACAGCGCTCACACGCAGAGGGAACAGCGCGCACACTCAGAGGGAACAGCATGCACACTCAGAGGGAACAGCGCTCACACGCAGAGGGAACAGGGCTCACACTCAGAGGGAACAGCGCGCACACTCAGAGGGAACAGCGCGCACACTCAGAGGGAACAGCGTTCCCTCCCACTTGGTGGGAGAGAGGGTGGACTGGGCCAGCTCTGCAGGGCCCTGGAGACTGTTAAGAATTGTTTTTTTATATTTAGTAAATGGAAACTACTGAAATTTTTTGAGCAGAAGCAGGTAGAGGAAGATTTGCCTTTTTTAAAGTTCATTCTCCTGCCAAGTGAAGAGCAGGTTACAGACTGTGTCAGTCAGTGTCCTGTGGCTGTAACAAACGACCATGCCTTGGCTCAAAACAGAAATTTATTTTCTCACAGTTCTGGAGCCCAGGAGTTCAAAATCAAGGTGTTGCAGGGTCCCACTCCCTGCTGGGGCTCTGGGATCCTGGTGCTGGGTGGCATCCCTGCTGTCCCTTGGCTTGTGAGTGTGTTGTCCCACTCCGTGACTCCATCGTCACGCGCCGTCTCCCTCTGTGTGTCTGTGCCGGAACTGCCTTCTTGTGAGGAGTCGTGGCATTCGGGCTCGTCCTGATCCAGGGTATGGTCCCGTCTTAGCTAATCACATCTCCAAAGATGCTATTTCCAAATAAAGTCACTTTGTGAGATTCCAAGTAAACTGAATTTTGGGGACACTATTCAACCCAGGGGTCAAAGGGGAAGCAGAAGAGCATTCACCAGGCCCTTGTGGTCCAGAAGAGCAGGCGGAGGCTCAGGGTGGAGCGGCAGTGGGGCTGGGAGGATGGAGGATTCTGGAAGCTCCTGGAGGTGGTGTGGCCAGGACTCTGAGAGGGACGGGATGTAAGGGAAGGGGTCGCCCAGAATCACTGGGGATTACAGAGGGCCGACCGGCGGGTGGGTGCTGGCAGCGCCTGCTCTCCTGGGTGAGCTCCGGCTCTGCGGGGGGGACGGCTGGTCCAGGGCTCTCTAGACCCCTCCCTCCGGCCTGCATCTGCAGGCAGCATCCTGCAGTGGCTGCGTCTTGGCTGGGTCCGGCCCAAGGTCCGGGGAGTGCCTGGCTGTCCCCGGGGATTCTTTCTAGGGCAATGCTTGGGAGCAAGTGTTCATGGGCGAGGTTATGCCCGGCCTCCCTCTGCCGGCTTGGCAAACGGATGTCTATGTCAGCTGGTGAGGCTGGGAGTCGCAATTAGGGGCCCACACACCCACTGGAAATACTCCCGGGGGAAGTGGTGGGCGGGCCGGAGGCAAAGCGGGAGGCCTGGAAGTCAAGGCTGTCGTTGACGTTGACACAAGTGAGCGGCTACGTCCAGGATGTGCCAGCACAGCTGGAGCAAGGGTGGCGGAGAGGCCGAGCACCCTGAGGAGCAGTTCCGGGAGGGGTGGGAGGCAGGGGCTCAGTGGGGCCACCTCTGGCTGGCGAGGACAGAGGGAACCGGAGCACATCCTGAGACCCAAGACCTGCTGCTGTGCTGGCTCCCAGAACCCCGTGTCCCCAGCCACCCTCGCCGCTGCTTGCTCACTCCCAGGGTTAGACTCTCTTGGCTTCAGTGTTGGGAACACAACTCAGACTGGCTGAAGCCAGAATACAGAAAGGGGCTGTATTGATTCACATGCAGCGTGACTAGATTCCGGCTCAGACCAAGTCACCCGTGGGCCTGGGCCTCTGCTCTCGGCTGGCGGCCTCCTCTGCCCCCTTGCAGTGCCTGTCCCGCTGGCGTCAGGCTGGGGACTGAGGGCTCCTTTTCCTCAATAGTTCAAACAGAGTCCTGGAGTGGTGGCCCTGACCAGGCCTCCAGGACAACATGCAGGGACGCAATGTGCTGTGATCCGGTGGGCGTACTCTGTGGTCAGGTGGGGTCCAGTGAGATTGTGCAGAGTCGGGTGGGGTGGGGTGGGCTCGCCTCCTCCTGACTTACTAAAGAGGGAGTGGGGGTGGGCCGCCCCCAAAGAAGGCCAGCTACGGGGTGTTTCCAGGGGAAGAGCGAGTGGGTGCTGAGCCGGCAGAAACCACAGCGGTCGGCATCTCCTACCAGAGACAGAAATCGCATTGGGTATTTCAGTGGAAATAACTTAATATTAAAAATAGTTAACTAGCTTATAAAGAATTGTTCATCAGTAACATAAAGGCAAAAAGAGAGTAGAGTGAATGCAGAAGTAACTAGCACCCCCAGGGCTTGGGGGACAAAGGGAAGAAGGTGGAGATACTAGCAGGGCTCCTGGAGAAGGGGCCGGGGGCCTGAGTCTCAGCTCACTGGCTGCGCAGGTGCCTGCTGGGGGCTGCCAGGCTGGGTCTGCAAAGGGTGAGAGGAAACTGCAAGCTGATGTAGCTCCTGCTGCAGAAGGAGCTGCTGCTGCTGGGACAAGGAAGAGCTGCTGGGCGAGGCTGGCGGGAGTGGGGCGCAGGCGGCAGTGACAGTCCTGTGCATTGCCAGCCTGGACAGTGCTCCCATTGCTGGAGCTCCCAGGAGTGGCTGGTGGGGCGGGGACTGGCATGATGACACAGGACAAGAGACTGCAGCTCAATGACAGCTGCCCTCTGCTCCCTGTCTGTGGATGAGATCAAAGCTCTGAGACATGATCCAAGTTTCTGGGGTGTCCATTGGTCGGAAATGCCCATGTTTCACTGTCCAGAATGTTCCATCCACCAAATGCAGCCCAGAACTGGGGAGGAGGGGTCGGCCAAGCAGGTGCATGTTGGGGATCAGGTCACCATCAGAGCTGGGTCCAGGCCATGGACACAGGCACTGCCCTGGAAGGTAAGGCTGGCTTGCATCTGACCTGGGCTTCCAGTGCAGATCCGCCCTGCAGGTCTCAACTCTCTGGGCTTTCACTTTCGGCACCTTGAGAGCTGGCCCTGGGCGTCACTCTGGCCACCCTGCCTCTGGTTCTCCTCGGCTACTGACTTCGTTCCTTCTGGTTCTAGGCTCCAGCCGGGTTGAGAGTCCTGTGCCCCCCCTTCTTCTGACTCAGGCCGTGCTAGCAGCTGCTGCCCGATGGGATGGCTCCAGCATCCTCGGGGGCTTAATCCCATGAGGTTTGTTTCTTGCTTACATAAGTCTCACTTGGGATGAGTCGTGGGGTGCTCTGCACCCTGCAGTCACTCAGGACCCCAGGGCACCTCCAGCACCTGGCTTCCAAGGTTAGTGTGTCAGGGATGCTGTAACAAGGTAGCGCAAACTGAGTGACGCAAAACAAGAGAGACGTATGTATGCTTTCACAGCCTGAGGTCTCAAATCAAGGCAGCTGCAGAGTTGATCCCTTTTGAGGGTTGTCAGGAGGAATCTGTTCTAGGCCTCTCTCCTAGCTGCTGCTGTGTATGTGTCTATATGTGTACATGTGCATATATTTGTGTGTGTATATGTGTGCACATACATGTATTTATGCACATGAGCACTGCATGCACATGTGCATTTGTGTTGTATGCATGTACATATCCATATGCATGCAATGAACATGTATGTGCTTGTGTGGGTGTGAATGTGTGCATATATGTGTGGGTGCATATGCTTGCATGTATGTTCATGTGTGCATGTACATGCATTTGTGCATGTGTGTGTGCACATGCACCTGTAAAGTCTTCTTCTCCCAGCACTGGGGCCTTTGTGTCTCACTGTTGGCTGCCCATGGTTGGCAGTGACAGCAGCCAGCTCTGCCATCAGTGCAGATGCGGCTCCTGGCCAGCTTAGGGAGGAAGGAGCAGGGTTCTCCTTCCCTCTGCTGACTCGCTCCACTGGATCAGAGAGGCCCTCCTGTGCCGATGCTTGCTGCTGGACGGCTGGCAGGGCTGTGACAACTTGCAGTGGTGTCACTGGTGGGCACCTTAGAAAGTGGCAGCCTTAAAGCTGTGAGGGCATGTGTTGTTTCTGAGATTCCTTGGAGTTTGGAGCAACCATGGAAGGAAGGCAGGCGAGGGGCACGTGTGCCCAGAGATGCAGGTGTGCTTCGTAAGCAGCAGGTGGACCCCGCGCCTGGGCTGTCAGGACCATGGAGAAGGCTCTCCATGCAAACCTACTTCTCATGGATTAGAATATGTTGTTCTCGGATCTGGATGCAGTGTCGTAGCCATACATCATTTTGTTTGGGTGCATTCCAGGTGGATACAGGGAGAGTTTGCCGCAAACCCCACCCACTTACTGGTGTGTCCGGGTCCATGACCTCCATGACCTCAGAGCCAAGTTTACCTAGCAGGATCTCTTGCATACCCGGTACATGGAGGGGGTTACAAGGAATTCAAGTCCACTGACAATGGTGGAAATAACCACACTCACATGAGAGGCAGTTGGCCAGCCTGAGGGCTCAGAATGCAGGCTTGGAGCCAGACTGCCGGGCTCTCATCCTGGGGCCACCACAAGTGAACTGTGTGACACTTGGCAACAACTTTACACCTCTGTGCTCAGTTTCCTCCTTCTGAGATGGGGATGCTTCCATTCTAGGGAAGGTGTGGGATCCAACGAGTTAATCACCATAGTGTTCTCAGAACAGTGTCTAATGCAATAAGCACTCTATAAATGTTGGCTATTATTCCTAATAGTTGATATTTATCAAGATTTTATTGTATGCCAGGCACTCGATGAAGCATTTTATATTCCTTATATCATTTAATCCTCAGAGCAAATCTATGAGGTCCTGCAGTTGGATGTCCAGACTCAGGGCTGTGCTGGGCCTCAACCTCCCCTCATGCGATATGCAACCCCAGAGTTTGCATGCATAACTGCACAGCCTTCTGTTTGCTAACAAGGTGAGACTGCAGTGGCGCTCTGTGCACTGTGACTGCCATGATGCTGGGCGGAAGGTGCTGGGCTAGGGGCCTCCCAGCTATCGCCCCACATAGTGCTATCCAGCAACCAATATCTTCCAGATGGAGAAACTGGGGTTCAGCAAACTGAAACCACTTGCCCACGGTGGCCCCAAAGCCAGAAAGTGTCAGGGCCAGGATTTGAATGCAGCTCGAGTCTGTATGATGCCAGCATACCTGGGTCTTAACTACAGCATTGCTTTCCTGCCCACACTGCCAGGCATCCCAGGGCCCACACTGAGATGGCCACGAAGGGACATGCACGTGCAGGGCAAACCCTACAGGCAGGGGCTCCTGGCACATCGCGGGTGGATTTGGCCCTTTCTCTAGGTCCTCAGGCCAATGGTCCAGCTCTTAACGGGGGGGAGCGGTGAGAGAGAAGGGGGGGAGGTAGGAGGGAAGGACCCTGTGTCTTGGGAGGACGGCATTGAGGAACGGAGGAGGAAGGCAAGACGGGACAATTGTCTTTACCGACAGAGCCTTCCTGGAGCGTCTGGTCTCTGGGTGAGGCTGCCTGCTCTTCCCTCTGGGGACCCCCGGCTCTGCTCTCCGCCTCCCCCCGCTTGCTCTCCTTGTGTCGATAAACATTGCTTCGTCCCTGTGTCACTTCCCCGGGGCCCACTTGAGCTTGGTGAGAGTAGGCCATAAATGGACTGATCAGTCCAGAAGTGTTTCTCAAACTGCCACTAGGTTTCAGGCACTTGTCTAAGCAGTTGGGGAGACAAAGACAAACAGGCCCATGTCCCCTCCTGGTGGACAGGAGACACGCAGGTGTGGATACGGCACAGGCAGAGGGGACATGCAGCACAGAGGGCAAGTGGGTGTCACCACAGCAGGGGCAAGGCCAGCCTGGGCCAAGGGGGCCTTCAGGAGGGAGTTGCTTGGCAGGGAGGAGAATTTTGGTTCTTGAGAACTCCATAACAGTAGGGATTTTTGTCTGTTTATTTGCTGCTCTATGCCCTGAACCTAGAACAACACCTGGGACATAGTAGGTGCTCAAGAAATGTTAGCCGAATGAGTGAATGAATAGACAGAGAAGGGGAGGAAGGACAGCCCCGGTAGAGGAAGGAGCCGGTGAGATGCACAGAAGCAGGCTGCACCTGGTATGTGTGGTACCTGGCAGGAGTGGACAGTGTCCGAGGAAGCAGGGAGAGCTAATGCTGGTGCTTGTAGAGACAGTAGGGAGCTATGGGGGGTTATTGAGCAGAGGAGGGGGAAGATCAGAGCTGTGCTTTGGGGTGACACAGACGGTCAGGATATCTGGCCACGGACTGTAGCAACAGTCTGGTTAGAGACTCCAAAACCTCAGCCAGGGTGATGGCAGCCACAGTGGAAAATCAGAAAATGCCTGCTCCCCTACCACCATGTAGCACAGCACCCACAGCATTCACACCTAGTACCTCTGATCCAGGCCTGGAGGAAGCAGCGTCCGAATGAATGGGCATGTAGTGAACACCTACGTTGTGCAGGTCGCTGTCACCCCAGGGGCGCAGCTGGGAGCTGAGGGCCCAGGAGGACGTCCTGTTGCACATTTTTGAAGAAGAGCCAGATCTGAAACCATGTTGGGCTGTATTTTCTTGTATGTTCACGTTGTTTTAAAATGTGACTTATCTTTTTAAATGTTTAGGGCGCACCCACTCACAGGCAACGCCCCGTCTAAGTTTTACCAACCAGAAGTGAGGAAACGGGTCTCTGCCCGTTTCAGAAAGACCCCAAGGGGCCATTCCACGGCTTTCAACTTTACTCAGGAGCTTCCTGGAACCTGGCACAGTGACAAAAGACTCCTCAATAATGCCCTAAAGACGAGTTGCTGGTGTTTTCATACTGTAGTGCCCCTCACCCGCAGTTCCACTTTCTGAGGTTTCAATTACTCGAGGTCAACAGTGGCCTGAAAACATTATAGCATTTTGAGAGAGAGAGAGAGGGAGAGACCATATTCACATAACTTTGGTTACAGTATATTATTATAATTGTTCCATTTTATTATTGTTGTCATTAGTCTCTTACTGTGCCTAATTTATCAGACTTTATCACAGGTATGTGTAGGAAAAAACATAGTGTATATAGGTTCAGTACTCTCTGAGGTTTCAGGCATCCGCTGGGGGTTTTGAAACATATTCCCTACGTGTGGGGACTACTGTATGCACTTACTATACTATTGCTGCCGAGGAGTAAAGTGTCCTAAACTGTTCGCCAGGAGAGCAACAGGATTAGCTGAAGTGCCCGTGTAAACAGCCTCCTTGCGCCGTTGGGTGGGGGAGGCACCCTTTCCGCAGGTCAGAACTTCACTCATTTGGAAGAATTTGGTTAATCTCAAGATTATAATGTGAAATCCTCTTACCGCACTGCACGCGGCAAGCACCTGAGACTCACACACACGACAGGCGCGGGTTATTTTGGGCTCCCAAACGACACAACAGGCCACGGCGGCATTTTCTTCAGCTTCTGCCAAGTGTAATTAGGCTGTAATTAGGTAGGGCTCTGGTTCCCGGCTTTTATGGGTGAATCATACTGAATCACTACACAAGAAGCCACGAGAGCTTGGGGGGGGGGGGTGTTTGTTATTGCTGAGAAATTGAAACAATAGAAATAACAATAAATCTTATATACATGTAAAATATTTAACACCATGCACCGTGGCTATTATCTCTTTAATCCACAAAAGCACTGGGGGAGCTCAGTCGGGAGGGGTAGATGGGGAAACTGAAGCTGGAATTAGGGAAAGACCCTCTGTCTTTGCTCTGTGGGGGTCTCCCTGGAATGTTTCTCTAAGCGCAGCAAGTGGCCGTGATGGGAACAGGAGCAGCTCACTGGCCAAGGGGAGTCTGCTTGGGGAGCAGAACCTGGTGCCCTGAGCCAGCACCATCTGGGACGACTGAGCAGCTCTCACGTCTGAGCACACGGTTGTAATTCTGTCTGCAGCACAGAGAGACGGTTCTCACTGGCTGCAGCCAAACACCATTAAGGACATAATCAACATGTTGTATGAATAAGAAAAGTCACAAATCAACTTGTATTTACATAGTTATTTTAGAAATAATAATGGCTAACACTTCACAGCTCTTATTAAGTTCTGGGCACATTCCCATGTGCTTTACAGAAAGTAACTGTAATGGGTGGAATAGTGTGTCCCCAAAGGTCCATGTCCACCCAGAGCCTCTGAATGTGACCATGTTTGGAAACTGGGTCTTTGCAGATGTAGTTAGTTAAGATGAGATCACAGTGGATTAGGGTGGGCCCTAATCCAAAGACGGGAGTTCTTACAAGAAGAGAAGACAGAGACGCAGAGGGAGACAGCCGTGTGAAGACAGAGGCAGAGACTGGAGCGATGCGGCCACAAGCCAAGGGTTGCTGGCAATGACCAGGCACGGGACGAGGCAAGGGAGGATCCCTCAGAGCTTGCAGAGAAAGTGTGGCCTGCTGACTTCCGACCTCCAGCACTGTGAGAGGATGAATTTGTTAGTGGTGCTTTATGACAGCAGCGGCAGGAAACTAATTGGGTGACACCTGATTTTCACAAGCATCCTTCAAGGAAGGTACTGTTATTTTCCCCAAATGTGCTTTTGTGTTCTTTATCCAGGTGGACACTCACTGGATTCTGTAGACACAGTCTGGAGGGTATTTATCACTTCATCCAAAAATGGGATGGATGAAACTCAGAAAGGTCGAGTGGTTGGCCCCAGGTCACGCAGCTTGACGCAGGTAAAGAGGCTGCTTTTGAAGGACAGCCTTTTGGATCCTCCTGCCCTCCCCGCATCAGGCTAGGCTTGCGTTGCTGATGAGTGCCCCATCATCGGAGGACACAGGCACAGAGGAACCTGCTGAATGCACCTTTGCTTTAAATAGAATTATTCACGTAGATGAAATTGCGGGATCGTAAATTACAGTTTATTTTGTGGGGGATGTTGGTACAATTTACCTCAAGGCAGGCGGGGAGGAATCTGGGGTGGGGGGAGCTGCCCTCTCCTCTCCCCCCACCCCAGCATCTAAACAGCACCCACCTCTCCTGGAGTGTGAGCCTTGCTGTGTCCCAGAAAGCCTGTGATTATTATTAAAATAGCATTGTGTATTTGGTAATTAGGCAAGGCCCTTGTTATAATGCTGTAAAGAAAAAAACGCACAGTGTGTGTCGATTAATGAGCGGAGAGATTGTCTGCACAGTCCGTGAGGCACATTCTCAGGCTCTAACTGCTGCATTTGTCCAACGATGAACACAGATGCAAAGATCTGGGGGAGAGCAACAAGCTTTTAATTCTCAAGGTTGAAGTCTGTCCTCATAGGCAACCCAGCGGGACAGCTCGTCACACAGGGGCAGGCAGACCTCGGGACTAGCTGCAGGCCCCGGGTCTAAGGAGTGCATTTGGACCAGGGCAGGGAAGGCCAGGGGGGCTGCTGCCATCAGACACGGCAGCAGCAGGGCATAGTTCAAGACCCAAAAGGAAGCGTTTTACTAAGCTCTCCCTGTGCTCAGCCTGGGCAGAGACCAACAGGAAGTGACAAGAAGGGATTGTCCTAAATATCCTCCGGTACTGCTCGCTTCCCCCTACCCCCTACACTTTCAACCTGTTTCCACCATTTCCCACATTGCCAGAAGGTTCCAGGTGACCTCCTGTTTACCTGGGATGCTCTCCTGCCTGCCCCGCCTGTAACACACCTGCCTTTCCCCTGCCGGTGGTTCGAATGTAGTACGGAAGAACCTTTCTCCAAACTCCTTACCACCTCCTGGAAAGATCACCAGCCTGGTTTCGGGGACCAGTGGCATTGCTACCCAGGGCTTGGGGAGCTTCAAGAAATGCAGGTTCCTAGGCCCCAACCAGACTTGCTGAGTCAGAACCTGCATTTCCACAAGATCCCAGGTGGCTCTTGTGCCACCGTTGACATTTGAGGAGCTCTCGCTTCCTGCCTGCCCCTCCCTGGGTCCACCCATGCATGACTCCATCAAGCCATGCTGTTCGAAGTCCTGAATAAACATGCCCATACATTTGACATGCTTCAATCTGAATAGATCTCCACATCTGTTCTCAGACACACACTTAGAGCATGTGGAGGGCCCTAACCTCTCAGTGCCATAAGGCCATCAGCACTGGCCGGTGTCAGGCCGGGGACTTGTCCTGGAGTGGCCGGGGGGCTGCTGTGGTGGTGAAGGCCGCTTGGCCTGCTGTGAGGCTGCCGCCTGTGGAGGCCTGCAGGCAGAAGCTGGCCTTCCTTTCTGTTTAACCCCAGTTTGGGTTCGTTTAGTTGTTTCTCGTAATTGGATTAATCGTGTGGCTTAGCCCAGTCTATTCAGCCTCGCCTTGTCAGAGTTCAGTGTCAATTTTAAACAATTCTATTTCCTACAATTTTCCCATGGATTTTCCCAGTATTTTCCTGGACTGTGGGGTTTCTGCAATTGATCCTAGCCGGGGTCCCACTTCCTTGGGGCCCTCGTCAAAAGGAGTCCGAATGGTCCTGGGGTCCCGTCACTCCGATCCTACCTGATCACGGATCCTGTCCGCCTCCATCCCCTCAGGTAATCGGCGCAACCCTCGCTTGGGCCTCTTGATGCCTCTGAGACTCGGGGTCCCTCTTGGCCTGCGTGGTTACTACAACGCACCTGCTCTAGTGGGCTGAATGTGGCCCCCAGAAGATATGTCCATGTCCTAACCCCCGAACCTGAAATGGGATCCTATTTGAAGAAGGGTCTTCACAGAGGTGATTAAGCTAAGGATCTTGAGATGAGACCATCCCGGGTTACCCAGATGGGCCCCAAATCCAGCAACAAGTGTCCTTATAGGAGGCAGGAGAACACAAGACACGAGAGGAGAGGGAAGGCAGAAGTTGGGGCAGAGATGAGGGTGATGCGGCCACAAGCCAGGGAACACTGGCCACACCCGGTGCTGGAAGAGGCGAGGAAGGGTCCTCCTGGGAGCCTATGGAAGAAGAGCGGTCCTGCTGACACCTGGATTTCAGACTTCTGGCCTCCAGAACTGTGAGAGAATAAATTTGTATTGTTCCAAGCCACCGAGTTTATGGTAATTTGCTATGGAAGCCCCAGGAAATGAACACATCTGACCATCGCTGAGGGCTCTGTGTATGCCTTGCTGGGATCAAAGTCATAAGCCAAAGGTGTGGCATTTGGAGGGGGAGGTTCCAGGCACAAATGGTGCAATGGGGAGAGGGAAACAGAGGAGCACCCCTAAAATCAGTCACCCCTAAAATCACAGGGCAGGACAGAGCCCCTCGCACAGAAAAGAGAAGATCTGAGTACAGGTGACTGCGTGTCCATTTGGGGACCTGCCTTGTAGTCGTGTTCCCTACCAGCCCCACTCTGAGACCCAGGAATGCTCTGGAAATGGGAAAGGGAACCCAAAACAGGGCTTGTGGGAGCCCAGGCGCCTGTCCTCCCGTGAGGCAGCCCCGTCCACCTGCCCACGTGGGCTGGTCCCCTGTTCACGTGTGATTTTAACTTGGTGCAGGCGTGCCTTGAATGCCACCGGGGTAATCACCTCAGGAGCTTGTTGCCTTTTCCCTGATTTCGGGAAGGCACAGAAGCCCTGGACGATGTTCAGAGGATTCACAGCCAGGGCTAATCCCGGGCTCAGCCGGCCTTTGAGTTCAGTATTGATTTTGCTCGGGCTCTTGGTCCAGGGTGTGCTGGGTGACACCCTCAGGCCACTTGCGGGAAGCTCCCAGAGACCCTTTAAGTCCTCGTTCCATGGGCTTAACCCAAGCCCTCCCTGCAAAACCACGCTCCCTCCAGGCAGAGCAGGCTGGTCGGAGGCCGTGGAGGGAGCCGCCTTTCTGTGACTTCGTTTTCCCTTCAAGGGTGATCTCATGAGATGGAACAAATTCCAGGGTCATTGCGGGGCAACGGGGAGTTAGTGCTTCCAGCTTAGCCCAAAATGCAGCGGTTTGTGTGGAGCAGTCCTGCTCGTGAAGCACTTTGAGCTCAGGGTCTCTGTTGACTCCCTGTAAGACTCAGTGGGACCAGCCTGCCTGGGACCATGGCCGCCCAGACCTCACTGCTCGTGCATCGGGGTGGGAGACCCGGGCTCAGATCTGGGTGCCAAGTTCATGCTGTTTCCTCTGTTTGAGTCCAGAAACGCCACCCTGGTATTCATGTCCTTCTCTACATTAATCTGCTCTTAACTCGTCATAATATGGGCATAGACTGGGGGTAAAAAGAAGCTTCTCTGAACTCTGCGTCCCGGCAGGCTTCCAGACACAGGATCCTGCCTCCCCCTTCTCAGGCCAGGACAGAGGGGCTCGGTGGTCCTGTGAGGTCCCCGCGCTTGTCCCCACTTGTTGGCCACTGGAGTATGATGTTCTCTCCTCCAGAGTCATTCCTTTGGACTAAGCACCCCCCCACCCTTCTTAAAGCTTTTAATTTTGCTAGTGATCCATGTTCACTGAAGAAAATTAGGTAAGACCCTGTTAAATGTAAATATTTTACCTGGGATGTCTGCCATGTGAACACATCTTCAGCATTACCTTCCTAATGAGGATCATTTTTTTTATTAAATAGCTGCCCTGTGGCTGGGCCACTGAATTTTACTGACTGAGAGTAACATTATGGGTTGCTTGCCACCACCCAGGAGCTAACAGGGAAGTGTGACACAATATCTATGACTGTTGGTTGTTTTCCTTCTTCCTTAATGATAGATTCCCCCAATTTTTAACTGGGCACAGGATTGCTCAGAATAAAGACTACATATCCCAGCCTTCCTTGCAGCAGGGTGTGGCCACGGGACTGAGTTAGAGCTTGTGGATGATTAGGAAATGCAGGGTGTGCAACTTATGGGAAGTGACTTTGAAGGGAGAGGAGCATGCTCTTCTTTGGTGCCTCCTACTTCCTGCTGGCTGGGATGCAGATGTGATGACTGGAGCTAGAACAGCCATTCTGGACCATGAGGTCATACCTAGAGATAAGACCATGGACAGTGGAGCAACAAGAGTCAAGGAGCTAAGGTCCTGGGACTTAACACAGCAGGACACCGAACAACCCTGGAGAAAGGGAAGCAAATCCATTCTTGTCCAAGTCTCTGCCACTTTGGGCTTTTCTGTGACATGCAGCTGAGATAAATCCTAATGAATAGCCCTGAACCTAACAAGCCAAACATCACAGAGCCCCCCAGGTGCCTGTTTCAGGGCCAGTTCACTAACCTGTGAGCATCTTCAACACTCAGCACCACACCTGCACACAGTGAGCCCTCTAGGAATAGTTCCTACATTGACAAATGAGTGAAACCAATGCCAGGTATTTCAGCCCAGCCGCCAAAGACTAGAGTCTTTGGGTTCTTTTTGTATGTATGTATTGTAATATATAAATATAAATACTATATAAAGCCGGATGCTCTTGAATAATCTTCTGGCTCATAGACAACGACACTGTGGTACCAAGAGTTGAAGTGACTTGGTGTGGCCCGCTAGGGGCCAGGCGGGCTCAGGGCCCCTCCCAGGGTGCAGGGCGTGCTCTGTCTACCTGGCCAAGGGCCTCTCCTAGGCTGCTGTAGGACAGTGGTGTTTTCCTTACCCTGACGCAGGTGGAGCTATCTCTGAATTTCCCTTTGACCCCTGGCAGCTCACCTCTCCTGACCACCCCCAACTGGTCATTGAGTTGACTCCCCCTGGCTGGCCCTCCTCCTGCCGGCTTTGAGTTGCCCTCCCACCCTCCCTGTTGGGTTTCTAGCTCTGGCTGTTTCCTGGAGTGCCCTAAATAGGAGAGGCTGGGTGAGGCAACGCTGGAGCCACGTGGTGACCTGGGCAGTGGACAGGCTGCAGAGGGACTTCCTGTGGTCTTTGGGGACCAGGAGCCCTGAGGGGTGGGAAGATACAGAAGCAGAGGAGAGCACTAGGGCAGGAGCCTGAATGCCCCCTCCCCGTGGTAGTGGGACTGTCATGTCTCAGATTTTCCCAGCGAGCTTGGTGGGGTGCTCATTGGACCTGCTGTCCTGGCCCTACCCAGGTGGGCACGCTGTTGTGCACCCACTGTGACCCGTGAAGGCCCCAGGGGTCTGGCCCTGGGTGGGACCAACATGGGCCCTCTCCTCGTGGAGCAGGAGGAGGCCCCAGACGGGTGAACAAGAAACACACGACACATTTAGTTAGCAGCTGGTGCCATAAAAAGAAGGAAACAGGGTATCATGGCACAGCAGGGCTGGCCAATAAGAGGTCAGGAGGGCTTCCTTGAGGGGGTGAAATTGAGCTGAAGCCTTAAAGGAGAGGGCTGTGGACTGGTTGTGTCCCACCCATACAGATTCGTGTGTGGGATTCATAACCCCCAATCAGATGGATTTGGCAATGGGGTTTTTGGGAGGTAATTAGATTTAGATGAGGTCAGGAGGGTGGGGTCCCCATAGTGGGATTAGTGCCCTATGAGAAGAGGAAGAGAGACCAGAGCTTTCTCTCTCCGCCATGCAAGGACACAGCAAGAAGATGCCATCTGAAATCTAGGAAAGGGCCCTCGCCAGACACCAAACCTACTGTCGCCTTGACCTTAGACTTCCAGCCTCCAGAATTGTGAGAAAATAAATTTCTTTTGTTTAAGCCACCAGTCTATGGTGTTTTATTGTGGCAGCCTGAGCAGGCTAGGACAGTGGGGGAACCACTGACGACAGTCTGGGAAGAGTGTTCCTTCCTGGCAAGAGTGTGCCGAGGCCCTGAGGCAGGGACCAGCGAGGAGGGGCTGAGGAATGGAAGACACACACTGGGGCTGGCTTTCAGGGGACACACGCAGGAACATAAGCAGAAAAGGAAGATGGTGAGCAGAGCCCATTGGCTCTTACGGGATATGTGTGGGGTTAGGATTTTGTACGGGTGCAAGTGAATTAGGCCTTTCCAGGCAGGCCTAGGAGCTGTACTTTGAAAAGGCTTTGTTAGGGTTAGTGTCTCCTCAAAATTAGTATTCTGAAGCCCTAAACCCCAGTACCCATGAATGTGGCCTTAATTGGAAATAGGGTCTCTATGGAGGGAATCAAGTTAAGGTGAGGCCATTTGAGTGGGCCCTAGTCCAATATGACTGGGTTCCTCATACCAAGGGGAAATTTGGACGCAGACACACACACAGGGAGACACCACGTGAAGACAAGGGGAGAGGTAGGACGATGCTCCCATGATCCCAGGAGCACCGAGGATGGCGGAACACCGCCAGAAGCCGGGAGAGGCACGGGACAGGTTCGCTCCTGAGCCTCCAGGAGGAACCAGCCCTGCTGACGTCTTGATCTTGGACTTCTGGCTCCAGACTGTGTGTGAGAGCAGGCAGCCCTGCACCCGGTCTGCGGTGCCCGCTCCGGCAGCCCCAGGCCGTTCATACAGACAGCTCAGCAGGTTCTGCTCTGCAGCCAGCCTGGGCCCGGCAGCCTCGGGAGCTGTCGAGTGCGCGGGACGACACTGACCTTTCTCCCGCTCTCGGTCTTCAGGGGGCTTCAGTTCTGAGGCGGATCCACAGTCCTGGAAACAACGTGCCACTATCGGAAGCCGTCCCATGTGTTGATGACCCTGTGTGTCCTTGGCCCCCACTTGCAGGGGCTGCTGTGGTCACCTGCAGAGTCTCTGCACTGCCGGCAGGACACACCAGTCAGCCTGGGACACTTGTTATATCGCACATGAGCCGTCAACTTGAACACCCACCGCACAGAGAACACATCTTTCTTCTTTTCCTTCCGGCATGTGGTGTTGTGCAGGCGACAGGTCTGGCGGGACACCACAGACCCCTCCGTGGGTGAGGCAGCTTTCCTGAGACTGGGGAGGCTGCTAGCTGCCGAGGCCTGTTAACAGATGGCCCGGGGAGAAGCAGACGCTGGGAATCCAGCTTTGGCACTTGAAGCGTAGCCGAGGGCTCATGTTCCTTTTCATGTTGATGCTGATTTGAACGTAGCCAGGCTGTGGTTGCTGCAAACCAAGTTCTGGAACAATCCTCCCCAAAGAAAGGGCTACCAGGGAGGGCCACGAGGGTGCTGGGGAGGTGTCCGTGGGCTGGTGCCTCAGTGGCCAGGGGCCCTGCCTGCTCTGCTGGTGAGAACTGAGTTTGCAGACACTTCCAAGCAGGGTTTCAGTGGCTTCCTCTCTGAACGTGTTGCCACGCTGGCTGCTGGCACAAGAACGAGCATATGTCAGACAAGAGGAGAACTTGGCAAGGTTCCATCTCCTCCCAGTTGGACGTGCACCAGCAGTTCTTGGCCACACAGTGCCACGGAAGCTCAGAAGCTCCACTGGGGGAAATTGGAAGGGCCTCCACGCCAGGCCTTCTCTGGCTTTGCCATGTTGTGGAAGAATTTAAGAAGAATGAAACCAGAGGCCAGTGTGGCTGTCACAAGAGTCTAGGGGGCAGGTGATGTACCTCGCCAGGTGAGGGTGGGGACAAGGAGAGAAATATTTATAAGGCTAAGCTGGCAGGTCCTTGGGATGGATACTGGGGGCGAGGGGTAATGGGGGATGAGGTGAGGGTGGCCCCTCGTTTCTGGCTGAGGTCCCTGGAAGGCTGCGAGAAGGGAGATGGGACCCATGTGGCCGCAGGACCCACCCTGCCTGCCTCTGCAGGTCCTCCAGTGTCAAGTTCCTCCTTCCTTCCGGGGTCAGCTGAGGACAGCTGTGTCCCTCAGGTGGCTTCCCAGAGGAGCCAGGGAGGACTGTAAGCCCCCGTTCCACCCCCTGCCACTGCCATGTTGTTAGGGGAGGATAAAGATGCCAAAGAACTTACCTGTTTTTCTGGGGTTGTTTATGGGTGATCCCGGGAGCTCAGACACCTAGAGCTGATCTCCAGAGGGAGCGGGTGTGCCTCATGGAGCCCAGGGCAAGCCCCAGGAGAGAGTGCGAACGGATAAAAACGATGCTATGGAGGGGGCTGTGTGCTCTCTGTGGGGTTCAGGGAAGGCTTCCTGGAGGAGGTGGCCCCCAGCTCGGTGTCGATGGGTGTGTAAGAGTCAGGAAGGGTGAGCAGCTCACGCAGTCGGGGCGTCGTGATCAAACAGTATGGTGTATTTGTAGGGGTGGGAAAGTGCCTATCCCACGCTGCGTGCAATTCTCAGTGACCTTTGTAAGGGAAAAGGTTTATGAGCGCACCTCAGAGGCCGGCCCCTCGTGGGCTCGGAGGTGCTAACCGCGTGCCTTCCCCAGGGTCAAATACAGATTGCTGGGGCCCCTTCCTCTTTGGAGGGCTGAGACACTCCCCACTGCTTGGGAATAATGTCTCTCTGTTTATTTTCCTCAGCGACTGAAGGCCCCTAACTATATCTGCTTCTATCACTGTAATCAAAAATGAACTTTAAACAACTTTCTTTCAGAGTAATTTCTCCTGCCTTGCAGACAAGCTAATTTATGGAGGAGCAAATGTCACGGGTACATCGCGGCCTCCTTGTCTCTGTTTCCGGAAGGCTGGTCTCAGAGACCATGCGTTTGAAGCAGGTGCGTAGAAGCCAGTGGGAGAGAAGCAAGCGGGTGCTTAGGATGCAAGGAAGGGAGGAGAAGCTTTGCGTCTGGCACGCGGTTACCATTTCAAGAAGGCTCACTTTTCCTCCAGAGTGGTGCAGGCGGGCCAGAGAGGAGGGCAGGGAGATTTCTGAAAGGTCAAAGCTGTAAAAACAATAAGAGCCTGATTCAGGGTCTTTGCTGTTTTTAGAACATTTTATCGAAATCAGGAGGGAAAGTCTCCTGCCTCCCGGGAGTGCCTGGGGAGGAAGGAGCTGTGCGGCAGGCCTCGGCTCCCACTTACTCATTCTTACAATCATGTGTTTCCAGCAGGCACTTCCTGGCAACCTGTAGGCAGCAGCTTCCTGTGGTGCTGTGAGATACGGCCTGCCCCTTGCCATGTGACCCTGAGCAAGGTGCCCAACCTCTGACATCCCCAGTTTCCTTAGTTTTTTAAATAAGCTGATGGGCTGGTTAACATTTTTTGAGTTAATTGTTTTGTATGGACCAACTTGTTGGAATACTTACAAGTCTGTGAAGTGAGCACGCTTATTTCCCCCATTTTATAGGTGAGGAAACTGAGGAACAGCAGTGTCTTAGTCCGTTTTATGTTGCTATAAAGGAATACCTGAGACTGGGTAATTTATTTAAAAAAGAGATTTATTTGTCTCATGGCTCTGCAGGATGTACAAGAAGCAGGGCCCTGGCACTGGCGATTGACGAGGGCCTCAGAAAGCCTCTACTCATGACAGAAGGCGAAGGGGCAGCAGGCATGTCACATGGCAAGAGAGGGGGCAAGGGAGGAGGGATGCGGGCTCTTTAAAACAACCAGCCCTTCTGAGAACTCACTCACTACCACGGGGAGGGCACCAAACCATTCATGAGGGATCTCCCCACATGACCCAAACGCCTCCCACTTGGCTCCCAACACTGGGGATCAAATTTCAACATGAGATTTGGAGGGGACAAATATCCAAACCATATCAAGTAGTGAGGTTACATAACTTACTCCTAAATTCATATAGAGTTAATTTGACAGAGCCAGGCAGCCTGATTCCAGAGTTTAGATGTGTCATCCATCAGCTAAAGGGACATTGTTTATAAAATTAGAGCAATAATGCCCAACCCAGGGAGGTGTGTGTGTGCTGGGGGGCAGGAGTGTATGAGATGATGTGTGTAAAGTACCCAGCACAAAGCCTAGGACAGAGTTGATACCTGATTAATGGTAATGGTGATGATGATGGTGATGATGGTAATGGTGATGGTGGTGATGATGGTGGTGATGATGGTGATGATGATGGTGATGGTGATGATGGTGATGATGGTGATGGTGATGGTGTGATGATGATGATGGTGGTGATGATGGTGATTATGATAGTCATCATGGTGATCATGGTGGTATGATGATATTCATGACAATGGTGGTGATGATGATGGTGGTGATCATGGTGGTGATGACGATATTCATGATGATGGTGGTGATGGTGGTGATGGTGATACATGTGAGGAAGTGCCAAATCCTCTGGTAGTTGCCCAGGACACAGAAATGGAAACTGTGACTTCTGATGGCAAGGAGACGGGGCCTCGTGAAAAAGAAAGAAAACTCAACGTCCAAATGCTCTGCTGCAATAACCACGTGAGAGAGGATGACAGTTTGTACCAGTTGGTGGCCATGAATCTGGAGATAATTTGAGAGACTGGAATATATGCTGGAAGCAAGGCCAGTGGTGTGTGTTGGCAGACTGGGTGTAGGGCAGGGTTTCTCAACCCAGGCACTATTCACGTTTGGGGCTGGATCACTGTTTTCTGTGGGGGCTGTCCTGTGCATCGTATGGTGTTTAGCAGCCTCCCTGGCCTCTGCATGCTAGATGACAGTGTCATCCCCTGCCCCGTCACAATAAGCAAAATTGTCTGCAGACCTTGCCTAATGCATCTGGGTGGGGCAGGGAGAAATCACCCCAGTTGAGAATCACTGATGCAGGGAAAGGAAGGAATTGAAGATGGTTCTCAGGCCTTTGGCTTAAGGAACTGGGTATGTGACTGCCGTTTGGTGGAAGAGAATTTTTGCCTCTTTTATTCATGGGAGTGTCCTCAGCTCCTAGAACACTGCTTGGCCCATGGTGGGGACTTGATGGGTATTTGCCAAATGAATGAATGATTGAGTGGGGAAGACCTGTGGAATAACAGTTGTGTGTGTGGGGTGGGGTGGAAATAGTTTTGTTTTAGGCAAAGTGAGTTTGAGATCCCCTTGCAAATGCTGAGTTTTCAGTTGAATAACCAAGCCTTGAGCTCCCGGGAGAGGTCAGGACAGAAACTGGGGAGCCATTGGCGTGTCCGTGGTATTCGGAGCCATGGGGCTGTGTGAGGTCTCCCAGGGCAAGAGGGTAAACAGAGAAGAGAAGAGAGTCTGGGAGGAGCTCTGGAGGGGTCAGACACAGGATTCCGGGAGACGGTGAGCACGTGCTTGCGAGATGAAGGAGGGGTGGTCAGGGCCGTCGAGAAAGGACATCTCCAAGAAAGGAGATGTCACAGGAGTGGAGAGAATAAAGTGTCTAACGGAGCATGAACACCCTCCCCGCCCCCCTGCTGACTGCTGCTGAGAGGACACGGCAGTGAGATCTGAGAGGCGGCCATCGGCCTTGGTAACACAGAGCTCAGGGGCAGCTTGGACCGAGCTGATTCAGCAGGACAGTGGAGACGGTGCCTCTCTGGAATGAGCTCACAGGTCTTCCAGCTGAGGCACTGGAGAGGGCCTGTGCAGTTTTCCTATGGAGGTTGCCAAGAAATGGGGTAGTACGTGGAGAGAAACGTGGGATGTAAAAGAAAGAAATTATTCTCACATGTATTAAAACAGTAAGGAAGGCTTTATTTAAGACTGTGGTAGGGGTGGGAGAGATTGAGCTCAAGTCTGAATACATCAGGGACCAGTGGAGATTTGTAGCCAAGTAATGGGGGCGGGGGGCTGTCGGTGGATAAAAAATGACTAAGAGAAGACATTAGCC
This sequence comes from Daubentonia madagascariensis, assembly GCA_023783475.1. Classification (NCBI taxonomy): domain Eukaryota; kingdom Metazoa; phylum Chordata; class Mammalia; order Primates; family Daubentoniidae; genus Daubentonia; species Daubentonia madagascariensis. Next base: position 10,252,040 of record JAKFHU010001557.1, on the reverse strand, counting down.
TAAGGGGATTCCTGCTAGACTGGATTAATAGGATTCCTGCCAGGCTGGATTAGGGGATTCCTGCCAGGCTGGATTAACAGGATTCCTGCCAGACTGGATTAACAGGATTCCTGCCAGACTGGATTAACAGGGTTCCTGCCAGGCTGGATTAACAGGGTTCCTGCCAGACTGGATTAACAGGATTCCTGCCAGGCTGGATTAACAGGATTCCTGCCCGACTGGATTAACAGGATTCTTGCCAGACTGGATTAACAGGATTCCTGCTAGAGGCAGGCCAAAGTCCAGGCCCAGTTGCGAAGTGGGCTCAGAGGGGCCTGACTAAACTTTGGTCAAAGAAGGAGAACTTGCCAGGGTCAAGGGCAGGTTTTTAAAGAAGGGAGACAGGGATGTGTTGGTTTTACCAGAGGGAGTGGCTATGTGGAGAGGGCTCTGCTGCCCTGGTGCTAATCCCTGGGGGGCAGGACAGCGAGGCGGGTTAGAGCCTGCCACCAGGCTTTGGACAGTTGCTCTGGCCTGTTCCAGAGGCCATAAAGCTCTCGGCTGTTCACAAAGGATGCCGCAGATGGGCTCTGCTCCCTGCTAATATCCTTATCATAAATTTGGCTTCTAGGACAAGCCACGCTAATTACCACCTTGCTCTGCCTGGGCTCCCTGTGAGACTGTGGCAGGCCTGTTAGTGGGTTTACTCATCCAGCACAATAAATTGACCACTGCTGCTGCAGCACCTGGCCCAAACAAGAAGATGGGGTCTCCTCCCCACTTGTTAGGAATGTCCCTGTACCCTCCCTCCTTCCAGGGTGTTATCTGCTTCATTTTCCAGAGTGAGTGGCCCCAACTGTAGGACATCTCTCTGCTCCTTCGGGTAAGGAGAGAAAGGCCTTAGGTGACCTTCCTCACCAGTCAGCCCCTGACACTTGCAGAATCAATGGTCACAAGATTAAATTGATCTTCAAAGGTTGAGTTGTCCCCTTGACAAAGGCTCCAGTAAAAACATGCAGTTGGGAGGCTGCTCCTCTGGCATTTGCAGTGAGTGTGAAGCCTTGGTGAGGTGTCTGGCGTGTGATCAATGCTTGATACACATTTGCTGCTGTTGCTATTTTTGTTTTTGTTGTCTCTGTGAGTCTATCACCTGACTCCAGTGGTATGAGATGGGTCGTTTGTCGACACAGTTTCCTAATATTCTGCAGCCAACAGCCTCAGTCCTAATACCTATTTTCCCAGGATTCTAGAGGCCACGGCTAAGGGCAGTGGTGGAGGAATGTGTTTGTGGAAAAGGATCAAGCAAGAAAAGGTATCTGGGGAAAGCTATTCTAACAGTGGAGGTCAGGGTGGGTTCACAGAAGAAGGAAGGGAAACAGGAGGCTCATTTTCCTTCTGTGCTTGTCTGACCATTAAAAACATAATGGTCAAACGATGCTGGGCAGAGATGTGCTGTGTCTGAGCAGTCCCACTGTCGAGGGAACATGTCACGAGTGGATGTGAAAGGGGGGTGTTGCCATGTGCTTTGTGGCACACGCACTAGACTCGGTTCAGTTGTACAACTCCCACTTGCCGTCCGTGCACCCCAACCAGCCATCCTTCCAGACACTCGCCCACCCGTTACCTTAACCACCCCTCCATCCACCCACCCCGTATCTACCCATCCACCCGTCCCTCTACCCATCCATCCACCAACTGTCCATTAGTCCATCCACCTACCTATCCGTGTACCCCAACCAAACCTCCATGTACCCACCTCTGCATCCACCCATCCACCCCCATGCATCCACGCACTCATCCACCAACCGTACACCCATTCACCCACCCATCCACCCACTCACTCATCCATCTACCAAGTGGTGCACCCACTCATCTGCCTTTCCATCCATCCATCCATCCATTCATCCATCCACCCAGTTATCCATTCAACAATGATGTTGGGCCCATTCTGTGTGCCAGGCATAAATAGAAACAGCAAGCCATTTTCCTGCTCAGGAAGAGCCCACTTCTACTCAAAGAATCATAGCAATGTGCAAAAGCCAAACCAGAAGTATGCACAGTGCATTATTATAGCCCAGAGGGAAAATGATTAAATCTGGAAAGTCAGAAAAAGCTCCTTGGAGGAGATTCAACCTTGAAAGGAGCATGGCAATTAGCCAGGCAGACACGAGGTAGGAGCATTTTCAAAAGTACTGGGGCAAGAGAGCCCAGGGGTTTGTGGGGGGTGGCCTGAGGGGGAGTTGCAAGTATTTGGCTACATGGCTGGACCACTGGGCTTGTGTGAATTTGCTGGGATGGCAAGCTGGAAAATCAGCACTTGTTAGATCTCAAAGAGCGCCTTTGAGCCATGTCACTGTGTCTGGACTTAATCCCGCAGTCACTGGTGGGCTTGACAGAGGGTGTGTCATAATCGATCTTGTATTGCAAAAGGTCACTCTGGAGGGCCACGGCCTCTCCCATCATCAGGACAGGGCTGCACGTGAGATGCTAGGGGCAGGCAGTCATCCAGGGGGGAAGCACAGGTGCTGTGGCCCTCACTGAAATCAACGTTGCCGTCTTTACCGTCAGCACTGTCATCGTGCTCCCCGTGTGCCAGGTGCTCTGCTACACACTGGGTGTGAGCCCCTCACGGCGTCTTCCCAATGCCCGAGAGGTGGGCACTTTTATCATCCTTACGTGATGGCCAAGGACATGGAGGTGCAACAAATTTCCTGGCTGGATGGGGGACCCCAGGCCCATCCTCTCCATCAGGACGGGGTGCAGAGAGGTGGGTATGGGGGATGGAGAGGAGGGACCCAACTGGGTTCTCATCCCCTGAGCCCAGTGTCATTCCTGATGCTTTCCCCAGAGGGATGTATACCTACGGCCATGTACTTCAGTTAGTCTTGACTAGAAAATGGACTAATTCCGTGGAATTTGACAGAAACAGAGCCCTAGATTCTTGGCTAGCTGTTTAGTAAGGATCTGAAAGTGTGTTTGTCTGTTCCTTGTTGATTTGTCGCCTATTGCTGCAGCTCTTTAAGACAACTGGTCCCGATTGGGCTCAGCCCTCACAAAGCCCGTGCATTTCCTCGAGAGTTGGTTGCCCAGGGCTTGCTGGTGCCGCACACAGGGGACTCTGGGGCCCGAGGCTGGCTGAGCAGCAGGGACCTTCTGACGCCGCAGGGGCTGTGCAGAATGGCTCCACTCTGGAAAGTTGTTTGGCAGGTTTTGTAAAGTTCAACCTGCATCTTCCCTCTGATCCAGCAACCATTCCCAGAAATCTACCCAAGAGAACGAAAACATCCACCCAACAATGCGTGCAAATGCTCATCGCAGCTTTATTCACAGTCGTCTCAAATGGGAAACAACCCACATGTCCATCAAGCAGGTGAGGGGAGGAACAGACTGTGGTCCATCCACACAATGAGTGCTGCTTGGCAATGAGGGAGCCACCTATAGCTCACACAGTAGGAAGGAATCACAAACGCATGGTGCGTTGAGGAAGCTGACATAGAAGATCGCATGCTTTGCGATTCCATTTATATGAAATTCCAGAAGAGGGAAAACTAACCTACGGTGGCAGAGAGCAGAGCAGTGGCTGTCTTGGGAGAGGGGTGGTAGGAGTTTGGGGTACCTAGTGGGAAGATGGCGTGTGAGCTCTCTGGGGTGCTGGAAATGTTCTGTCTTAATGGGGCTGGTGTTTATATGGGTGTGTTTGTCAGAATTTATAAAACCACACTTAGAACCTTTGCCTTTCACTGTGTGTAAATTACACTTCCAGGAACAAAAACATAAGGACAAAGAAAACAGAGAGTAAGGGAGGAAGAACAAGATCAAGGAAAGAAGGAGGAAGGGAAAGGGAAGAGAGGGAGGGAGGAAGGAAGCAGGAGGTCTGTCTTAGTCCGCTGATGCTGCTATGAAGGAATACCAAAGGCTGGGTAATTTATAAAGAAAACAGGTTTATTTGGCTTGTGGTTCTGCAGGCTGCACAACAGCACAGCGCCAGCATCTGCTTGTAGTGAGGGCCTCGGGAAGCTTCCACCTCCTGAGCAGGCACCACCTGGCAAGAGTGGAAGGGAGAGAGGGCAGGGAAGCGCAGGCTCTTTTAACAATCAGTTCTCCCCGAACTAAGAGTGAGAACTCACTCATTGCCTCCAGGGTGGCACCAAGGCATTTAGGAGAGATCCACCCCCACGTCCCAGACATCTCCTGTCGGGCCCCACCTCCAACACTGGGGATCAGATTTCAACATGAGACTTGGTGGGGCCAAACAAACCTTACCCAAACCATAGCAAGACCCCAGGCCCATCTTGGGTGGCTGTGCATGGTCAGACCTGCTGGCGTGAGACCTGCTCTGCCTGTGTCTAGCTGAGCCTGGACTTCTTGGTGCCCATACTCCAGGCCTTGCCTCCGAATCCCACTCAAGGGGCGGGGCCGGTTCCTGAGTGCTCTCTGAGGCAGCCCAGGAAAGAGCTGTGGAGGGAGCAGCAGTTCCGCCAGAGGGTAGCTGTGGGCCCTGAGGTTCAGCTGAGTGTGGGGAGCAGTAGTCCCTGCATTCTGCAAGCCCCCTTGTGCTGCGGGGACAGCAAAGCCTGTCGCATGTCTGGCTCTAAGTAAAGCCCCTCCCCATCCACCACACCCTTCCCCAGGCACACCTAACCCAGGTGTGGGGCAAACCCTCAGAGCCTCTCCGCATCAGGAAGGGGTGCCCCCAGCTGGGCAAGTCCAGGGGACACTTGCAGGGGTGGCGGTGAGCCGGGTTGGGGAGCACCTTCTCTACTGGGAGTCTGCTCTGCTGTGTGGTGTGGGGAGCTGGGCACGTGTGTGATCTTATTTGTCCCCCGTCGCCCAATGCAGAAGCTGTTCACAAGGTCAGTGGCAACTCAGGGTCCCACTGCAGTGAGTGGCAGATCGGGATATAAATCCAGGTCCCTTGGAAAGCCAAGGCCCACGGTCCATGTCAGTCACTGTATGACCTCTGGGTTCCAAATGTAGGTGGGAGGAGCTGCGTGGATGGGGACATGTTGGGAGGACTTGGCAGCATCCACCAACCTGGGAGTCCAAGTGAGTCCTCGCCCCTGCCTGTGTGGAGAACGCCCTTCTTCCCTTCTAATGTCAGCGGCCACCCTCGAGGGGCACCTGCCTTTCTGAAGGCAATGAGCTGCCTGGAAAATGCCCCAAGATCTGGCTCAGCAGACGCCCCAGAGTCCCTGGCCTCAATTGAGTCTACAGCTACTTCTCTTTCCTGAGCAGAGTCGGGTTGTTTTGCTCGGAAGCGCAAACATTGAGCACTGCGGTCCATGGCAAAGGGAGCCAGAATTGATCCCCAGCACAGTGGCGGGAATGAAGGCAGAGGGGGAAAACAGGAACATTCAGCCAAACTAGCTGCTGCGCTGGCAGAGAAACGATGCTGTTGATTCAGGTGCCCAGGGTGCCTGGAAACACCTGGATTCTCCAAATTTTATTCGGAAGCCAAATGTATTTGACTACAAAGAGCAAAAATAAATCTTTCTTCTGGTAAAGGAGGAAATTAGCAAGTGCAAAGAGAAAACACATTTTCTCTGTCCCCAACACAATTGGATCAGACCGTCCAGACAGGCAAAAGGAGCTAAGGGGCCTCCCACTGCGGGGCTGCGTCCAGGTAGGAGCTGCTGGGGCCTCTGCCGAAGGGGGCGGGAAGAGGGGCAAATCCGGTCACATGACCTTGAGAGGTCACAGTGCTGGGCTGGAGGCTTCCCGATTAGATTCCTAACTCTGGTTCTTTGTAACATTTCCAGATGTTAATGAATGTTTGAGGAGTGATTGTGAAATTCTCCCAGCAAAATTTATTTCACTTTGCTCTCACTTTAGAAACGAATGTCACGTCTCTCAGCAGGACTGGCTCTCCTGTGCGCTGCTGGTTGCAATGTGAACCCACAAAGACTTCCCAGTAAATGATAACTGACCTGGTGGTGTGTATCAAGGGTCCTAAATTCATCACTCAACAATTCTCCTTCTGGAAATCTGTCCCGCTGAAATGATCGCAGATGCAAATAAAGTTCCACATACAAATATGCTAATGGCATTGTCTTTGTTTGTTTTGTTGCCAAAAAGGCATACCTGAGGCTGGGTAATGTACAAAGAAAAGAGGTTTATTTGGCTCACAGTTCTGTAGGCTGCACAGGAAGCGTGGTACCTGCATCTGCTTCTGGGGAGGACCTCAGGCTGCTCCCACTCATGGTGGAAGGTGAAGGGAGCCGGCGTGTGCAGAGATCACCTGGCGAGGGAGGAAGCGAGAGTGGGGAGGTACCAGGCTCTTTCTAACAATCAGTTCTGTCGGGAATGCACTCACTCACTCCCATGAGAATGGCATCAAACCACTTATGAGGGACCTGCCCCCCCAGTCTAAACACCTCCCACCAGGACCCACCTGCAACCCTGGGATCAAATTCCAACATGAATTTGGATCAATTCATGAATTCATGAATTGGATCAAATTCCAACACACCACATCCAAACCACAGCAGGCATTGTTACTGAAAATAAGGAATAAGTGGCGAAACCTAATTCCTCTAAATAGAGGAGACATTGATTGGGGCTCATTGTTGTACAGCTGCGTGAACAACGTTTTGAAGACTTTTATTTTCATGATAAAGAAACATTTTCACAACATGATATTTGGTAATAAGAACATACACAAATGATCTATACTGACTATTACACCCAAACACCTCATTGGTTGTCCGTGTGGGCTAGTGAGAAATTTGAACTCCATCCCTGATCTTCACAGTATTTTTCAAGCTTCCTTAAGCAATTGTGTATCAATCGCTTCTATAATCAGAAACACAATGTTGCAGAAACAGATTAGGTCTACATTGCACAATTTCCCTTCTTGATTTTATCTTCCTCCTATCATTTCCCCCTGCCTCATTGATGGGGTTGAAAACAGTGCCACAAATTAAAGTAATATTTTGGAATCAATGTTAAAACTCGTCTGCCCCCAATTTTCCAATAATTCACGACCAATTTCTTTTTCTGTCCCCCACTTCCCTCTTTTCTCAATTGTCATTAGGTTTGGGATACAGTGATTAAATCGGGGGCCCCCAGGAGCTAGGTTTGTGGGGATCTGTCCACATTCACCTCGGGGAAGTCAGATATCAGTTAAAATGCAAAATAAGGGCTAATTTTGGGGACCCTGACTAGTGATACCAAATTTCCTAAACCAAAAGGAAGAAGTAAAGGATAAGAGTCCTATCAGCACAGCTGAGAGTGGTGACCTTGGCGTTCTGTTTCTCTTGCAGTCGTCCCTCTGCAGGTGTTCCCTGTGACAACCCCAAGCTCATACGTGTCTTCCTAACTCTGTGGGATATATTTGCTTTACAGGTAGTTTTCCCATCAGGGAGTGTCTTTGGTGTTTCTTTATACCCACTGCATTAGTCTGTGGGGCTGCCATCACAAAATACACAGCCTTAGCCCACATAAATTTGTTTTCTAACAGTGCTGGGGGACAGAAGTCTGAGACCAAGGTGTCGGCAAGGTGTGTTTCTTCTGAGGCCTCTCTCCTTGGCTTGCAGATGCTGTCTTCTCCCTGTGTCCTCACCTGATTGGCCCTATGTGTGTGTGTCTGTGTCCTGATCTCTTCTCATAAGTACAGTCAGATTGGATTAGGGACCTGCTCTATTCCAGTATGATCTCATCTTAACTAAGAACTTCTGCAACGACTCTATCCCCAAATCAGGTCATATTGTCAGGTAGTGGGGATTAGGACTTCAACATAAGATTTGGGGGAGGGAACACAATTCAACCCATAACACCTCCTATTTGTGTTTTGTTTCTTCAGCAAACAGTGGCTGGCTCTTTAGCCAATTTACTTTTGGTAGGTAAAGACTGAGTATTTAAAAAATGAATTGGTTACTCTTGGAGATTCTTGTAGAAGGCTGGAGAGGAGGGTGCCTTATTTTGGAATCTTGTGGTAAAAATTATGAACTCTGAAGGAAAGCAAATTTTCACAGAACTCATCACTATCTTGCAAATAGTAGGTGCTGAGTAACCATGGAATGAATCACTGAATCATGCTGCTGACAGCTCTTTATTGATTGAAATTATTTAGGAAGAATCTTTCTCTAGCAGCAATGTGACATCATTTACATCAACATCTTTATGAATGTTCAATAACTCTGCTGTCACAGATTTGTCTTACTGATTACCTCAGACGTCCAGAAAATATGCTACTATTTCATGTATTTTACTGTACACTAGTTTGTATGGGAGCTCCTCTGAAACACCTCAAATCTAGGTCTTATTAAATTTAAATATTTCTTAAAAGGGGCTTCAATTTCTGGATCCATGAGTTAACATGATATATATTTGTTTTGTCACAATAGGATTACATGCTGTGATAACTGTGTGGTGAGGTCTGTGCCTCCATATCAACAGAGGTCTGGCCTTTATCCTGGCTCCTGGGTGGTGACTGCTAAGCCCTTAGAACTTCCTGAGTGGTAGGAGCATCTGTGTTTGTCATGGCCGGCCCTAGGACCACACCTGGTAGTCTACGCTAATGATGTGCCTCATGGAAGGCCCCACAATACTTCATGCTGATGAGATGATTTAGAATGGGGCCTGGGCACCCCAGGAAGACTGACCATGTGATGAGAGGCTGGGGACCTTGGGACAGGGGAAAACAGCCTGATTTCCTGGGAGGGGATGGGCAGCAGGAGATTGAGTTCAACCAGTGGCTAAGGGTTCAAGTAATCACGCCTATGTCATGAAACCCCAATAAAATATCTGACTGCTGATGCTCAGGTGAGCTTCCCAGGTTGGCAATACTTGGTGCATATTGTCACAAATCAAGACCAGGAGGGTAACAAGTCCAGAGGACATGGTAGCTGCACATTTACAGCCTTTCCAGACCTTGCCCCAGGCCCGTGTGTCTTTCCCTTTGGCTGGTTCTAATTTGTGCCCTTTTGCTATCATTAAACTTTAATCGGAAGTGCAGCACTTTCCTGAGTTCTGTGAATTGTTCTAGAGAATTATCAAAACGGAGGGCAGTTGTGGGGACAGCCTCCAAATTTTGAGCCAGGTGATCTGAAATGAGGGTGCCCTTGGGGACCCCCAATCTTGCACTTGGTACCCACAGTGAGGGCAGTCTTGTGAGGACTGCTCCCCCAGCCTGTGCAGTTTGGCCTAACTCCTTTGAGATAATTAGTCACTGAATTCATTTTTACTTGTTCACACATATCTCTTGTTACTCACAATTTATATTTAGGTTCATAAAATTTAAAAATTTTGATTATAAAACATGGAGAAGAAACATCTAATTGCCACGTCAGACCGGCCTCCACTCCATACGCATCCATACCCACGTCTGTTTAATGAGTGTTTATTCAAGACCTGCCTGCATCAGGGACAGTGGTAGCTGGGGGTCCATGCCAACTGGCAAGAGGCATGGCCCTGCCTCTGAGACTTTGGCGTCTATTTCTGTCACTGGTCTAGAGTCACTGCATAGTCTATTAATGTACATTATGGTGTATTTTATTTTGAATCACATAATTGTATCCATCCACGACTTTCCAGTCTATTAACGTCACGCACAGATGTGCAAAGGAAACCCAGTTCCTTATCTTTCTCTCAGTGCAAGGCCTCCCTCCCCCATCCTTACCTTGCTGGGAAGCTGCTGGGGTGCGTGCAGGGCGGGGCACGTAGGGATGACGGAGCAGGTGGGCTCTTGAGAGAACATCACCGGAGCCTCCCCGGGCCAAGGGAGGAGGGAGTTCTCTGATGGATGAATTTGTGAGAAGGATCAGCTGCCTGTCTTTGCATTTGCCTGCCCACAAAGGGGGTGTGATGTTGCACACTCTCCACTGCCTTTTGAGTTTCCCTGGAGGATTTGAGGGGCCACTTTCAATTTGGGGAGACTGTTTTGGTTGTTCATCTAAGCCAAGTGCTCCCAACTAATTTTACCAGCAGCCAAAGGTCACTATTTTGGTCCTTCTCTCTCTGACACATATATTTTCCTTTTGAACCATTCACTCTGAACTTGAGAGGTATCATGGGTTGAATAGCATCCCCAATAAAGATGCTTTGAGGTCCTGACCTCCCTTATCAGGTAAGGATGAGGTCTTTTGGGTGGACCCTAATCCAATATGACTGGTGTCCTTATAAAAAGGAAAATTTGGATACATACATGCACACAGGGAGAACCCCATATGAATACAAAGGCAAAGATGGGGGTGATGCTTCCACAACCCAAGGAATACCAAAGACATCAGCAAACCACCAGAAGCTGAGAGAGCCTGGAACGGAAGGAGCCAACCCGGCCGACACTCTATCTTGGACTTCTGCCTTCCAGAACTGTGAAACAATACACTGTTGTTGTTCTAAGCCCCCCAATCTAGGGTGTTTTGTTACAGCAGCCCTAGGAAACTGGTGGGTAAATAAAGGTGTACTGTGTTTTCTCCCTAAAATCCTCCTCAGTCTCTGTTAAATTTCGGGTCTCATTTGGATAGTCAAGGGTTTCATGGTGTCCGTGTGGGGCAGAGGCATGGCTCCCCTTCTCCCGACCCCCCAGAACAGAAAGGCTGTTAGGTGCACCAAGTGGCCTACATAGCACAGGCAGCAGGGAAGTCCCCTCAGCACGGTGGAAGACACTCAGGATGTGTTAGAGAAGGAGACAACACAACTCAGAAAGTCCCCTTCTCGGAGTAAGATCTAGGTTTCCCTTCTCTTGTTTTGCTCAAGTTCTAATGCACTCAGTCCGAGATGCAGCGCTGAGGATGGACTCTTTCCTCCCTGGGCCCAGGTTCCCTGGAGCAAGGAGCCTCATGGCTCGTTGTCAGGGGTGGAAGGCTGAAGAACATGTCCTCAGAGGAGGCGCAAATGCCTGTCAGATCTGAAGTCCTGGGCGTGCACCCTGAGCTCCCTCTCTGAGTCCAGACTGGACCATTTGGCTGCTTTTGGTTGCAATTGACAGAAGACCCAACTAAGAGAGTGTCAATATGAGATGTTTGTTCTCCCACAAGCCAGGGGTCAAAGGCCAGGGTGATTCCAGAGTCTGCAATTTCAGTGTCACGATGGCTTTGCCAAAGGCCCAAAAGATTCCCATCCTTTGCTCTTCCACCATCTGCACCCCAGGGTGTACCTCTGGAGTGGAGATAAATGGTTTGATGGTGCTGGGGCTTCACAGGCAGACCTGGGTCCCCCATGGTCCATACTTGTATTTTTCAAACTAGGGAGGAAGACGCATCCCCTAAGCTCACACCACGGCAAAGGTTCTTCAACTCCACTGGCCACATTGGATCACCCTCAGTGCCTGATCTGGTTCCTGGAAAGGAGAGGACTGGCGCAGACCAGTCACATTTCAGTTCCGTGGGAGAGAAGGTTTCCATCTCCCTGAGCCTGTGGCTGCAGAGATTCTGCCACAGGAGGAGATAGAAGTGGCCCTGGGAGGGGAACTGCAGGGTCTCACAGGAGAAGCCATGGCGTTGTGTGTTGGCCAGACACAAGGTGGAAATAGGCGAATGGACAGGTGTAGTGAAAGCATTCAGAGTCACGTTTCCCTCTCAGGATTTGGATCTAGGATCATGATCTGGGTGTTTGAAGATCCAACAGCCAAATGGTCACCCTTTTCAGAAAGCACAAGCATGCACAGTAATGGGGCTTCTGCTACTTGCCACCCCAAGAATTCTTCCTCTCCACAATCTGATGGAAAAGGGCACTTGTTGGGAGGATGTTAGAGTCCAAGAAAGAGTGCAGGGCTTATCCCTGGAACTTTGAGGACAGGAACCAGGATTTAATCACCTCAAGATTTTCTCTTGTTTCTGCTCAGTGTTGGTTCTTGACTTGGTTCTCTCCTACACGAGATGAGCATCTCTGTGGTCCAAGGAGCAGAATCGCTGGCAGCCTCTGACTCATGCAGTTTCAGTTCCTTGGGCCAAGACACAGGAGGGTCTCACCACCCCTCTGTGCCACAGACTGGGTGGCTCACACAACAAGCTACTCTCCTGCAGTTCTGGGGGGCATACGTCTGGGATCAAGGTGTTGGCAGGGTTTATTCTTTCTGAGGGCTGCGAGGAAGAACATGTTCCAGGCTTCCTTCCTGGCTTCGGGTGGTTTTCTGGCCATCTGTGGTGTTCTGTGGCTTATAGAAGCATCACGTTGATGTCTACCTTATCTCCACACGGTGTTCTCTTTGTGTGCACGTACACGTGTGTGTGCATGTTCAATCCCCTTTTTGTAAGGACAGAAGTCACATTGAATGAGAGCCCGCCCTACCCCAGCATGACTTTATCCTAACTTAACCAATTACACCTGCAAAGATCCTATTTCCAAATACAGCCACATTCTGAAGTACAGGGAGTTTGGACTCGAACATATAAATTTGGGGGGATACAGTTCAGCCTGTGACACACTCCAAATAGGAAAGTTCCCAGGAAGAACTTTGACTTCACGTGCTCACCCTTATCACCAGGGGCCAGGCCCTTCAACCTGGGGAGGGGACGGTGCTGGGGAAATAAAACACCGAGCAGTCGGGGGGATGCCGAGGGCTCTGCTCCCGTGAAGAGGAACCCTTTCCAATTCCGAGAGGAGCCGGCATCTCACGCAGACCTTCGACCTGGACCTTTCTGTGGCCGCTCTCTGGAGGCTCATCGCAATGGAGCTTGGCTCTCCAGCAGCACGAGGACGCCCACGTGCAGTCTGCCTTTCTCACTCTGAGTGTGGATGAGACGCCGCCTGGGGCAGAGATGAAATCGATGAACCCCACCAACGACTTCGTGGCAACTTCCCATTGGGAGGGCGGAAGCCCAGTGTTTTCAATGTGGTACGTGCTGTGGGGAGATTGGCAGGGAGGTGGAGAGAGGCCCCAGTTCAGGGTGGGCTGGGGACGGGGCTGCGGTTCGCTCTGGGGTGGTTGCGGGTGTGGGGGAGGTGAGCATCAGTCAGGGCAGGGTACGTTATGCTGCTTAACAACAAAAACTACAAAACAAAAACTCATTTCTTATCCATGCTACATGTTCACCCATGTTGACGTGGTTCTGTGCTGTACCATCCACCTCCTAGAACCAGAATCATGAGGTCATCTTTATCCAGAACATTTCTGGAAAAATGACAAAGGAAAATGGCACACCACATGCTGGCTCTTGATGCTCCTTCTCAGACGGGAGACAGGTTGCTGCTGCTCATGTTTCATTGGCAGGCTGGACCCAATGTAACCTGACATTGAATGGGGCAGGGGAGCACCCTCCTTCCTGGGGAGGGCCTCTCAGTCCCTCAGACTGAGCAAAGGTCTAATGGGGCTAAGGCTTGAGCTATTTTACAGTTGTGGAAACTGAGGCACATTGAGATGACATGACTTGTCCAGGGTCACTTGGCTGTGAGTGTTAGTGGTGGTGCTTTGGTTGGAACCCAGATCTTCTACCTCCAGAGTGGGCTGTTAACCCCCATGTCCCCTGAACCTCCTGAGCCTCAGTGTCCCATGAAATGGGCTGCGCGTGTTGACCATATGGGGCCATGGCTGGGGTGGAGGCACACTGTACACAAGGGCATCTGCTTGGGGCTGTTGTATTTTTATAGCATCTGGGCTGGGGATGTCCTCCTTGCTTTCCTAGCGAGTCTCCTTCAAGGTGGACCTTGTCTCTGAGAGTGCCAGGGTTTGGTTTTGCTTCCTCACTCCCCCAGTTGGCACCACCTCCTGCCCAGCCCCCATGCAGCCACTTGGAAGGTGCTCCTCACTCCTCTAGCTGGTCCACCAGACAGTCCTTCCTCTGCATCCCGAATAAGCTAGGTCTCCACCACAGCCTGGAACTCAGCAGTGATTGGCAGGGCAGGCTGGGCAACTGGCTTTCGGGACAGGGCCACACCATGCTAGTGGCTGATGAACCCTGCACAGGTCTGGCAGGCTTGGTGGCTCCAGGCACGGGAGCAGGCACAGTAGAGGAGGAGGACAGGTCTTCTGCCTATGCACCTCCCCGGCACAGCTGCAGCTGCCAGCTGTCCTAGGCTACCCAGAGCCTTGCTCCCTGATGGGTCTCCCTCTCTGGGCCCTTCCCCACCCTCCACAATTTGAACGTGCCTGGGAAATCTTCCAACCGGAAGCTGCTTTCCCAGATGTCTCTTCTAACCAGCTGTGTGGTCAGCTAGAGCCAACGGCTCCCTATGGGTTAATTGAGGGTGATTCTTCTGCCTTTCTCTCTTCCTTGTCTTCCCAAAGTGCATCTTTGTAGGGGGCTTAGCACCTTACTCTAGACAAGTGATGGAAGGTGGACCTGGTCTATTCATTAGAGGAAAATCCTGAGAGCTACCTCTCCCTGGGCTCCGTGCTCAGCTCCCTATATGAAGTGTCTCATGTCATGATCCTGCAAGGCAGGAGTTATTGCCTGCATTTTAGAAAGGAGGAAACAAATCCTCAAAGACTGTGTGTCACTTGCCCAAGGAGTAGGAGTGAGGCATCATAGGTTTAGCCCCAGGCCACACGACTCTGGAAGGCCATGCTTCTAACATCTTGCGCTGTGATTTCCCCAAATGGAACATTCTGTGGTGCCTCAGGCCATGTTTGTAATTTGCTAGGACCCCGGGTTTTTCTCCCATCTCAAAAAAAAAATGATTTCTCTGCTCCCAGTGGTTGGTTGTGCTGTCACCTTGTCCTCCTCCATCCCACATATTTGTGGGGTCCTTCAGAATCCTTCTATCTTGGGCACAAGCCCGGGGGTTCCTGGCAGTGGCAGTGAGGGGACACAATGTCCTGGTGACTTGGTTCACATGTACACCTTCTTAACCTCTGGGCTCATGGGCGCTGCACCCTGGCTTCCCTCTGGCTGGTGACTGAGGACAGAGAGTTCCCCTTCTGATCTCTTCCTGGGAAGGTGAAACGAGCCCCTGGGATCCCTCCCTCTCCCTGACCACTTTTTCCTGTATCCACCTCAAAGGTGCCCAAAGCCCTTTTGGGGCTGAGAGCCTGGGCCCACATCAGGGACCAGCAGCTGCATCCCACCAATCCAGAGCCTCTCAGCTTTGTCCCCTTCCTGCTGGCTTAGCACTTCCATGAGCAAGAACCGAAGGCCTCCTTCCCCTAAGCCATAGGGTCCGCACTTCCTAGCTTGCTGATTGGCTCTAGGTTGCAACGGCCAGTTCTTCACCTCCACCCCATGGGGGCCCCAAGTGTGGACAGTCTGTGCAAAGTCCTGATTCTGAAATTGTTTCAAGATCAGAAACAGAGTAAGGACATCCCCTCTCCCTGCTCCCTCAACATCGTACTGGAAGTTCCGGCTAATGTAATAAAACAAGAAAAGGAAATAAAAGGTATACAGATTGTGAAGGAATAAATCAAATTGCCTTTGCGCACAGGTGACATGATCATCTATGTAGAAAATCTGAAAGAATCCATAAAAATACTGGAACTCATAAGTGGTTATAGCAAGGTTGCAGGATATAGGGTTAATATACAAAAGTCAATCGGTTCCTATATACCAGCAATGAACAAGTAGAATATGAAATTAAAAACACATTACCATTTACCATTTTACTTAGGTATAAATCTAACAAAATCTGTACAAGATCCATATGAGGAAAGCTACAAAACTCTGATTAAAAACATCAGAAAAGAACTAAATAAATGGAGAGATACAGTATGTCCATGGATAGAAGAGTCTATATTGTCAGTTCTTCCTAATTTGACTCATAGAATCGGTGCAATCCCAATGAAAATCCCATAAATTATTTTGTGGCTATTGACAAACTGATTCTAAAGTTTATACAGAGAGGCAAGAGACCTGGGATAGCCATTTCAATATTGCAGGAGAAGAACAAAGTCAGAAAACTGAAACCACCTGACTTCATGATTTCTTATGGAGCTACGGTAACCAAGACAGTGTAGTATTGGTGACAAAACAGACAAATAGATAAATGGAACAGAATAGAAGCTGAGAAAAGGACCCACATAAATAGGGCCAACTGATCTTTCACATAGGGGCAAAGCTAATATAATGGAGCAAAGACAGTCTTTTCAGCAAACGGTACTGGAACAACTGGACATGCACATGCAACAAAATGAACCTAGACACAGACCTTATGCCCTTTACAAAGATTAACTCAAAATGGATCATAGTCCTAAGTGTAAAATGCAAAACTATAAAATTCCTAGAAGATGGTATAGGAGAAAACCGACATGACCTTGGGTGTAGTGATTACTTTTGTGCCACACCAAAAGCAGGATCCGTAAAAGCAGCCATGGATAAGCTGGAGTTCATTAGAATTAAAAACTGTACTCTGTGGAAGGCAATGTCAAGAGAGTAAGAAGACAAGCCACAGACTGGGGGAAAACATTTGCAAAATACACATCTGATAAAAAACTGTTATCCAAAATATACAAAGAACTCTTAATATTCGGCAATAAGAAAATGAGGAAATGAACAACGTGATTTAAAATACGAGCCAAAGCCCTGAAGAGACACCTCACCAAGGAAGGTATGCAGAAGGCAAAAGGTGTGTGAAAAATGTCCATGATCATATGTCATTAGGAAATTGCAAAATAAAACAGTGAGGTCCCATTACACACCTACTAGAATGGCCAAAATCCAAAACCCTGACAACACCAAATGCTGGTGAGAAAGTGGAACAACAGGAACCATCGTTCACTGCTGGCAGGGATGCAAAATGGCACGTTCACTTTGGAGGAAAGTTTGGCAGTTTCTTATAAAACTAAACATATTCTTACCATACGGTCCAACAATCACGTTCCTTGGTATTTATCTAAAGGAGCTGAAAACTCGTATCCGCAAAAAAACCTGTGCACAGATGTTGGTAGCAGGTTTATTGATAATTTCCAAAACTTGGAAGCAACCAAGATGTTCTTTAGCAGGTAAATGGATAAATAAACTGTGGTACAACCAACTGACGGAATATTATTCAGTGCTAAAAAGAGATGAGCTATCAAGCAATGAAAAGACATGGAAGAAGAACCTTAATGCGTACCACTAAGCGAAAAAAGCCAATCAGAAAAGTCTACACACCGTATGATTCCAACTATATGATGTTCTGGAAAAGGCAAAACAATGGAGACAGTACAAAGATCAGTGGTGGCCGGGGGTTGTGGGGAGGGAGGGATGAACAGGTGGAGCACAGAAGATTCTTAGGACAGTGAGACTGCTCATTAGGATACTATAATAGTGCACATGTGTCATTCCACATTTGTCCAAACCCATAGAATATCCAGCACCAAGAATGAACCCTACTGGGGACTATGGACTTTGGGTGATAATGACATGCCAATGTAAGTTCATCAATTGTGACAAATGCCCCTCTCTGGCAGGTGATACTGACCATAAGGTAGGCTGTGCATGTGTAGGGGCAGAGGATATATGGGAAATCTCTGTACCTTCTGCTCAGTTTTGCAGTGAACCTAAAATAGCTCTAAAACCAATTTTTTAAAAACTAAAAGTAGTTAGAACTTTTTGGAATGATGGAAATATTCCATATCTTGATCGTGACAGTGTATGCATTTGTCAAAGCTCATCAAAATGATGAACTTTATTTAATATAAGTTACATCTCAAAAAGGTTGACTTAAAAGAAATAGAATTATCCCTGGAATCTGCTTCCCTGCAGAAATCCAGCATTTTACGTGCTCTGGTCCTATGTCTTTGGCTCGGTTAAGCCTATCATACAAAAAGGCAAGGTTTCTATCATTGTTGTGACAACTCTGAACTTGGAATCTGTGTACATTTCAGCACCTCAGCCAATCAGAATTGGAAGGCTCCCAGGAGCTGACTGGAAGTTCATCGTGGGGTGAGAACAAGGTGTGTGAGCAGCATCTGCCCAGAGACACTGCCTGTCAGCAGTCCCCAACATTTTTGGCACCAGAGACCAATTTCATGGAAGACAACTTTTCCCATGGATGGGGACGGGGGTTGGGGGGAGGTGGAGCTCAGGCAGTGATGCGAGTGATGGGGAGTGGCTGTAAATACAGATGAAGCTTTGCTCACTCACCTGCCGCTCACATCCTGCTGTGTGGCCCCCCAGTTCCTAAATTTCGTGGAAGATAATCTTTCCATGGACCTGGGTGGGGTGTGGCAGGGGGAGGGAGAGCTCAGGAGGTGATGCGCTGCTCGGTTCCTAACAGGCCACGGACCAGTACTAGTCCATGGCCTGGGGATTGGGGACTGAAGCTGCCCATGTTCCCAGCGGATGGCGGGTACCATTTACGAGGCCAAGGAGCAGAGGCCTGGCAGAGGTCCACCCTCTGGCCAGTTCGGGTCAATCCAATGTAGTTCAACATAGGGTGGGCTTACCAAGCCCAGCTATGCAGACCCTGTGGCCAGATGCTGGGAGGGAAGCTGACAGCATGAGAGTCGCCTCCTTAAGGGTGTGGTCTGGGGAGCAGGAAAACACCACGAGCAATGCTTTGTGCCTGGGGGAGCCCCTTTGTGATCTCCGTGTTTTGGAGTGTGGAGCAGCGGGGCTGGATGTCTCTAACCAGGGGGTAGAGGGTGGGTGTCTGGCTCAAGGGCCTTTTCCCAGGTCCTGAGGTCGGGCAGGTTTCCACAAGTGACCATGCAGGAAGGGTGGACCAGGAGAGGGGACTGGGGGGAAGGGCTGTGTGGCTACTGTAGTTTGAATGTTTGTGTCACCCCCCAATTCATATGTTGAAGTTCTGCCCCCACGGTGATGGGATCAAGAGGTGAGCTTTTGGGAGGTGGTTATGTCATGAGAGTGGAGCCCTCATGTCAGGATTAGTGTCTCTACAACATGAAAGAGGCCCAGAGAGCTGAGGACGCAGTAAGCAGGTGCTGTCTATGAACCAGGAAGGGGCCTCACCAGACACTGAGTCTGCTGAAGCCTTGACCTTGGACTTCCCAGCCTCCAGAACTGTGAGAAATAAATTTCTCTTGTTTATAAGCCGTTCAGTTTATGGTATTTTGTTACAGCAGCCCAGACGGACTAAGACAGGGCAGAAGCAGTACCGACTGTGTGGAGCTGCCCTCCAGCTGTAAAGGAAAGGGGGGTCCAGGACTCCCTGAGCACCCCGGGGGCAGCTGGCAGGGGCTTATCTGAGTTACACTGATCCATTCCAGGAAGCGCACGCGGGAGCCTGCACAGCTGAAGCCGGCTGACGGTGCGAGCAGCAGAATGGGGCTCTGCCTCAGGAAGGTCAGAGTGGCCGTGGGGTGTGGACGGCCAGCAGCGAGGAGGCCCTGGCACAGGGCAGGCTGAGGTCAGGGGAACGGAGCCAGGCCGCCACACTGGAAACGGATGATGGGGACAGATATATGGGTCACGTCAGAGGTAGACTCTGTTCTTCTTGAGCGTGAGTTGGACAGGATCTGAGAAGGGAGGGTAGGATGGATCTTTCTAGAACTCCCGGCCTGGGTGACTTGGAGAGCAGTCAACAGTAATGACTACACGTGACTATCACGAGTGTCTCTGTGTGCCAGAGAAGGCGTAATGAGCGTTTAGATCAGGGATTCCAGTCTTAATCCCCACAAACCCTCAGGAGGGGAGTGAGGAAGAAACGAAGTCAGGGAAGGAAGTGGCCTGCCCAGCGTCCAGGCAGGACTGGGACCCAGAGCTGCCCCTAGTGTCCGTCCCCTCCTCCTCTGCAGGGGTGACACCGTGGCTTGAATCTGGCAGCAGAGACGCTGGGTTTGAGAGCTGAGCCAACGATCTGAGAAGGGCCTTGTGGGCGTCTGGGGGGCAGCAGGAGTGCAGAAGGGCCGGGGCGGTGAGGGGTGCCCAGTGGGCAGCGAGGCAGAGGCTTGGGGGTGGGGGGGGGCCGGTGCGGGGGGAGCCCGAGGAGCTGCAATCGCAGGCGGATCCGTTCCCCTTCCTGACCTACCTGCCCCCAGCCCCCTTTGTAAAAATATTATTGTCTCTGCTTTCACTCCGTTTCAAACTGTTAATCTCTTTAATTTTCTTGAATAAACTGTAGTTTAGATAGAAATTTTTATGAAAAAAAGCTAAGCACAAAACCCCCACCTGATTTTTTCCTCTTAAGAACAAACCAGACCTAAGCGAAAGTGAAGCTTTGATTTACGAAAATCACTGTCCTCGGCACACAAAAGGAAAGATGCAAATAAAAGCTACTGTTTGGAGGGGACGTGCTGAGCACACGTGGACGGTCTCCTTAAAGCCAGCGTGGGTGTGGCCGGCTGCGCAGGTCCACGGCAGCGGAAGGGAAGTCAGGCAGGACAGAGGTGTCGCGGTGGGGCGGGGTCTGGCGTCTCCATTTCCCTTTTCCACAACAAGAAGCAACAGCTGGCCACTGTCACGGCCACCACATGGCAGGAGGAGGCCAGGATCCAGGAGGGAGTTGGAATTTGGGAAGCAGTTTTAGTGCCAATTGTGTCGTTCGTGTGCTCCACCCCCCGCCCCCAAGGCAGGACCACCTCACCGTGCTCTGGGGGCTTCAGCTTTCTTGGCTAGTTAATGTAAGAATCTGTGCGGAAACTGGGGCGGGACAAACTCTGGAAGACACAGAGCGAAGGTAGGTAAGACTTGCAAAGTGAGAAGCACACGTTAATAAGCAGCTTAGATGAAGCCCGCCAGTCACCTGACACCCTCCGGGTCTCCATGCGGCCTGGGTTTCCCGAGCTTCTCAGTGGGAGCTAGAATGTTCCTGCCCTTAGAGGATCCCAAGCAGTTATGGGCAAAGTCCCCAAGGAGCTGGGAGCATTCCCCATGGGGGTCTGAGGAGCACCCCGCTAAAGTTCTACAAAGACCTGGAGCCAGGGCTGGGGTGGGAGTTGGGGGGTCTCTGAGCATCCTCCACCCCGGCAGCTCCGGGCTTCTCGGGCCTGCGTTTGATTTCTGCGCAGCGGCTGATTGTACTTGACTAGTTGCCAAACATCCTATTTTGGTTGCTGAGCTCATATGACTGGGCTGTGATAACAAGGCTGCCTTTTTTTCACACCAACTGAGTCATGAATAATGATCTGATATAGATATTTTTGGTGTGGGTCAGGATTTTGTTCTGTTTCTAAATGTTCTCTTTTTCTTCCTTTCTAAACCCGAGTGCGGCTTGAATGGTCGGCAGCTAAGCCTTCTGGAAAGAGAGTCGCAGACAGCTCTGATGCCAGACTGCGTGGCCCCTCGGGGCTGGGGCATCCCTCTCTCCCCTCGTCCAAACACAAACTTCCCATAAAACTAATTTTGTGTGCCAAATATTCCCTGATGCTGAAAATATCAGTTCTCTTAAGTGACATTGATTGAAAAACATGAAATCAATGACAACATTTATTAAGTATGTAAAATGTTGTACAACACCGGGGTTTCAGCTCACATACCGAGGAATAAGCAGCACTAAATTAATAACTTCTGAGACCTAGAGACCCCAAAATAGCCAGCAGATAGGCCTTGGGGAAGAGCACATGAGTCAATGTGATCAATTATTTGTGATTTACAATTTAAATAAGCCCCTGGGATAACATTAACATTTCAGTCAAAATTGGGTAAGCCTCTCAATGACATTTGGAGTTACTATTTTGGGAGCAGGTCAGCCTCCTTCCTTTTACTCACGCCTGACTTCTAAGTGCCTCAGCGACCACAGACGACACTTGCTCCCGAGGACGGAAGAGGAGGGGGCTGGTTGGTGTGTCTGCTCCACAGCCCGAGGGTGGGGAAGAGCGGGGCAGAGGACGCCGCCCTCAGACGTCTGGCCCGGCCCAGATGGATATTTGAACATATTCTACGGTTGATTGAGCAGCTTAGATTATTCCGGGGAACCTTTTCAGAAAGTCTTATGAGCCTTTTTTTAGTATTATTTTTAAAGAACCAGGTTGTTACTGGCAACCATTGAAAAGATGATTCAATAAGTACACGATGCAGGCAGTGTGCTGCCTGGACTTAAAATAGGAATCGGAGCGTGTCCATCTCAGTAGAGCTGGTGCTCCAACCTCGTGTGTGTGTGTGTGTGTGTGTGTGTGTGTGAATGCTGGGGTCCTTCCTCCAGCCTCAGGGACCGAGAAAGAAGGATGGTTCCCAGGGACAGACCACGAGGGCCCCAGCGTCCCACCTTCACGTTGTTCTGCAGCCCCCAGGAGAAGAACCCCTTGAATAAGTATTTGTGAGAGTTGAAATAACAGCCAAAATGTGCCTTTGCTCCCCTCACCCTCTTTGGTTAAGGACATAAAATACCAACTCCTGTTGCCATCTTACCTAACCTTAAATTCAGCCGAACGGCAGCGTGTGCTTTGGGCGGAATTTCACACAGAGAGGTCTCCGAGAGCTTAATACGCAATTGATTATTTGGCTTCCAGATTCTCTTCCGGTGCAGAGGAGAATAGTCAGTCCCCTGCCCTGCTGAGGGGACACTGTCCTCCAATTCCTGGACCATCTTGCTCCCAGGAGGGGCTGCAGTACCCAAGATGCTCCATCAAATCTATCAAGAGTTGGCAAGAAAGAGCCTCATGCGTTGAGGACCACTGCAGGCACCTCCCATGTCCCCAGCCTTTCATTGGGAATCTGACCTCTTTGCCAGGAGACAGCACTTGTCCAAAGGCCTGGACTCGTTCTCCAGGGTAAGGGAAGACAGTAAAAAGAGCCAGAAAATGGGCCAGCAACTTGGGGCTGGCACCTACTTGTCCCCAGGTGAGGGAGGAAGACCCCTCCCCAGCCTGCCTCCATCTCACATGGTGTGTGGCCTGCTCTGGTGGTTCCTTGGTCTTCTTTGGATGGAGAATGTCTTTGAGGAGCTGGAGAAAGCATGGGCCTCCCCTGAGGTGTTCCCCCCAGGCAAACCCCCAGGATTCTTCAGCCAAGCCCACAGCACCCTGGGGACTTTCTAGGGTAACACCGTCCAAGGGAACTTTCCACATTGATGGGAACATTCTTTGTCTCTGCTGCCCAAAATGGTAGCCACAGGCCATTGCTCATATGTGTCTACGAGCACTCTGAGTGTGCCCCAGGCAGCTAAGGAACTTTCTAATCTTATTTAATTTTAATTAACTTAAAGTATTTAATCAGCCACGGGTGGCTAATGGCTGCCACATTGGAGTGAGCAGCTCTAGGGGTGAGGACTCCTGGATTCAATTCAGTGACCTTTAGTGGATGAAAAGCGCCTGTGGACACCTTTGGCTGCATTCACTGGCACAGATTAGGGTCTGGGAGCAGGTGGGGTTAACAGAGGAGCCTGAAGAGTGGAGGTCAGGGATGATGCAGCCCTGTTTGTGTTTGTGCAGTGTCCCTGTCCCTCTCACCATCACCTGTGCAGCCCAAGTGCCACCTAGCCTTCATTTCTGGGACTTTAGCACCTGTTGATGACACTGTGGGGTGCAAATTCATCCACACTCATGCCTATTTGAAGGTTGGCACAGAAAAAAGCCAGTCATTGTAGGCAGCCTCGCCTCACCATTCCCTGATACCGGTGATGAGGACTTGATCAGTAACACTTCATTTCAGAAGGAGTCAGGGACGGCCCCTGTAGACGCTCAGGGCAAGGTCTGTTGAGCCGTGCTGACTTTTTATTACCCCAACTTACCCCAGGACATGCTTTATCTTTGGGGTTTTGTGGGGAGGAGAGGGGCTTCTCTTATGAGCTTTTCTAAGAAGATAGGAGTATCTTTGCAGGGAAAAAAATGTTTTAAAGGAAAACACCTCCTAACAATATTCTGCTCTAGCAGCTTGCTGGCTGATTACTATGATAGGAAAACACGTTTGATCAAGAACAGGCCTTCCTGGGGGTGTTTGGGGCAAAGTCGCTGGCAGGCACCATGTGCTAAGGCCTCCCTAACCCCGACGTTATTTTCTGTCCTGCGTGAGTGGAGCTTTCCGCCCTGTACCTCGACAGACATGTCAGAGATCTGACTTCCCAGCATAGCTGGGCCCCTCCTTTCCAGGCGGCTCAGTGATTCTGCTCTTGATGGTAAAGGACTGAGAGCCCCATGCAGTGGACACTCTGCTGTGACCTTTCCCAGTGCTGCTGCAGGGAGCCTCACCATCCCAGAGTCCGCCCCAAACCTCTGAAATCATCACAAGGTTCTGTCCCTCTATAGGCCCAACTGGGCCTGAAACTGGTGTCACGACTGGGTCCAGAGCCTTTTTGCGGTGGTCAGAATGTCCCCACTATGAAACAATTTCTCCAGGGTGAGGGCAAGCCTGCCTTCTGGGTGGGAGCCACCTGGGGGACACCTGGAGCTTGCCTTTGTGTCACCAGCACCAGGCAGCACCTTTCACTGTGCTCTGGGTTCTCGGGTCCCTCTCCACAAGTTGCCGCTTGATTCTACCCTGTCCTGTGCCTCTTGCTAAGAGTGACAGCCTTTCAAATTAGGTGGGGTGGTTGGGGACAGGGAGGCTTAAGGCTGGAGGGGAAAGGTGGGACTTCAGTGGGGGTTTGGGATGCACTGGCATGAAGGACATAGACGGACCGGGAGGCCCCGGATTCCAGCTCTGGCTACTTGACTGTGGGGCGAACCCGTCCCCCGGGTCTAGGCAGAGCGCTTCCTCATAGCATCGTGGGGCGGGCCGAGGAATCGCTCTGTCCAAGCCCTCAGCCCTGTGGCGCGTGGGGAAAAAGCTCATGAAACCTGCGCTGCTACATTCATCTTTTACTGTTCTGCAGGTGGTCAGAGCAGCAGAACTTTCTCTTTCCTTTCCCCTGTCCCTAAGTCTGCACTAGAGTAATCCTTCGAATATTCCTCATAAATGAACGCCTGCCCAACACTGAAAGTGGGGTCTGGCTCTTTGTCCGTTAATCATCTCACCTTGGCAAGCATCCTTTGGTCCTCTTGCCTCCTGCTGTGGGGAACCGGGACTCGGCTGGCCTCCTCTTTGGGGAAAGGGGTGGAGGAGAAGATCATGGAAGTTGATGTGATTTAAATTCAAATTTTAGTCACCTAAATTTCTTTTAGAATACACCAGATCTTCCTTGAGCTCAGTTTTGAGATGATTGACTGTGGACCAAGCATTTGTTGACTGTTGACTTCCTTACCTGTTGAAAATACACTGCTGAGCTGAGACGCACAATAAGCTGTGTGACACCTGCAGGCGTCAGGAGGAGGAGCTCTCTGCTCTCCCTTGCTCTCCTTTCCCTTGAGGACCACGTAGCTCGGCCAGGGGCCGAGGTCCACGTCCAAGAAGAAAATGCAGAACAGTGTGAGATGGACAGTGGTGTGATGGGTGGAAGTCTCTTTCCCACAGCACGGTGGGCGCCCACCGCCAGGCACCTGCTGCGGCCAGGCAGTCAGGATGGTCCACAGAGCACGGCCCCCTCCCCGGGAAGCTGCACCCAGAGACAGGTCAGCTCTGGCTCCGGGGCCAGGCCCTGTCCAGTCGTTCTGGTTCTTGGGGGGCTTGTACTTTCTAGGATTCTGGGCCCTAAGCGGACCTTTCCCTCACTTTGAAATTGTGTCTCGGGTTTGGCGTTCACGTGGTGTGAACGGATGTGAAAGTCTCCTGCAATTCAGTGGCATAACAAAGAGGAAAAGAAAGAAACAAATAAAAATGCCTCCTCATAGTTCTCACCTCTTAAGTGTGGGCTGTGGATAGGGACTTTCTTCCAAATACCGCAGCATGGAAAGAAGGGAAAGAGCTCACAGTGGAGAAACCTGACAAATACGCTTCCGCCAGGTGGGCAAGGTCACCTCAACCGCGAGGAGTCGTGCTGGGAGCATGTGCCCTGGACACGGTGCGGTGGGAACAGCTCTTCACCCCTGGGTCTTCCTTCTAAAACCCACAAGCCCGGTCCAGCCGCGTGAAAATCATCAGACAAATCCCAGTCGAGGGGCATTCTGCAAACCCGACCAGTCCCCCTCAGGACTGTCAAGGTCACCGAAAACAGGGAAAGTCTGAGAAACATCACAGCCTAGAGGAGCCTAGGGAGACATGATGACTAAACGTCACGGTGTCCTGGGTGGGATCCTGGCACAGGAAAGGGACATCAGATAAAAGCTAAGGAAATCCAAGCAAAGTGTAGACTTCAGTTAATAACAACATATCAATATGGCTTCATTAATTGTTACAAATGCAGCATACTAACGTAAAAATGCTAATAATAGGGGAAACTGGATGTGGGGTATATGGGGACTTTCTGAACTATTTTTGAAATTTTTCTGTAAATCTAAAACTGCTCTAAAATAAAAAGTTATTCAAAAATCTCCCTCTCTTTACCTAGAATCGTCAAATTCATAGAGACAGAAAGTAGAATGGAGGTTGTGAGGGGCTGGGGGGGTGAATGAGGAGTTGGTGTTTACAGGGAACAGTTTCAGTTTCGTGAGCTAAAGAGCTCTGTGGATGGACGGCGGTGAAGGCTGCACTACAATGGGAATATACTTAATGTCACTGACGTGTACACATAAAATGCTTAACACAGTAAATTTTATGTTATGTATATTTTACCATAATTAAAATTTTAAAAATATTCCCTCCTTCATCTTGCCATTGCAGCCTTTGCCCCCAGCCCACCGATGTGTGTGTTATGGAATGTCCTGAAAACCTGCTTGTATCTGTCCTCTAAGCTCTGAGTGCCTTTTGTGTCCAGCTCAAAAACAAGACTCTACACCCAACACCACCACGCGTTAGGGAAGCACGTGTTGACCGGACGCCTTCTCCGCGGACTCCACGCCCTGCGGGTTCAGCCTGGCGCCCAGCTGCCCTCTGTAGTCAGAACCCCAGTCTCCTCAGGAGCATCCAATAGACAGATGTGCAGCTGTCTGTAGTGGGTTGGAAGCACCCTCTTTTAACATAATTGGGGAGAAGTGATTTATCGCCTTTGTGAACATTTCTGGCTCCTCCGTGAATGTCTGTTAGCTGGAGGACGCGTGATGGCTGGTCAGCTGAGCGTGCTGGGCACCCTCCCCTGGAGAGCACACAGGTGCTGTCTTCCACAAAAATGCCCTTCACTGCTTTCTCACAGTGACTCAGTTCCACCAACAGTGTCCCCTCGCGCCTACCCGGTGGCAGCTGACAGCTATGCACTGTGTTCTGTGGCAGACTTCCTCCGTGCGTGATGGATAGTCTTCATTTTCTTCCCAACAGTCCCACAGCCAATAAAAAGCAATAAAAAGTGAAATGACACACAAATTGTATCCCCAAAGAGCCATAAAGGCCTAAGATATTGCTGCATGTGCTGATCAGATGAGATTCTTTGCCTTTAAACAAATAACCCTCGTTAAGAAAGATGAGTATTCAAATGAGGGGGAGGCGGGGCCTTGGGGAGGGCGGGGCAGGTGGGTGGGGCTGGTGCTGGCTCAGCCCCAGGTGCTGGGGGCTCGGAAAGCACTTAGAGTGGGCCAGGAAGCTACTTTTAGGGTGATGGCAGATGGCACCTGGCAATTTTGTGCCATAGTGAATGGCCGTATCATTGCTCTGGGTTTCAGGTTAGTGAGGATATTTCTGCAGCTTTTTTAGAGGCCTCAAGAAGCACTCATCTCTGGTTTGTGTGTGCCCGTGATTATCAGATGTGGCCACCCCTACAATCTCTCGAGGAACGTTTACAAGAACCGAAGCCCAGATCCTGCGCTCAGCCGTTCTGATCCTATTGCTTTGCGGGAATGCCAGCATCTGTGCTTTTTAAAGGCAGGCACCTCCAACTCCAGAGCCCGCAGCTAGCACAGAAGTGAAACGTTGTCATGTTCCAAATTCTCCACTCTCTAAGGGACTCTCCATCCTGGGGACCTCTCTCCTCCACATCATCCCTCCGTGTGGGAACACACAGCCTTTCCTGATCAACCAGAGAGGAGGACGGGACGGGAGAAAGCGGTGCATTCTGCCCAACTTCCAGCTCCAGTTCAATTTCTTTCCTCCTTCCGAGGGTCACGTACCTTCTCAATCCGTCCACACAGCAGCCCGTGCAGCATCGCCATCCCCTTGGCACAGGTGAGGAGTCAGGCGCCATAAACCCAGCTGTCGCCCAGCCTTGTGGCCGAGAAGGCTTCAGTGAGAGGGGCTTGGGGTGGGTCTCAAAGGCTCTGTGCGTCCAGAGTCGGGCTTGGTGGAGGGAAAAGCGCGGAAGAAGGTGTAGAGCTTGAGAGAACCATCAGGAAATGTCAAGTGGGGTCTCCATTGTTTATTTTAAATACTTCTCTAGAATGAAGGGACGGTAGTTTGTACGTTGACACTGGAGGATCATCTCTAATCTTTTAGAGGGAAAACAGGCAGGGGAAGCGTTAGAGTTAGGACACGTGTCAGTGCCGAGGACACGTGTCAGTGCCAAGCAAGTGCAGGTGCGGTTGCTGCCTCTGGCGTGCCCTGCCCTCACCGAGAAGCTCATTTTCCATGAGCTGCAAGCAGTGTCCATGGTCCTGGGCATGGTGACTGCCACATTTGCACCGTCAGGGGCGGTGTCGCCTGGAGCCCATCACTCACACCCATGCTGGCACCATGGCTTCATTTCATGTATCCAGGGCTGCAGTGTGGACAGGTCCATCGTCCCAGGGAGGCACCGAATCATGACTTACTTCCACCCCAGCAGGGCCCACAGGGGACCAGAACTGTGGCAACACAACAGGTGTCACTGGGGGGAAGACAAATCCTGAAACTAACCCAAAAGAGAGACCACGGCACCTGCTGGGCTACTTCTAAGGGGGTCACGGTCACAGGTTCTGCGCTTCCTGTGCCTCCCGACCTGCCCAGGCCCCGCAGCCAGCTCAGCCACGAGCCCGGCATCTCAGGGGACCCCTCTGATGGTCCATCCACACGCTCCCCTAAGCCAGGAGAGAGACCAGAACGTTTTAAAATTCTGAGCAGAGTTGAAACAAAAAGATGTTTCTGGGCATTTCAGCTAGTGAGGGGCCCCCTTCACCAGGGCCCCCGAAACCTGGGCACTCTGGTCCTGTGAGGTTTACTCCACGCTGCCAGGGGAGAAGCCACGGAAAACGTGAGAAGTCTGAGTCCGGCGAGCAGCACGTGGTCTCACGGGGTGTTGAACACCTGGCGATTGCTGGTGCTTCAACCCTAATCACAAAAGCTGGACTTTTAGAAGTGTGTCAGGCCACCTGGGGCATTCCAGCCCAGAATATCAAAACAGATGTGAGAGTTGTGAGCACAAAACAAGGTTGAAATAGTGAACACATGTGACTCCAGTAAGTGCTGTGGTGGAGCCACATCACTTGTATGTGAGTGATCCTGAAAGTTCCCCATTAACATGACCATGGCGTGGCACAGATTCCACCACGCGTGGTATGGATGCGTGGTATGCAGCTCGTGCGTGTTAGCAGTGGGCTGAGATACTTCTGGTGTAGACCAGCTGGTTCTCCCAGCCTGCCTTTGTGAGATGGGCTTTGCCACCTTCCCTTTCAACATTGCAGTGTTACTCATTCATTCAGTAAGTGTTTGCATACCTTGGAAATGTGTTCCGATTTGATTTCAATGACTCGAGACTGTTGTATACACTGGTGAGCATGTAAGGAGATTAAAACAAAGACCCTGTCCTGTTTTATAGCTACCAGGCAGGACGTCAATCCACACAGGGACAGAAGTTGGCCGTTTATTGAGGGATTACTATGGGCACATGGTTTTGCATGTTTGGCTACACTCTGTAGGGTGGGTGTTATTTCTTCCCATTACAGGTGGGGACACGGAGATCTGAGAGGTGGCGTGATCTGCCCATGATCAGGCCTCTGACTTTGCCCCTCGCTCTTCCACCACGGGAGGCTGCCCCTGTGCTCACACACACCGCAGAGCAAATCGCTGCTCCAGGCACGGGGGCCGAGCCCAGAGAGCTCACCTGGAGATGAGAACAGGCTTCCTAACACACACAGCCAGGGCATGAGCCAGCTCGGAGGGGGTGGGTAGGATTCAGACAGGAGGAAATCAAGTGGGAAGGGAATGCCACTAAGGGAATGGCAAGACCCAAGAGTAGAGTTGGGAGAAATGTTGGCCATTATTACAGAACAGCACGTGGCCTGGAGTCCACCCCACACAGGGGGAAGAGCAGAGAATAAGGTAAAGAGCCATCAGGGGCCACACCATGAGGTTTGGATGCCCGTTGGCCTTCGTTCTGCAGACAGCAGATCACCATGCACCCATCCGTGCTGTGAAGGTTTATAAGGTCCAGGCATGGCTTAGCACTGCAGCGACAGAGAGACCACGCACTAGCCCCTGAGGTGGCCGGGAACTCGGGTCCCAATTCCTGCTGCTGTGTCCTTTGCTTTACAGGACACTCTCCCATGCAGCTTCCCACATAGTCCAGCGTCTTTCCTGACCCAGGACTTCACACTTGCGCTTCTCCCTGCCTGGAATGTTCTTTCCCTGACTCTTACGTGGCCGGGCTCCTTCCCATTTTCACTTGGGACTGTCCACCCAACCTAAGGTGTGCTCTTCCTGTTGTTCTTGAGCGCAGCGGGCTTCTGTGTTTTACCTGTGTCCAATCTGATGGGTATCTCTGTATTATTTTAATTTATATTCCCTGATGCCTGCAGATGTGCACATCTGTGCATGTGTTTATTGGCCGCCTGGGACCCCTCTGCTGTGGCTGGCCTTTACAGTCTTTCCTGTTTTAATGTTGGGTTCATTTTCTTATGATTTGTGGAAGTTATTCATGTATTATGAAAACTGTTACTTTGTCTTATAATCACCAGTCTTTTCTCCCAATAGATGTTTCTTTTATTCATGATGTCTTTGCCTGATGTGGTTGCCTGTTCTACAGAAATTATAATTCAATGTAGTCAAATGTATCAACCTTTTCTTGTATCACTTCTGCTTTGATCTTGTTTGAGGTGTGTGTGCTAAAGGTAGTCCATAATTTCTTCCACTTGCTTTCAAGTTTTATTTTCCATATGGGGTTTCAAATCCATCTGGGGTTTATTTCTGTACATGATGTGAGCATCTAATTGTGTTTTCTTTTCATGGGCTTGGACAGTTCTCCCTGCACAACTGAGTGGTCCTAATGATTTGTAATGCCTTCTCCACCAGAATAAAGATCTCCTATGAGAAACACAGGCCCCCAAAGTGAATGGCTGAAACAAGGTAGAAGCACATTTCTCTCTCAGGTACAAGTTTGGGGCAGCCTTTCCTGGGGTGTCTGGTCTGGTGGTTCTGTTACAGGCCTCCGAGTGGAGGTTTTTCCAAGTTCTCAGTGATCGACAGGAAAAGAATTTCAGGATGCACCACATAAACCAAGCAAGTGACAGCTTTTTATTGAAAGTGGAAGTATACCATCAGGACAGAGAGCAGATAGGCTTGAACTGTCCTGGGAGGAAGTGGTTTTAGATGTTTTGTAGTTTTACTAATTGAGGGGATGAATATTCAAGACCAAGGGGTTGGCTTTTGCAAAGAATTTGGGTAGTAATTTCTAGAATTGGATTCCCTCCCATTTTAATACTTTATATGGTTATCTCAGAACTGTTGTGGTGATTTCAAGGGCAAAGAAATTTTAAAACCACAACGTAAATGATATTGTAATTAGCCAAAGTTATGTAAGGTGACAGAGACAGCTGGCAAGAGAGACTGGCCAGTTGAAGCCAGTTCTTGCGTGTGGTTATCAGCCCCTCTACTTAGCTTCTGCTGGAGGGTTGTTTACTTTAACATTTGCACCTGATCTGTAAGCCCTTGCATCCGGTCTCAGCCCTGTCTCCTAGTCTCCTACTTTAATAATTCTTCCAGGAACTCAGGCTCCTTCACCCTCAGGGGATGACCCTAACCCTCCTGGTCCAAGGCGTAGCTCCCACCGTCCACTGAGGGAAGGGGGGAAGAGGACAAAGACAAGTCCCAGCTGTATTCTAAGCCACCATCCAGCATTTCTGCTTTGTCCTTTGGCCAGACTTTTTCACAAAGGAGTTGGAGATTCCAAGCAGCCATGTGCTCAGACTTAGATTGGACACAGCAGCCTTTACCACGTCTCCAGCATCTCATGCCACAGTTGCATATATGCAAATATATGTTTCTGGCTTTTTAATTCTGTTGTGCACGTCTAGTTGCCTGTCAAGATATGACAGCCTTTAATTACGATGGCTGCGTCTTGGAAGATGGACTCCCCTGTCTATAGCCAGACCAGTAGAGCCCACCAATTGGCACCCACCAATTTCTCCCTTTTTCCCCAGTGTCATCATAATCCTTCTACTTTTACTCTTCCACATGAATTTTAGTAAGAATCAGTGTATCAAGTATGACAACACTTCTGATTGTGAATTTTATTGGAATTTCATTGAAATTTTAGATAAATTTGGGGAAGTGGTGACTTCTTTATGGTATTGCTTCTTCCACCTATGAATATAGTATATTGCTCCATTTATTCAGGTCTCTCTTTTATGTCCTTCAATAATATTTTATAACTCTCTTTTCTAGCTCATCTTTCTTTGGATTTATTTCTGGGTAACTTATAGTTTTTGTGGTTTTGGTAAATCTTTTTTTCTCTATGACACTTTTGGATGGGCTTTTGCTAACATACAGAGAAATTTTGACTTTTGTATATTGATTTTAAATCCAGAAAATGCCCTAAATTTGCTTATTATTTATAATGGTAGTGGGTGGATTCTCTTTGCATTTCTCTGTAGATAGTCCATTCATCTGCAAACAATGGCAGCTTTGTCTTTTCTTCCTGATCCTTGTATTCTGTCAGTTCTGCTCCTCACTTTGCACTGACCTCCAGAAAAGTGTCAGGAAGGAGCAGTGACAGCAGCATCCCAGGCAGTTCCTGATATTGTTACCATTCCGCAGTTCTGAAGTCTTGCCGTGAAATTCGATGTTTGCTTCTCCTCCTCTTCACCCCCCCTTCCTTCTCCTTATGCTTTTTCGTTACTGTTTATGAAATAAACGTTGTCTTTTCTCCTCTGTTCTGGATTTGCTGGAGTTTTCCAGTTTGTTGTTGTTCTGTTCTGTTTGTTTCCATGTATGCACTGGAAGTTGGATTCTGCAGGGTGGAGGAGGGCGGCCTCCCCCTGAGCCTGGCCACCTGTCGCCACGTGGAGGCGGATCCACTTGACTGATGGTCTTAGATGCCACCACACCTGCCCCTCACTTCCTGGGAAAAATAAAACCACGTCACTATCATGTTCCTTTTGTTAATACATTGAGAGACTGGATTTTCAAACATTTTGTTTAGAATTTTTGCATCTACGTTCTTTGTGAGGTTGGCCTATAATTTTCTTTTCTCATAATGTCCTTGTCCAGTTTTGATATCAAATTATACCAGCATCAGAAAATGAGTCAAGGTATTTTATTTGCTTCATCTATTCACTGGAACAATTTGTATAAGGAAATAATTTTCTGTTTCTTGACGCTTAAACTCTCCTTGAAAATCACCAGAACATAGTGTCTGAATAATTTGTATAAATTTGACCTGAAAAGTATTTCTTCTAGGTTTTCAAATTTATTGGGAAAAAGTTGTTCATTTTACTCTTATGATTTTTAACACCCCTGTTGTATCTGTACTTTTGAACTCTCTTTAAGTTTCTGATACTGCACTGTGCTTTCTTTTTTTCACCTTGACCCATCCACTCAGTTCCCTGTTTTTTTCACTAGTTTCCAAAGAAACAGCTTTGGTTTTATTAATCATCCATATTTTGTTTGTCTTTTCTGTTTCGTTAATTTCTACTCTTATCTATTATTTATTTTCTTCTCCTTTCTGTAGGCTTTTTCTTCTCTTATTTTTGTAGGGTCTTGAATTGAATGATTAGCTTGTTTATTTTGTAGCAATTCTTTTAAAAAATCATTAAAAGCTGTAAGTTTACTCTAAGGGCCGCTTTAGTTTCGTGAGTTCTGATATAAAGTGGCGTTTCTTTCAATCAGCTCTAAATATTTTGTTATTTAGAATATTGTATTATTGCCATTCTGGTTTGTTTTTTAATCCATGTTATATATAGCTTTAGTACATCTTTTTCTACTTATTTTTAGTAAATATTTCACTGTTATTTGGCTTTTAGCACGTCTCTTTTATATGGCATAGAGAAGGTTTTTTATTATCTAATTAGATAGTCTCTGATATTTTAGGTAATTTTAATTAAGTCACATTTATTGTGAGTATGGATATATTTATCTCTGTCTACTCTTGTTTTGTATTTGCATTAGCTTTTATTTTCTAACAAAGTCTAAAGTTATTTGATGTTTTGTTCCTTCTCTAGTTGCCCCACCCTACATTGTTGTCTGACATTTTAAGTCAATATACTTAAATACACATTTCTAATCAGTGTTTAAATAGATTCACTAAAATACTTGTATTAGCTTCTCTGCTTAGTGTTGTCTCTAGCAGGCCAATCCTTCTCTGTTGGTTCACTTTTCGTCTTGCTGAAATGTATCCTTCAGTAGCTTTCTCTGCAATGATCTGAGGTTCGTAAAGCATGTTTTTCATTTCATACCCTGAAAATGTCTTGGTCTCTTTTACCCTCACTCATGAACGGTAGTTTCTCAGGGTGCATCTAGTACCACATTCATAGTTAGCTTTCTTAACACTCTGAGGCTATTTATTCATTGCCTCTAACATCTATTGTTGCTGAGGAGACATTTGTTGTCAGGCTCATTGTCATTATTTTGCAATATCTCTTTTCTTTTTAGTAATTTTCTCCCTTCTGCTTCTCAACAGTGTTTCCTTATGATTCACTTGTATTTACCTTGCTCAGCACTCAACGTGCTTCCTTAGCTAAAAGCACCTGCTTTTCATCAAGTCTTGAAAACTTCTAGTCATACTTTCTTCAAATACTGTTTGCCTTTCCCCTTATTCTCTCCTTCTTGTGTGTTGGACTCTCGGTTTCTTTTCCATGTCTCTTAACTTCTCTCTCACATGTCTGGAGATTTCACCTCTATGTGCTGCATCCAGAATGAGCTTCACAGTACTATCCTCCAGTTCACAGACTCTTTCTCTACGTTCACGTGCATTTGCGAGTTTTTAAAAAATTCCAATGACTATATTTTTCCCTTTGAGGATCTTTAATTGAGCTTTAAAATTTGATCTGTTTTAAAATTCATATCTAATTGTTGATGTTTTCTTACTTTGTTGATGTTATTTCTTTCTTTACCTCTTTGAGGCCCTTAAAAGTATTCTATTGTAATTTTTGAGGTTTTCCTATATTTTTGCATTTCATCAGTGGTGAATGTCTGACCTGATTACTATCACCTTATTGCAAATCTTCTTCATGCTGTTTAGAACCTTCTATTGAGTGAGTCTCTCTCTGTCTCTCTCTCACTTTCTCCTGCCCTCCACCTGACCTCATCTGGTGGTTCTACAGGTGCCTTTCCCCCGCTCCTGAGAATCCCGCTCCAGAACCAGTGCTGTACTGGAGGCTGCCTTCCCCCAGCCTGTGGCGAAGCTGGGGAGAGCACAGGTGCAGCCACGCCGTGATCAGCAGCTTAGCCCATGTCCTGACCGTGCGGCTGCTCTGTGTCTGCGGGGACTAGCTCTGCCCAGCTTCCTTTCACTTGCTCCTGGTTTCATCCTTCTCCAGCCTGCCTGGGGTCTCCCGGCACATGGGGATGCCTGGGTCTCTGTCAGCTTCAGGAGTCAAACCCCTACCACCTCCGATGGGCTCTCACCCCAGAGCCCAGCCTGTCAGCAGCTCTGGGCCCCTTCCTACCACATGCTTCTATTTCAGGTCCCCGGAGAGGTTTATTTTTTTATTGAGCATTGATAAGTACCTAAAAGTATATACTTAATTGACCTTTGCTGTGTGGGAGAGGCCAGGGCCTGGCTCCCTGGAGGTGTCCTCGAGTGAGTGAGCGAAGCAGAGCCAGTCGCTCTGGTCTCGTGTATTTTCCAGGACTGTGAGTCTCCTCCCTCTGAGGTTACAGAAGGAAGGTTTCCAGTGCTAGAAGAACCAGGGTGCAGTCTGTTTCTAACCCCATGGCCACCGGGAGAACACGACCGGGCTCCTTTCCAGGGGCTTGGAGTGGAGGCTGCCAGAGGAGGAGGCAGGAGCCAGCAGAGCGGCCCGATGTAAACGGGTCCCCAGCAGAGCCCACACGGGAGCCAGACGCTGTGGAGGGAGATGAGGAGGCTGCTCCTGGGTGAGCTGGTGACGCCGCCTTTCCTAGCGGGATGTTAAATGACATTGGGGCAGATACAGACTCCGCCGATTTGGGAAAAGATGACCAATGAGTTCTTATCCTCAAGCCCACTCACTAGCTGCTGCCTGACGTGGTCAACAGTTGAAAAACCTGGAGATGATGTTGGTGATGTCGGCTTGTCATGATCCAGCTCCGTCCGGGTGGACATACATGTGCGCACACGTGCACAAAACAGGGCGAGAGAGAGAGCGTGTGTGCATATCCTCGAACAACTAAAAACTCATTAAATTCATGGCTAGATGCATCCACGTGATCATCCTATTTGATGATTCTGGCTGTTGCCCCGAGTCTGTCTGGACCTCCTGTGTGAGGTCACGGAGCTCAGTGGAGCCGCCGACCCCCACATTTGGCCTCATACTGACTTTTCACAGCTAACAGCCAATACATTGCCAGGAAGCAATTCAATTGTTGAGGGCATCACATCATGCCAGGGAAAGAGAGATGAAATCCAAAAAGCCTGGAATATTGCAAGTAATTACTAAAGCCTGCAGTTTATAGATCAATTTGCTCCATCTTCTCAAATCCAAATAGTCCAGGACCTCAACTGCATGAAAACCTCCGAAAATATTTGTGTTAAAAGCCCCTTGGTAAACACTCCCTGCAGTGCATTTGGAGCACAAGGCAATAAAAGGCGTTTGGTTTCAGTACACTCTTTCACGATTCAACAAGGAAATGGGAGAAATGTACAGCCAGCCCCACGGCCACCAAGAATCTGCTCAGCCACGTTGGAACATCTTTTCTCCGCACTAAGGGGTGGCAAAGGGCCCCAACACACAACACAGTTATGTTGAAGCAACGGGTGGCCAAGTTTTCTGCTTCTAAAAATTCGACTGATTTAATCTCATTTTTAACGTAGCACAGACTCTGTCCTGCGAAGATGGCACGAAAGACTTCAAGGAGGAAATCGTGTAAGCAAAAGTAGATGCCGCCATTAGTCAAGGTCCAACCACACAACCACAGAGACCAGTAGTCACCGTGTTCACATCTCTTTAAAAATTCCCATTGCAAGAATTTTTGTATGTATATGGCCCCTGTTGGATTGAGAAGACTGATTTATAATGCATATCATAATTAATATAACATAATTATATTGTATAATATAATTAATATAGTGCATCCGTGATCTCGTAATGCTTTTGTTCACTCAGGTGATGTGTTTTAAAGGTGTTGGAAGTGGGGATGCTGTGGAGAGCGTGCTGGAAAAGCCGTCCACCCTCATGTAATTTGCAATCTAGCGTGGGGGGTGGTGGCTTCAAAAAACGAGTCGGCAAAGGAGGTAATTTCCGGTCGTGATGACTGCTCAGAAATTAATCCAAAGGGGCAGGGAGGTGGCCGGGTGTGTGTGGGGTGGGGCGTGTCCCCAAACCTCTCTGCCCCAGGCGGGATCCCCGTTGTTCCCCGGCCCAGCAGCTCCTATTCCTTCCACGCATGAGATTTGTGACAATGTTGAGTTTCTTTGTGCTCCCTGCACACAGCAAGCTTATTTTTCTCCTTTGCGTGGTCGTCTCTGGGCCCAACAGCAAGCCCGACCTGTGGCAGTTCACGTTTTCGAACGAAGGAGGAGCACACCGGTGGAGACCTTGGCCGGCTGGCCGGGTCTCATGGTGGCTTTGGAACCACCTCAGTCACATCCTCTTGAATCGCGTCCACCCTCTGCGGCATGCAGTGTATGTCACAGTCGCACATTGGTGAAATAAATCTCTAATTGTCCTCTACTCATTTCCTGGATCACCAGGAAATCTTTTCCCCCAACTAAATTATTTCTCAAGGGCAGGGCTGTGTCTTCAGCCCCTTTATCACTCCTCACAATCAGTGCATTTGGACACCTAGAGTCTGGGCTGGCCCAGTGCGCAGGGCATACTGGCCAGCGTCTTAGGGTTTGCACGCTTCCCTCTGCGGCTAGTGCTCGGGGCGGCTCTGTCGCTGGAAGGGAGAAAGCTCTCGGGTGCTTGAAAGTCTCCATCCCAGGCTCTGCCGACTGAGGTTAGGTAAGGGCAAGGCAGCTGGCTTTCACATCTGGGGTTTTGTTTCCTGCTGTTCCTTGGACCTATTCTTTCAGAAACTCTGAAAATGGAAAAGTCTGGGCCACAGAGAGAACAGGGAGGTGAAGAAAGATTCTCAAATGTTTTTCTTTAGACGTCGGGAGGTTGTTCTGAGCAGTTTTGAGAAAAGCCGACAACAGGAGGCAAAGGTCGTCATGAATCGGTTCTGTCCCTTCCCTCCCTCCCACTCCGCTTCTCCTGGAGACAGTCAGCTCCGCCCAAATGGAATAAACCGGGAAAAGGATGTTTAGAGGGTTCCGCAAACGCTGATGCGGGGCCAGCCGCGTGCCGTCACCGTGAACTCACTGGGAATGCAGGACGCACAAGGCCGCGGGAGGTCGCACCTACTGGACTTCGCGAGCAGGCGGGTTGGACCTTGAAGGATGAGCAGTCCCAGCAGTCGCAGGGTCAGACGGGGCACGAGGGACCTGGGGGGAGTGATAGGGATAACATGGAGATGGCAGGTTGGGATCGCAGCGTGGGGAGCCCTTGGGTTCTCTGCCGGGACGCAGGCGCC
The DNA here is from genome assembly GCA_023783475.1 of Daubentonia madagascariensis. Taxonomy (NCBI): domain Eukaryota; kingdom Metazoa; phylum Chordata; class Mammalia; order Primates; family Daubentoniidae; genus Daubentonia; species Daubentonia madagascariensis. Next base: position 10,213,626 of record JAKFHU010001557.1, on the reverse strand, counting down.
CCCTCCTCTGGTCCCTCCTTCAGCCAATCCGGACTGTTCCCTTTCTTCACGCTCTGCCCTGCCGTGGACCTTTCTCTAACGCTGAAAATGACTGCTCTCACCTTCAGACGTTTTAGCCCCTATCATACAACGAAGATTGGCTGATATTTTATCTCCTCTTTGTTCGGAGTGAGGTGTGTGGCAGGGTGGATGGGCTAACAGTGTAGATCAATAAGGCGTGGCCTTGACATTTCCTGGCTATTAGATCTTGAGTGAGTTACTCAATGTCTTTGAACTTCCATTTCCCCTTCTGCAAAAGGAAAATGTTAATTCCCACCCACCAGGTGGGCATAAAGATCCAAGGGGTTAAGACCTTGCATATTTGAGAGTGCTGTCTGTGTGAGCTAGTTATGGTTACCATGGCTTGGCAGCTACCACCAAAGGGTCTAAACTGCAATTATATACGTGCAGTTCTATTTTGTGCTTTCCTTCCTCTTCCAATGACTCTTCATGCTATTAGGAGCACAGAACAGGTGATCATTTTTGACAGATGAGTATAGGATATGGATCCGTTCCACTGACTTTATTAACCAAACACCTGCTACACACTCCCTCTGCTTGGCCCTAGGGGCAGCACCAAAGTGAACAAGACATCTCAGTATAGTCACCTCCTTTCTTCTTCTAAAGAAATCCATTTTGTCTGATGATATTTGTGGTTGGCAGAATAACGGCCCCCCAAAGACGTCTGTGTCCTAATTCGTGGAACCCGTGCACACGTTACCCCACATGGCAAGGGAGGACTGGGAAGGCAGATAGAATTACAGCCGTCAATCAGCTGACTCTGAGATGAGCGATTACCCTGGTGTATCTGTGTGGGTCCCGCGTGATCACAATGGTCCTTGAAAGTGGGAGAGGGTGTCAGAAGAAGCAGCCAGAGAGAGGGTAGCGTGAGACAGACTTGGCCCGAAGTCGCTGGCTTTGAAGATGGAAGGGGGTCCCCAGCCGAGGGATGCAGGCGGCTTTTACAAGCCGGAAAAGACAAAGAGATGGAATCTCCCCTAGAGCCTCCAGAAAGCAACGCAGCCCTTGGTTTTAGCCAGTGAGACCCATTTCAGACTTCTGGCCTCCAGAGCTATGAGAGGATACATTTGTGCTGTTGTACACTACAATTTTGAGGTGTAGTTTGTTAAAGCAGCAACAGAAAAAGAACATAATATTCACCATGGCCTTCTTTTTAAACATTTATTTTATTAAGCAAATGTCTCTTGAGTGCTTACTTTGTATCGGCCACTGAATATGCACTAAGTATAAAATTACGGGGACAAGGGAACCAGACATGATTGGTCCCTGCCCTCATGAGGCTTATAGTCTGGGTGGCAACACAATGTCAAGCAAATATGGATGAGATTACAGCTGGGATGCGAGCTCACCTGGACAGGTGCACAGTGCATGTCTTCTGCGATCCCAGCAATTTAGCTCTGTGTCAGAAAATCACACTGAGCCTGCCCTGCTGACCCCAATCCAGCCACTTTCTCTCCAAGTATCAGAGAATGGCAGGGCCAGAGCTGGGCATGGAGGCCCCCTTGTCCCCAGGGTGCTGGGGAGCTGAGCAGGGGACCCGCCTCATTAGAGGGAAGCACTCGAACAATTGCCCTTGAAATCCCGCCTCTGGCCTATCCGAGGCCGGCGGGGTCAGACAGGGGCCTCCTTGTCTCTTTTTTCTGTACTGTCGATCAACAGAAAAGACATCAGAGACATTTACCAGGCACAGCTAATCAGGTAAGCATTCAATTAATTAGGCAATCATTTTTTTGCACTTGATTTTCATTACAGTGAGTTTATTTTAGTTTCTCGTGTAGGAAAAAACAGGTGCTCACATTTAGCTTCATCAGCTTCCTGTTGCTGTTTGATTCACATATTATTTTTAAAATAGGTTTATTTTGGGGGAAAATGTGACCTGGAAAAACCCACTCATATTTACTCCCCAGTGTTGCTGTTTTTGTTGAGGTTGTGGTGGTGTTTTTCCCCCCAATGCTGGGAGGGCTTAAACACATAAATGAAGCTGCGTCGCATCACACCCACCACTGTTGAAGTCTTTGTTTCTTCTCACAAGTCACACCTTTTCCTTTCTCAGAAAGGAGAGGGGCCTAAATTTAAATTTACGAGGAGTCTCTGGAACAGGTTGGGCCCCAGTGTAGGTTGCGGCCAACGTTATTTCCTAAAAGCGACTCTGTGTACATGCTGATGGTGCCGAGGCCGCTCCCAGCAGCTTCAGGGCTGCCATAAACCAGACCCTGCAGCATCAGGCCAGGAGTGAGCCTGACTGTCAACCCAGAGTAATAACCCACTTACCCACATTTCTCACCGCCTCCAGGATCAAACCCCTCAGTCCGGGGCTGAAAATGTTGCCAGCATAAAAATGCTGCTCCGTGGACCGGAGTTGTCCTCGAGGTACACATGTAAACAGAATTCAGAACATCAACGTTTATTACTTTTTCTGAGTCTTATTCTAAAGGGAAGAAATATTCCAGTCTGCTTTCTGTTTTCAGATCGATGTTGAGGTGCTTCTCCTCTGGTCAGACTACGCCTGAGGTCTTTAAATCACATACACGGGTTGTTAAAGTGCCTCCACCCACCCTCTCCTGTCTATTTTTCCTTTGTTTGTGATATGAAGGGTTAATATAAAAATAGAAGTTCTCAAGGCATCCTAGAGTGCCTCTTTAGGTTCCCATGGAAACCAAACAGTGCAAGTATGTGAAGAATTTTTTTAAGTTAGGCAAAAATTTTATCTTCCAAAGATTTAGGGTCATTTTGCCTTATGGTTTGGGAAAAAAATTTTTTCAGATTTTTTAAAAGAATTAATAAGATCTCCTCACCTGCCCTCCATCCTCCAGCACACATTCACAGAGTGTTGTCTTTTTTTTTAAGTATCCAACACAAAGGTTATTTTTGTGGCATTTCTAATACAACCCCTTGAGGGTTTAAAACAAACAAACAAAAAGGTCCTTTTGAAACAAAATTCCTTCTCCCCAACATTTGAAGGAGGAAAGAAAAGAGTTATTTCTTTCTTGCAATTTAAAGCAATTTGGAATTGCTCCTGGGGTTAGATTATCAGGAAATTGTCCACCATGGAAACAAGCTTGGTCACCACGCCTGAACCGCAGCAATGACTTCCCATGGGGATACGCCAGACCAATAAGTACTTTGAGAAACCGGAGGTTCTCACTCTGCCCACGGAGCTCTGAGCGGAGGCTGCCTTTTTCTGCTCCTTTTCAGTTCGGATAAATTGCTCTTGGTCATCGGAAACCTCTTAAGGGCATCGTGGCTGCAGCTGGAGAATGAAGAAGACATAAAATTAGGGCTTTTGTTACTGTCACTTGATTTCATTAAAGGGCATTAGTTCTCAGCAATCTGAATGGGGTGGCTCAGACAGGTTGGGGAGGATGAGAGCCTGGCAGCTCCCAGCGCAGGGTGAGGCAGGAGTAGGCGAGCCCCTCTGAGCGTCGTTCCTCCTGCGACGTGCTCTGCCCTGCCGTGGCCTCCCCAACCCCCTTGCCAGGCTAGAGACCAGGCCCCAGTGTGTGTTATGGCTACTGGGGTCTCTCAGCTGCCCCCCACTCCCCAGGAAAATTGCCCTCAGCTGCAGGGAGCCGTCTGGCGGGGGTGCACCCTCGCCGAGACTCTCTGATACAGGTACAAAAGGTGGACCACCCCGTAGAGCACCCTGTGCTCCGGGCTTCCCTGGGATCCTCCTTGCCTGAGAGAGGGAGAAGGTCTCCCCTGCCCAGGTCCCCTCCTTCCCTTCCTTACAGCTTTCTCCTGACAACAGTCCCTGCCTACGTCAGAGTCCCTGTCCAGGGAGCCCTCCTAGTTGGATTTTAAAGGTGAAGACGCCCTCTGTTACAGGCTGAATTGTGTCCCTTTGAAAGACGCTGAAGTCCTAACCCCTGGCACCTGTGAATGTGACCTTACTTGGACACAGGGTCTTTGCAGATCATCACGTTAGGTTGAGGCCATTGAGATGGGCCTTGATCCAACAGGAACTGTCAAGGGACAGTGTGGAAGGACGAAAGGGTGTCCTTGACAAGGACTCCCTCCTCGACAATCTTCGTAGTCCCCTCCGAGTCCTCTTCGTGCCCGGGCCTCGACCTCGGCCCCTTCCTTGGCCTGCCTGGCCCCGTGGGGCAAGAATCCTGCTGAGTCAGCCCGGGGGACCCTCCCGCCCCCGTGGTGGTTCCCCTGTAAATCCCCAGATGTCTTTGTTGAATTTGGAGTTGGGCTCAATCTCTCCCCCCTGTTGCAACAGTCCGAAACAAAGCCTTCCTTTGTGTTTTAACCAGTGTCAGAATAATTTTTTCTTTAACATCTTATGAAAAGGGAAAATCTGGACACAGAGACGGACACTCGCACGGGGGGAGAATGCCGTGTGAAGGTGAAGGCAGAGTTGGATGAGGCATCACGAGCGTAGAGCGTCGAGGATGGCCAACGACCACCAGCAGCTGGGGGTAGACCCGGAACAGCTTCGCCCCCAGCCTCAGAAGGAGCCAGCCCTGCCCACGGCCTGCTCTCTGACTTCTGGCCTCCAGGACCGGGAGAGAGCATTTCTGTGGGCAAAGCCCCCTGGTCTGTGCTCCTTTGTCCCAGCGGCCCCAGGAAACTAACACATCCCACGGTGCCTTGTGTCCTTGGCACTGTCCCCCCCCACCCCTCTGCCTCCATTCTTTGCTGAATCCGACACTCTCAGGAGACCAGTCCTGGGTAACTTGTCCCAGGGGCTGAGCTTCCCGGCAGGGTGTGGGGAGGGAGATGCGCTCAGATGCTCAGGAGAGCCGAGGCTGGTTGCAGGAGGGCCCCGGTGGGAAGAAGGGATCGATCACAGGCTGTGTCCAGAACTGAGCCGGCTGGCTGGGTGTCCCTCTGAAGTGCATTCCCCTCCGTCTGCATGACGCTGATGCCGCCTTCACACTGAGCCGTCACGAGCTGGGAGACTCACGCGCTCGAGTCCCCTTACAATGGTGCTGGCTGACAGGGCGCCTTCCCCCACCAGCCCGGCACAGTAATACAGCTCTGGGTGTAAGAGATGATCGCGGGGCCTTTTTAATGCGCTTTTCCGCAAAAGTGACAATGTTCAACCATGCAAGTCATCGGGCAAACACAACTCGCTTGAGAAGTGTTACATTGCGAATTAACGTGACTGACGGGTAAATGACAGTTTTATTAACATCCTTCCTTCGGATGATAATTTTATATCCATAGGAATGAATTACAAAAGAGTTACTGGAGGCGTCGGCTCAGAAGGATGCAGTCGTTTTGGTAAAGGCTGCTCTTCCCTCCTTTGTTCTGCTTTTAAACATTTGATCTCTGTGTGGGGAGTTGTTTCCATGTTGCTGGCCCATGACTGGGCAAAAAGTCAACAGAACAGGCTGCTGAGTGTAAGAATCTCACCAGCTCAAGGTGACAGCGTCCTGGGCCCGCGGCGGCAACTGGGCGGCAGTGTGGAGAGAGGAACGGAAGACTCCAGAGAAAGCGGGTCAGCGGCACCCGGTAGCGGCAACAACTCCACCTGTCACTCATTTTGTCTTCCCAGGAAGGTGTCCTATTAGGTAGAATATGTCAACATTTGCTCCAATCCCCACTCTCTGTCCGTGAGACGCCAGAGGCCTGCCCGAGGCGTTCGCGCCCTCCCCCTCCACGGAAACCTCTAGAAATTCCCCTCTTCGCAGCGACTGGGTCTGGCTTTTGAAAGGTGATTCGCCAAGTTTTACTCCCTCCGTGCGCATGTGCGCTCATCGGTTAGTTCCAATTTAATAGTGAGAACACACGCTGTTTGTTTCTCCATTCTTGAGGCACTTCCCTTAGGAGGATGGTCTCCAGTTCCATCCAGATAGTTGCGAAAGGTATTAATTCATCTTTTTTATGGCTGAGTAGTACTCCATGGTATAAAAAGAGAGAAAGAGAATTACCTAAGTACAAAGAAAAGAGAAATATGTGAATTATAAGAAAAGCATAACTATGAGGATGAGACACAGCTTGGTTAAGCACAGTGTCAATTCCTGACTGCCTCTTACCAGCAAGTAATATTGGGAAAGTCATTCGCTCTCTCTGTACCTAAGATCTCTTCACCACTAAAGTGGAAATAATAAAGCACTTACTTTAGAAAACATAAAAATGAAAAAACAAAAAATAAATAAAAGGTGATTTGCATTGTGACACTTTTCAGCTCATCTCAAGCCTCTGGTAGCTTCCAGCCTCCCTCAGAACAACATCTGTGGCCGTACCCTGGCCGCTGGGCCCAAAGGCCTGGCGCCTGCCTCCCTCCTGAGCTGTGTCTGCTCCTGTGGTCGGTCCAGCCCCGGAGCCTGAGCCCTTGCTGCACCACCCCCCGGAACGTTCCTCAGCTCGCTCCCTTGTCTTGTGAGGTCAGTGTCCAGACGTCACTCATGGACAGCCCATCCCTGGGCCCTCCCCAAAGCTCTCTCCCCACTTCGCTCTATTTTCCACTGGTGACTGATCACCACTAAGACATCTTGCACTAATTTCGTATGCATTGAAGAATGTTCCATGGGGGAGGGCCCTCACCCCTCTGGGCCCCGGCCCTGGAGCAGTGTCAGGCACACAGCAGGGCAGCTCATTGCAGAGTCATTTGTGGGATGGATTTATTGTGCCAGAGCCACAGCTGCAAAGAGTATGTTGCTCTAAAAGTGTTTGTTATAATGATGATAAACATACTTTTTTGGGAAGACTTATTTCTTAGACAATATCTCTCAGTTTCTAGTGGCAAGAGCCCAGATAAGTCTGAAGTCCAGAAATGTGGTCGCTGTGTGCTTTTGTCCCCTCACCAGCCCTGGAGACAAGGGCACAGGCTGCACCTCTGGGCCTCCTGAGAAATGGGCCGTCGACCTGAGCGGCCTCCAACCCTGCGAGGCCGGTGTCATTGTCCCACTGAACTGAAGCTCAGAGCAACGTGTCTCCTGTCTGTTAGGGCCTCAGACTTAAGCCCAGGTTCGTCTGTGGTTCTTTCTAAAGGCTGGGCCACGAGTCAGGCTCAAACTCCTCCTCCTTGAATCTATGCGTATGGCTTGGCTTTGCGTGTTTGATTGTGAGAGACTGTGTGTGCGTGTGCAAGCGTGTGTGTGGGAGAGACTCGTGTGGGTGTGTATGTGAGTGTGTGAGCATATGTGAGGGGGTGTAAGTGTGCGATGTGAGTGACCACAGGAGTTTGTCTGTGAGACGAGAGAGTCTGAGCTTGTGTCCCTGAGGGTGTGCAGGGGAGTGACAGTGTGTGAACTGTGTGGATATATGACGTGTGTGTGAGCTTGTGTGAGAGGGTGCTACAGTGTGGGGGGCGTGGGTGTGACAGCGTGGTGCATACGAGCGCATGTCTGAGTGTGAGTGTGAGTAAAATTGTGTGTGTGGATGAAGGTGTGCAAGAGTGTGAGAAAGACAGTGTAGGTATGAGACAGAGAGTGTGTATATGTGTGTTTGTAATCATGTGTATGATATACGTGTGTATATACTGTGTCTAAGCATGCAGATGATGTATGTGTACATATATGTGATTCATGTGCACAAACATGCATGTTGTCTAAATGTGTACACATGTGGTGTGTGTATAAACATGTATGTGACATATGTAGATAGGTGTTTGTTGTGTATATGTGTATATATGTGGTGTGTGTATAAATATATACATGGTATTTATATGTGGTGTGTGTATAAACATCTATATGATATATATGTCTCTGTGTGTATATATGTGTGTGTGTATACACTTGTAGCATGTGTGTTTGTGGGGGGCCTGCTAGTTCAGATGTATTAATGTTAAAACATCAACTGGGCTTCACCTACATGAAAACAAGGCAGTCACAGGAGAACTTCATGTTGATTGATGCCATTTTAATGAATCCAGAGTAGTGTTTACCTCCGGGGCTATATCAGAGGTGGGGTGGGTTTCATGAGGGGCATACACACACATATGTATATTTACATATATATACACATATGTATATGGGACTTTCACCCATGTTAGTGATATTCTGGCTTTTAAGATAACTGTTGAGTTCGTTTCTTTATACTTTTGTATATATTGAATTTCATTGAGTTCTTGTTAACAAAATGAACTATCCATATTTGTCATAATTCTAATTATTTTGAAAAATCTAGCCCTTTTGTTGAAGATGCTTACAAATAGCTTAGATTCAACTTCATTTTTACCCCCAATCAGGTATTTCTATTATGCAGAGAACTGCCTGCACCTTGAGTATATTCAAGTTTCAGTAGAATCCACAAGGTGATGCCACCTTGGCTTGATGAGACGTGATCATTTCTGCTCTCTTCTGCACCTGCTCAGCACAGGAGCAGGATCCTGGATCTTAGCTATGCAAAGCGGGGGCCACAGGAAGACGGTGTGGGGCCCACACTCTGACAGAGTATCGTGACATATGTGTGGAAGAGACCTGGAGTCTTTGAAATCTGCAATTTCATAGTATGAAGCCTTCAGCTTCTAATTGCACAAAGACTCTACGAAATAAGAAGAAATAATTACAATAAGAAACATATACGTTGGTCTCTGCTGCTGGTTCCTGGCGCAGAGCACCTACACCCTTGCAATTTCCTGAGTAGTAGGGGTGCTAGGAGCATCCTTTGTTCTAATATTTGGTCTTTGACCCCGATTCCTGACACTGAGCTCCCAATCCCTTGGAATTCCCTGGGTGACAGGAGCATCTTTTGCTCTAATGAGACAACTCTTGGTGGTTCCAGGATGGGGGCTGGTCCCCAGAAAGACCAAGCTGCGATTAGAAACCTGGAGCCTTCATCTCCTCCCCACCCCACACCCTCCTCCAGGCCAAGGGAACAGGAGTGGTTTCGGCCATTGTCTCATCAAAGAAGCTTTCAGAGGCAGCGCAAGTTTCCACGCCGCCTTATTCCTCCCAGTGCCAGGAGAAGAACCAGCCCCAGGCTCTTGGAGCAGAGCCTCCTGTGGGGGCACGAAGTCTGCAAGTCCTCCTGAGAAGGAACTCAAGCCCCGTGTGGGTCCAGGTGCTGGACGTTTTGACAACAGAAACAATGACCAGGATCCACACGTCCAGACTCCAGCACACATGCTATTTGCTGAGATGGAGACAGCTTCAATAATTAGGTGCCCAGTGCACATTTGTCGTCTGAAATATTTATGGAGTGTCACACCCCTATAAAGAAACTGTCACAATTGGTGGCTCATGTGTTGGAACGCTGGCAGAACAGAATGATCAGAAACCAGCATAGAAACAGCCCTGTTCCCTGGCGGGCTTCCTGTGCACTCTTGGGACCAGTCCAATCCTGCATCTCTCAGTTTAAACACCGGCGCACCTTGTCACTCGCTGCAATGACAGAAGTGCCTAGTCACTCTGCCATGGCCAGGGCCTCTCACCAGCTGTCTAGGCCCTTCTTCTCCCAACCCTGGCAGGTCAGGAGGACAGATCTCATCCCCATTTTAGACTCCAGGGGCTGGAATCGAGGGAGGTTAAGTGTCCTCTTCAATCCAGGCAACAGTGAAATTCTGATGGTTAAAAATTCCATGTTATTGATATTATATCTGTGTCTCTCAATATATGTTCTACAGAAAGCTACTTACATGGATTATAAGGGATGTTCTCTGAGTACAGAACATATGTTTAAAAATAGAGGGAATGCTGGGCTATGGGACACAGGTGTTGTCACCACAGGGCATCTCGGAGCTTTACTGTGCCATGGTGCATTGTGGATCTCCACGGAGTGGCTGTGATCCTGTCCCTGATTGAGCAGTGTGCTACCTCAGTGTGGTGGCTGCTGTATACTTCCTTCTGTCTGAGTTGGCGGTGGCCGATGGGATATTCGAGGACCTGACCGAGCAGGGTTTGCAACGTGTTGTGTGATTGTCTTTGCCCTCTTTTGCCACAAGAAAAGATACCTTGGTATCTGCCACTGGTCCGAGCAGGATGAAAGACATGCAGGTCAGACAGGGATGGAACCAGCTTGAGACCCAGCCCAGCTGAGACCAGCCTGGACCAGCCAAACTCCAGACGCATGGGCAGTAGATGTCACCAGGCTTGAGTTCCAGGGTGGTGTTCTAGGTAGCATTCTTGTGGCAGCAGCAGACATAAGTGTACGGTTTTTCTCCCTGTTTTGGCCATGGAACACTTTGTTTGTTGAGTAGTTGCAGAACTCCTGTGGGGGCATAACCAGCAGTCTATCCTACGACTCTGATGGAAGCACATTCACAGACTGGTGGAGGCATTTACAGCGAGTGGATGGCTTGGCTGGGGCAGGGAGGGGTGGGCGGCCCTCACCATGCACCCATGGGCAGGTACATGTGACCCTCTTGCTTGATTATTTCATAATAGATCCACCTCTGCAATTTTTACAGGAAAGAAAGTAGTGTTAGAATAGGGCCACGAAGCATGCTTTCCCTGCCCATGCAGAATGCATGCATCTTTCGTGGCCAAGACACCTGCTCTGTGAGGTCATGGCCTGCTGGAGAAAGAGGTTGACAACGTCCACCCACTGAGAGGAGCCCCTCAGAGCTGTGGTGCAGGGCCCTAGCCGTGGTGCATGGACAGCGATTAGCCAATCCCCCCGTCCATGCAGAATGTCTCCACCCAGGGGTGGTGTGGTCACAGGGTTGGATCTCCGTTAAGCTTCACTGGGCTCTGAGATTGGCCTTGTGGTTTGTTCTTTGGGGCACAGGTTCAAGTTCATGAAGTGACAGCATCTGTTCCTTAGGCCCACTCCTACTTAATGTGAGACCTGCTGAGTTGTCATCTGGGAGGAAGAACTTGAGTTGTCTCTGGGGTTTTCAGACTTTTGCTCAGATCCTCAATTTGGATGACAAGAAAAAGAAGATCAGTTCCAAATACGGTATATCTGCAGCTCATGAGGGAGTGGCATCAGCTTCCTCCAAGGGGACCTGGGGGGAGCAGGGCGGAACATTTTGAGGGACTCTCAGCTTGCCAGCATCCTGACAGTGCGGACCCCTGAGGGCGCCGCTGCTCACTTCGGGAACACTGGGGAATGGGCTACTTCCCGCCACCTCTCCCAGGGGCCCCTCATGTCTTCCCCCTGTGGAAACCCGCCACGGGCTAGGTCTCCATGGCATCGGGATGGCCATCCGGGACAGGCCACCAGCAACAGCAGTGCCTCTGAGTCCTGGTGCTTTCGGAACAGGCAGTCAGCGTCTCCCAAATATACGGGAAAGTCTTCATCCAGGAACAGAGCGACAAAGCAAGGTAAGAAATCACAGGAGCAGCCAGCCCCAATAACTCAAACCAGATGAGGTGTGACCTCTCTGAAATTTGTAACCCTTCAACCCCATCAATGCCTTGGCATTTTCTTTCCTTCTGGCTCAGAGGGAGGTCGTTTTTCACCCTTTCCGAGCACCGCTGGGCTTGCTGCGTCCCCAGGCTTTGGGGTTAGATACTGCCGAGGAAGAGAAATGACATCACTGCCCTCGGCCCCAGCCCTTAAACAGGCAGCAAGGGTCCCCCCAACGCTGGGGCACCCATTTTTTGTTGTTTATATTGGCTAGCGACACAGGATGTTGGAAAAAGCACAAGACCAGCTCCCTCGTCCTTCCCGCCTGGAGACGACTCTGCGGTGTAGCGACGGCCAGTCGTCCTCTCCTTGCCCTTGTCCCCTCGGTCCCCGGGACAAACCAGACCCGGGGCAGGGAGGCGATGGCTGTGGAAGGGCCTCGGTGTGCACAGAGCGCGCCAGCGTCAGGGGAGCACGCTGCGTGCACAAAGAGCCCTGAGAGTTTTTCTTTGTCCTTCAAAATGAATTTGTTCTGTCTCAAGAAGAGGCACTAAGGTAAGTCTAACTTTTTCTAGACACATTTCCTGGGTAGGATCCGAAACAAATGAAAACGGGTGGGTCATTCACCAGATCCCAGACAGCTTCTCTTACAGCTGGGGAGACCCAAAGGGAGGAAAGTCGAGACTCACCGAGCAGAGGAGAGTGCCCCTGCCCCTGGGGCGCACGCCACGGTCTCACCAGAGCTCGCGCCTGCCGCCCACTGCGCAGGTCAGGCCCCCTCCCCGCTTTTTATTTTTAAATTGTGGTAAAATACACATCATATAAAATTCACCATTTGAACCATTTTAAGTGTCCAGTTCGCTGGTATTAAATACGTCAATAACATGCAACCCTCACCACCATCCATCCCCGTGACTCTGCGTCACGTAAAATTGAAACTCTGTCCCCATTAAATACTGACTCCCCCTTCCCCAGCCCCTCACCCACCGTTCTGTCGTCCGTCTCTGTGAATTTGACTCCTCTGGGACCTCAATAGGTGGAGTCATGCAGTATTTGTCCTTTTGTGACCGGCTTATTTCACTGAGCAGAATGTCCTCGAGGTTCATCCACGTTATGCGTGTGTCAGGATTTCCTTCCTTTTCAAGGCGGAATAATTTCCCATTGTGTGGCTGGACCACATTGTGTTTACTCATTCACCTCTCACGGGACTCTCAGGCGGCTTCCAGCTTTTGGCTGTTGTGAATAACGCTGCCATGAACGTGGGCATGCACAGAACTTTTCATGGCTCTGCTTTTAATATTTTGAGTATATCCCCAGAAGTGGGAGCACTGGCTCATATGGTAATGTTATTTTCAATTTTTTGAGGAATTGCCATACTATTTTCCACAGCGACTGCTCCATTTGACATTCCCACCAGCCGTGCACGAACATCCTCACCAACACTTGTTCTTTTCTGGGTTTTTTTTTCTTTTAATAGCAGCCATCCTCTTCCCCTTGTCTCTGTAAATAAACTTTTATTGGAACACAGAAACACCATTCACATCTATATTGCTCACGGCTGCCTTCTGGCAGAGTTGTGTCCTTTCAAGAGGCCACTTGGCCCACAAAGCCTAAAGTATTTCCCAGCTTGCCCTTTCCAGGAATAGTTTTTCAGCCCCTGACATATGCAGATTCCTAAGTAGAACCCCTGGATCTGCGGTGGCTTCTCAGAAACCCCAGGGTATCTGAGGGTCATGTCAAGAAAGTGAGCTTGATTAAATCATTGTAGACCTATAGCAAAGCTCACATTGTACCCCACAAATGTGTACAGTTATGATTCATTGATCAAGAAAAGAATAAAGTCAGCTAAATAAGCTTTTCACCATCAGCCGCCCTGGACTGAGGAGGAGGCCATCCGTCAGCCAAGGAGCAGGTCGAAGCAGGTGCTGCCGTCTCTCCGCCCTGTGGCCTCCGTCTACCTGAGCCCCCTGCAGCCGTGGACAGTTCCCAGAGAGCTGAGTGTGAGGGGTCATTACAACCCCAGCCACCCGTGGACACGGGGGTCAGTGGGGTGGTCCTGAGGCAGCTCCTGTGGTTGTGGTTCCCAAGGGGCCCTTGGCAGAGGGAGCACAGGGTCCTTCACACCCTTTCTCTGCCCTCTGTCCTCCCCGTCCCCATTTCCCTACCTTCCACGGTGCTTCCTGGATCACCTTGGTGCTACCTGTGCCCAAGTCCTGTCTCAGGGTCGGCTCTTGGCGTAACCAACCTAAGGAGCTAGTGCTTCCTGGCGCTTCCTCTGTGCCGGGTCCGGGGCTAACTGCGTTCATGTGACTATTACCTGCTTCACTTTTTCAGTTCAGCATCTTCACCCCAAAAGCATCTCCCGGGGCAGCCAGTTACAGGCAGAGTGGGAGCCGTGGGTGAGGGCAGATGTGGGTTTGCTGAAGCCTGAGACTTGTTCAATTTTGAATTATATTTGAAAATACCTATTTATTTAGAATAAGAAAATAAATTATGAAAAATTATAAATTTTAAAAACTTGACAAATATCACAAATATCAAAAGACTAGATCAATAGTGTTGTTGTCTTATTCAACCACCTAACACAGCTGTGGCCTGGTGTCCCCACATCACAACAGGGGATGAGTTGTCCTAGTCGGTGTTTGGAGAATTTGAAGGCCGTTCCTCTGTAGGTGACCTAGCTATTGTGGGCTGCATTGTGTTCTCCCAAAATTCATGTGTTAAAGTCTTAACTCCCAGGACCTCAGAATGTGACTCTACTTGAAGACAGGGTCTTTAAAGAGGTGATTCAGTTAAAATGAGGTCTCTAGGGAGGGCCTAATGCAATAGGACTGGTGTCCCACAAGAAGAGGAGATCAGGACACAGACACGTACAGAGGGAGGATGATGTGAAGTCAGGGAAGTCAGCAGCTGTCTAAAAGCCAAGGAGGGAAGCCTCAGAAGGTGCCAACCCTGCGACACCTTGATGTTGGACTTCCAGCCCCAGGAGGCCTATGTACTAGCAGTCACTAAGGTATATGGGGAAGCAGCTGTGATTGCAGGATCTGTACCACTGACTCAAACCACAGGTATCCCCCCGCAACTTCCTCTTGGCTGATTCCCAATGCCACGGCCACTCTACCAACACTGGCACCAAGGGCCATGGGTCTGTGTGGCGGAGAACTCGAGCCAAAGGAGAGGCCGTGAGGGGCCCTGCAGCTTCTTTTTTGTTGGCTTCTTGGCGAGGCCTTCAGCCATCCCAGCCCAGAGGCCCTCGGCCCTGGTGTCTCCAAGGAACCAGTCCCAAGCAGATCACCACCGTGAGATTCTCTGCTTCTTCGGCAAGGCACGCAGTCAGACGCCGGACGCTATGTGGCTGTGCCCCTCAGTTCTGCTGATGTCATCTCAGATCTAACCAGCTCTGGCCACCCACTTTTCCCAAAGCCCCCAGGGCTCCCTTAGAAAGTCCTGGGTCTTTTCTGATACTCACATGACTTATGGGATACTCAGAAGATGAAGGATATTACAAAAGCTATGGTAGAATTATGGGAGTAAAGCTCCCTATAAGGCTTATGAAATGAGGGAAAGGGAGAACACATGGTTTTAAAAAATGCAGTGAAAGTAGAGGCCAGAAACCCAAGAGCACAGGAATAAAATTATAATAACCACAGCCCACATATTTGCATTGTACAAAGCACTCTCACAGGCTGAGGGCATAAACAGATTTCAAAAAGCTTTGCTTAAATGCATTAGGCTTGGGGGGACTATTATAATATCTTCAAAATGTAATCTCCATTTCACAGGCTCGGAGAGATCAGATAACTGCCCACCGTCGGGAAGCTCCTCGAGAGACCGAGGCTAGAGACAAATGTGGCCTTTTTACTCCAAATGTTCTTCCCACATTTCCACGGCTCAGCAGGGCATCCATGGGGCAGATGAGCAGAGGGGAAGGCAGGTGGGACAGATGTTGAGTGAGCCCTAGAGGGCAGACAGCTGACTCCCCGGGAAGACACGCCTGGAGCACAGAGCAGGGAAGTGCACTGAGCGGAGCCACAGCCCAGGCTTTGACCACAGCAGGGGTTCGCTAGTGAGCCAGTGCTCAGATGGGCTTTGGGCTGAGGAATTCGGCACTGTCCAGTAGGCCCTCGTGGCAGGTGCCTGAGCCGCCACCAAGCTCCCTTCACAACCCTCCCGGGACAGTCCCACATCCCCGGAGCCCTGCCACACCCAAACCCAGATCTCGACTCCAGACCACCCTGCCAAGCTCTGGAACGACGGCGTCCTCAATGCCCATGTGAAATCTCCACAGGTTGGCTTTCAGGCATGACAGCTCAGCACCTCACGTCCAGGTGGAAGTCAGCTCCCCCACCCCCACGGGCGCCCATTCTTCTCCATTGGCAGTGCGGTCCCTGCTGGGAGATGCCATCACCACCCAACCAGTGGCTCATTCCAGGGACCTGGGCGTTCCCCTGGACACCTTCATCCCCCTGACCCTGCACACCTGGCCCTTGCCCATTCCACCTCCAGGTGTGTCTCTGTAATGTTTTAACTTCTCTTCATCTTCACAGCCAACCACAGCAATGAGTTCAAAAGCTGCCATTAAATAGGTACGACTCCTGGTACACGTCATTGTTTGGTCACACTCTATACATTTCCTTTTGTTTCTTCCTCTTTTCCCCCTAGCTGTCCATGCTGAAGCTTTGTCATTGCTGTGTGCATGCCCTGTGCATTGCCTGTGCTGGGAACATCCACCACCCTCCACCTATATACCCCTCTCATGAGGGACAGCCAGTTTGCCTCCAAGTCCCACTGCCATGAACACCTTCTCGATGAAAGACTTCCTACATATCCGCAGATGGATCTGTGGCCAAAGTTCTGAGAGCTCGCCCAGCGTGGGATGGCTGAGTCCTAGGTGCTCTCATCTCTGCGGGGTGGTTTGTCTGTCTTCTAGATTTGTAGAAATTTGTATGTAGCCTGGATATCAGTTATTTGATGGTTACATATGTTATGGACTAAATGCATGTGCCCCCCACAAATTCACATGTTGAAACCCTAACCCCTAGTGTGGCTGCATTTGGAAATGAGGCCCCTAAGGAAGTAGTAAAGTTAATTGAGGTCATAAGGGTGAGGCCCTGATCTGATAGGATTAGTGTCCTTATCAGAAGAAACAACAGAGAGTTTTCTTTATCTCTCCTCTCTCTGCCCATGCACCGAGGAAAGGCCACGTGAGGGCACAGTGAGAAGGCGGCCACCCACAAGCCAGGAAAAGAGCCCTCAGCAGAAGCTTTGATCATGGGCTTCCAGCCTCCAGAACTGTGAGAAAACAGTTTCTGTTGTTTAAGCCCTCCAGTCTGTTTTGTTATAGCAGCCTGAGCAGACTAAGACACCTGTGCTATAAACATATTATAATCCTACTTTTATCATGCCGTCTCTCCTATGATTATTTATAAGATAATCTTAAAAGAAATCTCTTATTCTAATGTAGTCAAATGTATCAATCCCTCTCTTTACGGTTTGTTTTCTGCATCTTGTTTAAAAAAAATTCCTTCCCTAGCTGATGTCCTGTAGGTAGTCCTTCTGTTTTCTTTGACAGGAAGTTGCATTGTTGGTTTTTTACATTTAGGGGTTTAATCCGTCTGAAATGTATTCTTGTGTACGTGACCCAGAGGAACACTGCTTCTCCAAGCCCGACAACATTTCTACCCACTGGAGAGAGGGCCACGGGGGTGGCCCTCCCAGCCTCTCCCCGCTCTGTCCTCCCGCAGGGAAGTGGAAGCGCCTGTCGGATTGGCAAACCTGGGAGGCAGCTGTGGTTCTTAGTTCAGCAACTTCTTTTTGGCTCTCATAAGGTAATTCCCCACATACCCTGTGCTCCTTCTGGGCAGGTCCCCCCCTTACCGGGGGGAGGCCTGCCCCATCCGGAATTCTCTGGGACTGCATGGGAGGCCTGGATGTTTCCGGAATGCAATTAGCAGAACTGCCCGTCCCTATGCTAAGCCTGCATCCCCCATCTCAGCCTTTATCAACATAAAGGTGATATTTCGGATTTCTATAGCACCTTGGGTCCATAGTTTGTTTTGTGTTTCCATGTGTTTGGAAGCCAGGAGAGAAAAGGGGTGCTGTTTTTTGTGTCCCTCAGAAAGGTCCCACCAGGACACTGTGCAGTAGTAACATGTCGATCTAATTGTATCACGAGGAGACTGTTCTTACCCCTCCGGTCTGAAACAGTGGCTCTGTCCTACACCGGGTTACAGATGTGTCTGGGTGCTGTCTTTGGTACCAGAGGTCTATTTTCCTTCCACGTGTCAATGACTGGAGCTTCTGTCACCGCATGCAGTAAGGAACATCCTGGCTACCTCTGTTTCTTCTCTTTCAAAATATTCTTGATTATTCCCAACTCTTTATTCTTCCATAGAAGTTTCAGAATAGGCGTGTTAAATTTTATGAAAAAGGCTATTTAGGTTTTTATTGAAATTGCATTGACTTTATAGATTAATTTGGAGAGGATTGACAATTTTTATGATATTATATCTTTGTTCTCTATTTATTTGGGTTTGCTTTCATTTCCTTTACCAACAAAAGTTAGTTATCTTTGTGGCCATCTTGCACATCTCTTGTGGGCTTTTTTCTCAGTAGCTGGTACTTTTATTCCTATTGTAAATGATATATTTTTGAAGTAATATATTTTGTTATTGCTTGTGGCTGGACTAAAGGCACACTGCCAATCTTAGGGGGCTGGACCTCATAACCGGAAGCTACACGGAGCTGTTATGTATACTCTGAATTGAACTCCGTTCTCCTGAGTTCTCTGTGCTGTCAGTCATAACAGCTGCAAGTAACGATGGTTTCATTTCTTCCTTTTCAATCCTTGTAACGTTTGTTTATTTTTTCTTGTTTTGCCGTGCTGGTCAGGACCTCTGGCACAATGATGAATACAAATTCATATCCTTGTCTTGTTCCTGATTTTAACATGACTGTGCAGCCATGTCTCCAGAAAATACAATGTTTGCCACATGTGTTCTGTTAATAATAAATATATTCTATCACAGTGGCTTTCATGACCCACAATAAAAACAAAACAAAACAACCTTTTAATTCAGTGACTAATGCCCATACACATGTGTAAACAGACAAACAACTGAAACAGACACTACCGCAGATTTTATTTATCCTGACTACGTGTGACTTGTTCCAGCAGTTTCTATTCTATTCTATTCTAGTTATTCTCTTTCATGAAATGTGCTAAATTCTATGACATTTTCTCCTATCAAAAATTATCACAACTCTATAATGATGGCAACCCACAGTTTGAAAACAAAACCAATAACAACAACATTGACTTAGCAGGTTTATAAGATGAGGAAATTTTCTTCTACTTGCAGGACATTTATTTCGTTTTGCTTTTTAATCACGAATGGGGTTAGGTGTGAAGTGTGAGAGAGGGGGCTAAGAATCTGGTCCTGGGTCACAGGAAAGGTGGCACTGTCCCCTGTGGAGGGGGCATGGTGAGGGGACAGGAGTCTGAAATGCCCATCGGGCCACCAGGTGCAGATGCCGGTGGGCAGTTGGGTGTAGGAGGCTGGTGTTTGAGGAGAGTCCCAGGCTGCACACGGGTCCAATTCTGTCCCTTCCTATGTCTTTCATCATTTTAACCACACTTGTGCTTTCCTGTAGGTCGCTGGGGTCCTCCCCTGAGAATGTGCCAGCTCTGACCCTCTCACAGCGGAAGGAGTCCTCACGTGTCTTGGGAGTGTTGTCTGGAGGCTCATCTTCGTCCTGGGTCTGCATTCCCTGGTGAGGATCTTTTGGACTGGTAGGGGAGGGCTGCCCCAGAGTGGGTTTGGATTTGCTGCTGTCGAAGATTCCAGAGGAATCTCTGGACCATGTTGACAACATAAACCTGAACCATACACCCACGTGAGGAACAGTTCCAGGCTGTTTGTTGCTCATATTTTGGTTTTGTTTTTCATCCAGAACCCAGGCAGAGGTGTCTGAACTACCTCATCTTTCCCCGTACAGATGGGTGTCTGCAGCATCACTGCAGCTGCAACAACTAAGGGCTGCACTTTTATTCAGGGGTCCTGCCTCTGCCCCCCAGTTGGATGGATTCTCGGCCTCATTTGCTATTAACACCTTGGTGTAAAGCTCAAGCTGGTAATTGACAAACCCGACTGCCTACCCTACCCACCCACTCACCTCACCCGCTCACCTCACCTGCCCACCCTACCCACCCACCCCACCCACTCACCTCACCCACTCACCTCACCTGTCCACCCCACCTGCCTACCCTACCCACCCACCCCACCCACCACCTCACCGCCCCTCCCGCCCACCTGCCCACTCACCCCACCCACTCACCTCACCTGCCCACCCCACCTGCCCACCTCACCCTGGAACAGCAGCCTTAGTGCAGCGCTTGTCATACTGGCTTTCAATTCTCTCTTCATGCCTGAGACCAGGAGATTTCCTTTCTTTCTTGGGAGCTCATATATGCACTTAAGATATTATATATTTTTGTTTATCCAGCACATGTGGGGGTAATTACTGGAGTTATTTGGTCTGCCATCTTGCCAGAATCACAAGTCCTCCAGAATAATCTGTCTGAACACAAATACGCCGACATCATTCCTTTGCTTAACACTTTTCCCCTTGCCCTTGGGCCCCGCCCATCTGCCACCCTCTTGCTCTCTCTGCTCCTACCTGCCGGTACCTCTGGGTCTCCAAGTGTCGCGGACTCTTCTGACTTCCTGCTCCTCCCACCCACTCTTGCCTCACCTGCTGCACCTGTTTCTTCACCAGGTCAAACCTTCTCGTTCCTTAGATTTCATGTGGACTGTCATTTTCTTAGGACAACCACGCCTGTCCCCCTGGACTGGCCCGGTTCCTGTTTCTTCTGTTACGTACTTTCACCACACTCTGTCCTTTTCCGAGAACACCTACAAAAGTTATTATTTAAAAATTTATAGCTGTGGTAATCAGCAGTTTAACATCTGTCTGTGATAACTAGTGGTTTAAAGTCTGTCTCACTAGACTGCAAACTCCAGAAAGGGGGCATTTTACTCCACCCTGCACCCCGTCAGCGCCGTGGCTGGCGCTCAGTGGGTTGGCAACACTCTAAGTGCACGTGTTTGTGCGCGAAGGAACGAGGTACAGCGCGAACCTGAGGATGAACCTCTCAGCGTGGAGTAGAAAGCTCTAAGTTTTATTGAGATTACAGTTCACAGACCATAAATCTCTTCCTTTTAAAGTGAATTTCAGTATATTCTGTGGTTTTTAGTACATTCACAGAGTTGTGTAACCATCACCACTATCTGACTTTAGAATATTTGTGTCACCTTTTTAATGCGGTCATTCCCTATCCCCCTGGTAACCACCAAGTTTCTATCTCTATGAATCTGCCTCCTTCTCCTTCTTCCCAGTCACCCTGGGTCCGGGTGGAGGGAGCTGGGAACGTGCAATGAGGTCGTGCAGCTGCAGGGGTGCAAACTTGTTCCTTTGTGGTACATAAGATAACTTCACCCACAAGGCCTCTTTGAATAACACGAATAAACAGATGACAACCAGAAGGTGATGGAGCATATGAGATTTCCTCCCTGCTTTGCTCTGTGGATTGTTTGTAGCCACTGTGTTAGGAAATTAAACGATGTATGTCTTTTGTCTGCTCAGTTGTAGAGAGTGAGCCTTGTTCCCTACAAGACTGGGAATGAATTAGAGGTTTGCAATTAGATATTAAACAATTAAAAATTAAATGTAAATGATGAGGTCTATTATTAATAACAAGGAATCCAGGGTAGTATAAAAGAAGTGGTTCTATATTATAATTCTTTTTTTTCCTGAAAGATCTCTCCTTTCCAGCAACACTAGAATGTTGGTGGCCCATTCTGGAAACAAACTTTTTCTCACCCCAGGAACCTTGACCTTGCTGTCCCTGCTGCTGGCGAAGGTGCACTCTGGTTTTTGCCTTCACTTGGCCAACTCCTTTGCATCCTTAGATTCTCTTCAGATGCCCCTTCCTCCAGGAAGTCTGTTCTGCTTGCTCGAGTGGCACTGGAACCTCTCCTGCCACGGTGCTATGTTCCCCTCCGCCTCCCCCGCCAGGCCAGGGGCTGCTCAAGGCCCAGGTCACTGTGTGTGTAGACTGCACATTTATCTTATCAAGCTTCGCCTCTCCAGAGCCTGGTGCTGCGGAGTGGCCTATGTTATGAACAATTGGGGATGAAATGGATACATAATTGGTCATCTAAACCAGGCCTGTTGAGCAGGAAGAGGGTGCATTAGTAACCCTGAGGGGACCACAGACCTACCCTGAGACCCTCCTGAGCAAACTGAGACCACAACGTCACTCTACACAATGACAAGAGGCTCAGACAACAGAGAGGTGACATGCTGGTGTGGTGTTACCAACAGTAGTGCTGGCTGGCAGGAATCAGGTCTTGGATGGAGGTCAGCTGGTCACTTTACAGCCACCGGATTTGAAGGTGACAATCGGATAGTAACCAATAATGGCACACTCTACAAAATTTAAGTAATAGCATTTTGGGAAAGGGCCTGACTTTGGGAAAACTTTGCACACTCATGAGAATGGATATATGTAGTTTTATTGTATTGTTTGCCCCAAATTTGCTGTGGTCCACAAGCTGCTCACATCTCTGAGCACCCTGTCACCCCGTAGGTCAGGGCTTGACAGACCACAGCTTGTGGGCCAAATCTGTTCATCATCTGGCCCCACTGCCCATTTTTGTAAATAAAGTTTTATTGGAAACAGCCATGTTTATTTGTGTACGTATTATCTATGATCACTTTCAAATCACAGTGGTAGACTTGAGTAGTTGTGACAGAGACCCATATGGCTGGAAAAATGGAAAATATTTACTAACTGATCCTTTACAGGAAAAGGTTGCTGAGCCTGCCATAGGTGATACAAACCTCTAAGAGCCTAAAAAGCATCTTTTTATATAACACCTGCCTAGGGTGGCCAAGCCAAGGCAGTCAGATGCTGGCAGACGGCCCTGCCCACTTAGCAACCACAATAGATACTAATTAGGCACAGCGGCCTAAACAAATCACCTGCCTGTTCCTGCCTCAGTTTCCTCATTTGTCAAACACAGATAATACCACCCTCCCAGTCTGCCACCGAGCCTGCTAGGGTGGTCACTAGATAATGGTGTAAGTGCACTATGTAATGTGTGGCGTGCTCCACAAATGCCCCAAGTGGGCCCCAGGGAGGAGGTGCCAGGCCTCGGTGGGTACAGTCCAAATGTGAAACCTCACAACTGCACTTAAGAGCCCTCTGATTCCAACCGCTGCTAAAAGGAAAATTTTCAAGGATCCTTTGTTCAAGCAGTAGGTTTGAATTTACCAGTGGCTGAATTTCCCTGCGGGAAGCAGGGCTAATTGTGAAATGGCTTTGGAGTTAAATGTTCAGTTATTCTCAGAGAATGAGGCGGGATTTGCATTTGAAATGCATCTTGCCGGCTGTGATTGTGAATGCTTGGAGGGGTTGGCTCTAAGACTTCCAGGCTCTTGGTACAGTCTCAGATAATTTTCCTCTCTGACAGCCTTAGCACCCCGGCCCCCCCCCGCCCCCCGCCGGCCCCCAGAGAAACTGTCTCTGGCAGCCCCCACTTGCAGGCAGGTCTAAAGACAATTCTTGATTCAGAGATGGGAAAAAGAAAGCCAGAAATAAAGATGCATTGCTATGTGTACATGAACTATTTGTGAAGAATTCCAAGACTTTTGCAGTAAAAATCAATTTACGAAGAAAAAAAAAGTCCAGCCACAAAAGGTGGCTCTCTCCACTCACCCTCTGATCATATTTGCATCGAAAGCAGGCTCCCCAATGGCGCTTTACGAAGAGCGCAGATTAACACTGGATTTGCACACTTTTGCGCATTCCATTTCCAGAGATGTTTACATGAATTGCTTGATTAAGCCTTAGTCAATTTATTTTTTAATTTATTAGAATTTTTTTTAGGTCACTAAATGTTTTTAAGGTGGAGAACATCTAAACCTTAGAATGGAATAGTGGCTGGTGGAGCATCTCACCTGTTGTCTATAACCACGCCTGTCAGCCTCCCCTGCAGATGGACCTTTAATAGGTACCCGTAGGAGTTTTGAAGCTGTGTATTAGCATCCTTTATCTCTTGCAGGCTGGCCCAGAGTGCGGCACAGTGAACTGCCTATGTGCTGCCTACAGGGTGCCCTGCATAGATGTGGATTCACTTCCTGTCAATATGACCTTCACAAGTTACCCAGCTTCTCTGTGCCTCAGTTTCTTCCTTCATACAACGTGCCAGAATGCACTAACTTCACAAGTTGTGAGGAATGAATGGGAAGACCCATATAAAAGTGCTAAACAAAAACACCTACTGTGTGCCAGGCACTATGTTGATCTCATGTTCATTCCATCTAATGCCCCCACACCCCCATGATGGAGGACACTTGAGGAGGGGCTGTGTGGCATTGGTCCCTGTGACCCTGGAGCCTGGCACACAGTAGGGCTTCAGGAAACTCGGTGAGGTTGAAGTTCTCACCTACAGTGACTCAGGACTTTTGCACTGAAGTCACATTTAACCTAAGTCTCTTCGGGGTCAAAGCTAGTTCAGAGAGGCATTGGTGGGCCCCTACAATGCCAAGTAGCATTAATGTTTTTTAATTTATTTTTTAATTGGCAAAAATTGTACGTACTTATGGTGAACAACGTGATGTTTTGAAATACGTATACATCGTGGAATTGCTCAGTCCAGCTGATCAACACATGCATCACCTCTGTGAAAGTCGTCAGAATCAAAACGGAGTCACCTGTGTTAAAAACCCTGACAAACAGAGTCAGGGAGGGCCGTGAACGGAGGTTCTCATGCACAGACACCTGATGACAAGAACAGTCACAAAAGGCTCTGCAAAAACCGCAACCTTACACAAAGGAAATACTTCTTCAAGCACATCTGCCCAGCAGCCGCATGTCCTAGCTCATATTGGCGCCACCCTTGTTATGGATCCTGTAGCCAAGGATAATTATCTCTAAACAATCATGTAATCCTCGTTTTTCCTTCAAAAACCTTTGTCTTCCCTTATGCATACGTATTCCCACTGCAATGCTCATTCCTGAATAAATATCATTTTCTATTAGAGAGCCTCTGTTGCTTAGGTTGACATCTCACACATTTATTACTTTTATGGTGAGTACACTTAAAATCCGCTCTCTTAGCAGTTTTCAAGTGTACAATGCAGTGTTATTAACTATAGTCACCACACTGTAGAATAGCTCTCTTGAAGTTTTCCTCCTATCTCACTGAAATTTTGTGTCCTTTGACAAATATCTCCCGCAAACCCTCCCTGCCCAGCCCCCAGTACCAACTGGCATTAATTTTTAATGCTTGACTGCCTGGGATGGGCTCAGAAATCATAAATCAGATGCTTCTTGGGCCTGTTTCCTTTAATCAAGAATGACCATATTTAGTGCTGTCCACGGTGGAGTCTGGAGAGCATTTGCTGACAGTGAGGCTGTGGGCTTCTTGAAGGGAGGATGTGGCCTTTCTTCTCTTTTGTTTCAGTGGTTTTTGGTGCCCTTAGAAACTTGTCCAGCAGTGGGGCTGGGCACAAATCACATGCTCGTGGCACGATTATCAAATTGGGTCCAGCTTCTTCAGCGGGTAGGAGAAGACAGTGGGGGTGTGGGGAGAAGGGGATGGGGACTCCCCCAGGTTGTTGCAGGGCTGGAGGCTGACCTCAGGCTCCCACTCATCTCTGCCTCCCACCACGGTGCTAGATGAGGCCAATGAGGTGTGGAACATGTGGGCTGGGACAGCCTCTGCCCCACCAGCCACCACACACACGCTGGTGTTTGCTCAGGTCTCCCTGCAAGTCTCTGGCCGTTATTCCTCACCACCCAGTCATCAGTGCGCTCCTCTGGATCCGGGCCTCAGGGGCCTGTTCTGCTTACGTGACACCACCCTGGTAAGCCCACCCCCACCAGGCTTCTGTTACACATCAGACATTGACCTAGGTGGACACGAGAAGACCCCCTAAATGAGAACGAGCAGATGTTATTTACTTAGAACTTGCTATAACAAGGGAGTCAGCCACCATCACCTGTGTTTGGCAGAGACTGAAAGGCAGGCGGGGGAGTAGAGAGTTTCAGAGTGGAAGAGGGAAGGCTCCGGTGTGTCCCGAGGGAGGCTGTCGGCCTGGGGGAGCTGGAAGCTGCTGACCAGAGCAGGTGTCCTGTGGGATTGGGCGGGGGGCATAGTTGGCCTTTTCTGGTTGGTCCTGAGTTGGAAGCAGGGACAAAAATTAGGGAAACTGTCAGTTATTAATCCAGTTCTGGCTGTTTTGGGGCTGGCTGCTGCAGGTTGTGGGTCAGAACTCTATTTCCATGTACGGTCTGGCCATTGGCCATTTGTGTCTTCAGTCTCATGACTCATAGATGCAGAGGTCCACCCCACCTGGCCACCCGAGCTTCAGATGGGTCTCTATTGCCTTGCGTCAGCTCCATTTGGATGCCTCCAGGTGTCTTACAGTCAGCACCTTCTGCCATCTTTCCTAACCCGAATGTGTGTGTCCCCCCAAAATTCATGTGTTAAAATCCTCATCCCCAAGGTGATGGTATTAGGAGGCCTTGGGGAAGTTATTGGGTCATGAGGGTGGAGCCCTTGAGAACTCAATTAGGCCCCTTCTAAAAGAGGTCCCATGTCTTTTGCCCATTTAAAAAATTGGATTATTAGGCTTTTTTGCTTTTGAGTTGTTTGAGTTCCTTATGTATTCTGGATATTAACCCCTTGTCAGATGCACAGTTTGCAAATACTTTTTCCTATTCTGTAGGTTTTCTCTTTACTTTATTGATTATTTTCTTTGCTGTGCAGAAGGTTTTTAGTTTGATGCTGTCCCATTTGTCTATTTTTGCTTTTGTTGCCTGTACTTTGGAGATCTTATTGAAAAAAATTCCTGCCCAGACCAATGTCATGGAGATTTCCCCAATGTTTTCTTCTAGTAGTTTCATAGTTTCAGGTCTGACATTTAAGCCTTTAATCCATTTAGAGTTGTTTTTTTAATACCGTGAGAGAGAGAGTCGTCTGGAAGACATACAGATGGCCAAGAGATACATGAAAAAATTCTCAACATTACTAATCATCAGAGAAATGCAAATCAAAATTCAAACTAGATATCGCCTCACCCCAGTCAGAATGACTATTACCAAAAAGACAAAGAAATCACAAATGCTGGTGAGGATACAGAGAAAAGGGAGCTCTTTTACACTGTTGGTGGGAATGTAAGTTAGTACAGCCCGTATGGAAAACAGGATGGAGGTCCCTCAAAAAACTTAAAAATAGAGCTACCACA
This sequence comes from Daubentonia madagascariensis, assembly GCA_023783475.1. Lineage (NCBI taxonomy): Eukaryota > Metazoa > Chordata > Mammalia > Primates > Daubentoniidae > Daubentonia > Daubentonia madagascariensis. The sequence continues at coordinate 10,187,061 of JAKFHU010001557.1, read as the reverse complement.
TGATCCAGCAATCCCATTACTGGGTATATATCCAAAGGAAATGGAATTAGTATGTTGAAGAGACATCTGTACACCCCTGTTAATTACAGCAGTCTTCACAATAGCCAAGGTACAGAACGCACCTAAGTGCCCATCCAGTGATAAATGGATAAGAAAATGTAGTGTCTATACATACCCACCAGAATACTATTCAGCCATAAAACAGAGTGGGATCCTGTCACTGTGGCAACGCGGATGAACCGGGAGGACATTATGCTAAGTGAAATAAGCCAGGCACAGAGGGACAAATGCTGCGTGATCTCACTCGTGTGTGGAATCTAAATAAGTCAATTTCATAGAAGTAAAGAGTAGAACAGCAGTCAGCAGAGGCTGGGGTGGGGGTTTGGGCAGGAGAGGCTGGTTAAAGGGTACAAGCAGTTATAGTGAGACAAGAAAAATAATTTTTGGTGTTCTGCTACACAGTAGGGTGACTTCAGCAAATAACAATGGATGGTATATTTCAAAATAATTAGAAGGGAAGATTTTCAATGTTGTCATCGCAGAGGAATGATAAACGCCTAAAGCGATAGATGTGTAATTACCCAGATATGATCATTATGCTATGTATTCATGCACTGAAACATCACATTGTACCCCATAAACATGTAAAAGGGTGTGTCAATTATAAATAAAAAATTAATAAAACAAAAAGAGGCTGAGAGAGCTCCCTGATCCCTTCCTCCATGTGAGGACACAGAGATGGCCTCATCTGTGAACCAGGAAGGGGGCCCTCCCCAGACACGGAGTCTGCTGGTGCCTTGATCTTGGGCTTCGAGCCTCCAGAACTGGGAGAAATAAATGTCTGCTGTTTATAGGCCACCAGGGCTATGGCATGGGGTTGTAGCGACACAAATGAACTAAGACACTTCCCCTCCCCCATAGTGTTCACAGCTCAGTGAAGGCCCCCTGTCCATTCACTGCCCTAGACCAGACACTCTGCCCTCACCTGCCCCCATTCTCCCCCCCAGCCATTCAACACAGGCTCTGCTGATCCCTCCCCCAGACATCTCTTGGTCCCTCCCCTCTCTCCTTGCCCACTGCTGCTATCACCACCCAGGACCCTAACATTACCTCTCACCTGGTCACTGGGTCTCCCCGCCCAGCCTACACCCTCAGTCTAGTCCCAGCTGCAGGTGAGGGATCCCCCAAATGCAAACTTGGCTCTGTTGACACTCTGCCCTCCCTCCACGTCCTTCAGCCCTTGCCCTGGGCCCACTCTCCAGCTCAGGAGCTTCACCCACGTGGGGCTGGAGAGTAGGGGCAGGAGGACGGGTGCTCTGAGGTGCTGCTCCTCACCTGTTTTGGTGTGGATGATGGGCTGATGTGGACATTGTGAACGCCAATGACTTCTGCTCCTCCTTCAAGTGGCAGCTTGGAAGGTTGCCCTCTGGGAGGCCCCTACCCCACCACTATGCCCCCAGCCCCTGCTCTGCCCTGGGAATACTGAATACTGGGGAGGCAGCATCATGATGACCTATCTCATCATGAAACCTGCCTCCTATGAGAGGCTGCAAGCTCCCTGCACTTGGGCCGGGGTCAGTACTGTTCACTGCTGAGGCGCCAGCCCCTGGCACGGGGTCTCAACATGCAGCAATAGGGGAGATCAGTGATTATCTGTTGAACAAATGGAGACTGTTTCCACCTCTACACACTGGGACTGACACACCCCCCACCAGGGTTATAGCCAGGACTGGATGACGAGCATTTAGCACATCGGGCACGTTGCTACCCACTGGTGAGTACCGTGACTATGACGTCCCACATCATGAGCAGCCTGTACCTGGCATGGCCAGATGCCCATGGTCTCTCTGCAGAGTCACAGCAGCAGCCACTGGCATATGGACGGGGGACGTGCCCCAGAGTAGAGCCAGGGGCAGCGTCTGGAGGAGGGACAGGCACCAGATCAGGAGCCTGGAGACCCGGCTCCAGCCCTGGCTGTGCCATCGTGACCAAGAGGTGGTGGATCAGCTCCGGGGAGAGAGTGGCGTGGGCTAAACAAGTGCAGTACAAAAAAATTCTGCTGAATGCAGTGTGGTAGGTGATCATTATTCCCCTATGAGTGTAGACTCTGTCATTATTTTGTTTTAGATTTTTGTAGTCAGGTAAAATTCATGTAACAAAAATTAACCATTTTCAAGTGTGCAGTTCAGTGGCATTTAGTACATTCACAATGTTGTGCAGACATCATTTCCATCTAGTTCCAAAACATTTTCATCTCTCCAAAAGGAACCCCGTGCCCATGAGCAGCCACTCCCCATTCCCTTCTCCCCCCGGTCTCTGGCAACTACTCATCCAGTGTCTGTCTCTAGGTATTTACCTATTCTGGACGCTCCATACAAATGGAATCATACAATACGTGGCCATTTGTGTCCAGATTCTTTCACTCAGCACAATGTTTTCAAGGTTCATCCAAGTTGTAGCATGAACCGGAATGCCATTCCTTTTATGCCCGGGTGATAGTCCATGGTAGGGATGGGTCCCAACTGTTTGTCCACTCAACCACTGACAGCTGATAGGCACGTGGGTTGCTTCCACCTTTGGCTTTTGTGCACAGTCTTGCAGGTGTTATTTTTACAATATAATAAAGGCTACAATGAAGGTGCAGCAAGTTCCCTCTGAGGCCTTATGGCCCTTGGGTGCTCAGAGGGAGGAAGCAGCGATGTTCTGGGGCCCTGTCCTCCCTTGCTGAGGCCAGAGTATCTTTCCTTGTTTCTTTGGCACATGGGCATTCTGTATCAGATGACATTTAAATACAGGGTCACCCTGACTCAAAAGAATGCTTGAGACCCCTGACTTGTCCCCAGATCTCTTTTCTCAGCCAAGGAAGCTGACACTTTGGGTCAACAACTTTCCCAAGGCCACCCACTTCTTTAGTGGCCAGGCTGGGACTGACTTGGCACTGGCTGATCTCCAACCAGATGTCTGACGTAGCACTGGGCGTGTTCACACGGTATCCATGGAACCTGCTCTTAGGGCTCCATGCAGTTCCCTTTCTACGACTAAGCTTCTCTGTAGTCTGCCTTCAGCCCATGACCATGGGAGCAAGGATGATTTACCAGCATCTCATTCCTGGGCTAGTCCAGAGACAATTATTAATAAGTAACATGAACTTTCTGGGGATCCAGAAAAGAAACCAAATCCTTGCAATAGCACAATCCTGCACAATTTAAAAACTATACGCATATTTCCAAGGTGCACTGTGAGTTTCTTATGATCAAAACTGTTTTGAAAACCTGCAAGAATTATTATATCAAAATAGTATTTACTGAACCTGATGTATCCATCAATTGTCTGCCACTATTTTATTGGTAATCACAATAGGAACACAAGTCCCAAACTTGAGAACACAGGTTTCCAATGGGTCCCATCCACTTAATGCGTAGTTTGCCATTAAAAGTTATTACTGTTTGGACAGTGGCAGGAGGTGGTGAGGGCCCTGCTCACCAGAGGTGTCCAAGTAGAGGTGGGAGGGCCAGGTATGCTGCACTGCAGGAATGGGACAGGCCTTGCCTGGATGCCTCTGAAGAGGGTATTATCAGCATCCACATCTTGCACATAAGGAAACCAAGGAACAAAAGTTAAGTAACTTAACTTAGTAAAAGTCCTCCATTTGGCACACGGCTGAAGAGGGATTCCAGTCTTTCTGTTTTCAGAGCCCACGTTCCTCACGGATACTTGTTTCCCCCCCACAGACTGCGATTGTAATTTCACATACTGTTTTGAAATCTGCCTTTTCATTTAACAAATATATCATGAATATTTTTCCATATATTTGAATATTCTTCGACAACATAATTTTTAAAAGCTACATGGTATTTCATCATACGGGTATAGTATAATTTATTTTACCAAGCTTCTACTCTTCAACGTTTAGGTTGTTTCCAATTTCTCAATGGCTATAAATATTGCTGTGAGAAACATCCCAGCAGATAAATCTCTTTGCTTTCCTGGGGTTATTTCCTTTGTGTGATATCTCAAAAGTGAAGTTGCTGGGTCAAAGAGTATGCTGCACAATTTTAAAACTATACGCATATTTCCAAGGTGCACTGTGAGTTTCTTATGATCAAAACTGTTTTGAAAACCTGCAAGAATTATTATATCAAAATAGTATTTACTGAACCTGATGTAATGACACATTAAGCTTCTGTTTGCACTTGAATTCTGAAAACAAATGGAGGCAGCAGAGATTCGTAAACTATACCAATCTCTAGGGATTGTTATATTTTACTAGGGAACAGGAATGTTATAATAAAAGCCCACTTACTGCCACTGCTGAATTGGCATTACCTGACAATGAGATGATGATCGTGGTGCGACAGGAATAAGCGCATTTCGGGAGGTTTTAGCCAACGCTGGCCTTGTGCACTCAAAACTTTATATGCGCTTCTCATTTGGTCCCCCCAGAAAGCCTGTGAGTCCAGTATCATCGCTTTTGGCACAGACTGTTAATTATCTTCTAGCGATAGAATCCTGACTTCCCTGAGTTTTAACAGGACACTCAGCTGCCCGGTTAGAGACTCTATTCCCAGTCTCCCTCACAGCTAGACTTGGCGGCTGGACCAAGTTGTTACCATTAGAAAGTGACCAGAAAGTGGCAAATAATCATTAATTGCATATCATTTCCTTCAAAGAAAATCTCTTGCCTTCTGCTTGGTTCCTCCCCTGCCATCGTCTGGATCGGGGTTTGCTGGGCCGGCTTCATCCGTGCAGAAGAGGAGACTCCGAGGGTGTTGCTGGGGCTGGGACGAGAGAAGCCTCGCCCGTGGCTGAGCTCACAGAATGAGGCCACCTACACGTGGGTATTACGTGAGAAAGGTGCCAGTGTTTATCTCGTGAAACCTTTATAGCTTTGGATCTCCTTGTTAGAGCAGTTGAGCCCATTTTACAGACAAAGTAACTGAGGCTTAGTGAAGACCCATGACTGATGAGGGGTGGGACAGGATTAGACTCAAGGGGCCTGACTCCGGAGTGCCCTCTTGGGACTTCCTCAAAACCCGATCCCCTTCCCTCATAATGTCAGCGAGTCACACCTCAGAGAGAAATCCGTGAAGAGCCTGGCCAAATTCTAACCACCGTAGAAGTTATTCTGGAAAGATCAATGAAACTTCCTTTGGGAGGGAACCAGGGACAGATGGTTTGACAGGCAAAAAAGGGGCACAGACTTGAAGGCTGTGTTTGACTTCTGCTGCCACCACCCACTCGGGGACACTGTTGAGTTCCTCAGAGCATCACTGGTTTTCTCTTCGTTGAAGAGGCGACCACGACACCTGCATTTCAGAACTCTGTGAGGATCGAATAAAATGCTGTGGCTTAAGGGTTTAGAGCTAAACCTGACCTAGGGAAATGATACAATAAACAACCCAACCAGAAGCCCACCCTGGGTGTCCCTGTGGAACAGCCCCCACCCTCAGCACCTCCCGAGGACGGGTCTTGCAGGCTGGGCCCTGGGCCCGGGCTGGCTGGCACAGGCAGGGCTCTGGGACGCAGGCTGCTCTGCACACAGGAACTGCCTGGGGCTGAGCTGGCCTGAGAAGCAGCCAGAGCCGCGGGAGCTGCTGCACGGCGGCCGCCCTCTGCGTCCTCCAGCCACAGCCAGCTGGGGACAGGCAGAGCCCAGGTGCCAGGGCTGTACCTGCTGCAGCTCCCCTGCCGAGAGAGATTCGGACGCCCTTGAGTTCTCAGGCCAGGCCGCCAGCCGGGGAGCAAAGCAGGTGTGCCGCCCGGCCTCACCCTTGAGGCCCGAGGCCCTCGCAACACTCAGGAAAGAGGATGCAGCAAAACGGGGGTGACGAGGGGAGAGAAGGCCAAGGGAAGAAGCCATCCTATTACCCCGCCACTATTTATCATCAGGTGCAAAACAGGAAAATTAAAACAAGCGTGCTGCTAGCAGCTTAATGTAATTGAATGCTTAAGAAAAGTGAAACCAGGGACAGGGACAGTTAGAGACCAATTTTAGAGATGACTGAGTGGCAGGAATTGTCTTCGGCTCCCCTGGAAAGAAGCTGCTCACCTGCATGAGACCCACGCTCTGCAGCACGAGGGTGCAGGGGAAGGTGCTGCAGGCCTGGGGAGCCGGGGGGCAGGGACCCTCTCAGGGTGTGTAGGAGGCAAACCAGACTGTGGCAAGTGCAAAGGCGTGTTCCCAGGAAGGGCAGAATGTTCCGGAGGGCAGCGAGCAGATGCCAGGAAGTTCTGTCGCTGAGAGCCGCCCCCCAGAGTCAGCTGCCCGAAGGAGGCATGAGGAGGGGCCGGGAGGAGGCTGGGGTGCGTCCAGGTCAGCAGCCCACCCAGCACACGGGCCCAGGGCCAGTGGCCTTGCCAGGGATTTGCAAAACGGCTTGAGATCTGGAAAAAAACTCTAATGGCTCCAAAATGTATGAGGAAACTGTAAAATTGATATTAACAATAGTTTCAAAACAAAATAAAATTTGTTCCCCAAGAAATGTGCAGAGCAAAACACACCCTGATGAATGGATTTGTCACACACTTGGCCATGTGGACAGGAGCCCGGGCAGAGGGAACTTTGGGCTCCAGAGCAGAGATTTGGCTTTTCGACTTGACTTTGCACACAGGGTACAGCTGATTGTGACCCCGTGTCCTCACCCAAACAGCTGGAGGTGGAATAGTGAGGCTCGAGATGGGTCTGACGCGCTTGTCATCAGAACACACGCACTGCCTCCAGCACTGGGGACTGCCTCCCCGTACCGCCCACTGGAGGGAACATTCCAGCTCCCTTCCCGCCTCATCCTATAATCTTCCAGAAGGGATGTCCTTTGATGGTTGGGAGCCCCTTCCCCTAGACCTAAATGCAAAGGACAGATGACCAACCAGCATGTGGCTTCCCTGAGCACCTTCCACGGGCCACAGTGTGCACAGAGCCAGGGAGGGGGTACATCGGTCCCAGGAATAGGCTGGTCCAGGAGTTGTTTTATTCCGTTGAGAAGGTAAGACCCAAGAACCAGCTATGAAATGGCCACAGGAGGGAAAGAAAAGGCAGAAGCCCAAGGTCAAAGTGTGTGTCGGCTGCCGGTCAGGAAAGGCCCAGGCCACGCAGCACCGCTACTGCCTTCCTGCTTCCACCCTGCCGCTGCAGCTGGCTGGATGCTCACAAGTTGTAAGTCCACCTGCACAAGGTGCTTCTCTGCTGGACTTTTCCAGCAGCTCCCTCTCACCCAGGGTAAAGGCCAAAGGCCTCCTGACAGTCACAGTGCCCTGCAGGACCGGCCCACCCTCCTGTGGGCACAGGGGCTCATTTTTTCCCATAGCCCTCTGATCCCTGGGCAAGAGTGCAGGTGCCCTGGCTGGTCCTTGGACCTGCCTCAGGGCCTTTGCACCAGCAGTTCCCTCTGCTTGGAATCCTCTTCCCGCAGGGAGCTCAGGGCTTACGCCGTCACCCCTTTGGGTCTTTGCTCAGAAGCCCCATCCCGGGGAAGCCTTCTCTGATGGGCCCATTTCAAATGGCAGCTCCCACCACTCCCTCCACTGTCCATCTGAGCATGTTCTAAACACAACATATATTCTAGTTATTTATCTTGTCATTGTCTGTCTCCCTAAGAAAATGTCAGCTCCACAAGAGCAAGGATTTTTATTTCCCCCTTCATTTTATTTATTTATTTTTTTCATCAGCTCGTGTTTCCCCAGGCTTTAAGACCACGCATAGCACATACTAGATGCTTAAAAAATGCCCTTGGAAGGATGGATGCCCTTGGACTCCTGTCCCGAACACAAATCCTGCTCTTCTTCTAGATCTTGTGGTGGAAATGCCTTCTGCAAATTGCAGGGATGATGGTGATGATCCTTTTCCTCCTCCATGGAGAGGGGCCCTTCTTCCTGCACTGACACACACTCCCTGTGTGTCGCGAATTCACACCCAAGCTGTCTCCTTGAGACGCTGGGGGACGTGGAGCCAGCCTCAGAGAGGAGCTCCCTGGACACACAGCGCTCGCCTCCAGCCTAGAGCAATGGCCACCCACACTCGGGCAGGTTTGCGCAGGAAGGGATCTTTCCAGGGCCCTTCTTGTTATGGCTGAGTGACCAGCTGGAGGTCACAGAGCAGGATGATGTGGGTGGTCCAGGGCTGCGTGGCCACACCAGGCAGCAGACAGACTCAGGATGGGCTGGGGGGAGCCAGGCCCCGTGGCTGAAGGGTGAGTGGAAGATGCTGCCCTCTTGCAGCCCGTGCACCCCCTCTCAGCAGGTTCCCACAGTGACTCACCTGGGCACCTGCCCAAGTGCTGATGATTTGTCCAGCCCGGGAGGAGGGGGGGCCAGAAAAGGGCAGTGCTAGCACTGGGGACGTGGGAGGGTGGGTGGCAGCCTGAGGTGGGACTCGAGGCACCAGTCCAACATGCGAGGGACACGAAGCCAGGTGGGAGGCACAGGAGCTCTGGAGAGATGCACATGGCCACCGAGGCACCTTCCAAGGCCAAGGTCTGCAGGTTAAAAATAGGCCAGGGCTAGAATGCCAAATGTCCAAGCGGAGGAGGATTCTAAAGTAGGTTAGAACAAGAGTATCCAGTGCCGGGTGTCCCAGGAAGGACTTCGGGTGTATCGGTGGGTGGGAACAGTTTCTCCCGGCCTTTGGACCACTCCCAGAGCTCCTGTGCCTTCCCACCATCCTCACGGTCATCATGCATTAACCCCTTCCCGACTGGGGCTGGGGGTGAGGGGGTCCCCAGCATCCCCAGCACGGCCCACACTCCCACGGTTGGCACCCGCTGTGACTCAGAGCAAGTGGCTGTACTGTGAGGCCTAAAGATTCATTAGCTGTCCCTACTCTTTGAGCCGCCTAAGGCCTAACCATGAGCTCCCTGCTCTCACCAGATGGGCCCCCCACTCAGCAGAAAAGGCCCGCCCCCGGCCAGTTTCCCCATCAGCCGGACCAGCTGCAGCTCACCCAGTCCTCAACCTACCTGCTTTCACGTCCCTGCCAGCCCACAAAAGGATGCAAATAAGCCAATCCCATCCTCCCACGGGGACCAGGGGCCACCCCACCCTCTTGTCACCACAACGCTGCCTCCCACAGCCCCTGTGTGGCCTGCGGTGTCCTGCCCCAGGGATGTGAGCATATGTGACTCATAAACTGATGTCCATCTCCTCTGCCCAGTGTTGGGTCATCCCTGTAACCCTAGGGTGGAAATCCCTCCCTCTCCAACAGGGTGGAGAGAGGTGCCCAAAACCATTGCTCAGGCAGAAAGTCTTCGGAGGCAAATCGCAGTTCACTAACTGCAAGGCCGCTCCCCTGACCAGCTATCTCTGGTAGGGCGAGCCACTCGAGGGGGAGGAACAGGGTGCCCACGTGTGCGCCCTGGTCCCCTACTCTTGCCCACTGGAGGAGGAGCCTTTGAGGACAGGGTGTTCACACCTGTGTCCTTAATCCTAGCACGGAGCCTGGCACTGAACTGTTTGCTGAATGAATTAGCAAAAGTGTCGAATGGGGAAGGAGTTGTCAGACACCCATCTGAACATGCAGCCAATTATACCTACCGCTCTGGTCTCAGGGCGGGGATGGGGGACAGGTTGACGTCACTGAAAAAAACCCATTAACAATCAAAAAGGCCAGGAGAGGTTTGCATAACTTTTCTTTCAACTCACCATTATGTTTTACAAACGTGCACACACACAAATAAAAATAATTGAACACGTGATGTGTCTACAGCCTGGGCTGGGGAAGGGGAGAAGGTGGGTGTTTGGCTTACTATGAAAGCCTGGATGACTCCTGAGTACTGTCAGCTGCTGCAGAGAGGTGGCGAGTGGTGAGGTGGGGAGAGAGGAAGGGCTCTGTGCCCCCACCCCCAGATTCAGGCCAGTGCAACAATAGCTGACGGAATTTCAGGAGGCCAGGCTTGGGCTGTCTGCTAATCCAGCACTTTCCATTTTCCCTTACAAGGACAAATAGCATGTGGAAGAAAAGCAGCAGAAAAATACCTGAGCATTCATTTTTCTCCACGGGCAAAGAAGCAGGGTAGTTCATGACAAAAAATGGCCTGGGAATCACAGAGGCGCCTCTTGCTCAATTGTTGACGGCACCATTAGCAACGTTAACTACTTCGGGCAGTAGAACCCAAACAGTGTGTGTCCTCCAGTGCATCGAAAAGCAAATCAACCAGCAAATGCACTCCCAGATGCCCCCGAGAGAAATGAAGTCTCACGTCCACACGTGGACTTGAACACCAATGTCCACAGCAGCACTACTCACAATCACCAGAGGCTGGAAACAACCCACGTGTCTATGGACGAATAGCAGAGACACAAATGTGCCACACCGTACAACAGACTCTCAGTTGACAATAGGAAGGAACAAAGGACTGAGAAACAAAGGCGAGAAAACAAGCTCAGTAAAGACAAGAGAAGCCAGGCACAGAAGGTCGCGCAATGCGATTCCACGTCTACGAAGTGAGCTGAACAGGCAAATCTATGCAGACGCTCGCAGCTGGTGGCTGCCCAGGGCTAGGGCTGGGGGTGGGGCGTGCGATCGGGAAGTGACGGCTAAGAGGTGCAGGGCCTCTTTTGGGGGTGGTGGAGATATTCAAAATTGACCCTGGTGATGGTTGCACGACTCTGAGAATTCACTAAAAGCCACCGACTTGTATACTTTAAATGGCTGAGCTGTACGGCATGGGGATTACATCACAATAAAGATGTTTACAATAAAAAGAGAGAAAATTGAGGTCTCCCAAAGTCTTCCTGTCATCCTCACTTCACAGGTAAGTGCTGGGGGGTGGGGGGTCCTGCCTCTGTGTCCAGCACGAGACCAGCCCTGCCCTCTTCTTGCTCACTGTGCCCTGACGTGGCCCAGGGCGGTGGTGGATCCAGGCACAGAAACTCCCTTACCCCAGATCCTCCTACAGCCGCAGTGGCCAGGTGACACGTGTGCCGTGGGCTACAGGAGGTAGTGGCTGGTGCTCAGGTGGGTCCCTTCTCCCATGATAAAGGAGCCAATTGTGGAGAAGGCTTTGGCACTTCTGCTTTCTCTCTGCACAAAACGAGGACACAATGCCACCCTCCCCCTTCACCCCAGGGACACAACACCAACTGCCCCCCATTGCCTATGACTGAAATCATCCACAGGGTGACCAGTACCCTCTTTTCTCTTGGAGGTGGGCTAGTTAAGTGAGAATATGTGGCGTCCTGGAAACCAGGAACACCCACACTGTGCCGCAGACCCCAGCGCCCCTCCCCAAGGAGTTCAGCACAGGAGAGCACAGTGACAGGCTACTCGGTCCCATCCCCACACTGCGAAGCTCGTCCTGCCTTGCAGAGCTTCCCTCTCCCCACACACCCTCGCGTCAGCTCTATCTGTGGCTGCCACAGAGAAGAGCACAGCAGGAGGCCCTGGGATCCCTGCCTGAGGGGCTGAGGGGCAGAGACTGGCCATGCTGTGTCCCCCCGAATCCTGTCTCTTCCCCAGCAAAAGGTGAGGTGGCCACAGGCAAAGCCACAGCTTACAGCACCATGAGGCTTGACCCCTCAGCGAGAATCTTTGGTAGCTTCAGAGGTAAGTGTGAAGGATCCAAACCACGGTGACAGATGCTTGTTGTGGCCAAGAGCTCACTGCGTGCCCACAGCCTGTCCTCTGTCTCATGTCTGCAGCTCTTTGGGCCTTAGTGGTCCCAAGTGATGCCCAGGACACCATCAGGAGGAGAGAGGCCTGTGTCTGGGAGTCGGTGCTTTGCATGGATTTGCAATGGCATCTCCTCCAGCAGAATGTCCCTCCCTATGCCAGGACCTCAGGGTGGGACTATGTTTAGAGATGGGCCTTTAAAGAGGTGATTAGGTTAAAAAGGAGGTCATTATGGTGACCAATGAACCCATATCCTTATAAGAAGAGGAGTTTAGGACACAGGTGCACACAGAGGGACGACCACGTGAGGACACAGGAAGACGGCGTCTACAAGCTGAGGCGAGAGGCCTCAGAAGGAACCAGCCCTGCCAACACGTTGGTCTTGGGCTTCCAGCCTCCAGGAGCATAGGATTCTGTTGTTTGAGGCATGAGGCTTGTGGTGCTTTGTTATGGCAGCTGAGCAGAATGATAGGGTCTGCTCCTGTATTGTGATCCTCTACCGCACAGAGCCTGTCTGAGACCCCACAGCGGGTCACATTTCCTATCATGAGTGTGACACCAGCCCCAGCTGGCAGCTGTCCTGCTTCTGACCATGCACGACTTGGTCACCTGAGAAGGAAACAAAGTACGTGACTCCTGGTAAACGGTGCATTGGTTTCCCGTGGCTGAGGTCTGAAATCAAGGTGTCGGCAGGGCCGAGCTCCCTCTGCAGGTGCTAGGGGAGGGGCCTTCCTCATCTGTCCCTAACTCGGGGGTTCTGGCAACCCTTGGCGTTCCTTGGCTCGTGGCCGCGTCACTCCTGTCTCTGCCTCCATCTCCACACGGCTGTCTTCCCTCCAGCTGTGTCTCTTCTATTCTTATAAGGACACCGGTCGTATTGGATTAGGGCCACCCTAATGCGGTATGACCTCATCTTCACTTGATCTTATTTCTAAATAAAGTCACATTCACAGGTACTGGGAGTTAGGACTTGAACATGTCTTTTGGAGGACACAATCCAACCCCTAACAACTGCCAGGTGTCCTCACCAGCACTCTGGAGGAAGAACTCACCTTGTCCGGCAGGCTGTGCTGGCCAGAGTCAAATCACATCATTGCTGTCTGCAAAGCTGGAGGGCTCAGGAATTGGGGAAACTTTCCATTACCTTGCCCATGAGGCCTGGGGCTCTTCCTATATTTGCACACCCTTCCACTTGGGCCAACACAAGTAGTAAGATGTCCTTGGGGACATCTAATAAGGAGCCAGCATGCTCTAATAAGTAGACAAGCATGATGTATAATAAACACATGAATTACGAGTATATAAACTATGCTCCTGCAGTTTTAGGAAAGAGATTTCTTCCCCTTACAAGTACAGCCACACAAATCTTGTTCACTGCACTCATTGGTCTGGGAGGACTCTTGTAGACTATGCAGCAGAAGGTCTCCGTCTGGGCCCTATGCAAATGAACAGATATTCCCAATTAGGGAGGTACAGATGTGCACATTTCAACAATGCAGGGCTACAGGCTTTGCTCCATACTGGCTCCAGAATTGCATCTTCCCACCAAGTGCAGCTGCAGAGTTAACAAGGGGATAGATAACGTTTCCATGGGGTGAAGGGGCCCTTGGTCGCTGGCCTTGGTGCAAAGAGATAGAAGCCTTAAAGCCCATCCCCCACAGGCTCCCAAATAAAACCCCCACAAAGGATGGCATTTTGCTTGGACTTAACCTGTGTGTTGTTTTTACCTACAGCATCACAAACTACACTGCATAGTTTGTGAATTGAAGGCATTGCCTGCGTGGGGGCCCTGCCTGTTGTGAAGCCAACGTGCGCAGGCAAGTGAAGCAGGTACAGGCTGGGATTGGGGTGAACTCTGCCATTGCCTGTGTTCTCTACACCCTGGAGATGGCTCAAGCCCAGGTTGGGTGCAAGTTACTCAGTCTCAGTTGCCAGCGGACGCTTGGAATGGAAGTCATTTGCTGCATGTTTAATTTACAGCCCAAGCAGCCAATTCATAATTCAGATGTTGCTGGCCTAAATTGCACACACGTTTTGAGCTGAGTGAAGATGGGAGATTTGGGTCCTTTAAAGAAAACTCATAAAACCTCCGTTTCTCTCCCATCCTATTGAGTTCTGCTCTCTTGAGCAACTTTGCAGCTCCCTGAGAATAGCATGTTTTGAGCAAAAAAGGACAGTAAAAATGAAAGAAGAAAATTAAATATGAAAATTTAATTAAATCCCTCTTTGATCATTCTCCCTAGAACCGACCACAGGGGCTGCTGCCATTCAGCCACAAATAAGATAATCTTGCTAATTAGGATAAGGAACCAGCCTGCAAGGTGGAAGAGAAATGTGAATCTCCCAACCCCATAAATGTTCAAATGAGCCATTCTGATAGGAACAATACTTTAGTCTTTGATTATTTGCCGTTTCTCTTTTGTCAAGTCTCACAGACAAATAAAGTGTTCTTTGTACTTCCTTTAGGATATCTCAGCTTTTGTACGACTCCTCAAAGAGGGCTGTGGGCCATCTGTGGGGTGAAGGGCCCTGACAGCTACACTGAAAACTTTGCTCCTCATCTTCTAGGGCTGTGGGGGGATTTCTCATTTTTAAACCAGTTCTGTCCATCCCACTCCGGAGGGCTGCATTCCTGAAATGGGATGATACAAAAAACCAACAGGTCACAAAGGATCCGGAAGTCATGCCATTTGGTCAGGGACATTAACACAGCCATGTGCTATGTCACCTCATACAGGACTGAGTCACCCTCCCAACAGACAGAGCTCAGACCAGTTTAAAGAGTGAGTACACACACATGAACACACATGCAACTTGTAGAGACACACAGATGCACACGCATATGCACACAGATGTGTACAGAGATGTGCACATACTCATACACACACATGTATACACATGTGTGCACACATATACATAGATGCACACATACATTCACATACACATAGACCCAACACATATGCACACACATATGCACACAGAGATGCACACACACATAGTATATGCATGGTGGGATTTGGTGCCCAGAGAGCATCTTCAGGAAAGTGCTACAATCTTCTGGTTTGTGTGCTATGACAAATTTAGAATTCCGATGTGAGCCCTACATTTTGGTAAATGTGCTAATGCAACCAACTTTGCTTCGGAGTAAAAAGGCCCCCAAAGGTGCGATACAGCAGAGTAATGAACCTCGGTAGCGTCCAACGCCAGAAAACAGCCCTGACTCAGACCACGGTGGTGTGGAATTCGTGATAGTATAATTTATGGGGTGATCTAAGTCTTCCCTTAAACGATTTAGGAGAAAGCATTTTGCTAAGCAAATCATGTTGCAAAGGATTTCAGGGGTATTGTTTAAATTATTAAAAGAAGCAATTGTTTCCCAGCATTTTGGAAGCATCGTTTGCATATGATTAATATAATATTACAAATTATTTTCAACTATGGCTTCAGGGCCCTGTGCTTCCTTAACAATTTTATTGGACAACATCTTTATTTCATTAGTTTGAAAAAAATTATACAACTAGATATTTTTTAATTCCTGAAAGTCCATCTTGTATCTAATTCAGATTGGTCTTCTTTCTTCATAGACTAAATGGAAGATAAATGTTTTTGTTATCTCTGTATAGCAAACCAACTCAAAAATTAGTGGCTTAAACCAACAGTAATTTAATATTCCTCCTGATTCTCTGGGCTTGCTGAGCAGTGTGGTGGCTGGGTTCACCTGGGCCACTCCTGAAGGTGGTCTCAGCTGGGGGCCGGCTTGGCTGGGACAACTCCAAGGGCCTTTCAACCCAGGAAGAATCCTGGCAGGGTGGTCTCAGGAAGCATTTCAAGAGGGCGAAGGTGGAAGTTGCAAAGTATCTAAGGCCAAGCCTCCTGTGACGGTTAATTTTATGTATCAACTTGACTGGGTCACGGGGTGCCCAAGTATTTGGCTAATCATCATTTCTGGTGTTTCTGGATGAGATTGGCTTTTGAACTGGTGGACTAATGGCCTTCTCCAGTGCCTGTGGGCACCTTCCACTGGGCTGAGGGCCTGAATAAACCAAAAGGCAGAGGAAGGGAGAATTTGCTCTCTATACCCCGACTGCTTGAGTTGGGGCATCAGTCTTCTTCTACCTTGGATTGGGACTTAAACCATCAGTTGCCTTTGGACTCAGACTGGAACTGTACCACCAGCTTTCCTGAGCTTCTACCTTTGGACGGCAGACTGTGGGACTTGTCAGCCTCCATAATTGCATGAGCCAATTTCCACATAGATAGATACATAGGTACACACACATATATCCACACACACATCCTATTATTGGCTCTGTTTCTCTGGACAACCCTGACTTACACAGCTCCTAAACTTGCACATGTCATTTCTACTGCATTCTATTGGCTAAAGCAAGTCACACACTCCTGCCCCCAGATTCAAGGGGAGAGAAACTAGGCTCCAACTCTTAATTGGAAGAGCTGCAAAAAGTTTGTGATTGTATTTAATTTACTACAAAATATTATTAAGGATCATTGATTTCATTGGTAAGAGAACTCTGCAGCCATTTCCTTTCTCTGGAAGATAGAAAAGATATGTTAAAATCTTGCTCTGACACTTCTTTAAGAGCAACACAGAAAAGATGAGTTTGGATAAGTTCCCTGAATAAGTTAGAACGTGGACGTTGGAAACAAACTTCAGATGAAATAACCTTAACAAAATTAGTCCTTTCTGTATGAAATGAGCCTCCATGTCAGATCTTGCCCCAAATTCCTTCCTCCAATACTATGAGATGAATCCAGAGGACAGACAAGCTGAGCACCTGTGACATCATTTCTTAGCTATGCGTCTCTGTTCCTGAATTTCCCTTCTGGATTCATGATCACAGAGAAACATGGCTAGGACCATGGGTGGGCTAGGACACTGTGTTCATTTTCTCAGGCTGCCAAAACAAAGGACCAAAAACTGTGTAGTTTGAACAGAAATTTATGCTCTGAAAGTCCTGGAGGCCAGAAGTCTGAGATCAAGGTGTCAGCAGGGCTAATTTCATCTGGGGCCTCTCTCCTTGGCTTGTAGATGCTGTCTTCTCCCTGTGTGTCCACACGGTCATCCCTCTGTGCATGTCTGTGTTCTAATCTCCTCTTCTTATATCAGTCCTATTGGGTTAGGGCCCACCCTAATGATCTCATTTTAACTTAGTCACCTCTTTGAAGACCTTACCTGCAGATACAGCCACATTCTGAGATGCTGAGGGTTGGGACTTCAGCCCGTAACTGACAGAATCTCCTCCGCCGGAAAAGTAAATGAGCAAATACTGCATCCTTCCGTCCTTAGAACAGGAAGTATGCTCACAGAGTGGGGGTGAGCCTGGTGTGGGGAGGATGCTATTTTAGGGAGGCAGGAACAGGTGGGTTCACACTCTTCCTAGTGATGACAAAGTAGAGTCTACAAAAGTTAGGTTTCTGGTTGATAAGAAACAGATTTCTACCTCCCATCTTTGGTTTATACAAGTTTTTTAAAAATTTATTTTGAATGGCTTCATCAAAGGAGTGATATTGACATGAATGCATCCAACTTTGAAAAAAACTTAAAAGAACTTTGTTAAATGTCAAAATGAAATGGAGGCGAACCACCGCTAACAAATAGAGGATTATTTTCTCTGTTTCCCTCCTGAATCCGGTGCTCATCATCATCCCCAGCAGACCTTCATCCTCCAACATCAAAGACGCCACAGGACAGCAAAACCCTTCATAAACGTTAATTAATTCTCACAACCCTCCTGTGAAGTGTGGGAGATCATTCATTTTTCTCTTTTAAAGAGAAGTCCTGAAGCCAAGAGGCTAAGTGACTAACCCAAAGGGAAGTCACCTGAGAGTGTTAGGAAACTGAGTTTGGTTTGAAATTAGGTATGGAAAATTCATTACATGTTCCAAGAAGAGAGGGAAGAAACCTAAGTCCTAGTCAAAGCGAATGTTCATTGAAGCCATCAGGTGGAGCAAATAGTGCACATGATATACGGGAACAAAGTGGATTTGGGGTCTGAATTATCATAGGGAATGTAAAACACAATCTAGTTAACAACTCTCCTCCCAGTGTCATCTGGCCAGAAAAGACACAACCTAATTCTATGCATAATACAGAAACTCAATTCAAGGCGATGATGCTGTCAGTGATGTTAAAAACCACAGGGATAAATGCAGGCAGCTTTTCTGAGGGGTCATTTTAGGGTTAGTTCAGACCCCAGGTGCTTCGTGGGTGATGGTTGAACACACAGAAGCACGCTGCCTTGGCCTGTGCCCGTGAGCTTCACATTGCAGCTGCAGCGCATCTGCTCTCTGTCCGGTGGCCTCTGTCTCCACCTGAGGGCCAGGGGCGCTGAGGCAGCTGCTGCCGAGTCCTCCTCCACACCAGAGCTCTCTTGAGAGCGACCTGCATTCTCAGTCAGGAAACGTACAAGGAAGCAAAAGTCTAACTCAAAGTGGTTTAAGCAAAAAGGTCAACGTGTTGGCTCATGTATCTTAAAAGTTCAAGTGGTGCTGGCTTTAAGGCTCAGCGATGTCATCAGAACAACGACCCGACTTAGCTGTTTCTCTCTGTTCTGACTCTGTTCTCAGACAACCTTTTCCCTGTGCAGACACAATGTCTGCTGGTTCTCTGGAACTTTCTTTTCTTCTGTAGAGGCATTTTAGTACAAGAGTGAACAGCAGGGATATTGGTTTAGGATATTGGTCTGTGTGACCATGGACAAGTAATTCAATCTCTGTGTGCCTCAATTTCCTCATCTGCATAAAGGGGGTGATGAGAGAATCTTCCTTAAAGCATTGTCGGGAGGACTGAATGAGCTAATGTGTGGGATGGTGACAAGCACTGCCCTAGAAAGTGCACCTCTATGGTCAGGTGTTGTCATTGCTGTTGATGCTGTTGGCTGATTCATCTGAACGAGAAGTCCGTTAGTCATAAGAGATGACAGAGATCAACTGTGAAACTCTAACATTGTTCTCACATGGAATTGTCAGCCAGCGGGGCTGAGGATGTGGGTGCCAGGGTAGGCTGTCTGCCACCAACGTGGCCCTAGTCTGCCATTTCCTAGTCTGTGGCCTCAATTTTCCACCTGCTAAGCACAAACAATAGTACCTACGTCATAAGGAGGGTGAGAAGATTTACTGACTTTCTGCATATGAAAAGTTCAGAACTGCACCTCATCTATGGTAAAAGCCCAACAGTATTATTAATGACAATTTATGGATTTTCCTATACATACAAATTTGTGAGTGTGTGGAAGAATGAGCTACACTACTCTTGTTAGAGCCAGTGTTCCTTTGCACATTTTTGGCTTTGGACTTACAGCACATTCGGTCTTGTGTTGAATGCTGAGCCCAGGAGGGAGGAAGTAAAAGATACTCTTCCTGTCCTCCAAAATCATAATAGTTGACAAAGACTGAGCACTTACTGTATGTTAGACCCCATTTTAAGTTCTTTGTGTCAATGACTTTTCATCTCTAATATCTTGATTTTTATTTCCAGAATTTACATTTGACTCTTTCTTATAGTTTCCATCTTTCTGCTGAAATTCCCCCTCTGATCATGCATGTTGTCTATCTTTCCATTAGACTTTTAAATATATTAGCTATAGTTATTTTAAAGGCTGTGATAGTCCCAAAACACATATCATCTTAGGGTCTGGTCCTGTTGACTCCTTTATCTCTTGACGGTGGGTTGTTTTATTCTTACTTTTGTGTGTGTCTCATATTTTTTTTTTATTAATTGCCAGACATTATGTGTAAAAGAACAGTAGAGATTGAAATAAACAGCATTTAGACTAAGAACTGGGATTTTTTTTTCTCCTGTCAGGCCATTAGTGTCAGGGGTTGAGGAAATCTAGTCAGGAGTTGAGCTGGCTTTGGGTTTTGTTGTTGCACCTTCAGTCCACCAGAGACTTCAAACTTTCCATGCATGGGCTCCACCCTCATCTCTTTGCCCACCTGTGTTCTAGAGGGGGTCAGCCTTTTCCATTCTCTGGTTCCTCCCCGAGTGGAAGATAGCCATTGCTTGCTACTGGTGTAAAATGGTGACGTGGGCATGAGGTGTTCTTTCTTATCCTGCTTCAGCCTCAGCCTTAGACATCACTCTGAGTAAGTTCCTGGGGGAGAGGTGAAGTTCTCATAGTCCCTGCTCCACCTCCCCCCATAGCATATACTCTGTCTTGTATCTGTGGGGGGACCGGGGTGGGAGAGAGTCTCCTCCTTCCCCAGGGATAGCAGAGCTCCGTTTGATATAGCTCAGATCCTGGGTCCAGTCTGGTGTTTTTTCTGCCTCTTCCCCATGGATGAACGGCTTTAGCTTCTCTCCTATGCTCTGCAGCGCTCAGGGCTTTTGCCGCAGGAGTGAAGTGAGTGTAGCGACCAGGGAGGTCCTCTCCAGGTCTTTTGCCCCAGTATTTCTTATGACCCTTCCCCTAGTAAGGACCCTGGAAAAGAGCTCATGAGTGAGTACAGACACCCCTGAGTCTGGACTCCCAGGAAGTCTACTCTGTCATGCTAGTCCATACTCTGTATTTAAGACTTTGTTAACATTTTAGCTACTTTCTTCTCCCTCACTTTGACAGTGGCCACCTTGTGCTCCTGCACTTTGCCAAGATAAAACAGCTCATGGGTCCCATCGCTCGTCGGAGGGACTTGCCACCCTTTGGAATTCAGCTTGCCTGGCTGTCTTGCTGCCTCAGCTCTCTGATGGGCTCAACGAAGGCTGTGATTTTGTTAGATTATCCAGCTTTTCCTGATTCTTAGGGTGGGAGCAATGTTCTCATGTAACTTTCTCTTCCTAATCAAAAGCAGAGTTTTTCACAGTTAAATATTTTCAACCCTCTCAACAAATCTACGAGGTAGCTATTCTTATTACTTCTATTTTATAGAGGGATAAACTGAGGCACAGAGAAGTACAACCACTTGCCCAAGACAATCAGGCGCTCACGAGGTAGAGCCCAGGCAGGGTGGCTCCAGAAGGCACACACTGCTAACCACTACATCACACTGCCTCTTTGGAGGCCTAAAAACCAAACTGGGAGGCTTAACCAGCTAAAACTAGTAACGGTAGAGCGGTTATAGACAAGGGACTAAAGCAACCCAAGGGAAGAGGCAATAAGCCTATGAAAACACATGTGTTCCTGTGTTTCTATGAGTTTGAGCTAAGCAGGAGAGTGAAGATGCCAGTCTTGGGGCCCACCAGCCCTGGGCCTGAGTCCTATCAACATCTCTTAGTATCTGTGTGACACTGAGCAAGTTGTTAAACTTTCTGAGCTTTTGTCACCTCATCTACAGAAAGGAGACGTTAATATCTCTATCCTCGAGTTGATTAATTTCTCAGACAAACCTGGCAAATAAGGACCCAACAGGCAAGTGTGGCTGTGCTTGCTGCAACTGCTATTTGTGTTTGTGTGTTTGTGTGTGTGCCATGTGAATATTGTTCTCCAAGCCCAAACATAAACATACGTATGCTTAAATTCTCTCCAGACATAACAGACCCACTCTGATGATGCTGATGCCACTGACTTGCTAACAGCTCCTGACGAATGTGTGAGTCGTTCATTCAGCAATTATTCCCCAAGCACAAGCCATGTGCCCAGAACTGCAGGAGGCACTAGGGATGTGGCAGGGAGAAAGGCAGAAATGACCCTCCCTACCAAGCACACACTCCAGCAGGGAGACAGACAGCAAGCAAATCAACACGTAGCTAAGATGACACAGAAACTGACAAAAGTTACTAAGAAAACAGAGAAGGTCAGGTGCTGGGGAGTTACTGGGGTCGGGGCTGGGGTGGGCACCTCTTTGCAGAGAGACATCAGGGCAAGCTGGTCTGAGGAGGTGTTTAAGGAAGCCTTTGAGCAGAGCCTTGGTTGATGAAAGGCACCCGCATCCCCACCCCCGCCCTCGCAGCTGCTCCGCCGGGGGATCTTCTTGCTGCTCCTGGAACGCTCCAAGTTCATTCCTGCCTCACAACCTCCGCACTTGCTGTTCCCTCTGCCTGGGTTTCTGGGTCCTCACAGCACTGCATGGCTGCCTTTTTGTCATCCAGGACTTAGCATCATCTCTTGGCAAAGCCTCCGTGACCTCCCCACCCAGTGGTATTTCCCCACATCCTTGGTGCCCTCTGCCAGCTCTTCTGTTTATTCCCCTTCCAGAACTTTCCACTGTCTGCATTTACCGCGCCTGTGGATTGAGTCACTTGTTTATCGGCTGTGTGGCCCCCTAGAATTTCAGCTGCATGGGTGGACGAGCTCATCCCTCATTTCCCCACTGAACTCCCTGTGTGGAGCTTGCGGCCCTCACCGGGGATGTTTGACAGATCTCAGTTGGACAAATAACCCGACACACATCGCACACATGGGGTTGCTGGTGGATGTTGCTAATGGATACTGAACCCAAGCAGATTTGCTCGTAATGGCTTAGGTCAGTGGGGTTGGGGGGAGCGAATGGATAAATGTGGAACATCAGACCACCAGTCACATTCTACTTCCACCGGGGGACACTGAGAGCTCAGTGTGAGCTGAGACAGAGAATGTTCTGAGCAACCTGCTGTTAAAAATGACAAAGAAGCCAAAATAAGAAGGAAAAGCAGGGAGCCAGACCCCAGAGGGCGTGCAGCGCATCCCACCAACCAGTCAGGAGCAAGCGTGCCCGTGATTCCCCGGTGACATGCTGGGCCATGCTGCTAGGAGCAAGGGCTGCCTGCTGACACATATGATGACATGAGATTACTTTGCTTGGGTTGACAATGACAAGTCAGAACCTCATTCGTAGCTTGGTGCTCCCTGAGACAAGGCTGCTCTGGAATAAAGCCTGCCAGGGGTTCCCAGAGGTGGCATATGACCGGGAAGTCAGCCCCCACTGGGTTCTGGAGGTGGCATGTGACCGGGAAGTCAGCCCCCACTGGGTTCTGGAGGTGGCATGTGACCAAGACAACAGTTCCCACTGGCTCTCAGAAGTGCCACATGACCAAGAGAACAACTCCCACTGGCTCTCAGAGGTGTCACATGACTGGGAAATCAGGGTCCACTGGGTTCTAGAGACCTTGAAGTTCTCTAGCCTTTCAAGAGACCTTCAAGAGACCCTGAAGGCCCCACCTGCTGAGGGGCAGAAGTGGGGCTGTCCCGGCTGGCACCAACCGTAGCCAGAGCTGTGTTCTGACGGGGCTGAGCTCCGGGGTTCAGGACAGGAGACCCGTTAGTGAGACACTGGGTCCTGGACACGGATGTGCCGCACGTCTGCGGCACGACTCAGCTTAGTAAAGGAGCAGCTGAGGGATTTGCAGACTTGATGCTAATGGGAGCCACAAGGAACCACCTTTGAAACACTCACCAACACGAGGAACTAAACATACCCATTAGAGCCTTTATCTTCTTCCAATTTCGCATCACAACAAAATGTCAAAAAAAAATGAAGCAGATTTCTAATATTATTACTTTGAACTTTCCTTAGTTATACTCCCTTGAAGCTCGACAGTTGCTGGGAAAAAAGAACAGAAGGAGGGTCACCCGGAGTGTGTTGTTGATCAGCTTCGTCTTCAGGAGTTTCACCGTAATTCCTGTCAACTCTGTCGCACACTTGCAGTCCAGGCTCTGGCTGAGGGCACCTCTCGCTGCAAGACAAGCCACTGTGACACCCAGAAGCTCAAAACGGCCATGCCATTCCGCCCGTGGTTTTGGCGGTCAGACACCCGAGAAGGGCTCGCCGGGCCTGTCCGCGGCGGGTGGAGCCAGCCGGGCACTTCAGTCACACGCCCGTGCGCCGGGTCCCTTGGCCTTGCTGTCTCTGCCCCCAGTGACCGCAGCCTCCGGGGTCTCGCCACGTGGCCCGGGCCCCTGGCAGCGTGGCAGCCGGGCCATCGGCTCCGTTACAGGCCACCCGCGGCCTCTGAGCCAGAGTCTCGAGAGCGACTCCGCCGACAGGCCCGGGCAGCCGGGGCGTCACCGCGCTGTCAGGACCGGGGACGGGAGCCCATGCCGCCTGCCGCGTGCGCACCGGAGAATCCGCGCCACTTTAACCCACCACCGCGCGAGGACCATGGGGGATGGCCTGTCCCCGCAAGGGACACCTCGACATGCCACCTCTCAGTCACGTGCAACCTCTGGGACAAGTGGGGACTCTCCCCTGCATCACACGCCGCCTCTCAAAACCAGTAAGACATGTCTTCTTAGTCACATGACACATGTGGGATCCAACAGGAGCTGCCCTCTCAGTCACATGATGCCTCTGGGATCCAACAGGAGCTGCCCTCTCAGTCACATGATGCCTCTGGGATCCAACAGGAGCTGCCCTCTCAGTCTCATGATGCCTGTGGGATCCAATAGGAGCTGCCCTCTCAGTCACATGATGCCTCTGGGATCCAACAGGAGCTGCCCTCTCAGTCACACGCTGCCTCTGGGACCGCTGGGCGCTGTCCCTCGCCGGGCCTGTGGAGCGCTGAGTCAGCGCCCCGGCTGCGGCGGCTTCGCCCCAGATCCCCCGGGAGACGCCGCCCTGCCCGGCCGCGTGCGCCGCTCCCGCCGCAGCCCTGCTCGGAGGCGGGACTTGCACCGCGTCGCCGCGTAACCGGGGCCAGCGGGGACTGCGGCGCCTCCCTGCGGCCGGGGTGGGCGGCTCTGGCGCCCGCGCCTTGTCCTTCCGAGCGCTCGCGGCGGCCCCAGGCCTGGGCACAAGGGAGGAAGCCCAGCCCGGTCCCCGGGGCTCGGGGAGCGGCGTCTAAACCCAGCCCGCGGGCCGAGTGCAGGGGACTTCAGGCGGGAGCTCATCCTGGGACGAGGGACAGCCCGGGCCAGGCCTCGCGGTTGCAGGCCGGACCTGCCGCGCGCGGCCGGGACTGATGTCAGGGACAGTGGCCCAGCCGGGGGCCGGGCGCTCGGGGCCAAGCCTTGTCTGCGCTAGTAATGGCCGAGGCGACGAGACCCTGGTTCCTTTCCGTGTGCGGGAGCCTGTGTTTGTGGAGGGTCTGGAAGCCGGTCCCGCCCGGCGCCGCCTGGCAGCCGCCGCGCTGTCCCCCGCTGCGCTGCGAGACGTGTCGTCTCCTCCTCCAGCCGTGTGCCGGGTGCGACCAGAGCATCGGGCGCCGCGCTGGCCCTGCACGGTGCTTCCTCCTCCTCACGCCCTTCTCCGCCTTTTCGGATTAAGATCCCGCGGAAGCAGCCACTTCCTCCCTGGACCCTCGCCGGGCTGCAGCCGTGTGGTCTACACGAGCAAATCCAGTCGAGCCGGCGCATCGCTCCGGTGTAATGTCTGTGCTGACGTAACAGGGTTATACAACTGAACAGGAGCGGCCAGGGACGATTTATAACTTACAAGTGACAGTTGTGGTCTTAAAAAAAGTGTTCCTGAAGAAAACCGGTTGAAAAGGCGAGATCTCAGACAAAGCTTTTCTCTCTTGAGCCTGGAAAGCTTTCAGCTCGATTTACATATAAAATCAAAGCTATTGGCATTTAACAACCTCTGTTTAAAAGTCAGGATTGACTTACAAAGAAGGCTCCGGCTTGGGTGAAAGGATTTCTCAGAATAAATACATCATGCAGGCCTTGTCAATGTGGGAAGGAAAGGCACACGTTTATTAGAAGCCAGAGGGACAGGGATTTCTGTACTAGTGGGTTTTCCAGAATTGACCGTCCTGTTCACGCGATTCTCCAAATGAAGCCCATCTGTTGCCCCTTTGTTCTCTGATGCTTGGAGGCAGCAGCGTCTGGGGGGTTCCCAGCTCCCTTCGGGCTCACAGCGCAGCCCCAGACTCGCCCACACTCTGGGTCTCCCGTCCCCACGAGCAAACAGGGAAGCACGTCCTCTTCCCAGTTGGGCCTGGTCTTTGGGTTCTGGGGAGCTGCCTGCTGACCTGGAAGTGGCTCAAGTCTTGTCGCAAGCCCCTTGAGGGTCTACGCTTGAGATCGGAAGAGGTGGCATGAAGAGTGAGCCCTGGATTTGACCTAGATCTGGCAATGGCCCCTACACGGCCTTAGACACCACACTCCCCCTCGGGACCTTGGTTTTCCCAGTGGGAAAAGAACCCTGAACTAACTTCCATTCTTCCACGATTTTTTAAATTGTTTCCATAATTTCTCTATGATGGAAGAAAGCGCCGCTAAGTCTGGAAGGGCACAGAAGTGTTAGGCTCTGGTGGTGAGACGGAGCTGAGCTGCGTCCTGAGAGCTGTTCTCAGCCCAGGGCAGGAGGGCAAACCTGGCCCTTACCTGGGGATTGGATCAGGTGCTCCGCGTCCCAAGAACAGAGGACGAGGACTTGCCTCCTTTTCTCTCCCTCGCTGAAGCCACTTTGCAGAGAGTCCCCTGAGAAGAACCAGGCTGCAGAAGGCTGGTGTCTAAACGTGCCAGAGTGGGAGAGAGGGTTGTTATGGCAACAAATTGCTCTGAATCTCTGAAGAGGCCCAGCCTGGAGAAACAGGGAGGTGCGGGAAGTGGCAGGGATAACGTTTCAGAAAAAGTCACCTGAAACTGACAGGAATTGCACATTTGCATTTGGCTGGAGTGCCTGATGGGCCCAGCAGGACTGGGAGTGTTTGCAGCGGTACCTTTAAGGTGGCAGGGGACCTTGGCCTCCTAGACTCACAGGAACAAACCTGGCCTCAGGGCGGGGGCCGCTGGGGGTGGCGCGTGGAGCATCGCACCCTCCACGTTCCCGGGCGAGGTGGGGATGGGCCGCGGGAGGCAGGGCTGCACGGTGGTCACCGCTGGGGCTCCAGCCTGCACCAGGGTCCACCGCCCTGGATCCTCCCGGCCGCCGCCCAGAAAGAAAAAGGAGTGACCACACCCCTCCCTCCTAGGGTTACAGAGAACGCTAAAGGAGTGAAGGCCTTTGCTTGTTTAATGGGAACAGGGCTTTTCTCTTGGGGGGGGGTGATACAAATGCTCTGGAACTTGATGGGGGGGTGGTTGTACAATACTGCAAGTGTACTAAATGCCACTGATTTATACACTTGGAAATGGTTCATTTTTCACCTCACTTCACCTCAAAATAAAAATCAAACCTGAGAGCCCGTGTGCTGCGTGCCCGTGCGGGGCTGCTGCATGGCCCAGCTCTCCCGGCCCTTCCTCCCTGGGAACCTTCTCCCTCCCTCAGGCCCCACATCCCATCGTGTTCCCCAAAACCACCAAGAATCACAGTCTCTGAAGCTTCAACCAGAGCACCTCCAGAGCGCCCCTCGCGGTGCTAAACGCTTTGGTGGGTGACTGGTTAATCCTCAGCACTGCCCCAGGTGTGTGTCGGCGCCTCGCCCACTCCCATCCCAGCTGCCGCAGGGCTTAAGCGAGGAGGGCGGGTGGTGCTCAACCCACCTGGTCCTCCCCAGAATCTGCTCAGTGCCTGTCCCACGAGACCCGGATGCACCCCCATCCCGCCACAGGCTCCCGTAGCCGCTGGACCCAAAGCAAAGTGGCCGAATGTGGCCAGTTCCCTGTGCGCAGAAGGCCGGCTCCTCCGCCCAGCCCAGTGCCCTGGCCGGCTGCGGCACACTCAGGGCGAAGACTTTGCCTCCTGACTTGGTCCGACCTCGGCTCTGGCCTGCCTGGGTGTAGGGCGCAGGAGGCAGAGCCAGGCCCACTGTCGGGGCAGCCACAGGTGGTCTGTCGGTACCGAGACCAGTGGGGATGAAGGTACAAAGGTGCTCGATGGGCCCAGAGGGAGGGTCAGAGGAGGGGCCAGAAAGGAAGGCCTGTAAGAGAAGGATGGGGGGGGACACGTGGTGGCCACAGCGTGGACGGCAGCAGAGCCCACGACAGCCGCCTGCCTGCCTAGTCCGACTCCGAGGCTCGGGCAGGCCATCCGCTCGGCTCCTCGGTCTCTGCGTTCTCACCTGCTCTGCAACCACCCTGGAGCCAGGCAGCGCTGACTGACTCTGCGACGGGACAACCGCTGGGGCTGCCCTGGGGCCGCAGGCGCGGGGGAGGCAGACCCAGCCCTGACCTCCTGGCTCTGGCTCTCTGGCGAGAAAACGGCTGTGTGAGTTTCCCAAGGCTGCTGCAACGAACCAACACAACTGCGGGGCTTAAGGCAGCAGGTGGTCATCTTGCCTCACGGCCCTGGAGGCCAGAAGTCCAAAGCCAAGGTGTCTGCAGGCCCACTCTCCCTCGGGAGGCTCTGAGGAGGACCCCACCTTGCCCCTCCGGCTCCTGGCGGCTCCAGCAATGCCTGGTGCTGCTGGGCTTGTGGCTGCATCGGGCCTCTCTGCCGCCACCATCACACGGCTTCTGCCCTTCTCCCCGCGTCTGTCTCTGCGTCTTCATGTCGTGTTCTGCTCTCGGTGTGTCCAAATGTGCTCTTCTTTTAAGGAGTCCAGCCGTTGGACCAGGCCCACCCTGACGACCTCACCTCAACTCGATTATACCTTCATAGACCCTGTGTCCAAATAAGGTCGTATTCGTTGGTTCTGGGCGTTGACGTGAATAGATCTTTTGGGGGGTTCACCTTTCAATCCTCAACATAGGCCTTAATCAAAGAATTAAAAAATAATAAATACAAGCTTTAGCCCAGAGAGGTGAGGTGAGCACAAGCCGTCGGAAGAACAACTGGCTGAACGAAGCCTTCCGACGGGCCTGCCCCCCGCTGAGCAGTTTGAGGGGCTCCCGGAGGAAGGGGTATCGGAGTCTGAGCTGTGCCCTGAAGGACCAGGAGGAGTTGGCCCTGAGGAGGAGGGTGGGCAGAGCAGGGCGAGCTTCCTGGGCAGCAGGCAGGGCCCAGAAGGGGCTGCCGGGGCTGGCCAAGCCCCCCGTGCACGTCCCAGCCGGCGGGAGGGGAAGAGGAAGCCGAGGGCCAGGCCTGCCGTGGGGGAAGCCAGCCGACTCCGCACAGTCGCTGGGGGCGGCAGGCAGAGGGGCGTTGGGGGCAGTGGGTGGGGGCAGAGAGACGGGGGTGAGGGATGGGCCCAGAACGGATGTGAGGAGATCGTTGAAGAGGTCGTGGCAGGAGTGCAGGGAGAGGGGCCGCTGGCTTGGTCCAGAGTGCACATGGCGAGCTGGGCAGATCTGAGAGCCTTGGGCGGGGCCGGGGGAGTCCGCTGGACTCAGAGCACAGACTGGGGGAGGGGTGTCCTGGGTGATGCTGGACCTCCAGCTGGGCCAGCTGGCTGGGGGTCCCTGGGAAGGTGCCAGACCCCTGAGAGGTCAGTGCAGGGCCCAGCTTTGGGGTGCCCAGTGTCAGGCCAGTGAGGAAGCTCAGGAATCCGCGTCTCCTTCCTCTGGACAGAGGCTCTTTGGGAGCTTGTGGACACCCAACCCTGCCCTCCAGGGCTCCCCATCCTTCAAACGCACTCTTGTTAGCGGGTTTGAGTCAAGGCCACCTCCAGGCCCCCAGCTCCCTAGGGCCACAAGGGGGGACAAGGACAGATAAGAGGCCAGCGACCCAACATCCAGGTGGTGACGCCCCTCTTTTAAGTTTGGGGTAGACGTCTGGAGCTGACGCTTCTGCCCTCACAGGCTCGTCCCTTGCTGTTACACAACATTGACTTGCTTGGTACGTGGAGCACCAGAGCACATGGGAGCTCATCCCAGCCGGAGAGGCCTGCCGCGAGCTCAGAGAACCTTGCTGCCTTCCACAACCAAGGCCAAGCCACCGCCAGGAGAACACGACCAGGAGCAGCCACGCTACCCCGAGACCTTTTCCTTTTATCTCCCTGCAAAGATCCATTCACGCTCATCGATCAGAAGAAACACAGCAGCGAGTTAGAAAAATCCAATAACTGGAGTGTAGCAGGCTGCAAATGAATCCCTGTCCACTTCCCTTCGCGGGAGCCAGCAGCATAATTAGGTTATTCCGGGGAGACGAGGCTTCAGCTTGGAGTTCGAGGGAGGGAGGCTGCGGGTGCGGCTCGCCAAGCACGGGCGCATGTCCCGGAGCAAACTCTGGACACCCCCCCCAACCCGGCTCTGTTCCCCCAGGGGCTCAGGGTGGTGGGGGCCTGTGGCTGT
This sequence comes from Daubentonia madagascariensis, assembly GCA_023783475.1. Classification (NCBI taxonomy): domain Eukaryota; kingdom Metazoa; phylum Chordata; class Mammalia; order Primates; family Daubentoniidae; genus Daubentonia; species Daubentonia madagascariensis. The sequence continues at coordinate 10,157,532 of JAKFHU010001557.1, read as the reverse complement.
GGCTTTGGGGACCTTGGCTGCCTCGATCCAATCCCCGTGTCCAGCTTCCCGGGGTGCTGACTGCTGAAGCTTCTGGAGAGATGGCCAGGGGTGTGTTCCTGGCCCCCACCAGCAGGAGGCTGGGGTCACCAGCTGCCGGGGGGTAGTCATAATCCCCCAGTGGCAGGGCTGGGTGACCAGAAGCTGGGAGCTACTGGGCCAGGGAGGAGGCCAGCGGGCAGCTGTCACGGCCACCTGAGCAGTGCTCTCTGGGCTGGAGTGGGAAGTGCAGTCTGGCCCAGGGTCAGCACGGCTCTGCGAGGAGGGTGTCAGAGCAGGGTCCCCGAGTCCATTGCAGCTGATGACGCCTGTGCTGAGAGCATTGGGTGGATGCGTGCCTTCTGAGTCAGGTACCAAATGACAACTCTAAGACCACAGCTTGGTCTATGCCCTCGTGATAATTTAAAAGCTAATGAGGCGCCTTTAGGACGTGCTGTGAGTGATTTTCTGCAGCAGCTTTCAGATTCTGAGTCTACAAATCCGTCAGCATCTCCTTGCTTCCTCCTCTCAGCACAAGTGCTTTTGACTTCTTTAACCAGCTTTAATTTTCTGAATTTGTTTACATTTTTAAAATCTATCTACCATGCTAGAAGGTAAACTCCATGGCGGCAGGGGCTTTGCTGGTCTGATTTATTGCTGTGTTCCCAGACCACTGCCTGGCACATAGTAGGTGCACAATAAATATTTGCTGAATGAATGAATAAGTGTGTGATGGGACAGGAATCATACCCCACACAGGCAAACTGGGCATGTGGTAAGGCTGCTGGACGGAATGCAGAACACCCAGTCATGTTTGGATTTTAGACAAACAATGAATAATATTTTAATGTAGGTGTCTCCCAAATACCGCGTGGGACGTGCTTATGCTAAAAAGGATTTTGTTGTTCATCTTCGATGCAAATTCAACTGGGCTTCCTATATTTTTATTTGTTAATCTGACAGCCCGAGCTTTTAGATCCTTGGGAACTTTTCCCTCCTGCCCCCTCCTCCTTCCCCGCTGTTGTCTCTCAAATGTACCAGTCACATCGTCACTCAGCCATGCTCTGGGGCCACCGTCCTCCCTTGGCCCCCAGCCCCCCTCCAGGTCCCCCCCTCCTCCCTGTCTGCAGTTGCGGCCAGACTTCTCTGCAGGGCGCCGCCCGTGCTCAGTCTCTGCCTCCACCTCCCGCTTGTCCCAGCACCTTTCATCTTCCACACCCGCTTCCCCAAGGGTCCCCCGTGACCTCCTTTGGCGGTTCCGAAGGCTTCTCAAATGCACCAGGCTCAGAACTAAACTTTCCGAGCTTAAATGGCCCCACCTTCCCCATCCCAGACAGTGACACCAGGGCTCCCCGGATGCTCCGGTCAAAAGCTGAGTGACAGGCCACTGTTGCCTTCCTCATCCCTCACACCCAATCCCTTCTGCCTCTGCAGTGAAGGGCGAACTCGCAGGCCTGAGCTGTGCACACCCTGCATGTTGCAAAGAAAGGTTTGGCCCTTGACCTGGCGCAGGGGGATAACCTCTGAGCCCTGGAGTATCCTGCCTGGTAAGAGCGCCTTTGTTTACCTGGGGCCTGGGGCCACACGGATGGCTTATGCAAACAGTGCGATTGATCACTGATCACGTGTATCAGTCTGACTTCCAGAGGGGCTGGAGGGGCTGGAAACTGAGTAATTACGGTCAGTCACAGGTGTAACAGCTTTCCCGAGTTCTGTGAGTCCTTCTAGCAAATCACTGAAGCTGAGGCTGGGCTTGAGGACCCCCAACAACAACTTCCAAAACATTCCTCAGGTCTGCCCGCACCTCCCTGCCCTGTTCCGTCTGAGTTCATGAGCAGACACCGTCTGTCTCTTGTCCGCACACGAGCAGTGGCTGCTTTCTGGTCCCGTGGGGCACGGACCACTGCCGTCTCCCTGCAGCGACAGCCACGCCCTTGCCATGACGTTCCCTCACTGGAACTCAGTGGCTGTCCGCGCTCCTGAGACGAACATTCGAGTCCTCGTGGACCTGGTCTCTGGGCCTCACTTTGTGCCCCTCTTCCTCAACTCCGCGGCCCAGTCACTCTGCTGCCTTTCCCGACCGGGACCACCGTAATAAATTACCACAAACTGGGTGGTTTGAAAGATAGAAATGTATTCTGTTGCAGCTCTGGGACCAGAAGTTCAAAATCAGTGTCCAAAGGGTCCAGCTCCTTCCAAAGGCTCTAGGGCAGGATCCTTCCTGCCCCTTCCAGCTCCCGGGGGCTCCCGAGTTCCCCGGCTCGAGGCTGCGTCACTCCCACCTCTGCCTCCATGGGACACGCCTCTGCTCTCTGTGCTTCCTCTCTCCTCCTACAGGGACACCCTAATCAAGGATGTCATCTTGGCCGATTGTATCTGCAAACGCTTTGTTTCTAAATAAGGTCACATTCTAAGGTTTCAGGTGGACGTGAGTTTTGGGGGACGCTGTCAACCCACAGCACTGTCTTTGACTCCGTCCGCCTGTCTTCCAGCCCAGGGCTCGGCCCCGGTTTTGCCCTCAGCCTGGGACCCCCACCCCCGCCTCTCTTTCTTTGCTTGGCTGCCTCCTCTTTGTCCTGCGATTTTGACTTAAGTGACCCCCCTTTTGAGGGTTCTCCCCTGGCTGCCCCGTCATGGCAGGTGCCCCTGGTCTCCTCCACGTCTGCACGGTTTCTGTCCAGTGCTGCACCCCTGGTTACTCGTTTAAGCTCCCGACTCACCTCTGCCTGCCGCCGGCTGGGCTGCCCTGCTGTGCGAGGCTGGGGACCCAAAGTGCTCAGGCTCGAAAGTCCCACGGAACTCCGCGAGCACCTCCGTTTCTCAGAGCCCGCAGCACTTGCCTCCTGCTTGGGTTTATTCGCAGACAATTAATAACGTGGACTCTTCGAAGCTATCTGGACGTGCTGAGAACCGCACGGAGTGGGCACCACAGCTCCCTTGTCCATGGCTGACCCACAGCAGACGCTTCCAGATATTTGCTGAAAGAAAGGATGGAACTTGAGCACGGAGTGGGGCGCACAAGACCGTGACTCCTGCCAAGTGCCCTGTCGCTCTTCCTCACGCACCCCCGCTTTGCTGTGGCCACACTTCCCTCAGGCCTCCCGTGTTCCTACAGGCCCTGCACGTGCCCCCAAGCCAGAAGGAGCGCCCCAGAAGGCAGGGTGTCCCCTTTCCAGCCTCTCCCAGCAACCGGCTGACCGCGTGGGGACACATTGCTGTCAGGCCCTGCTGGGCACCTCCCCTTGCTGGTCTGGCGTCCCCACTGTAGACTCTGCTGCTCTCTGTCCCTCCTTTACCCTATGAAACAAACCCCTTTTTCAGTTTGTTTTTGAGACACTCTCAGAAGTCTGAGATCAGAGTGTTCTCCCAATTGCAATGGCTTTGAATTGAAGTCTTTCCCGAGCTGAGTCTGGATTTGTTTTTATCTGGCAAACCCAAATCGAAAACCAGGCAGACAAGCTGATGTGTGTATGTCGGGGGGCACGAGGCCAGGGGCAGAGGCCAGGTCACCAGGACCCCAGACCAAAGGTTCTGAGGCCAGGATCTGCTTGGAGCCTGGGAGTGGGCCCTGCCTCACGGACGGGTCCAGTCTGGGGTTGGCTCTCTGGGGGAGCTTTAGACCTCAGCTCTGGCAGGGAGGGAGCCAACCAGACCCAGTGGCCTCCGACTGGAGGGTCAGGGACATACGTCCTCCGCAGGCTTGTCCAGACGCCAGTGAGTGGTGTTGTCTGTGCTCTGTCCCTCTGCACCACTGCTCACTGACCCGCGTCAGGAGACGGCTGCGGGACACGCTGCGCTGGGGCGGGCCTGTCTCCTTCACGCCTGGGCCCAAGGGTCTGGGGTGCGGCTGGGGTCTCATGCTGGCACACCCCAAGTCCAGGTGGGGTGGGAGACCGGGGGCAAAGCCTAGGTCCCCTGGCAGCAGGCCTCCTGCAGCCCCTGGGTGGGGCGTCGACCCCCACCGTGGGTGTGTAGCTCCGGGTCTGGGGCTGGAATCCCAAAGGCTGGTGTCTGGTCTTCCTCTGCCTTCCTCACCCCAGCAAGCCCCTTCCTTGCCCAAAGAGGGGACAGCATGTCCCCGGACTTCTCCTGGGCAGGGAGCTCGGCCAGCCGGAGAGGCACAGCGGGCGCCAGGTGGCCACGGAGCCCTCCCGAACGTCCCACGCGTCACCCCCCTTTGCCACTCGGGGCTCGGGGAGGTGGCAAATGCGACACCGAGGCTCATGATTCCGTTTTGTCTTTTCCCTTCGTTGCCTCTGGCGTGTGAGGCTCTTTCGGTTTCAAGGCTGGAGGCTGGGGGTGGGCAGGGAGCGGGGGCAGAGCGGGCGTGTCTGCGCCCCCCGCCCCGCAGCCCCCCTCTCCGCCATCCGGGTCCGCCTCAGTCTTCCCAGCAAGGCTAAGCGGGTCTTTCTGACTCCCCCGGGCACAGTGAATCGCCCTTTCTCTTCGTTTTTGCAGAATTTCAGGAATGAACACTCGTCCCTGCGCAAAGTCCCCACAGACATCCTGGTCTTTCCCACCAGACCCTGGGTGCCTTGAGGGGAGGGTGGGGCTGGGTCTTAGTTGTGAGGCCTCCTTCTGCCCTTGGCAGGGCGCGGGGGGCTTTGTGGGGGGCTTTGTGGGGGGTGGAGAATGGACAAACAGAGGAAGCAGGGCCTGGATTCATGGACAGGCACAGAACTAACCAACACGGGGCTATTCCATGTCTGGACATAGTGTGTGTTATTACACATGCATTGCATATAGAAGGAGACAGTGCATGTTATATACGTGGCACATACAAACACACACACACAGCGTCTGTTATAAGACAGAGGTGTAATGGAAGACGCTGTACGTCAGGGGAAGTGTGCGGAGTGCTGCTGTGATGCGCTGGAGACTCAAGAGGTGCCTTTCAAATGGGACGAATGAACGAAAGTGGATGTTGACGCGGGGACCAGACGCTGGGAGTCGACAAAACATACGCTGTGGGTAAACAACCAGTTGTCATCGCTCTGCCGACTTCCTGCCGCTGATGGATTGCTCCGGAGGTCGCAGAACTCAGGATAAATTACTGGGGCTTGTCGCTCACCATGTCCGGGGCTGGCAGCAGCTTGGGGAGTAAGGAGAACGTAGGACGCTTGAAAACTGTCTCGACACGTGAGCAGGTGACGTTCTCCCAAAGTGAAGCTTCCTCTACGCCCCAGCCGAGGGCGGGCAGCTGCCTCCCAGCCCCACAGCGGTGAGACGAGAAAGCGGACGGTAGGGTTGTCCTGACGTGGAAGAGCCTCCCCACCGTCAGACCGCAGGGTTCGCACCTGCCGCTCAGGGCCCCTTTCACCTGCCGTCTCTTGGCCCTGGTGTTCCAAGAAGCACCGGGAAGCAGGCGTCCCCAGCGCAGGCTGGGTGGGCGTCAGGACACGCGGCACCCGAGTGAGGAGGGCTGTCCTGGTGTGAGCGATTCCAGTGTGCACACTCACACGCACACACACCCCCAAGCACACGCTCACACACGTGTACACAAACTCACACACAAACATACACAGACATTCACACATGCTCACACATTCACACATCCATGCATTCACATACACATACACATGAACTCACACACACACGTTCACACATGCTCACACACATACATACACATATACACATTCACATACAAATACACATGAACTCACACACACACTCTCACATGTGCTCACACATACACACACTCACATATACATACACATAAACTCACACATACACATACTCACCATACACTTGTACAATATACACTCACATACACACTCATTCATACACTTATTCACATGCACACACAGAGTAGACACATACAATACACACATATGCAAACTTGCACACATGCATGCTAACATGTGTGCATGTTACAAACACACACTTTCCCATATGCACACACATATACACACACCACCACACACTCACACAACATACACATTCTCCCACATATGCATGCACACATTCACACACATACACACTTACATATACACACTCACACACATTCATATACACACACATTCACACACTTTCACTCAAACACGTGCACACTCTCTCTCACACACACACACTCCTGTTGGAGATATGGTGCCATGGTTCCGTGTTCTGAGTTCGCGCAGGACAGGACTTAGCAAGCAAAGGGGGACCAGGAAAGAGGCACCTCCTTGTGAAAGTGACTTCCCATGTGCCAACGCCAGGAAGAGAAATGCTGGTGCTCGGCAAAGGAAACACATCCTCAGCAAAGCTCTCTAAAGCCCAACTCTTTGGGGGGCCCTGTTCTCCCAACTCAGACTGTTTTCCCTTCAGCACCAGTGATGTGATTCACCAAATGTGTCCCATTTTCATCCTGGAAAGCTGTCAGCATACTGAAGGGCCCGTTTTCATCTTGCCCTCTGTGATGACAAGATGAATTGATTCTGATTTGGAAGTAGTCGCTTTAATTTGTGCATCCAGTTCCATATTATTTCTCCATCATGGATTCTGGAACCCATCCAGCCATTGGGATTAAGTCAGTGCCCGACTAAATCACAGCCGGGACACTGGAACCTGCATCCATGCAGCAGGGGCATGCGTGAATGTCTAAGTCACCTGGATTCTGTCTCCACTGCAACTGGTCCAACACCAGCTGGTGCGCTGCAATGTAATCCTCACTCTTACTCCAGGAGTTGGTGCAGACCCCCAGTCGAGGGCTGGTCCTCCACGTGACTACGTTTATGTGCGTCAGACACCAGGTGCACTTCATGGGTCCCCAGCTGCCGGCACTTCTGGCCAAATTCACACTCTTTGGCCCTTTCCCAAATCCATGATGGTTCTTCTCAAAGAGTGTTAACAAGAACTACTACAAAAAGCAGACTTCAGAAAAAGCCATGACCTCCAGGAATTTAGAAGCATCCACAAAATACATGATGAATACATTCAACAATCAGACTTAAAGTAGGGCCTTCACTGCCCTTTGGAATAGCGCCTTCTGTCCCTAGAGATCTGCGTATGTTCACCGTTAAGTCTTTGAGTTCTCTGCTCAAACACGATTTCCTCAGGTCTTCTCTGCAAAGACCCCACACACGCACCACCTGCAGGGTACTTGCTGCACCTTATTCTGCTTTGAAGCCTCATCACCATTTGTATCCAGCCTGGCTTCTGTTCACCTGCCTTGTCAGCATTCCATCTGAAAGCAAAAACTCCACGAGAGCTTGGCTCTGCCGGCTTTATTTATCGCTGTGTGTCCTGCAGCTAATGCAGACATGAGCTCCTTGGGAACTTTTGTCAATCAACATTGGACAAATAAGCCCCCAGTATCCACTCCAGGCCAGGCAATGTGCAGGGACATAAAATTGACTTTCTCTGATGTCCTAGAAGAAATTCTTAAATCAGAGCTTGTTTAGAAACATGGTGTGTGCTTCCTGCCATCCTTGAGGTTCTGGGATTCCATGCTAAGAGCCTTGAACTTCAGTTTAACACTGTTGGAACTCGAGATGATGTGGGTGTGGGTTAGGACTCCGAAGCGCCACTTTGATTACTTTATTGGGTTCTTTGAAGAGTTAGTTAGACATCAGATCGGGGAAACCAAAGATGTCACCCACTGAGATAATAAGAAAAACTTGTAAAAGATTCCCTATCTCTGATTGCAACTCAAGATGGAAAACATACCACGTAAGATTTCCCAGATATTGATGCTAAGATATGTTTTATTTCTCACCCTTATAACTGACTGGAGGAGGAAGTCAATAATTACATTTCCAAGATTATGGATGATCTTAAGCCCCACCAGGCAGTGAGGAATAGATTCAAGGGAAGATCTTATAAATGAATCGATGTGCTTCTCAGCAGGCAAGTGCAAGGCAGTGTACTTAGGATACTTGATTCCGACATAGCTGTCAGCTACTTGGTCTTTAGAGAAGCAAAACAGTGTCATAGTAAGAGTGCAGACTCTGCAGCCACAACATGAAACTGGGTTTTAAATCACATTTCACCATTTACTAGATGTGTGAGTATTAGTTTGTTTGGGCTACTATAACAAAACACCCCTGGCTGGGGGGCTTATCACCAACAGAAGTTTATTTCTCACAGTTCTAGAAGCTAGGAAGTCCAAGGTCAAGGCACCAGCAGATTCGGTGTCTGGGGAGGGCCCACTCTCTGCTGCATAGATGGTGGCTTCTCCCTGCGCCCTGGCATAGTGGAAGGGGCTAGCCAGCTCCCTCGGGCCCCTTTTACAATCCCCTCCTCAAGGGATCTGCCCTCAAGACACAATCGCCTCTCAAAGGCCCCGCCTCCCAATACTATCACATTGGGAATTAGGGCACAACATTTTAATTTTTGGGGGGACATAAACATTAAGACCATAGCAGTATCTAATTTACCTCTTTGTGCCCAAGTTTCCAGGTCAGGAAATAAGGATAGTGGTGCTTTATATATGTATCTGTTTGTGTATATATAAACATATACACACATACATACATATATGTACACACACACACTTGTTAATTTTATATGCTAATTTATGTAAAGTACTGAGAACATACTCAGTGCTCAACATGTGTGTGGGTTAGAGTGACTCTTTGCTAGGGGACAGCAGACTTGCTTCCTACCCACTATCTTCCATCTTAATCTGAAATATCTTTCAGGGAAAATATGCACAAAGAACAAAGTAAAACAAAATACTTTTGTGGTTCTGCAATGGAGTTTGGGGTCAAAGGCCTCACCAGTGGTGGTGATTAGGCTGAACCTCAAAGGGAAGTTTTCTCTAAGCTATGTCACCTCAACTGGCCTAAACCCACCTGAACAGACATCCCAGTGCTCCAGGACATATGAGTGTCCCCTCCTCAGAGGTGGCTCCCACTTCCAGCAAGACAGCACCCTTGACCTTTATTAACTCAAAACAATGCTCTCCGCCCCTGCATTCAATTTAGTTGAGCAGAGTAAGGGGTGGACTCCCACGCGGCAGGCCCTGTGGTCACCTGGCAAAGGGAGGTGGCTGCATCCCGTGCCTCTCGGAACCTCCCTTAATGTCTCAGAGGCACCTCAGACTCAACACACACAAATCCAAGCTCTGAGTCTTTGCTGTCTTTCAAAACAGTAATCAGCCCTGAGATTATGTAGTTGACTTCTTTACTTGTTTATTGTCTTTGCTTCCCACGAGAAAGTCAGCTGACTGGGCTTGCTCATCGCAGTATTCTGGCACCAGGCCGACAGGCAAGACCTGCTGCCGAGGCCACACCCCAGGGTGGCTTCTCCAGGGAGTGTCTCAGCCAAAGCCCAGGATTCGTCTGAGACCTTCTGCTCCCTGACCCACGGCTAACATCACCAGATGCATCCCACTGGCCCCCTGAGCACCCTCTGCCTCGGCCACACTCTGCACACACCACCCTCACCTCCAGCTCCCAGGTCTCACCAGGAGGATGGCGAGAGCCTTCTAACTGCTTTACCAACATCCACCCTGGGCTTCCCCCTGCCCTTTTCCACAACATGTCCAGGTCTAGTCATATGCTGCCCCCCACACTAGTATACGAGAGGGTCACACCCCTTTCCCCACTTTGATTTAGAAAAAATTCTGAGACAAACACGGGGTCAGGCAGACGGAGACCAAAATGCCAGCTCTGTCACTCATGGACACGATGGAGGCCAACCTTAGGTGAAGGACAACAATGGGGCTTCCACTGGTGCACTCCAGAGTGGACAGTCGCTCACCCAATCACAGGTGGCCTCAACACCTGCAGCCGCACCCCCTTGTAGGCAGAGCTGACCCCCCAAAACTCAAGGCCTGTAGAAGCAGGTCATACTTAGAAGAGTGAGTGTCCATTTGGGCTGCTGTAACAAAATACCCCAGACTGGGGGGCTTCAGTAAGAGACGTATGTTTCTCACAGTTCTGGAGGCTGGGAAGTCCAAAGTCAAGGTGGCAGCAGATTGGGTGTCTGTCCAGGGCTCTCTCCCTGTTGTGTAGACAGCCGCCTTCTCACTGTGTCCTCATGTGGTGGACAGAAAGCTCTGGTCTCTCTTCCTCTTCTTATAAGGACACTAATCCCACCATGGGGGCCCCACCCTCAGGACCTCGTCTAACCCTAATTATCTCCCAAAGGCCCCACCTCCAAATACCAACACATTGGAGGTTAGGGCTTTAGTGTATGAATTTTGGGGGCACAATTCAGTCCATAGAAGGTGGCTGGGGGTTTGTTAAACAGAGGCCCCTCCACGAGGGGGTGGACATTGGAAGTGGGAAATAAGTGTCCTCCCAACACTCTCTGACCGCTTCTAAAAGTCAGTCAATGACAAAACCAGCCCCTGCCCCCTTCCGGTTACTGGCTCCTTACATATTCTCTGCTGTCCTTGTGCAGTCTGTTTTTGTCTCTCATGTTCCTCACATCCCACCTTCCCCCTTGCCCCCAACTCAAGGCCTTGGCACATGTTACTCGTCCTGCCTGGGACCCTCCCTGTCCCTTCTCCCCAAATCCTTCTCAGCCTTAGCCCTCTGTGTGGTTATGACTTGCTCCAGCACCCAGCCCTCGGGCTCGACGGCCACATGAAGGCTCTCTTGGTAGCACCTGCATTCTCGGCAGTGGGACCTTTTATTAAGCATCATGTGTGGATTCTCTGCTTCCCCCACTGGACCCCAAACTCCATGCTGACTATGCTGGGTTGTGTTTGTTTGCTTCACTGCTGTTCTTCTCTGTATCCGCAGGCCTGACCCAGAGTAGATGCCCAATACGTAGACCTCGAAGAACTCACCGTCCGGTGGGCAACACTGACATGCTCACAGCCTGCCCGTGATGCTGCTCACTTGAGCTCCGGGGAACATGGTGGGGGTGGGGTATAACTGGGTTGGGAGCACCGGGGGACATCTAAGGATGACATCATATTTAATGATGGCGACATCTCATCCCAGGGTCATCGCCCATGACTCAAAACCCATCACTCCATAAGGTAATTAGGATTGTTTTTCCCCAAAAATGTTGTTTCATGTTGACCTACACCAGAATTCATAAACCCCTTTTCCTACCCTGTCACATCACCTTGTAAAACCTTCTTTCTACTCCACTTCATGGACTTGCAGCTTTCACTTCAAGACGCTCAGAGTCATTTCTGAATGTGCAGAAATCATGATGCAGTGACTGTTTTGTAAAATTGTAAAATTTCAAATACATTTAGTCTCAGCAACAATTCCTGGGGGCCCATCGTTGGCTCTTCTCCATGTAGAGACTTCATTTGTCTTCTGCCTTTAATATCATTCTCCATGTACGACACAATGTGGCCTCAAGGATATTTTAATTCTTTTGTGACAGACTTTTTATAAAACCTGGTATAAAGAACTCTGAAAATCTAAATTCTATCCATTGATTCCCTCAAAAACATGTGGCCCTGCGAGGCCTTAGAAGCAAAACCAAACCAAACCAAACTCCAGTGCCCAGATCTTGGTTTCTGAATCCTGTTCCGCACTCACAGAGACCAGAGGTCCTTGAAGAAATGGCCGGGTCCGGGGCAGGGAGAACACGGGGCCTGGCTCATCTTGCTGTGTCGGAGCAAGCGGGTGAGGGTGAGTTGAGCGGCTAACCCGAGGGGATTCCTACTGGCCAGGTGTGGGACGACGTCAGTATCAGAAAGAATATAGGGGTCGATGGATGAAAGACCTTAAGATTAAAAAGTCCCCGTGCCCACAGTGGTACTCAGAGAGGTTTTCGGGAAGGGTGGTGGATGGACAGTTCTTTACAGAAAAAAGAGAGCTAATAGGTGTGGGGGAATGGTAGGATTAGAACCTAACTGTTTTGCAGCCACTATTGTAGTACAAGATGCAAGCAAGGGCCATCGACTGATGCTGAAATCTTTGGGTAGAAGTTGTTGGTTGTTATGGACAAAGCTGTGCTCCTCCCCCCAAATTCATATGTTGAAGCCCTCAGGACCTCAGAATGTGGCTACACTTAGAGACAGGGTCTTTAAAGAGATAATTAAGTTAAAATGAAGCCCTTAGGGTGGGCCCTAATCCAATATGACTGGTGTCCTTATAAGGAGAAGAGATCAGGACGCAGATATGCAGAAAGGGAAGATCATGTGAGAACACGTATAAGACAGCCCGTGAGCCCCAGAAGGAACTAGCCCTACTGGTACCTTGATCTTGGACATCCAGCTTCAGGTATGTAAAAAACGTAAGTATTTGTCGTTTAAGGCGCCCAGTGCATGTTATTTCTTATGCAGCTGCCCAAGCTGACTCTCAAATATGTCACTCTCGTGAAGCTCTCCCTTCCAGGATGGCCGTGGTCACCGACAGAAAACGTGCCTTTCGATGAAGAAGTCAGGTGGGCGCCACTCTGACCAGTAGTGAGACAAAGTGACATCGTGTGTACTGAGAGGTACTCAGTGCCTGGACTAAAACGCTTCACCTGAATTTAATGGGCAGTTATGGGGCATTCCACAAAACAACAGTCCTGGATGCTTCAAAACATCAATCATTAAACATAAACAAAATAAAAAATAAAGCAAGGAGGCTGTTCTAGACAAAAGAGACATGTCAACTAAATGCAATGCATGATCTTTGATCCGATCCTAAATTTCAAAAGTAAGCTGTAAAGGACATTAGGGAACAGATTGGGAAAACTTAAATTAGGACTGTATATAAGATTAATACTATTATACTAATGCGTAAAGTAGAAATGATAAATTAAAGCCAGCGCAGTTCTGGATGGCCCTGGATCCTCCTCTTCAGAACCCGAGTCAGGCTCATCGCTGTGTAGGTGACATTTGCATATGTGCTAATGACTGTACTGTTTATTTTAGGTTCTGGCAACCTACAGTTATAGAGGTGAGAACTGTGCCTGTTTACTTCCCACTGTCTCCTGGGGAATGTGAGTCACAAGGCTCTCAGGCCAGCAGGGGCAGATCTCCAGGTTGTCAGGAAGGTATCCTTGTGCTCAGCGGTCCTGTAGTTTTACCCTGGGATCTTCCAGAACTAAAGCAGATAGAGCCTACAGAAGTCGGTTAGCGCTGCCCGACGCCTCTGGAGGCGGGGCAGGGTCCACTTCACATCCGTTGGGTGAAGTCCAGGCCCACTAACAGGGCCACAGACCTAATTTTCAGGGCTGCAGTGGACTGAATGTTTGTGTCCCCCCCACATTCATATGTAGAAATCCTAACCGCCAAGAGGATGGTATTAGGGGGCAGGGCCTTTGGGAGGTGATTAGGTCAAGAGCGTGGAGCCCTCGGGAATGTGATTAGTGTCCTTATAAAGGCGGCCCAAGGGAGCTGGCCATCCCCTTCCACCACGTGATGCAGGGAGAAGGCACCTGCTGTGAACCGGGAAGGGGGTCCTCACCAGACACTGACCTGCTGGCACCTGATCTTGGACTTCCAGTCTCCGGAACAGTGAGGAATGTATTTCTGTTGTTCATTAGCCATCTCACCTATGGTACTTTGTTAGAGCAGCCAGAACAGACTAAGACAGGGACCAGTGCAGGGCCCTTTGTTCAATCATTTCAAGAATTTCACGATGGCCAAAGCAGAGCATTAAGCCAGGGGCAGGTGTAGCTCTTCCGAGCACAGGGCCCACAGCTGTGGGATCTCGCAGATCTCGGGCTGTGGAGCCGGAGGCCACTCGGGAGCAGCTCTGCCACATCCCCAGGCTGCTGGCCTCTGGTCTTTGTCCCCACATCTCCACGAGATGAGGAGCTGGCAGCACAACAATGAGGGGGAGCACATTCCCCCGCGGGCTCTCCACCTTCCTGACCTTAAAGGCTTAAAGTGTGATAAGGAAAAACAAAGTGACAAGTGGCAAGAGATAGAGAAAGGCAACCCGGGCTCTAACAGTGGCTGCTGGGGGACCCTGTGCTTCTCACGCAAGAAACATCAGTTGACCTTCTCCCCCACACGTTGTTAGCCACCATTCTCCCCGAGGGAGCTATGGAAAGCCTCAGAGACAGCTCTCCTTGGACTGGGATGGGTCTAGACCATCCTGGTGACAGCTTCAGCCGTGGGGAAGCGCGTCCACACTCAGGACACTCGGTCCAAGGGGGACTTGGAGAAAGTGACAGAGGGACAGCAGGTGAATGGTGGCAATGTCACTCCCTGTGATTTGCATGTCATGAATATTCAGACCTTTCTCCTCCCTCTCCGCAGCCTGAGCACTTACCCACGTGAGCGGGAGTGGGCGCCATGCTCTGCGCATCGTGGAGGTAGCACTGTCTGAGACACCCCCAACTGCGTGTGCAAGGTGCACACTTCCCGATGTGCCACAGGTAGTCTGGGCTGACAGGTGTGTCCCCTTACTAGAGCTGAGACCTTACATTCGGGACAGGTGGCCATTTATTTTTGTCAGTAAAGGAACATTTTCTTAAGTGAGTCCACATCAGGGGCTCGGGTGTTGACTAAGTGGATGTGGACCCTCAGAGCATCAGGTGTTTCTTAACAAACTTGCTCTTGCTGGAAGTGTGTGTCATTGACAGCGCATCCAGGCTACCAGGTAAAATGATTCAGACTCAGGGTGAAAGGGGGGGTTCATGAGCATGTGAGCTTCCAGGATTGGTTGGAAGCTGAGGCGCAGGTTCATGGTTGTGGTGGAGGGCCCATGGGGGGAGGAGACGGGGGCCCTGAGATTTCCTGCTGTGAATTGGGTGAGTCTATATTTCCTTTTCTTTTTCTTTTTTTTACTGTGTTAAGAACACAAGGTGAGATCCACTCTCTTAACAGAGTTCTAAGTGTTCACACAGGGTTGTCAACGACAGGCAGGATGTTGTGCAGCAGATCTCTAGGACTCGCCCATGCTGCCTAACCGGGACCTCACACACATTGAACAGCAACGCCCCACCCCCTGCCCCAGCCCCTGCAACCCCCATTCTGTTTCTTGCTTTGATGAGTTTGAATATTTTAGATCCTTCATATCACAACAGCCAAGATGTGGGAACAACCGAAATGTGCATCGATGAATGGATGGATTTAAAGAAGGAGACCTGCCATCTGTGACAACATGGATGAACTGGGGCACATCACGCTACGTGAGATAAGCCAGACGCAGAAGGACGGATACGGCAGGAGGCCACTGACGCGGAGGAGTCTGCATTTTGGCAGCTCGGAGTTGCTTCAGGGCCCATGCCTTTGGAGACTTCCCTGAGTTTTCCCCAAATCTGCAGTGGGTGATGCTCATCCCTGCTGGCCTCTGCTCAGCTGAGTCTAACTCCAGCAGGGCTGCCTGCGCAGCTGTGAGGAGACCCAGCCTCGCTCCAGGTGCATGGCGCAGGGGGCTCTGGGGTCAGAGCACCCAGGACAGGTTCTTCGGATGCTTGCATTATTTCTTTGGCACCCAGAGCGACCCATGACAAACCACCTTTCTTGGGGGAGGACAGGCAGGAGATGCAGCGTGATCGCTCCTGGCAGGAAGAGAGACATTTACGTGCCAGGTGGCGTGCAGAACACAGAGGTGACGCCGGGTATCTTGCTCTTTTTGGTGACGTGGCTGAAACGAAAGTCACAGTCCTATGAACTGTGGTGTCAGGACTTTCTGCTTCCAGCCTTAGGGCAGATTTTCAACGGAGACCCAGAGACTGGACTTACGGTGACAAGAATACATTTTCTTTCAGAAACTTTTCTTGGTTCAAGATGATTTCACCACCGTTACCTCCTTGGAGCCTCCGAACATGACAGGGAGGGAGAATACGAATTAGGACTCCATTTGTCACCCCATTTTGCATAGGAGCAGCCAGATGCCCAGGCTTCCGTGCCCGAGCTCACTCACAGGGACCGTGGCCTGGCTCTTCTAAGTCGCAAAGCCACCATCTGACCTGCCTCTCTGGGGTCAAAGGTCAGGGCTTTGAAATCTGCTGGGCACCAAATATACTCCCTGAGTCAGGGCTGCAAGTGGCAGAAACCCAAGTCAGAGCAGCTCAGGCCAGAAGGAGGTTTGCTATGAAAATCGGCTTCAGGCCAGCTCAGAAAACCAGGGGCACAAGCCTAAGGGCAGGGCTGCGTGGGGACCCCTGGGACCCTCCTTCCTCCCTCCAGGCCTTGTCTGCTCCCGGCTCCCTTCTCCCCGACTGCAGCCCGGGCAGAGTCCCATCCGTCCGGGCCCATGCCCCAGGAAGTGCATGAGTCATTTCATTTTTTCTTGACTCATCTGCTGGAGGCAGGGGTGTGAAGTCCGGTGGGTGACAAGCTTTTCTGTGTGCAGGGCACTGTGCTCAGTATTTTATCTCATTTGCTTCTCAGTGGGGCTCTGGACTCCGAGGCTCAGAGAGGGGAAGGAACTGCCCAGTGCCACACAGCTCAGGGCGCAGCGGGCTGGCCCAGGAAGCAGATCTGCAAGGTTCCGTGTTTTCCAACCACGCTGGCTGAGAGAAAGTGGAGGCAGCTGCCTGCCCGAGCTCCGGTGCCCAGAGAAGCACTGTGGACAGGATGCTGCAACTTCAACCTTCTTTAGGTTGCAAGGAAAAGAAACTAACTCAGACTGGCCCAGATCGGGAGGTTACGTCAAGGTTGGAAGGCCACCCGTGTGGCCTGGAGTCGGGAGGGCTGGGCCTGGGGCCATCCGGGACGTTGGTGTTTCTTGCCTGAGGCCCACTGGGCTCTCCCCGGGGCCTCCGGGCCCCCTCTCTGCTTCTGCCCTCTACTCCCTGCGTGACAACGTGTAGGCGTGCGGCCAGTGGAACTGCCCATGGCTAACCAGCTGTGACCTCTGCCTGTCTTTGCTTGGACTCTGGGGAGAGCACGGTGCTGGACGCTGGCCAGGGGACCACCTTTGGTGCCTGCGCCCAGGCAGGCAGGAGGGGCACGTTGCAGGCCCCACCTCTGCTGAGCGGTGGGTGGTTTTAAGAGGACAGGGCGCTGAGAGGGTGGGTGCCGACCGGCACCCCCACGGGGGCTGCGGGTGAAAGCCAGGCCTTCACCCATCCTTCCCCAGGCAAAGGAGCTGCGGTGCCGTCCGTCTTCATCACCCTCAACTGGTGGAACTGAGGAAAAGGCGAGCTCAGGGACAGAGGCGAACGTGGACAGGCCGAGGCACCACTGTTTCCGCCCCGGGGAGCGAGGGGTTTAGAGCTTATCATGTCCGTGCGATGATACCACCTGAAAACAGAGGAATTTAGAAAACAGCTGAGGTTGGTTCATGGATTATGAGTTTGTAATGAAATCAGGGGAAACTAGGCTTTCTGGGGGGAGGGGAGCGCACCCACACTCTGTGCTGAGTTCAAAGAGCACATCCTCGAGTTCCCAACACGCTGCCCTGTGGCTCTCAGAAGGACAGCTGTGTTGATGTCACGATCCTGCTATTTTTACAGACCTGAGCTGAGGGAGGTGTGAGAAAAACTGTTGGAAACCTGCAAAACGTTCACACTCCAAGGACTGCTAGGCTGCAGCATCCTCTTCTGTGCGCTGTGGGGCAGAGGGCAGAGTGTGTGTTTTTTGCAAGGACCTGGAGACATTTTGCTCATCAGGGACCCGCCAAGAGCTGGTGATGGCGTGAATGCGTTCTGGCACAACCGGCCTCCTCTGCCCTCCAGGTGGAGGCCTCCCAGGCCCCCACGTTCCTGCACAATCGCTATTTCTGGAAAAGGACTGAAGGGGTACAGAGGCCTTGACCACAGACATGGTTCTGACCAAAGTCTCCCTGTGACCAGCTGGGAAGGAGACCTACTTACTCCAAGGTCCCGTCAGAGCCCTAGCGGTGCGTAGACCAGAGCTTCTCAGCCCCGGCACTGTCAACATTTGGGGCAGGATGCCTCTGTCGTTGCCCTGGTGCACTGTAGGATGCTTAGCACCATCCCTGGCCTCCCCTCAGTGTGACAACCAAAAATGTCTTCAGACACTGCCAAATATCCCCTGGGAGCAGAACCATCTCTAGTTGAGAATTACAGCAGTAGAACTGACAAGTCTCCCTCAAAACAGAACTTAGAGGCAAATATACAGACTTTTTGTCCAGTCAAAGGTGTGGCTTAGACAATCTAGAAGCTCCTGGAATTCCTCAGCAGTGGCACAGCCACTTTCGATGTGCGGGGGCATATCGGCCAGTCCAGAGGGCCCTACGGGACAGAGTGAGTGAGGACTACTGACCCTCCCGCTCAGGCAGAGACTGAGCGAGACCTCCTGGCTCAGGCAACCCTTTTAGGATCTGTGTGGAGAGGGGAAAAGAAGCCTGTGGTCCAGAGTGACCCCAGTCCCTGTCCCCAGGAACCATGACTGCCCAAATCTGTGCCTGTGTGCAGTCGAGATGCCAGCCTCCCAGCTTCCCGGCCATCCTCTCCCTGCTTCTTTTACTCTTCAGACCATCCCGACACTATCTGGCCCATCAAGATGCCTGAGTCCCCGAGGACACCGGTGTCCCCTGCAGTCCCAGGCAGGTGAGATGGGGCAGATGCATGTCACAGGTAGTTGTCCCCAGCTCTACTCTGCTGTCTTAGTGGGGCAGCCAGGCCGTGCCGACACGTGGAGACAAATAGCTGTAGCAGAGTCAGGTGGACACAGACGATGGAGCTGCAGGATGCATACGTCCTAGCGGCTCCAGGGAAGGTAACCCCCCAGGAGCCTCCTGTGGGGGTCGTCACCCTGGTCAGAGGTCAAGGAACACAACGGTGAGAGGAGGCCGGGGGGAGTCTGGGTGGAAGGGAGCGAAGCAGCCCTGTGCAGGGAGCTGTTTTAAGTAGAGTGGACAGGCTGCAGCCATATGTAGCCCCCTGCTAATTTCTGTAGAGCCTGTGAGTGGAGAATGGTTTTTACATTTTTAAATGGTTGAAAAAGAAACCAAAAGAAGAACATTCTTTCCTGACACATGGAAGTTCTGTGAAATTCCTATCTCAGTGCCCAAAACTAAAGTTCTGTTGGGACACGGCAGTGCCCGTTCATGGATGTGTGGTGGTGGGTTTCGAGCTCTGACAGTGGAGTTTCGTGGTCACTGCAGAGGCCATGTGGTCTGCGCAGACGAAACATTGGCTTTCGGTCCCTTTACAGAAATGGTGTGGCCACCCTCAGTTTAAGGCAAACAGCTGGGGCCGGATGGAGGGCTGGGGAGGGCTGAGCAGAAGAAGAGCATTGAGAATTTGAGTAGAGCCACCCTGGGATGAGCTCCAGACGCCAGGCTGTGTGTCCTTCTGCAGTGGGAGTCGCTGAAGCCATCTGGGCAGGGATCAGGAGCAAGCAGGGGTTTGGGAGGAACCATGTGTCTGGAGTATGCAGATGTCTGACCAGAGTTCAGAGACCAGAGATGGGGAAACAGGTCAGGATTTGACATTGCATTTCAGGGTGTTGACAAAAAAAACCTAAACTCTGCAAAATAATTTAAAGAGGTTTATTCTGAGGCGAACACATGCAACTGCAGCCTGGGAACCTAGTCTCAAGAGGTCTTGGGAAAATGCGCCTGAGGTGGCCAGGTTACAGTTTGGTTTCATACATTCACGGGGACAGGAATTACAGGTAAAACCACAAATCAATACATGGAAGGTGTACATGGTGTGGGCCCTTGAAATGGGGGCTCACAAGCCATAGGTGGGTTTTAGAGATTCTTTAGGTAGCAACTGGTTGAAAGAGTTAAGCTTTGTCTAAAAAGTCAGCAGAAACGAGTGCTTGAGTTAAGGATAGGGGTCTGCTAGGATGCCCGAGTTAAGACAAGGGGCGCTTCTATCTGTCATGTGATGCTATTCCAGAATCAGGTTGGAAAGTAAGTCACGTTATACTGGGTTAATAAAAACTCATTTCAGGAGATTTTATCTTTTGTGACTCGCCAGGCCTCTTAGAAAGGAACTTGGGCAAGAGAATAGAAAAAGGTCAGAGTCCTCGGGGGCTTTCTGCAGGCCCAGCATCTCACGAGCCGCCCCAGAGAGCATCTCAGTGTCCTCCGCCCAGCTGTGGCCGACAGCACTGGACTGACCACGCCCTCTGCACAGCAGAGCCCGTGGCCCACGTGGACACAGGACACAGGGGCTCAGCCTCCCGGCATGCCAGAGAGACAGAGCGGGGAGTGGGGTAGAAGGACAGAGACAGACAGACAGAGACAGAAACAGAGAGAAAGGCAGAGACAGAGAGAGACAGATGGAGAGAAAGAGATGGAAGGAGAGACAGAGAGAGACAGGGAGACTGAGGGGGGAGTGGGGTAGAGGGGGAGAGACAGACCCGCGTGGAGAGGGGGAGCCAGAGATGGGGAAGGGTGAGAGGCAGGGGCAGGGTAGGGTGGAGGGAGAGTGTGTGCTGATGGACAACCTGCCTGCTGACCTGAGACCCCCAGGTTCTGTCCTCCAGGGACCATGTCCAGGCCCAGCGCCAGGGCCACTCCTGCATCCTCAGACTTGGCCTGTCTCCCCACCCCCATGCCCCGCTCCCAGAGCACCCCTCCCTCAACTACCCCTCTCTAACCCTCTTGAACCCACCAGGTTCTGTTACATAAAATAGAGTAGGCTTCAGGGCCAGGGCGGGCCGGGACCGCGTCCGAGAAAGAAGGCAGCATCCTCGCCCTGCCTGGGACCCACATGGCGGGGTCTCCTGCTTTGCCTCCCAGCCGTGTGGCAGACCCCCTCAGGAATCCCAATAAAGCCAAATGCTGTCAGTGGATTGATGGGAACCAGCTCTGGGATGGGGGGTCCTGGGCGCCTCCTCCTCCTGAGAGCCCCCTCTGCCCCCCTCCACCCTCTCCACCTGTCCTGGGGTGGGGCCGGGCCCTGATGCCTGGAGGGGGCAGGAAGGCCCCTGTTCCCCTGCCCTGTCCCCGGCCTGCAGGGGCAGGGGGCGGCCAGGAGGGTAGTCATGTGGGGGAGAGTGAAGACACCCCAGGAGCACCCCCCTGATGGCACCTCCCTGCGTGCTCGGACCCTGGGGTCCCATTCACTTTGTGCAAACTCACCTTCCCCTCCCTGACCCACAGGCTGCTGGCATAGGCGGCACAGGTGAGTGAGCAAAGGAACAGGTGCGTAGACAGAGGGCCCCAGACCCTGGCGGTGAACTGGAAAGTGACAATGCGCCTGTCCCAGTCTTCCCTTTACAGGTGGGAAACATGAGACAACAGTGAGCAGGAACTGGCCAAATGGACAGCCCACATGTGCCCAACCTGGGCCTCTGACCTCCAGCCCCGTGCTGTACCCCAACATCTCACCCATGCTGTCTTTAGAAGGGTGCCCCCAGGCAATGCCTTCCCTTCCTGCTACCCAGCTCTGCTCTCATCCACTCAGCTGTGGGTCGGGGGAGACCCAGCGCTTTCTCCCTTAGGACCCAGGCGATGGTCAGGCCCTTTCTCTCCCCCACACGGCTCCTGCTTTGTTGGGTGGTGCTAATTGAACTGATTTCTATTCATGCTTGATGATGAGAGGGAAGCAGGTTTAACTATCTAAATGCAATTTGCATATAAAGCTATGAAGTGAAGCAGGCAGACTTTCTATTACCCAGTCAATAAATGAGCTCTTTTCCCAGCAAAATGGCTTTCTGGACAAAAAGCGATAGCCCCTGTGAGGAGGGAGAGCAGGCTCGGCTGCAGGGAGTCTGCTGGGAGGAACTGTCCATGGTGCTGCTGCCCGGCAGGAGCTGGCCTCTGGGGCAGATGAAGGTGGCTCATTCCTGAAGAGGGGCTGGAGCAGGCCCCGCCCCACTGTCCTTGGGCGCAGAAGGCATGGCTCTGCGCCTGCAGCCTTTGCCTTCTCCGGGGGCATCCTGAGCTGAAGGGCACCAGTTTCCGTCCTGGGGGGTCATTGCCTTTGGGAATGCTTCTAGAGCCAGGACCCCTGTGATGGTCAAAGTTAAACCTCCACTCTCCAGATGAGGGGTTAGGGGAGAGGTCACAGGTGGGCGCATGTGTGCCCACATGCGTGTGTGTGCAGTGCCATGGCCTGGGAGGCAGCTCAAGCCTCTGGACTCCCCACCTTCTCCAGGACAACTCCCAGATCAATATGTCCCCCTCCCTCCAGCCTCAGCAGCCCAGCAGAGCCCCTGCGAGTTGCGCAGAGGATGGGCCTTGGACTTGAAATAGCCCCACCCTCGTCCTGTGTGTCTCCAGCACATCCCCGGGTTGTAGGCCGAGAGGCGGCACCACGCGATGCTGTGAGTGAAATGCTTTCGAATGGGCTGCCTTGAAAACTCCTAACTGCTCCACAAACGTGGGCTGTGGTTGGTTTCTGTTGATCCGGTTACAGATGCCTTGACTTAGAGAGAAACTGTTGTCTGGGACTTTGTCCAGAGGCAGGGGCAGTACCCCAGGAAGGAGAGTGACCTCAGGAGCAGAAACAATGGTGGAGGCCACTGACTGGTCCAACAGTGACTGTACCACCAAGTTAAAGGACAGAGTACTCTCAAGGACCATCCCCCAGCACGGGATGAAGCTCTCTACCCCTCAGCCTGTCACCCCAAAAAGAAATGTCTCCATCCTAAATTTGTGAACCTGTGAAGGGACTTTATTTGGAAGAAGGGTCTTTGCAAATGTAAATTTGTAACGGATCTTGACATGGAATCATCTTGATGTAGGGTGGGTCTTAAATCCAATGACAAATATTCTTCTAAGAAGACAGGACACCAAGTCACAGAGAAGACAGCCATGTGAGGGCAGAGGCAGAGATTGCAGGGATGCAGCCACAAGCCAAGAAAGAGCCACCACAGCTGGCAGAGTCAGGGGGAATCCTCCCAGAGCCTTCAGAGGGTGTCCCTGCTGACACCTGGATTTTGGACTTTAAGAATAAATTTACTCTACACACTCATTCCAGCCAAACCTTGGCTGTAGTCTCCTAAACACCCTCTCCCTTTTTCTTCCTATGTGACAATTTCTCTAAAGAAGGGGTCAGCACACTTTCTCTGTAATGGGCCAGAAAGTGAACACTCTGGGCTTTGCCAGCTGTACAACCTCTGTGTTTGCTACTCGACTCCACCACTATGGCACAAAAGCAGCCAGAGGCCACATGGACGTGAGCGAGCGTGGCCGCGTTCCAATGCAACTTTATTCGTGGATGCTGAAATTTGATTCTCATATAATTTTCACATATCACAAAATAACATCCATCTTTTGATTTTTTTTCCCCAACCATTTAAAAATGTAAAAGCCATTCTTAGCTCTCAGGCTGTACAAAAACTGGTGGTGGGCCGGAGTTGGCCGCAGCCATAGTTTGTGACCCCTGAGCTAGAAGAATCACAAGATTAGAGAGTGTGTGAAGGAGAGGAACCACCCCTTACCCCCCGCCTCCTGCAGGGCCTGCACACACCTTGACTTTAAATAAGGAACGTTTTTAATGTTGAAGAGTTCCATAAGAAACAGCTTGGGACAGATTTGAAACAGCTTTGCATGGGAAAGTTGGGCATGTTAATTGCCACTTCTGGTGAGCTGCCTTCTTCCCTCTGTCCACACAGTCAAAAGCCCTGCTGGTTTTAAATGTGAAGTGTTTTTCCCAAGGAAGGCTTCAGGAATCTGTCCTGGCTCCGTTGTCTGATGGCTGGGAGAGAGGTGCAGAGGCTGCTCTGTGATGTCCTGGGGGCTCCAGCACTGCCTGTCTGTCTGTGCATGTTTTGGTTGCAGGGTGCTTATTTGGGGACAGGGAGGGCAGTGGGTTACCGGGTGGGTTAAGAGGCAGCGAGTGTGTTCCTGCCTGGACCCAGGTGAAGGCAGAAGGTTTGTCATTGGTACGTGCGGTGCTGGCCCCACTAGCAGCCCAGGGCTGAGGTTGGTTGCCTCTAGAGGAGGCAGCTTGATGGAACAATCCTTAGCAAATGATAACGTTTCTCCACCCAAGTACAAGGCCATCTGAACAAGGAGTGGCCCCCACTGTTGCTTCTGTTTGCAAAAAGCTGGTTACAAAAGTGGGCGACATTGCAGAATGGGAGATACTTGAAGCTTTTTCCAGACACCTGCTCCAAGGAGTGCCCCAGTCTGCTGCTCTTAAGGAGAAAGTTTAGACACGGTGCTTTATACATGATGAAGGCAGATGCTGACAGAGACAGTCGTCCAACAGGACAGGGAGAATCTAAGAAGTGAGAAAGACAAGGGTAAATATTCTAAACACTTTAACCAATGAGGCATTAATCATTCATCCTGAGGAAAACACAGTGGTTCAGGCAATGCCAAGCACGTTGCATTAATGCGTTAATGAATCAGACCTCCAACCCCCACCAAGGGTGAGCGCCGCGGCTTTCCCAGGCAGCTCTGCTGAGGACAGTTCAATATGTTCACGCCAGTTCCTGAACACAGAACAAAAGGTTTATTAAGCATGCATGGAGTGTCACGTTAATTCATGTAGGCTGCCCACCTGTGGTTCCCTCCAATCATCGTCCACTTTGTGGTGCTTAACCCAGATGCTGACCCCTCTGCCGCAGCTGTCTGCAGGAGCTGGGCCTGCAGGGGCTCTGGCTCCCCTGGGAAATAGATGGCCTGTCCCTGCCAGAATGGAGCTGACAGCTCCGCAAACCTTCAGGCCACAGGTGGCCCCTCTGGGGAATCGGCAGAGGCTCCCTGACATCGGAGGAGACGGGGCCACCCGGATAAATCATCCTCAGGAGAGACGCGTGTCATGGCTCCCTCATACCAGGTGGCTGATGAGCTGACCCCAGTTTCTGAGACCAAGACCACCTAGACCCCTACAGGTGGAGGCCCCTCAGTGAGTCCTCGGGGAACAGTGGTAGAAACAGAAGAGATGGCAGGTGACAAAATTGCACTGACATCAGCTGCAAAGAACCGTAGTCTTTGCAAGAGTCCACTCGAGTGCTTCTCGCCAGCTCTGCTGCCTGCTCCGGCTGGAATCATCCCTCACGTAGTCCCCAGGCTTCCTGGTGAACTTTGTCCCTCCTTTTTGCCCAACTTTTCTGGAGGTCCATAAATGACCGCAACCTACCTGTCCAGCTGCCCAGCCTTGCCTCTCAGGTCTCCTCCCGAGACAAACCACAGTGGGCCGTTCCCTACAGCGATGCTGTTGTCACCCTCAGAATTCCCTTCGGATCCGTGCTCCACGCTGGTCTTCCACAAAGGCTCTGTGTCCCTGCTGTCAAAGGCACGATCAGCCCCATGTACATGGCTGGTGGCACTTGGTTACAGAGAATCACTATAAAACAGAATAGGACGTGTCCTCCACCAGGGACTCTAAACTCAGGGGCAGAAGGGACGGCATCTTATTATTTGAACTCTCTGTTGCAAGAGCTAGTGAGTAGCTTCTCTCCCGGGTCATCATTTCGTGATTTGAGCAGTCTAGTTCGGGTTGAGAGAAAGTAAAGCCATCGGAAATAGGGAAATAGAAGATCCAGGGAAAACAAATTCAGTGTTTCCTTTCCTCTGCCACTGTTGTTGTGAGGAGTCTGCTGGCCTAGTTCTCTCATCCACGTCCTGTTCGCCCTGGCCGGGGCGCCCAGGCAGCACACATCTCCGCAGGAGGCCCTTCAGACGAGGAGGTTCTGAGCTGTTTGGAGGGCTTGGTGCTGGGGTCATTATTACAGAGTTGGAGTTAGGACAAATGACAAGCATCTTGGTGGCTGGGCATGGCCTCCCCAGCCAGGGCTGCCGGAGGAAGGGGATTGGCTGGACACACAGGCGGTCAGCACAGCCTGCCCACGCGCAGGCCGGAGCTGCACGGGAATCTGCACAGGCTGCCACACATTTGATTGATGTTCTGGCAGCTCTCGGGCCGAGCAGAACACAGCTTTGTGGGAATGGAAGGGGTTGTGAGCTGAGTTGTCCCCCCAAAGAGATGTGTTGTGGTCCTAACCCCCCACACCTCAGGATGCCACCCTATTTGGAAATAAGATCTTTAAGAGGTAATCAACTTAAAATGGGGTCATCAGGGTATGCCCTAATCCAACAGGACTGGGGTCCTTATAAAAAGGGGACACTGGGACACAGACAGGCACAGAAGGAAGACCATGTGAAGACACAGGGAGAAGACAGCCACCGGACAGGAGTGCTGCCCTCATCTACAGGCCAAAGGACACTGAGCATCACTTCCACCTGAAGCGGGAAGAGGCAAGGAAAGATCTTCCCCTAGAGGAAGCACATGGCCCTACTGACAGCTGGATTTCAGAGTTCTGGCCTCCAGGACTCTGAATATATATACACATGTCCTGCTCTGTTTTAATAGCAGAGTAAATTCCTGTTATTTTAAGCTGCCCAGTTGATGGTAATTTGTTACAGCAGCCCCAGGACCCTAATACAGGTTGGGTTACGGGGGCTGGTCAGACTCTGGTCCCAAACAAACAGCTGTGTCTGGGACGTGGTCAAAATCCAGGGAAAATACAGACAACCTAGAAGATGGTGCTGAACAGCAAAGAGGGTCTCCAAGGACAACCCAGAGGAGAGAGAGCTCAGAGGAAGAGACCCCACTGCAATACACGAGCAGAGCTGGCTGGGGTGGACCACACTGGTCCTAACTAAGCTTCCTGGAGGCCTCAGGTGGCCTCGGGCTCTGATTTGCCTCTGACCGTGACAGTTGAGCTAGCATGTGAGGACTGCGCCTTGGAAAGAGGAAAACACTGAACTGAGGGTGGGACACCCTGGCCTGGAGGGCGAATGGCCCCAAATCAGACACTGACAATGAAAAATGAAATCCTCAACAAGTATTAAATTTAAATCTTGCACTAGTGCCTCCTCCGACCCGATTCCACCTCCCACCTGTGCACCTTCCTGTGACGTGATCTCAGTCCAAGGGCTGTGACCAGGCATTCTCTGGAAGGGCCTCATTTCCTATTAATAAAACTTTCATCAGCTGGTTTGAATGGACACTTTCCTCCTATGGGAGCAGATAAACCTCAGAGCACGCTCGGCCTACTTGGAGAGAGGGAAGACGGAAGTGCCACGCCACCTGGGCTGAGGGTCCTCCATGGTGAGCCCAGGCTGGCCCCGGGCTGTGCCAGATTCAGCACTGACAGCCCCATCCCAGGTAACCCTCAGATGTCAGCACACCAGAGTCAGTTCCCCAAACCCGGGTACCCTCCACCTCCACCACAAAGACCTCCATCTCCAGTGCACAGAGCTCTTGTTCCCACGTAACGTTCATGGTCTGGTGACTGAGCCCTAAAACCACCCCTGCCGTTCCTGTCAATGAATTCTGCAGCCTGTTGGACGTGAGGGAACTCTCTTTCTTTGTGCAAACTCAACACAAAAGAATTCTGAAATTCATTTTTAGGAAGAACTTTGAACTCATTTCTGAATCTTTGGCTCAAACCTGAATATCACCTGCCTTTGGATTGCTGTGCTTCTGGTAGCCCAAGCAGAGGGTTATCTTGTCCTGGAGCATCAATATTCCACCAGGTCTCTCTTTTGTTAGCAACTGATTTGCATCGAAAAATTGGCAGGTTGTTGGAAGGACAAACTTTGGAGTTAATCAGTGTCATTTATAAAGGGAGAAAAAAACTCTAGGCTTGTTTTTGCCAATCAACTTACTTTTGAGTGGGTTAAACTATGACCTGGATCAAAAAGTAGAGTTTCCTGTGGGTCTAACGATAGCACGAGTCTTGGCGGATACCCTGGTCTGTTGTCCCAGGCTATTGAGGTTCACGTAGGCAGGTGCTTCTCAACGAGTGACAGATATCCAACTGACTTAAGCAAGAATGGGACATCACTAGTTCGTTCATTCATTCAAATACAATCATTGTGCTCCTACTATGTGCCAGGCACGGTTCCAGGTGCTGTAGATGGAGACATGAAGAGACCCGAGCCCTGTCCTCCTGGAGCTAGCACTGGAACCAGTCTCATAAGAGAAAAATCTAGACACTCCAGGTCAGGGGTTCTGAAAGATGCTCAAGTTTTTCTCTCTCCCACCTCAGCTCTCAGGTGCTGTTCTCCCAGTGGTTCACACAACATGACCAGAATAGGGTCTCGTAGGGACAACTCAAGCTATAGCCCAACTGGATCCACCACACTGGCCAGGAGTAGGGGTGGGAGGGAAGAAAGGCTTTGATTGGGCAGCCTGAGCCATGTTTCCACCCTGGCACCAATGCCCATGGCTTGCAGGGGGTGAGCATGGGGGTGCAGAGGGAATCAGCTGGCTGGTCAGGCCTGGCTCAGTCATCTGTACCTGAAACCCAAGGCTTAGTCTATGTCCCCAAACATGGGTTCCAAGGAATGGGTGAGGGAGAGTAGCAAGTATGGACAAGGTGGGCTGGGTTTCCAGCAAAAGGAGGGATGGATGCTGGCAGACAGAATCAGCTGACTTCCCCTTATAATGGTTACCTTCACCTGTCAACTTGGCTAGGCTATGGCGCCCAGTTGTTTGGTCAAACAATAGCCTAAAGGTTTTTGTGAAGGTATTTTTAGATGAAATTAACATTGAAATCTGTAGACTTTGGGTAACTCAGATTGCCTTCCATAATGTGGGTGGGCCTCGTCCAATCAGATGAAGCCATTAAGAGAAAGACTGAGGTCCCCCAAAGAGGAAGGAATCTGCCCCGAGGCAGCCTTCGATCTTGAGCTGCAACATCAACTCTTCGCTGTGTCTCTACCTGCTGGATGGGAAGCCTCCACAACCACGTGCGCCGATTCCTTAATGTAAATCTCTCTCTGTCTCTCTCTCTCTCTGTCTCTCTTTGTCACCACATAGGGCCTCACAGGGCATAGACTGCCCAACCGCATTTAGGCTATAATATGAGCAGCACCCTGGGCAGTTGTGCTGTGTGGATGTCCTGTCTGGTTTGACCTCAAAGATACGCCTTTGTGGGTTTGTGAAGATCTCATTTTCCCTTCCAAGGTGACCTTGCCCCAAGTCCTTAGCTCTGCTATATACTGTTAAATCTTCCTGCTATTACCAGTTAGAATGGAAACAATTTACTGCTTAAATAATTTATCCAGATTCTGCACAGCTAGTCTTTTGCAGAGATTCATCAGCTAATAAAGAAAATTGATTTTAGAAGCCAAAGTCAATATGAGGTTAGGAAAACATCGCCTATTTGCATGTTCCTATCCAGAGATTCCTTGTCCCTTTGTCTGACGAGAGTGTCAGCTAGGCCACACTTTATTGCAAGTCTATTTCATTCACTATTTTTCAGGTACCCCTGCAACTATCCGTCCAGAGTTGGAAGGGGTAACAGATGTGGGAATTTTGTTAGCAATTTATCAATAAAAATGAAGATTTCTTTCCTCTGGTGCTCACTCTAGGAGACTACTTGCTAGTTTGAGGGTGAAATGGCCTGAGTTTTAATGGGGTCCAAATTAGAGGGTATTTTTGTTGGATCCCATTCAATTATGAAAAATGCTCTAACTTGAGTATTCAAAGTGTGTTTCAGCGCATCTGCTCTAATAGTAAAGACTCATTTGTAATTAGAAGAAATGATTTGCATATAGACAATTAATGTAATAAGGTATCCAAAAACAATTTTTTCCCCTTTGAATAGCTCCCTTGTAATTTTGTTCATTTAATTCATTTTCTTACTAAGCCCTTTGTTCACAGATAATGAAAAGGTGAATTTCAGCTGAACCAGAAGGAATTCACAACATTTTGATTACTGAGCCTCGCTCATGTTGGTTGTTCACCTTTCTCAGGCAAGTGCACGGGGAGGGAACAGGGGCTCATCCGCCCAGCCTGGAGCAGGGATTCTCAAGCTGGGGCACACGTCAGGATCACCTGGGAGCTTGTTAAAACAGGTTCCCGGCCTCCTCCCCAGGGTAGCTGTGTCAGCAGGGCTGGGCGGGGTCAGGTAATTTACATTTCTAACAGGTATTCAGGTGATGTTGATGCTGCTGGCCCAGAGAGCCCACTCTGGGAACCACACAATCTTCAAAGACTGTTGGTGAGACGTCATCCTTGAAGAATGGGTCCAGACCGATCCATGGTAGTGATTGAATCATGGTGAGTTACACTCCCTGACTAAGCATCTATAAGGACTGAATCCTGCGCAGGTGAAATAGAATTTAGAAAATCACAACTGGGCTTTCAAATTCACTATTTCATTTCTTGCTCTTCCGTATTCCGGTGTGTTCAGAAAAGCTGAGTAGCGATTCCCTTACCCCAGTCCTCAGTTCAGATGGAAACACGGAAGGGGTGGATGACGCCATATTTGTCCTTGCAGCCCATTTCCCCAGTTCTTGGCCCCTCCAGTCCCCACCTGCCACTGTCAACACTCTGGAGAAAAAGCACTGCTTGTGAGGCTGGGCCGTCAGGTATGGGCGAGTCCTGAGACACCAGCCGGAGAGAGCAGAACATTTTCGCAGTGGGTGGAGGAGGGAGGGAAAATAAGAGCGCCAAGTGCCGTCCACTGTGGACTGAAAATTAGGGTGATGATGATGATCATGACACAAATTAAAGCAGTTTAGCACAGGCAGCGAGGGGCTCTAAGGACTGGGTTAGGATGTTTATTCTGATTAGTCCTACACCCAAGGGGCAGAGATTTGGCAAATGCTCTCGCAGAGCAAATGGTGAATTTCAAAACGAGCTCCTGTCTTCGTCTGGCTCTCGGTCACAATGGGGGGCTGTGAAAGCAGAGGAGGCCTCATCTGCTGACCAGGGCTGCACGCGGCAGGTGTTTCCGTCACAACCGTGTTCTGCCCGATGGCCTCCCCCATCCAGGCTAACGAAATAATACACATCTGCCAAGAATCAGCTCTGATCCCACCTCCTTCAGGAAGTCTCTCCCAGACTGATTGCTCCAGGAATTCTCAAATTCATTTGGATCAGTGTCTTAGGCTGGAGTTTGGCAAAGCGTGACGCAGAGACCAGCTGTTCATTTTTGTAGATAAAGTTTTCCTGAGGCACAGACACACCCACCATTTGTAGATTTTCCAGGCTGCCCCTCACGTGACGACAAGGCTGAGTAATGGCTACAGAGGGCATCTGGCCAACAAAGATGAAAATACATGCTATGTGGTTCTTTACAGAAAAAATGTGCCACCTGTCTCAGACAACTCCGTCCTGGTATGTGTCGCCTGCTGGTGTGATTTCTGGCTTATCTGACTGTCTCACCCAGGGTCCCAGGCTCTTCGGGGCAGGGGGCACGTCTGGTTGTCTTTCCATTCCCAATTCCCTATGTGGCGCTGGGTATCCAAAAGGCCTTACTAAACATTTACTGAGTCAACGTTTGGAGCAGCAATGGGTGCCCCATCCTCATTGTCTCAAAGCGTCTCTCTTGAGAGGGGCTATCCTCTCCCTGACTGTGGGACGCAACAGAAGGGCTCTGCAGAGATGGGCCCAGTGCATGGCTCCAGGACACACAGCCACTGCCTAAGAACCCAGCCTTATTTGATGTTGGAATCCGAGGGAGGCCATCACCTTGAAGCCAGGGTGATCGCCAAGACTGGGGTGGAAGGAGAGCTTGTCTGCCCAGGTCACCCCTTCACCCAAAGTCTGGTGCTAGCTTATGTGCTAGGCAACCCACACAGGTGCCTTGGGAATTGGCAAAGAAACCAAAGATGTGGGCGATATTGACTTCACAGTTATTTCTTGTTATTCTCATAGTTCTGTTCTATAAAGTTATCAAGGACACTGAGTTAGCAAACACTGAACCATTGCTCCTAGAGGAAACAGAGGGCTAGGCTCCCAGCAGCTTCTGGTCATAACATTTTCGTCAACCAAAGCATAACCTTATCTTATGTGTTTCTCCTTAAAGACACCTGATTTAATAAATATTGTGGATTCATTAACATTGAACTCATGGCCCATGGCCAACAGCACTGTAACTCATGCCTTGAACAGAGCTTTTCTAACATGTGTTTTCTCTGCAAGGCACATCACAGCCTCCTTGTGCTGAAGAACACCAGGTAGTGCTATGGCACTACGCTTGGGGCCTTTTGAAACAGCAAGGCCACCAACAAAAAAGCACAAAAATACAAAAAAATGTGGTACTAAGTAGACTACAAAAAGACACTTGTCTACAGTCTGAGAGCTGAAACCAGAAGACAGAATGCTGTTTTGTTTAACCTCAGCTGGGACATGCACACTGGGGGACTCAAAATGTTCACCACTCTGCGAATGACCATGAAATCACCCTGAGGTGATGTTGGGGTTAGAAATAAATTTTAGAGAGTGGGCAAGTGTGCAGACATGGACTCCATGGATAACAAGGATTGACTGTGTATGTTTTTAAGCATCAGAAGAGGCATCATAAAGAAAAATCCAAAGTTCATTGGACTCCCTTGCACTACTCGATGGTTTAGTATTGCTCTTGTTGTTGATCACACGTGGTAAGACAGCATCACCTGCAAAGGCCAGAATCAAGAGGAAAGCACATGTCTCCCGTTTCAACAACCGGCATCCTATGTCTTTGGGGTGGGCTTCTGGGCTCCCCGATGAAGTGTGTTTCATCCTATAAAATGGGGCAGGGTTACCAATCACTCTGGCTTATTTACCAGCAGCAGGGATTTTAGAAACAATGAATTAAGAAACAGTTATTGCAAAGTTATTGCAAAGTAAAGGTCACTGTCTACAATTCTGTTGTTAGTGTTGCAGTCCCTCAGAAAGGGTGGAAGATCTCCAAACTCCTATATTTCAGAAAAATAGTCATTAAATTTTGGCTCTTGCTCCAATTTTCACGTAATTCAGTTGTTAAGTTTTGCACAGATTCTAGCTCCAAATCTGCCACTGGGGACCAGCTCTAGGAATAAAGTAAAGCAGTGCCCAGCACTGCTCAATCCTTCCTCATGGGAATTTGGCAACAGGTAACAAAACTGCCTATGCAGTTACCTTGCAGCCAGAAATCCCTCTTCTAGAAATTTACCCTGAAGGTACCCTCCAACAATGTAAAAATAAATATGCGCAAGATTATTTATTATAGGATTGTTTGTAATTGCAAAATATCAGAAACAACCTAAATGCCCACACATAGGACAGGTTGAATAAACTATGGTGCATCCACAGGATGGAAAAACATGCAGCTGTCAAAAGAATAAAGAAGCCGGGCGAGGTGGCTCATACCTGTAATCCTAGAACCCTGGGAGGCCGAGGTGGGAGGATCGCTTGAGCTCAGGAGTTTGAGACTAAATTGAGCAAGAGTGAGACCCCCATCTCTACTAAAAATAGAAAAATTAGCCAGGTGTGGTGTCACACACCTATAGTCCCAGCTACTCAGGAGGCTGAGGCAGGAGGATCGGTTGAGCCCAGGAGTTGGAGGCTGCAGTGAGCTATGATGACGACACTGCTCTCTACCCAGGGCAACAGAGCGAGACTCTGTCTCAAAAAAAAAAATAAAGAAAGAAGATGCTCGTGGACTACCATGGAGTGATGTCCAGGAAAGATCGCTTAGTGTAAAAGAAGCAATGTGCACAGGAGCATCTGTTGTTTGCTGCCACCCATGTCAAACTGAGGAAGGGGATAGAAAATAAACAAACAAGTGAAGCAGTGCCCAGATGTGAATGTCTCTCATTCCAGGAAGTGCGTGCTCTTGCAGGGGTCTCAGGTGGGCTCCCTGCCTAGCCCGGCCCACCTCATCTTGAGAGTGGACATGGAGGGGCACAGCCGGTTCATTGGTGCCATGGACCTGAGAGCGTGAGTGGCTCAGGTGTCATCTCTCCTTAGAGTCACTGTGGCCTGGCTTCCCTGTCGCACCTGAGTCATGCTGCGTGCGTCTAAGCAGTGAGTGTGAAAACTTAGCGTCTTAAACCCGATCGCAGGCTGGAGCGCAGGGCTACCTGGCTCAAATGCTGAAATGGGCTGCTGACAAAGACCAGAAACTTTAAAAATTCATGAAAAGTCCTGTGCCCTTTCGGCCTGCCATCTTTGGGAGAATGGTGGCTCGTTCGTCTTGTTTAATAAGCAAGCAGCTGGGTTACTGAGGCTCACGAGCCCTTTGCAAACATCTTGTCTTATTATTTCCCAGCCTGGGAGCCTGCATGCCTTCTGATTGATATGT
Source organism: Daubentonia madagascariensis (assembly GCA_023783475.1). Lineage (NCBI taxonomy): Eukaryota > Metazoa > Chordata > Mammalia > Primates > Daubentoniidae > Daubentonia > Daubentonia madagascariensis. Next base: position 10,123,841 of record JAKFHU010001557.1, on the reverse strand, counting down.
CAGCACAGAAGTGAGGCCTGCAGAGCCTCTGCATGCAAGTGTGCACATTCAGCCCAAGATGGTGCAATGCCGGGCATGCACACCCTCTCCCCACCCACAGCTGCCGGATGGAGTCCCACCCGCCTTCCTGCCTTGGTTGGCAGCACACACTTAGCACCTCGCTCGGCGCCCATGCCTGCTTTTCTCTGTTAATGCACCCGCTCTTGTTTCACAGCCCGGAAAGTTGGGGTCGGCTCTGCTGCTCGCATTGAGCAGAAATGACTCGAAGGCAGCTCCTGCCTTTTTCTTTCCTTTCTATTGTCTCAAATTGGAAGGAATATTTCTTAAGACCTTTTGGGGGTGGAGGGCAGAGAATGGGGTGCAGGGGGAGATGGGGAAGCCAGAATAAATGCAGGCTCCCTCTTAATTGGAACAAACCAAGGTCTTTGGGAGGCTGTGAAATGTGATTAAATTGCTGCCAATCAAAGTCACCTTGGCTCCTCAGCTCCACCAAGGCCAGCCTTTAGGCAAGCAATAAAGCTGCCTTCTCCACCAGGCCAAGTTCAGGAATCTGCCCCATGAAGGTGATTGATGACAGATTCTTGGGGCCAAGGGGGCAATGCTGCCGGAGGGATAGAATGGGAGTCTGTTTTCTCACAGAGGCAAAGAGGGGTCTCAGGAGGGTCCTGGGGCCCAAAGCCCTTAAGTGTGTCTCTGTAGTGGCAGACGTAGCTCCCTCCGGTAGGGCATCAGCGTCCAAGAGCCTGGAAAGGCGCTCTGTCCCAGCTGCCCCACACCCCCCGGGTTTATCCTTATCCATGTCCCTATTTCCTGGCCTCAGGAAGCCCCTGAATGAGCATGGCTGGACCCTGTGCTCCAGCAAGGAGTCCTGGATGATGAAGGGTCCCAGGTTCTGCTGGCTGGGGAGGCCCGAAGGAGAAAGAACACAAGAAAAAAAGAATCCTGGGAAATCATCAGGCTGTGCGAAGACATCTGCCTGCCAGCTCAGGCACACTCATGGCAAAATGGAAAGACAGGAGTGCCTGGCAAGTCCATCCTCTGATGCCAAGCTGAGGAGCTGGGAGCTGTGACTTCTGGGACATGCCCTTTATTTGTTTAAAGATACAGTGATTACATATGCAAGTCACCAAAGATGCCCTGAATCTCGATGCTCAAAGACCCATGAAAACCCGCAGCTGTGTGACCTGCACAGTGGAGGGACAGAGGACACAGACCTTCTTCCCACTCCCACCAGGACTGTACACCTGTTACATCCCTCCAGGCAGGCCGGCAGCACTGGACTGTGCAGCTGTGGGCTGCCGAGCCATCCTCAAGGGCACATTTGGGAGCTCAGGGGACAGAGCAGAAAGAATGTCCACTAAACGAGCTGGTGTTAGGTCTTATTAGGTTTCTGTCTTGTTAGGTGTTTAAGGACGATGCAAATAATTCTTTCATAGTGAGAAAATACAGTTATTAAAAAGGCGTGGGCAATCATTGTGAGATGTACAGCAATGTTGAAACCCTTGCAAGTGTTTGAGCTTCTGGTGGTTTAGAAATCAACCAGCAATTGCTTTTGCTATTGATTTCTCCCTGCAAGGGCTGCTTGGGAGAACCGCGTGCACACAGAGAGCCATAAAAGGCAGGTGAAAAGGGTGAGGATTTAAATCCTGAGTAGAAAACTAAAGGCAGCTCTGGAGCAATTGCTATGAAATTTGTAAGCAACAGTTGAAAACGGGTGTCTGGAATGCGTTTTCCAGATAGGGGCTGTAGGGTAACACTGAATATAAATGACCAGCTCCACCAGACACATTCTAATGCTTTTATGAGCACATTGCATACCTGGAAGCTATTTTTAAAAATCACCTTTGAGCTCACAAATTTGCTAGCTAGCAAAAGCCAATCTTTGGTCCAAAGGCTATGATAAATCCAATATTCAGTGGGAGGTTCGTAAAATACCCCCTTTGTGGAGTCAATTTTTTCATTTTGACTGGCTAAGTCAAGGTGAAAGGTCACCCTTCATGATGGGCACATATCTTGTGTGTCTCATTACAGATCTGTTCACTAAAATTGGGAGGGAGCAGGGAAACAAAATGGCGTTTATAGCCTTACTTGGAGCAATTGTAAACTTCCAGCCATCCTGATGGCTTCCTATATCTGTTAATCCCCTTGGGGGGAAGAAGGGACTGATTATGGCCATTCCAGGGGTGTCTGCCCATCTCAGAATCCCAGCAGGAGACAAACATTGAGAAGCAGAAGCCAGCTACAGGCCTCCGTTCAGAGAAGTTGCAGATCATCTGGTGTGATCCCAACAACGTGACAAGTGACTCCAAACAGGTAGCAGTTATTGACCTGAGATGGGTCCATCTGAGACCCCTCAGCGGTGGTCTGGGTGTAGGGGAGGCTGGAGGCCTGCAGAAGCGAGCTCCAGGCTGGGGCTCAGGGCTTCCGCTCGGTGCCCCTGGAGATCACGTGTCTCGGTAAGTGGAGGATAACACAGTGGTTGTGGAGAAGGTCCCTGTGATGTTCAATTGTATACATGGACTTGGCTAAGCCACAGTGCCCAGATATTTTGTCAAGCACTATTCTAGATGTTTCTGTGCAGGAATCTTTTCGATGGGATTAACACTTAAATCAGTGGGATTTGAGTAAAGCAGATGACTCTCTGTAATGTGAGCAGGCCTCGTCCAGTCACTTGAAGGCTTTAAGAAAAAGACTAAGGTCTCCCTAGGAGGAAGCAATTCTGCCAGCAGACGGCCTTTGAACTTGAGCTGCAGCATCAGCTCTCCCGTGGGTCTCCAGCCTGCCAGCCCACCCTGCAGATTTCAGACTTGCAGCCTCCGTAATCCCTAAAATCTCCCTCATCTCTCTCTCTCTGTCTCTCTCTCTCTCTCTCTCTCCACACACACACACACACACACACACACACACACACCCCTTATTGGTTCTGTTTCTCTAGAGGACTCTAACAGCATCTCCTAGGCTTGTGGGGTTTGAGTCATAAAAACAAACCACTCAAGAGAACACAGGCCTTCACAAGCTATCTTTCCTGTGACTCACATACAAGTGGACACTTTTTCACCTCACTTGAGAGCTGCGGCCGAAGCTTCTTCTGTGACTTGCTGAGTCAGCCCCAGCGGTGTGCTTCTTTGCTGGGCGAGGATTCGGGTCTCAGCACCAGGACCTCCGGTCAGACAGGTGTGGCAGCAGAACAGCTCACTGGCCGAGTGTTCTCGGGCAAGTTGCTTAATCTCACTCAGCCCCAATCTCCGCAACTGGGACAAGCTGAAATAGTAACTTTACAACGGAGAAACCTGATAGATCCACTGTAGGATGGAAATAATGAAGCTTCCTTCACAGAGCTACTGGGGTGTCTGCCCAGGATCCTCCGTATAAAGCACTTAGCACAGGGAGTGCTCAGTAACCTATGATGGTGGTGACATGACTGTTCCCTCTGTGTACTACTCAGTTACCTTGCAGAAGTCTAACTAATTTAATTGCAATGGATCATCTCAGAGTTTTCTTGTTTAAAATCAAAACGAGGCCCCCGTGGCATAATTCCTCCGTGAGATGCCTGGTCGGCAGCATGACTATTAACAATGCCAGAAGGGCTGCGCGTTTGTGCTGCAACCTGGGTCCTAAGCAAGCCTCACCCCTCGGGGCTCTGCCCTTCTGGAAAAGGATCTCAGGACTGAGGAGGCCTCCCGAGGAAGGCGCTCGTTGGAAAACATCCTCCTCCATCGGTTCTAACTTCCAATCTCCATCTAAAACACAAAGATGCCAGAGGCAGCCAGCAGCAGAAACCAGGCAGGGAAAGTAAAATGAATGTAAGAAAGGATGTTTGAGAAGCTTAGAAAAAATTAGCAACTGTCCAGTCTTTAACTGCAAAATCAAACCCACAACTTTCGAATCCAGCACGCCAGAGTTGTAGCAATCATTTGTGAGGGCTGGGGAAAGAAACCCATTAAAGTTGTTGCAAATGGTATTTGTTCCTTCTTTAGCCAGAAGAGTCTCATCTGTGAACATAAACTCATTAGCAGAGAGATGAACAGGGCTTCAAACGAGGAGTGCATTCGAGCTATCTTTAACTCCAGTCTTGGACTGCAGCAGCGAGACAGAAGGCAGAATGCAGCGCCTCTTCCCTTCTGCTCAACTGACTGCGTCGAAATGGGAGTAACTACAAAGTGCAGGCTGCGGTGGGGGTGGGGGGGTTGGAGAGCAACTCCTAGCAACAGGGTGTGTGTGTCAGCAAGCGGCTGTCCCAGAGTCAGAGACCAGGCACCACAGCAAGATACGGCACAACCTAGATAAAAGGACATGGAAGCAGATGTGGGATCTGAAAGTCAACGTCCTAAGCAAGGGCAGATGCTTCGAATACTGGCTTCATCTACTAGCAAAAGAATGATGTTCCTGAACATTAGAAAACCCTAAGGTCAAATCCTGGTGCATCCAGACACTAGTTGTGGACACAGAGCACATCCCTTAGCCTCTCTGAGCCTCAGTTTCCTCTTTGGTAAAAAATGGCAGACGATGACTCACCTCATCAGGTCCTTGCGAGGACTGATTGAACAGGGACTCCCGTGAGAAATGCCTGCACATCGTCCCTGCCCAACCTGTGAGTTTCGTTCCTATGGAGAAAAGAATGTTGCATTTAACTCCAACCATACTGATGATCTTATTATGGAATTAGTGGCTCTGAGCTGGGCTCTGTGCTATCCTAAGGTTTATTTAAGGATTGCCTGGGGAAGGGAGAAGGGAAGCTGAAGCTCCCCCACCATGAATTAGAACCCACACAAAATCTTACACTTAGGGTTACCACTTGACATCCTTTCGGCTCACATAGGTGTTACCAGCTTTGCACACTATGTATACCCTCTCCTAGCAGACTGGCAGGAATAGAGAGCATATGCTTTTTTGGCTCACTGCAGGGAAACACTGCTGGTAGAAATGCAAAATGGTAGTACCCCTATGACGGAAAACTGGACAAAATCTATCGAAATCTTGTAAGAATTTACCCTTTGACCCACGAATCCACCTCTAGGATCTATCCCAAAGATGCACGGGAGAAAAACATGAGAAGACGTGAGCACAAGCCCATCCAGTACAGCACTGTTGGAGAGAACAGAAGACAGGCCTCAATCCCAAGTCCGCCCCTAGGCACTGACTGAACAGACCATGGTACGTCTGCACCATCGGTTATTCTGCAGCTATCAAATGGAGTGAGGAGTGTGTCTTTGAATAGCTCTGAAGCAATCTCCAGGATGCAGCGTTAAGTGTAAACAGCAAGGTGGTAAGTGAAACAGAAAAAAAAATATTTTTTTCTTGTATTAAAAAATATATATATATTTGTATGTCAAAAGGACACCGGAATCAACCTGGAAGAGCTGCCAAAGCTGGAACAAGGACAGTATTAGATTATAATCCAAAGACTAAAATGGACATCCAGGAGTCCATGCTGATATAAATAAATGATCATATCAATCAATCAATCAATCAGTGGGACAGAAGGGACAAATCTTCCTTACAAAAACCCCTCAATTACTAAATATAGATATCCCTCCTTCCAGGAGGTGGAGCTTAACTTCCCTCTCCTTGAGGGTGGGCTAGACTTAGTGTCTCCTTGTAAAAAATAGACTCTGGAAGGAGAAAATGGTAACTTTACAGTGGAGAAACCTGATGGATACCATCTTAGCCAAGTGTTGCAGGTTAATATTGCCGACGGTAAGTCGTATTACATCACATACCTTCTGACGTGATGTGATGAGGACACCTCAGTGTAATTATGATGAAACATATGACAAGCACAGATGGAGAGGCCTTCTGTAAAATTCCTGACAAGTTCACCCCAAAAGTGCCGAGGTCATAAAAAGCAAGGAGAGACTGAGGAAGTACACAGTCTCCCGTAGGCAACTAAGGAGACAGGACAACTAAATGCAACATGGTTTCCTGGACTGGATCCTGGAACAGAAAAACGATATTAGTGGAAAAAAGTGGCAACCTCCAAAGAAAGTCTATAGTTTAATTAACAGCATTTTACTAGTGTAAATTCCTTAATTTTGAAAGATATTCCCTGGTTAAGTAAGATGTTAATATGAGGAGAAGCTGAGTGAAGAGGACACAGAAACTCTCTGTACTGTCTTCACAAATTTCTACATAAGATTATTCCAAAATAAAGTGTTTTAAAAAGATTTATATTTTTTTTAAATTTTAAGACATAGTAGAAAAATAAAACATAAAACATAAAAGAAATTGGCACTCTATAGAGACATTGAAACAATAGGTTAAGGAGAAGAGTGATAGAACCACGCGTCTGAATACACATTGTTTTGTCGATTTCACTTTGGAATCTTGTAAACATTTTATGGAAGTTAAAATTAAGTAAAAACATAATGAGCATGTTTCACTGGATATCTACATGCAAAAGAATGAAGTTGGACCTCTTCCTCACACCACATAAAAACATTAAAATGGATCAAATACCCAAAGCAATCCATAGAAATCTAAAGCAAAAATAAAAATGAACTTAGCTATATATTCAGTTGGGTTTCATAACCATGGAGAAGACCTAGTTTAGAAAACTTTAATGAATTGGATTATACATCTCTAGTAAGATATACTTTAAGGTAAAATAAATGTAGAGCTACTTATGCAGTTTTCATAAATCACATTTTTGGTGGTAGTGCTATTTTTCCAAGGTGGTTATGTGTCTGTTGTGGGATGAAGAGCAAGTATATTGGTATCAAGAAAATAGAATTTTAATTGTGGAGTAATAGGATATAGATGTAAGACTGATGATGTTTAGTAAATATGGCACAGTTTTTACTTTAAATTGAAAACATCCATATAAACTAATGACATATTTTCTTATTAAAAAATGTTTCCTAAATATCCATGATTCCACACTATCCACTAAAACAGCTAGAAATAATGACACACCCCATAGCAACGAGCACTCCTAGAACCCAGACTGTGATCTCTAAATACCAGCAGAGGACCAGGGCTCCTTAAATTAACAGCTGATTTCAAATATGAGGCAGAAAGTGAGTAAGATGTGCCCAAGTCAGCTTGCCATATCAGAATGAAGGGAGCAAGGAAGCCCCCAAAGACCACCATGGTCACTAATAGCAATAATAATAAACAACACTCCGTAGCCAACTTGGAGAGATTTCCATTGGCCAAAAATGGAACAATTTGATCATCATTAAGAATAATAGTGGTAATCAACTGAAACACACCAGAGATGTTTACATTCATGAGTTTGTAGTGACACAAAGAACAAACAAACATTAAAATACACAAACAAAGTAGTGAAACAAATGAATCTAAAACTCACTGTCACCTTTGGAGGATGGTAGTGAACTGAACCATTATTTTGAAAACTGTTAATAAAGGGAAAGAATCAGGCATTCTTTTAACTATTATTTTAATGAGGGGAAGTTTCTTTTTATAGAAATGTTCCAGCTAATAAATAAAAAAGGAAGGAAAAATATAGAATAGTACCATTTTTCAGCCCCCTCATGAAACAGTGGACCTAGGCAACAATCACCAACGACCTCTAACATCACAAAAGAAAAGATGACCAGACGTTATCCTGGTGGGAACACACAACACTGCTGGTGAAACGTTCCAGCTGAAACAGTCAAACTGAATCTGATCAAACTCCCACGTTTAACTAACATTTTACAAGATATGCAGGGGACAGAGTAACATGTCAAACAACCTCGTCCAGATGCAATCAGCAAAACCCAGACTGTAGGAAACTGTACAGAACAACTCGCGTCACACGGGCAAAGGGGAGAGGGAGGGGACCCTAGGAGACACACCAACCAACTTAAATGTGTGAATCTTACTTGGATTTTAATTCAAACAAACAAACAAACTCTAAAAAAGGAAAAAACAACTGGATAATCTGGACAATGACTGAATATTTGGTGATATTATGGAATTATTGTTAAACTCTACATATATGATGATATGGTTGCATGTATTTTTAAATGAGTCCTTATCTTTTGAAGATACAAGCCAAAAAATTTATAGAAGAGATGATGTCATGCCTGAAATTTGTTTCAAAATAATGTGGGGGAGGCAGGATAATTGTAGCTGGATGGTAGGAAGATTGGGTTCATTACATTATTCATTCTAGTTTTGTGTATGCTTGAAATTTTCCATAGTAAAAATATTTTAAGGACTTAAAACATTTTATCTACCAGTTGACCTTACTGATTAGATTTGGAAGCATGGGGCCTGTTCTACACATCCTGATTTGTCATCTTCTAAAGCAAAAGTATGGGATCTCTCGATTATGTTGTCTCTCGGAAAGCATTTATTTATTAACTTCACAGGCCCTAAGCTTGATGACCTCTATGTCAGGTGTATGTGAAAGATAAAGGAACAGCACAGGATCTATCTTTAAAGCCTAGAATCGAGAAAGGAATACAAGGAAATAGATCACAAGGACCAAAAACGTGGCTCCCACATGGTGGCTGTGTGAGCACAGGGGTGCGGTGGGTTTAGTGGGGAAGGGGCAGGGAGAGTTTTGTGCTGGGCTGTGGGTGTGTTTTTCATGAGCCTAGTTATTAAAAGTGCAGAGTCCCAGGGGCTGACGGAGCAGTAGTTCAGAAGCTGGGCAATAACCCGCTGTCCTGGGACTTACATCTACGGGGAGGACAGAGGCAGTGCACACGTCATGTTAAAAAAATGCTTTCAATTAGTCATGCATGGGGCCAAGATAATAGAGCAGAACATGGTCACGGAGCTGACTTTGGTCCTGGAAGTCCTCTCTGAGGGCAGGATACTTGAGCTGAGGGCAGACACAAGAAGGGACCAGCCCGGCCAAGATCCGGGAAGGCCCTCCCCAGTCTGGCCCTCCTGACTGCTGCTCAGACCCCTCTCTTCCCACACTCCTCCTGGTCACTGGCCTCCAGCCATGCTGGCGCCTCCGGGGTGGTCCTTGAGCACACCGCGCATGCACGGGGTTTCTGGCCTCTGCACCTGCTGCTCCCCTTCTCCGGGAACCTGGAGGACTTGCTTCCTCCCTTCCTTAAGGCTCCACTCAGCGGCCACGTGGTCATCAGAGCAGCCCTCCCTGGTGGCCCACCTTGGGAGTACTCCCCTTCCCCTGCCTGGCTTTATCCCTCTGTAGCATTTGCCACCACCTGACACATCACGTTTACTTGCTTGTTGTCCCTTCTCACCAGGACAATTTTAGCTCCAGGAAGGCCAGGCCTGAGTCTGTTTGGAAAACTTGTGTGGTCCCCGTCCCTGGAATAGTGTCTGGCGCACAGAGAGGACTCGATACGTATTTCTTGAACAAATGAACAATGATGAGAATATGATAGAAGAAAACATTTCAATTCCATATGCAGCAATGAAAATGAAATGCAGTCTATACTTGCATTGCTTTTGTAAATGGAAACTAAAAAAACTTTTTTTAAAACATCTAATAGAAGATGTACAGGAATTTTATGGAGAAAATTACAAGAGATTTATTTTAAAATACTATAGAAAACGTGGTCAGTGTGTCACATTTTATAAAAATTAAAATTATCTTCAAATTAATCTATAATGTCACACAGTTCCAATCTCTGGAACTTGTGAATATGTTACCCAAGTGCCAAAAGAGACTTTGCAGATGTGATTAGGCTAAATTAAAAATTTTGAGAGGGGAAATTATCCTGGATTACCCAGATGGCCCCAGTGTAATGACAAGTGTCCTCATAAGAGGCAGGAAGGAGGCAGAAGCAAGGACAATGGACACAGAGAGGAGAGAAGGTGCCGCGCTGCTGGCTTTGACGATGGGGCGTAAATAGCCTCTAGGAGCTGGAAAAGGCGCCAACAGATTCCCCCGCAAACATCCAGAAAGGAACACAGCCCTGCCGACACCTAGATTTTTGTCCAGTGAGACTGATTTTGGACTTCTGATCTCCAGAACTGCAAGGTAATAAATTGAATAGTTTATGCCACTAAATTTGTGATAATTTGTTACAGAAGGAATAAGAAACTAATACACTCAACAATTCCATTCCTGGGCATATACCCAAGAGAATTGAAAACATTATGTTCACATAAAAATGTGTACATGAATGTTCATAGCACCTTATTCCTAGTAGCTAAAAAGTGGAAATAACCCAAATGTCCGTAAGCTGATACATGAATAAACAAAGTGCAGTGCATTCATACACTGGAATGTTATTTGCCACAAAACGAACTGAAGTAGGATGCACGCTGCAACGCAGGTAAGTCTCGCAAACGCTATGGCGAGTGAAAGAAACAGGACAGAAAGGCCACAAATTGTACGATTCCCTTTGTATGAAATGTCCAGAATAGGCAGATCCATAGAAATAAAAAGTAGATTAGTGGTTGCCAGGGCCTCGGGGAGGGGAATAGGATTAACTGCTAATGGGTACGGGGTTTATCTGGGGATGACAAAAATGTTCTGGAAGTAGACAGTGGCGTTGGCTGCACAATCTTGTGAATGTTCACTTTCAAGGGGTGGATTTTATGTGAATATGTGTACATAGGCAGGACTGAGAAGAGACATTTGTAGCACAGTCAACAGCAAAGGACTAGGATTTAGGATACTCATGTAACTTTGAAACATCAATAGAATAAGAAAAGAGACAAAATGTATGAATGGGCAGTTCAGTAAAAAGAAAAGAGCGATGACCGATAGATACGTGATATAAAACAACAGGACCCTACATGCTGCTGGCGGGATGCAGATCTCATAGCCACTGGGAACAACGGTCAATCCCCAGTGAGGTCGGAGATGCTCACCCCATGGCCCAGTGACTCTATTCCCACTTACAAGCCCATAGAAACACTCCTATATGTTCAAAAGAAGACAAGTAAACGAGTTCATAGCAGTTTTGCTTGCAATAGGAAAAACAACAGAGAAACAGCTAAAATGTCCAACCACAGGAAAAAAATATATATTTATTACCACAGGATAATATATCCATGAGTTTAAATGACCTAGAGCACAATTTTCATGAGAGGTAGTTCTCACAAATGTGTTGAAAAAAAATATTTTAAATTAAAAAAAATTGGAAATGCAAGTTGGCAAAGAATGTACCCAATAAGATGTTGCTTACATAAAGGTCGGAAGCACACGCAGCAATACATACGGGTGTGTGTATATGAAGTATGAGGAAAAGAGATTCATGTTACTCCAAAAACCAAACTTAGAATAGTGTTACCTCTCAGGGAGAGCAAGAGGCATGTGACTGAGGAGGGGTGGCCAGGGGGCTTCAATTACATTGATAGCATTTCATTCCTTAACCTCGGTGATGGGTATATGAGCATATAGTGTTTTATTCTCTACATCTATTGCACATCTTGAATATCATATAAGAATTTCTAAAAGAAAACAATAGAAAATATAATTTTGAAAATCTCTCATTCAGAACCTCAAATTATAAGATACCTATGGTACAAATATAAAATATGTGCATGAACCAATCTATAAACGTAATAGGATTCCAAAAGACCAACAAGTTACTTCATGAAAGTTAAAAACTGACTTGAAATTGTATGGAAGAGTAAATATTTAAAAATAGCTGAGAAAATTTTGAAAAAGCTGAACAAAAATGAGTGGCCCTACCATATGTCCAGGTTCACTACAAAATTACAGAAATAAAAACTGTGCCATTGGCATGGCGAGTAGAAGTCAACGCAATGGCAAAATCGGAGGCCAGGAAGGGGCAAACACACACATCCAGACAATCTTGGTTTTGACAGAGGTGGCATTAAATTTGTGGTAGGAAAATTGAATTTGTACCTCCAGACTGCACACACAAAATGAATTCCAGATGAATTAAAGTTTTTAAATGTGGAAAATAAAGCTTTAACATTTTAAAAGCAATGCACAGACGATGTCTTTATCACTTGGGGATAGGGAAGGATTTCTTAAACAAGCAGAAAAGCAACAACTGTAAAGATCAGGCCCCAAAAAAGCCTATGTAAAGGAGCTTAACATTGCTAGTTATGGGGACACAGTAATGATGGGGGTACATCCTGAGAAACGGGTCCTTGGTGATTTCGTCGTCGTGCGAGCAGCGCGGGGTGCACTCGGACACGCCCGGATGGTCCAGCCTGCTACACCCCCAGGCTCCGTGGTGCAACCTGTCGCTCCAGGCGACAAACCTGCACAGCATGTGGCTGCACTGAATACCGCAGGCAACTGTCACACAGTGGGAAGTATTTGTGAATCTAAACATACCATAACATAGAAAAAGCACAGTAAAAATATGGCATAAAAGATAAAAAATTGGCACACCTGTACAGGGCACTTACCATGAATGGAGCTTACAGGACTAGAGGTTGTTCTGGGTGAACCTGTGAGTGGGTGGTGAGTGGATGTGAAGGCCGAGGACATCACTGTCCACTACTGTAGACTTTATAAACACTGTGCACTTAGGCTACACCAAATTTTTTTTTTAGAAAAGTAATTGTGCTACAACATTACGATGGCTATGCTGTCACTAGGTGATAGGACTCTTTCAGCCCCATGGTAATCTCGTGGGACCACCGTCATATATGCAGTCTGTCGTTGACCGAAACCCAGTTACACGGGATTCGAATGGGAGGCGTTGGCCAGGGGTGAGAGCAAGGCTGGAGGAGAAGGTCGAATCAGACAATTCGGGAGAAAACCAGCCTTGAGCAGTGAGAGGAAGACGGGAGCCCAGGGAGGGAGCCCTGAGGCATGGGGGGCCGTCTCCCAGTCTCACCCACCCTGCTGGCCCCATCGGCAGAGACCTCCCAGGGTCCCGGCTGCAGGACCCCCTATGAGAAAAGAACACGCGAATCACATGAACCACGACTACAGGCGAGGCTCACCGTGACGTGGCTTGTGTCCCGCTGGGAGTGGACCAGGGGGCAGGCGTCTAGGAGGACTGGGGAGGGACTGGGGCCCCAGGCGAGAATGACACACAGCGGGAGTAGGGTTTTCCTGAGCCTGCCCTTGGGAGAACCCCCGGGCCTTGCTGACTGCTTTGCCCCCTTGGTTGGGGAGCGGGTGCTCGTGGTCAAGCAGGTGGTTTCTTGCCGGCTGCCCGACGGCCTGCTGCTTAGAGGGAAACCCCCGACGTCGGGATCTAGCCCAGCCCGAGCCTCGCCCTCTGTGCCCGTGTACGGCTCAGAATCGGTGGAGACTGCTGTGCGGCTTTTTACCCGGTCCCTGCCACAACGCCAGAGGATTGTGTCTGCCCAGAGAAGGACAGAGGACAGTGGACATCAGGACACGAAGCTGAAGGGTGAGGCGGTACCGACAGCAAACTGTGACGTGCCCTGTGGGAGGGGACTGTGGCAGGTGGGGGAGGGGTTTCGTGCGTCCTAGTGTATCCAAGCGCAGGAAGCGTACGCTGAGGTCACGTATCCACGTCCACAGCTGTATCATATGCCTATTGTCTACTCACACGTGTGTCCATGTACACACGTATATCCACCTATATTTACATTCACATTTGCAGCTACCTGTATCTAGACTGTACCTGTACTTTTACCTGTGCCAATACCTATATGTCATGGGTTGAACTGTGTCCTCCCAAATTCATATGTTGCAGTCCTAGCCCCCAGAATGTGACCTTGTTTGGAAATAGGCTCTTTGCTGATTGGTCAAGATGAGGTCATCCTGGGATATGGTGGGCCTCTAATCCAGCATGACTGGTGTTCTTGTTAAAAGGGGAAATTCGGACACCACAGGGGAGAGCACCATGTGAAGAGGAAGGCAGAAATGGGGGTGATGCTTCTGCCAGCCAAAGGTCGCCAGCGAACACTAGCGGCCAGGGAGAGGCACAGAGTAGATTCTCCCTCAGAGCCAACCCCACCAACACCTGATCTTGTGCTTCTGGCCTCCGGAACGATGAGAGAACAGGTTCCTGTGGTCTGAGCCACCCAGCTCGTGGAAATTTGTTACGGCAGCCCCAGCAACAGAACACACTGTTTTTATGTCGTCTGTATCCACATTGATCTACATCCACATCTCCACCTCTTCCTGCACCTGCACCTGCGTCTCCACCTGTCTGTCCAGTCACCTATCTATGGAAGCACCTCCAGAACAAACTGTCAAGTGATGACAGGCAGGTGTAGACTGAGTTATGCTACAATAATGCAATTCATATAAAGTTAGTAGCTCATGTACAGTTGGTAGAAACGTCGTGTCTCTACTTCCTTGGGCCAGAAGAGCACAGCATCCTCTCTAACTCTTCTCTTTCCCCACGTCCCATGTCTGTCCTGCAAGGACATCCTGTTGTGCCCTGAAAACACACACAGATTTTGGTCACGCTCACCACTCTCCACTTGCCTCTAGTTATTAAGATAGAAGCCAGAGCAATCCTGTTCAAGCTAAGCTTGGACCCCTTCATTCATGGTCCAAGAAGAAAAGACACAGCCCCTTTATTCTGGACAGTGAGTGACAGGACGGGAACTGAGAGCCATCTGGCTGTGCGTCCTGTCCCGCCTTCCCCACTCTCTCCTCCCTTCACGGAAAAAGCCCATCTGCAGAAGAGGAGACAGCAGTGGAGAGAACAAGGGCAGGGGCGAGATGGAGACGGTGGGAAAGAGACAGACAGACAGACAGATACAGAAAGAGAGAGAAAAAGGCAGAGACACAGACAGAGACAGAGCAATGGAGATAGACAGAGAAACGAGACAGAGAAAAACAGAGACAGAGAGAAAGGCAGAGACACAGAGAGAGAGACAGAGACAGAGAGAGAGAAGGCAAATGTGGGGGTGTGAGGAAATCTGGACACATGACCGGTGTGGGAACGCTGGAGCCCATCCCCACCCTTGGACAGCTCAGCTACAGGAGCCAATAAATCCCATTTTAGCTTCAACTATTTTGAGTTGGGTTTCTGGCACTTTTATCAGAAAGTACCCAGTATGTAGCTTTTGTTGGCCCACTGTCAATGCATGAAAATATTTGTAGAATTGAATTGCATTTGCTGTTTCCAAAGACAGTAAAAATGAAGGACCAAGTGCTTACTTATCAACCTATTTTTCTGGCACCACAGGTCAGCAAATGCCACACCATGAGGGTTTTATCTCATCCTTGTCTCCAAAGCACCTAGAAGATTTTTTCCGATTTCCTGGACATTTTGGATTTCTCACATGTAGAATAGGGATGCTGTGATTACTAATGATCTCACTGCCCCCCCCCCCGAAACCTAAGCAATTTGGGTGTGTTTGGGAATAGATGTGCTCTTGTTCATATTTTCCCTCATGTTGCTGAAGGGGTTTGTAACTCAGCAAGATAAAGAACAAATGACCAAGCACAGGGTGTCTGGGTGGGTGGGGTGTGGGGAGGAGGTTATGTGTGGGAAACAGTGAGCAGGGTGGCAAGAGCAGGAGCAGGACCTACCGGTGTGCCTCAGTTTTCCGAATCCATCCCAGATGCCCATTAGGGCCTGGACACCTGCCGTTCACCCGGATTGAATGGCTAATGGTCAATTAAGGGAAGCCTGAGCCCATTAGCTGTCCTGGAATCCTCCCTTCTGTCCAAGGACATGTCCTCTTCTCTCTCAGGACCCCCTTGCTACACGGATTTCCCACTCACAGCAGGACCACCATGTGCTGACCCTTGAATGCCGCTGACATTGTTCCCCATCTCTGCCATGGCCACAGTTACCAGCAGCCAGAACCAGACCTCCTGCTGTCTCCAGCCCAGTTGATCAAGTTTCCCCACCGTTTTGCTGGCTGGTGAGCACATCTCTGCCCGAATCAGTCCGAAGACGATGAGTAGCAGCTCTCAGTTTTGTAGGAACGACAACATGGGCACTGAAAGATCCATTCCTGGTGGGCAGCCAGGCTGCAGAGAAGGTCCACACCTTCCTCCAGACAGAAGAGCCTGAAGCTCTGGCCACCTGGAGACATATTCATGCAGAATCACAGCCATTGTGCCACCCAAGCACTTAAGGAAGGTGTCCAGAGGAAGCCATAGCTGCTGTGACTGGGCCCACTCATCTGTAGGGACGTTCTACTGGCAAAGCTCTCTTGTGCTTGCGACCAAGAATGGAGGTCATTTCCTGCTACCTGCCACTCAGAAAGGAGGGTCAGTCAACCCACGTGGTCCAAGGGTGGTGGGGGAGTAGGGGGAGGGTATAATGTATCTTTTTTATCTTAAACACCAGGGACCATATGGGGCCCAAAGAGGCCAGTTCTAGGGCGTGGAGGGGAAGTGCGGGAAGGCAAACGTTCTGCACGTTTGTTTAAAGGTGAACAGTGGGGAAGTACGAGAGGGGGCGGAGTTGGGTGTCAGCTCTTAGACGGGGTCGTGCTGGATTAGAGCTGAATCTTGCACTGTTGTCTTCCAAATTTCCCATCCTCCAAAGGAGGATGTGGGGGGAAGTTATTAAACATTCTGAGAAATCATGACAGATGCTATAAAAATCATCTGAATAACAACTTCATTATATTGAAGCAAATAATTGAAGGGCTTGCATTGTGTTGTCTCCAAATATTTTGTGTGCACGTCCTGTCTTTCATTGGTGCATCAATACACACCTTATGGATAATGGCTGTTATAAAAATGATGAATTGCCTAGGTGGGTTCTTTAAAAAAAATTAAAGGAAAAATCATTTTTAGACGTTTCCTTGAGGGACACCACAGCAGAAAATGACAACTGGCTTCTCCAACTTCACCGGGTGTTTTTTATTTTATTTTTCTCCTTTTCTGTTTGGTTTTATTTTGTTTCTGAAGGAAAATGTTCACAAGCACCAACATCTCTAGATCTGCAGAAAATTAATTCTGTAGATGATGTGGAAACGATAGCCTATAAAGTTAATGAGATATTACTGAAGACTGGATAAACAATTAGCAGTATTAGCTGCAAAGATAAACCAGGACCTGTTGCCATCTAACAGAACTGCAACTAATTAAATTGAAAATTACAGCACAGGCGTGTGAAAACAAAGGCAAATTGAACCGGGGGTTGGGGGGGGGGTGAGAATTAATGGAGCTAATATTGCAAAGGCAACACTGTTACCAGAAACGAGCAGGAGGGTGGTGGGATTAAAGTCATCGTTTCCTCTCCCGCATGCTTTGCTGGATTTTGTTTTAATCATGGCATTTCTCCATCGTCCCCATGATCCCGGTGCCTGTTTCTGGCCACTCTGTGGGTCTCCCGAGATTCTGGGTTTGCAAGATCTCACGTATGTCCCCTGCAGAGCAGCCACACCTACGAAGGTCCTCTGGCCCCACGACCGTCGCATCGTGAATGGCTCCTTGTTCTGGCAAAAGAGCTGGCTTCTGGAAATAGCCATCTCAACTCAGCATTTATTTAATTGGACCCCAGCTGTCTCTCAGGGGCATAGAGCTTTATTTATCCTTTTTTAAAAAATTGATGGCCTTCCTATTTCATAGCTTTGCCTCTCCTCCTCCTGGTCTTGGAGAGCTTGGAGCATCCCAGGAAGGCTGGCAGAAGTGGAAACAGAGTGATGCTACGGGTGGGTAGACCCTTCTATCAGGCAGAGAGCAGGGTGGGGTCGATGGCCTGGCTGCTGCTCTGGCCCTGTCCCCAAGCCAGTGGAGGAGACCTGGGAGAACCAGATGTCTCTTTGTGAGACCCAAGGTTGGCCGTAGCAAAGACAGGAGAGAACAAAAAAAAAAGGAACTTCACCCACTTTTTTGAGCACATCCAGGTGTTCTGAGGGCTCTGGAATCTTCTACACCTGTGTTTGCTCAAGAGTCCCACAAGGTCACCTCACTTCCATGGTAGCCAGAGAATCAGCTGCAGGTGCTGCTCTCCTGGCAGAGAAGAAAGCCTGTCCTGGAGAGGACGGTCATTGCACAGCTCTGAGTGGCCAGCAGAGGAGGAGCAGGACAGTGAAGGTCTCCTGGGAGGACCTTGCCAGGTTAGAATTGGGAAAGCTGTGTGTTCTTAGTGTTCCTTTTTCAAACAGCAGCAGCTAGAGAGAACTGACCTGTGTTTTGTCCCACTAAGGGGTAAACTTGCACAAGCAGGTAAACTTGACCACGTGGTCTGAGAATGACTGGTCCATGTTTGAGAACACCTCTGCTGCCACCAGATTTCCTGGAACTGGAACCTGAGATGCTAAACTCCCAACAGAACTTTTCCTCCCGTCTGCCAGGCTTTCTCTACTCATCACCTCTAACCGGACAGATTCCCTCACTCCAGGCCCTGAGGGCTCTTTCTCTACTACTGAGAAAGGAAGACTTCGGGGGAGGATGGCTTTTTCTGATCCTAAAGCCCTGAACGTGGATCACTTAGCTTTTCCCTTATTCTATTCTGTCTTTTGTTCTCTAGCTGGACATATCACAGAGCTCAAGGATGGTCATCAGCACTTATTTAAATCTGTGACGTTGAGCTTTTTTTAGCTCTGCCTCCTGTAGCTGCTCCATTCAAGAAGAAAGCAGGCCCAGCTCCTTGCTAAAGGGTCCCCTTAGAACTTCTGCCTCTCCACAGGGTCGTCCCTGCTGCTGACAGTGGTTTTCTGTCTTGCTCTGTCATTAGATAAAGGTCAGCTATCAGCACTCTGGCTGGAGAGGAAGCATTATCAAAGAGGCCAACAGGCGGGGCTGCCAGGTTTGATCCATACAGTCTCTTTGATAAATCGCAACATGGAAGCCTTTGCTCCAGGCATGCTGCTGTAAAGTCTGGATGGATTGTCCACAGGAAAGTAGAGCTTGTTTGGGAAAAAGCTGGAGGTGCATTCGGTGCTCAGCAGTGATCCACAAGATGGGTGGCCATCAGCCCTCACCAGCGGTGAATGACTGAGTACAGCTTCTGCAAAGGCCACTCCACTGGACATTTTTGTACTATCTAGCAAGGACTCAAAGGGCAGTAGGGCTGTCTGCTGTGAAGGTCCACCTCCCAATGGGGCTCATAGGGTTCCACAAAGAACTGGGGGTTGGTGCTAATTGAGCCTCATCCTAAGTTATCCCACACAGGAA
Organism: Daubentonia madagascariensis; assembly: GCA_023783475.1. NCBI lineage: Eukaryota > Metazoa > Chordata > Mammalia > Primates > Daubentoniidae > Daubentonia > Daubentonia madagascariensis. The sequence goes on along the minus strand of JAKFHU010001557.1, from coordinate 10,104,955 downwards.
GGGAGCTAGGGGCTGAGTTTTCAAGACTTGATCCAACTCTTTTCAGCTACACTGAACATAGGTAGGGTGACCCTTTAGCCCTCACTGGTGACTTCTCTGTCAACACAGACATAGGTTCCAAAGACAGCCACTCAGTCAAGAGCTGATGACTCCATTTGCTAAACAAATTTCATCATTTCAGGTGAAAATAATCATCCAAACGTCACAAAGGGCTAGACTTGAAAACCTTTCAACAATATATCAAACATGAGAATAGAGCTGCAGAACAGACTTTAGTGTAAATACTGTAATTCTGCCAGTAATTAAATAACCTTAAACTGACTCATTATCTTCAGAGTAAAATGTTAATAGTTTAAGTGGCAAACATTTCATAATTTAATTCTGAAGAGACTTAAACATAGACAGATTTAATTAATTCCATATTTACACTAGTTTTTGCACTTTTAACTTCAAATGATTTTTTGAAAAGTCAAGGAGTGTGTAGACACGTTGGATAAATGGTGAAATGACACTGCCATCCTGACAGTTTGGGAAGAGAGACTCCGTGACAACAGATGGGGCTGAAAGAAGACAAAACTCTCCACACAGCTCTGGCAATGGTGTGTCACACCCAGGCAGGGGAGGGGCCCTCCGATGGGAAAATTACTTATCAATGGTTTTCCTATCCCTTTAGTTCACTTAGAAATTGGCAAATGTGTCATCTGATAAGATGTCTCCCGGTGCTTCCTCCACAGGCCCACATGCTAGACATGCTGTACGTTAGTAAGTGGTGCTGGCATCCAAACAATGCTTCACAGCGTTTGGGGTAAAAAGTTAAAGTGGACCTTTTGTCCTTTTCTCAGAAAGGCACTCCTTCAATATGTAGTCTTGAACTATCCACTCTTCAATACGACCTACTTTGGACCCTGGAGAAAGAACAAGTGCAGCTTGCATTGTTGTTTCAGGACGTACCTGGTATCTTGTTTCAACGCAATACTTTCAGCACTGGGTCTCTGGACAGCTCCACGGCGGCACAGAGGCTCCTCCCTGGGGGTAGCTAGACCCTCCCCCAAAAGGGGATTCCAGTGTCTCCTCCCTTATCCTCAGAGCGAGCCTTTGCCGGAACCGATGGTGGGGATTCTTGTCTGTCTTCTCCTGGTTTCGTTAGAAAAATATCCAACCTGCAAACTGGGCCACACCCACCTCCCCCCGCCCCCCCGCCAGACTGCGACGTAGGCACGTGATTGTCCGTCCCTTGATGTCATCTCTTGTCTTCATTTGTTTTAAGAGAAAGATAGATATTGGCTCCTAATTAACCCACCTTACCCTACAGTTTCAAATATCTTTGCTTTAGTGAAATTTTGGGTTAAGGTTAATGAGTCAACTCAGCTTTTAAGCATGTTCTTTCGGAAGGTAATTCTTGCATATGAAAGGATGGAAATGAGGGCATAGCATGCGCGGGCTACAGGGTCAGGGCAATCTGAGCCAACCTTTATTAAGGAAGAGGGTTGGAGGTTAGGTCGGATCCTCAGCTAATTACGGACACTTTATTCCGGGACTGATTAACATTCAGAGTCAGGGCCAAAGCTGTCGGGGACAGAGGACACGGTAGGAGGAGGTGTGTGAACCGAATCTTCAGACGTCTCATGTGTAGAAGGAAACCTTATGCTTAGGGATGGGTCCAGGCAAGACTCTGTTTTTCCTCCGTGAGCTCTGGGAATTAAACTTTTCTTTCAGGACCCAAGAGTGAGCCCTGTTGAAAGGGAAGAATGTCATCAAGCAGCAAGTGGAGGAAAAGACGGCCCGAGGTGTGTGGTTTAGCTGCTTTCTCCGAGAGGCTGAACAGAGGTTGGCTCCACCTAAACCCCCCACTTGGAAACTCCCTGTTGTTCTCAACAATACTGAGCTCCACTGCAGACATGAGCATCATTTCTTGGCCATGTTAATTTTTAATAAGCTGGTTGCATCCAATCTAATCATGCCATTGAGGGCAGTTTTTATATTTTATAAGCACAAATAAATCCCTTTCCAATCTGCGAGCTCCTTGGTGGCAATTTGCAAAGGCCTTTGGTAGTGTGCTTTAAACCTTCATCTCCTTAGGCATCCCTGACTTGTAAGTACCTCTGGAAGATTCATTGTTGCTTAAATAATTGAATCTATTTAAAGAAATGAAGCCAATTAACTTTTCAGTTTATGACCAAGACATAATTTCACTGTGTGTGGTCAGATTCTGCTAAGTATCTGGGGGATCAATTATTGTTTAGAGCTCAGAAAAACCCAGACAGGATCCTAAACTATGTCAGACGGCCTCTTCCATGGCACTCAGCATGGTGACCTTGGAGTCCAGCCTCGATAGAAGATGCCAAACAACTAACACTCCACATCTGCGAACTCTCTAAACAGATTTTTCGGCCACAATCCTCAGGCAAAACTTGTAAGTTGGGGATCTGTGCCTCTATGCTCTGCTCTCGCGTGGTTCATGTTTGTTCCTGCCTGGTGGCCTTCTCTTCCTTCCGTAAGAAACCCAGCACCCATCTAGGTCTGTCTCTGATCTCACATTTCTTTGGTAGGCTCTATATTCACATTAAGGTGTAAGTAATGGATGATAAGGTTAAAAACAGTGAATTTTCTTGTAGGAATTTGCATTTTTAATAGATGTCATTTGACAACAGAGAGAATGCAATGCTGGCAGTCGGAGTATTAGGCTGTATCAGAGGCTGGGAAGAGCTCTGGGGCCACTTAGTGCCCTGCGGGCTGCCGGCTCTGCTCTTTACCGGCTGAATGTGCAGCTTTTCCTCCTCCCTCCCGTAGTGGTTCACAGCACAGGCAGGCTCCCAAGAGGGGGGACAACTGAGAGCTCAGACTTTTCATTCCTTGAAGCACAGTTCACCCCCAGTGTCGATAATGCATGCTCCTTTGGAGATGCCCTGAGAGGGGAAATGCCAAACCTAGGTAAGGTTTTTTCTGATGAACCCACGAAGACCCGCTTTGACCCACGCCACTCGCCTTCTGGTTGCTTCACGTTTCCTGGGGTCACCCCCACTGCAACCCCCACACTTTCTCTCCTTCGAGTTGTTCAACTGTCAACATCTGCTGAGTAACTTCTGGGTCCCGGGTGCCATGAGGGGTGCAGGGGACGGAGAACGGAGCAACAGCAGGTGCCTCTCAACCCCGGGGGAGGTCCTGCCGGCAGAGAGACAGATGTTACTCACCCACCACCTAACCCCTGCTCTCTCTGGCCGCCCTTCGTCAGGCTTCTCAGGGCGCCCACGCCGCCAGTGTTTCCGTGCAGGGTCCTTCACTTCAAGCTCTCTGTTTAGGTGACCCAGCTTCTTCCCCTCTGAGGTTTATCTTTTCATCTCAGTATCAGTTCTATGCCCACGACTCCCAAACCTGTGTCTCTGGTTCACCCAGTCTCTCAAACTCCAGATGTTCCCAAAACTTTTGACTAGACATCCATTTGCAGGCCCCACTTGCTTCTCAAACTAAATGTGCCCAAACTCGACTTAGCCACTTAATGAACATGCTGCCACCATTTACCCCGCTATCCAAACCGGGACTTGGGCGTCACCCAGGTCTCTTCCCGCTCACTCATCTTGCACAGGCAATTGATCACAAAGGACGTCCATTTTATCTCCTGGGTCTCTCCTACCCTTGACTTCTTCCATCCTTACTCCCCGCTAGGTATGTTTGTTCTCTCTGCCTCTGCTTTGTGTTACTCCTTCATCTTTTCTGATCTATCCTACCCTAAGTCATTCAACAGCCTTCACAAAGGGCACCTCCTCCATGAAGACTTCCCTGAATCTCACCCCCCCAGTAACCTTCCCTCCCTCTGAACCTATCATCTCCTCTTCTCATGGCACATATCCTCGGTGGCTACCTTACACCAGAATTATCTGGGCACCTGTTTTGACCCGCCTACTATTTTCTTGAGAAGGACCATGCCTTTTTCATCTCTGTCCTCCCCTCACCTAGAACAATCACTGGCACATCCCTGTGATGTGAACACCAGGCAACACTGGGCTAAGACCAGGATCTGGGGACACCTGGGAGGACGGGAGGGCACCTGCTCCAGCCGCCTTGTTGACAGACTGAGGGGAAAGCGGCATTCTGGGGACGGTGCAACTGCTGCATTGCCTCTTGCTGCTGCGACCTGCCCCACAGATTGAGACCGGAAGGGTGTATGCTGGGAAATCAAGGCCCAGATCTCTCCATCCCATCTTATTGCTGTAAAGATTGCCCTGGAGCATGATTGGATTTGATGTCACCAGGGATCAGGTGATGACCTGCAAAAACCCCTAACAGGGTGAATGCTTTTAACTGTGGCTCAGACTGACCAGGTGAGAGTAAGAGTCTTGGGAAGCAGTCCTCGAGCAGGTGACTCGGGGGGGTAGAACAGGTACGACACTGCACGGAAGGCTGCAGCCAGGAGTATTGAAGCTGTGAAGGCAACCACGTGGTCCACACCGGGGTCACCTTCCTGCCCTGCCTCTAGGTCTCCAGGAACCTGTGGTGCACATCGTCCAAGACAACGTAACCACTGGCTTCCTTTGTCATCCCCGGTGAGCGAGAGACCAAACTGGCCATATCCAATGGCTCCTCTCCTGCAAGGTGAACTTGAGGAAGGGTCCTACTTGGAAATGTTTTCTGGAACAATGTGTTTCAGAATGATGGGTGCACTTTGGGGACCGGGGTTTTCAAGTTTGGTGATATTGAAAAGGTTGTGTGAAGGGTCCCGGGAGCTCACACATGTAAAGGAAGGGAATGTTTTCCTGATCCTGGGACTTGAGCAATGCTAGTCTCCTCCTGAAACAGAGTCTGTGCCACATGGTGAAATTATTTCTTGGTCATAAAATGGAAGTTAATTGGCTCTGTTTCATTAAGTGGCTCTAATTATTTAAGCCCCAGCAAAGGTTCTGGTAATAGTTACTAACGAGTGTGCTCTGCTGTCCCTGGCTTCAGGGACCCAATGGCACTCTGGTGGCCTGCACAAGTTAATGTGGCTTCTAAGCAACAACTAAGCAGCCCTAGGGGGTGCTCAGGCCAGGGAGAAAAAGGTCCAACAGAAGTGCAGCCTCTGGAGAAAATGGCCAGATTAAGACATTAAAATGCCTCCACAAATGAATTAGAGATGAGTTTGGAACTTTATCCAACAGCATAAACAGTGTCAAGCGTTCTTAGACACAGGGGAAGCAAAGGGCCGTGGCCGAGAAACGAGGCCTGTAACCACTCACGGTCGGCACATGGGGGGCAGCCTTGGCTTTAGTCCAGACCGAGGCTTCTGGGTGTTCACAAGGTTGGCTGCGCCCAAGGCAGGGCACTGGACCGTGCCCTAGCGATCGATTTTCTTTTATTTATTTTATGGGAAGACCACCCCTAAGCCTCAAAATGAATAAGATGAGAGTTACTGAGAATTAAACAACCGCTCTCAAATTCCTCATTCGTGGAAGAGAATTCATTTTTTCCTGGGTATGGTTGCCTATGTTGCTTGGTGAAATAATCAGCCAACATTCATTTTTCAGTCCTGAAATTAGTTACTCAAATCCCCAATTTCAATTTATCCTTAATCCCTTACTCCTGAGTCCAATTGGCGATGCCTAGATTAGGAAAGCATTTTAACATATTTTATTTTTGTCCAACTTGAAATGGGTGTAAGAGTCTGTTGCACAGATGTTGGAGGGGTGGAGTGTGTGTGTACTCGCACCTCAGTGGCCACAATAACTGTTTCTACAAAACTGAAGGAATCTAGCGCACAGATGAGGACGATACGACACCACCAGCTGCCTGCACCTCCGGGCATCCCATCATGACTGCACCCACCCCGCTCCCCGAGCCCAGCTTCTGACCAGATGGAGAAATAAGACTAAGAAACACCGGCCGATGGAGGATGAAATACGAACGCTATCACCGGCAGAGGTCAGTGTGCAGGGCACAGCGCCAGCTCCCGCAGCCGCGGAGCTGGTGGCGTTGGGAGGACTTGCCCTCCCAGCTCAGGACCCCCGCCGCGGACCCTGGAGTGGCAGAGAGCACACGCTCTCTCAGGAACAGTCTCAGCTTTTTCTCCCCAAATTTACCAGCAAGAGAGGTCACTCCTCTTCCTGGGAGAGAGAAGAGAGCAGAGGGGCAGAGAGAGGTACGGGGTTGCAGACCGAAGCCCCTGCACCGGGAGGCAGCGTTCCGGGGAAGGTTTGTGGAGGCCAGTGCCAGCCAGGTGCTGCGCCATCGCTGGCCCGCCACCGTGTCTAATCTTTGCGACAACCTAAACGTAGGTATTACCCATCCCGTTTTGGAGATGAAGAGTCTGATGTGGCCAGGAAGTTAGATGACTCATCCCAAGTCACACAGCTTGTAAGTGACCGGACAGGGATTAAACTCAGGGATTTAAAACCTTAAGTCTTTCCAGAGCTTGAGTGTTTTGCCTGAAGACTGTGCAGAGTCCTGATTCTCAAAACGTGGCCCGAGGGCTCCTGGGAGTCCCCTAGACCCTGTGTGTTTGCAGGGGGCAGGGTCTTCAAGGTCAAAGCTCTTTTCTTCCAGACACTAAGATGTTCTTTATCCTCTTCACGCTTATTCTCTCGGGGTGTACGGGGGAGTCTTCCAGAAGCCGCCACGTGACACGTAGTAGCACAATTGGTTGGACAGAGAAGTAGCTGTGAGTTCATCTGTCTTCTATTAAACCAGAGATTCAAGAGATTTGTAAAACTTTTGAAATAAAGCTGCTCTTCTCACTAATTTTTTTTTGTTTTATAAAACACAGTTGTTTTTCTAAAAATATTTTATTTATATTAATAGGTGAAAGGCTTAGTATTTTTAATAAAATAATAAATATTTTTAAAATTTCTCAGTTTTCATTTCTAATATGATAAATGTGAATAGATATAAATAAAAGCTCTTTGGAATCCTCAATATTTTCCTAAGAACATAAAGAGGTCCAGAGACCAAAAACTTTGAGAACCACTGGCGTAAGACCCTCGGTTGGCTGGATAAAACCTGTGGCCCTTCTTGGGCTTTCATTGTTGGTACCTAAACTACTCCGAGGGACTAGTTCAGCTACTAGCCAACAAAAGCAGATTTTGAAGCCTGGATTTCAAGAAAAAGGTGGAGAGATGAACCTGGAATTTCATTCAGTTCATGTATCTCATAAGTACTCAGGAAATATCTTAACAAACATTGACTTTTTCTTCTTTTCTCTTAAAAAAATGTTTGTGAGCTCTTGTGAAGACACACTCCCCAGCCAGGAAAACCCCAGTGTGGAATGGAAACACACACTTGGAAAACTGACTTTTTGCCTTCTCCACCTTTAATCTGGTAAGTGGAAATTCAGGACTCAGGATTTGCTCTGCTCACTTTGGCCTGAACAAATCAAGTCGCCAACTTGTCCAGCTGGTGGTGATGACCAGCCCCCTGCGGCAGAGCCCAGTAGCCCAGCAGCCAGGGGTGAGCCTCGGCTGGTCGTGGTTTGCCCTGGGCGAGCTCTCGGCCACGTGGCGCTGCCAGATTACCAGCCACTCCCTTTGCTTCCTGGGCAGCTGTGCAGTGATGCAATTGTCCTGGCAGCAAGATGTTAAGTAGCTGAGGCAAAACAAAATAAGACTCCTGTGTTTGGCCAAACCAACTGCCATTTTGAAGCTTCCCAATGTGGAAGGTTAGATCGGAAGGGACCCTTGGATATTGGCTTGGTCCAAGACCCTCATTTTCCTGGTGAACAAACAGGACCTGCAGGAGGGTAGCGCCACCCCCTGGTCTCCACCTACCCTGCTTAGAGTAGTGCTTGGGAACTTGAGGAAACTGGGGGGTTCTCAGAGAGCCTTGGGCTTTCACACCCACACGGGCAAGCTTCCCATGGCCCAGCAGGTGCATGCTACCTGGAGGGAGGGTCACGGCGAGGTCCCTGCAAGGCCTATTCTCTGCACTCACAGATTGTGCCCTCTATCTGGTCAACCCTCTGTTGCAGTACCCAACCCTGCAACCAATTTATTAAACGCTTGCTTAATCCCATGCTCCCTTATTGGCCTGGGAGTTTCTTAAACTCTTGAATAATCTTGTTTTCCAACATCTGGCATGAAGTTCTTAGCACACTGCCAATCCCTAATACACGTTTATTGGATGAACAAATGAATGAGTGAATTAATCCATAAACAACTTGACAATGGGTTGGGAAGCTGGTCTCGTTTAGGCAGGACCGGATGGCGTCATGAAAATATCTGGTCCTCTTAATGAACACCAAAATGACTTCGGGCCCTGTCCGAGAGACATTTTCCCTTCCTGGTAGACGGTACGCCACACGCACAATTGCATCAGTTCCTGTCGAAACCTACAGAACAGGCTCGATTGTCCTCAGGGGTTTAGACTTTTACTACTTGAAGGCATGAGGAATTAGGGCCAACCAACGGCTCTTTTGTAAGTTCCAGGATTTTGTGTCCTGAATCCATTTCATTCAACAATATTTACCGGGCGCCAGGTCCTGTACTAGATACAGGAGCACAGAAACAAGCCAGGTGAAGCCCCCACACTCAGAGCTCAGGGTCCTGTTGGAACAACTGAACAAGCGATGGCAATCGAGTGGGGTGAGTGCAGGAGACAGCCACGGAGCCACAGAGGGGGAACAGGCGGGGCGTCATGCAGAGAGAGCTGCAGGGCGGGTGCGCGTTCGCGGGGGGAGTGCAGTGTGGGGGTGGGGAGGGAGGCACTGCTTGGGTGAGGCCACGAGGAAATGACACCTCACCGTGTTCAAGGACACTGGCCGGAGTGTGGGGCTTTCTGTCCAGCTTGGCAGGCGGCCACCTTGGCAACTCTGTTGGCGTTTGTCAGGTCTCTGAAATGACGCAGCACGAGAGGCACTGGTGGCGGGGTGGGGGGATGAATGAAAATTCTTCCACCTCCACGGATTTTCCTGAGCAACATCCCCGGTGCAAACATCTCCCAACCCATCTCTTCCTGACTCCTCAGTTAGGGGACAGAGAGAAGCAGGTCAGAATACAGCTGCAGTGTAGACTTTCCAGCCTGGCGGATTGGCATTCCCAGCCCTTGCTGCCTCAGCCGCTGGCCTGAGAGTTGCAGTTCCGTGCGAGAGTCCCGTATATCAAGGACAGGACAGCTTTGATGGTTATGAGAGTATATGAAAGTGCGGTTTGGATGACATTAAATGCAGCAAAGTAGGTCAATATTGTCTGGAAGAATGAACTTGAGTTTAATCAACATATCATAAGCAAAATTATGTGAAAAAGCATAGTGAGTTATTATTGCTGTATTTGGTTATTTGACTATTTAATCTTCTAATACATGCACATAATAAAATAATTTTACTGTGGATAGAACTCATTTTTCTACAATCATGCAAGTGTATTTAACAGTATGTTAATAATGCATCATGCCATATTTGTGCGGAAACCTTCTTTAAAGTTGTGCCTGTGGGGTGACTGTGGGTGCCCCATATTCCTACACCCACAGACAGCATGGTGGTCTTGCCCACACAGTATGTGCTTAATAAAAATGGGCAGAATTAAGTTTTGGAGTGTGACTATTTCCCAGATCGATAGCTGTGTGTGGACCAAGGAAGGGCTTTTTGTTCATGCTGTGTGGTTGACCTTTGGCACATCACAACCCTCAAAAATTTGAAGATAGTTCTGTCAACCTCAAGAAAAAGAAAATGTGATTCCTGTGCTTTAAAGAGGTTACTTTTACCAAGCTAGATTCTTAGCTAGGTCTCTAGTAACTCTTGAAAACCTCGGCAGAGGAATTTACGTGGGGCAGGGAGGGGCACATGGAAAGAGCCAGGGCTTCCATGCCGGAAGCAGGTTAAGTGCTTATGCTCAGGAACAAACTGGTGCTGGAATCCCAGAGCCGCCCCTCATAGTTGGGCAGCTTTGAGGAGGTTACCTGCCCTGGCTAAGCTTTGGCACCTCCCTCTTAGGGCAGTGCAGGGCTAAATGGAGCAATTCTTGTTAAGTGAGTGCCTGGTGCAGGTAAGCGCCTTCAGCAAACGTTGCTCCTGCAGATTTGTTATTATCATTATTGCCATTGCCATTGTGAACATTGTTGTCATCACCACGGTAACCATCAGCACCAGAAAGGAGACGCTAACGTGGAAAGTGCATTTGACCCACTGACCCTGATGTACTTTCTTTGGCCAAAACTAAACAAACTAGCTGGGCCATCTCCGTTCTGACCCTGTTGGGTTGGAGTCTGGCACCCTTCTAAGGGGTGGGCTCCTGCCTTCCTTAAGACCTACTGTTTCTTACCCATCGACATGTCAGATGCCCCAGGGTCTGTGACTTCTGGCAGCAGAGAAGAGAATGAATGACCCATTCTGGGGAGTCAGGGCATCATCTGGTCCTGGGGATGCCATGGTCCCTGACCGCTCTTGGCATTGCCGGCCAATCCCAGGTCAGAAGGAAGGGGCTGAGCCCAAGGTCACCTAGCCCTTGCTGCTCTGCCTTCCTTGTGAAAGTGACCTTCGGAGTTTAATCAGCTGATAGCAGACAGCCAGATTGCCTCCTAGCAAAGCATAGCTTAAGATCAGTTTCAGGAATTTTCTGGGTGTTTTTATCTTTGCAGTGAAGCCATAAATGCCCTCGCAGCAGCTGGGCAGGCTGAAGAGTCGATGCTTCTGAGCGGCTCATTAGAGGGTAATGGCATTTCTGAGAGCAGACGCTCCTCCGAGCGCAGGCGGGAAACCCGTGCAGCAGTGTCTTGATGGATGTTCCTCATCAAGGGGGTGCTGGCCGACGCACCGGCAGTCGGTGCCTAAACTCTACAGCAGCTCTGGATTGTAAAAGGGGGCTGGCAGTGCTGCTCCCCTTGGGGGGGCAACGTCTGGATGTGCAGGTGCGGGTGAAGGGGGCTTGGTGGGCCTGACGGGGCTTAGACAATGGTGATAGTGCCAGGGAGAGCTTTAAAGCCTTTCTCCAGTTGTAGGTTGAGCAGTGAATTCTGACACTAACGTGACTATTGTGTCTGACAGGATTACAGTTTGGGGGGAGAAGAGGTCTTAAAATCAATAAAATTCTGGTTTCCATCTCAACCTTTCAATAATCTTGCGGACTTAGAGAAGTGAATTGTTTTGTGCCTTACTTTCTTCATTAGTACAACCACGACAGATGCATGTTCTCATTATCCTTTGCTGTGTAGCAAACCACCCCAAAACGTTGTGGTTTAACAGCAATTTCATGTTGTCTTTTGGAGTTTGATGGGGGGACTGCACTCAGAGGAGTGGTTTTCATCTGGACTCTTTCCCAGTTATATTCAGATGTCGGCTGCATCTGGAGTCACCAGAGGTCTGATGGGACTGGAAGGGCCAACCAGCTTCTTTGCTCGTGTCTTGGGCACAGAAGTTGGGATGGCGGGAGGGACAGGTGCAGGCGGGCAGCCCTCTCTCCCAGGGCCGCTCTGCAGGGCTGGCTTGGGCTTCTTCGCAGCATGGTTGTTTCAGAGCAGTTATTTCTTACACGGCAAACGTCTTCCCAAAGAAGGGGCCTTCTAGGATAGTGCAAGCGGAAGCTGCTGGTGTCTGAAGGCCCCGGCCCAGAGGGTGGCACAGAATCACTCCTGCCAGCATCTACTGGACAAACAGCCACAGAGCCCACCCAGATTCGAGCAGAGGGGCGAGGATTCCACCTCTCCGTGGGAGGGGTAGCAAAGAATTTTTTTGGCCACCTTTAATCTTTCTCTGCATTGAGAAGGTGAGGTTTGCCTCCAAGCCCTGCTGAAAGAACTGAATGAAGGAAAAGATGTAAAGCATCTTGCTGAGCACCTGACACATACAGGCGTCCAGTAAATATCCATTTCCTTCTCCTTCCGTCCTTTTTCCTTCCTGGGCCCCTTGCCACTGAGCTAGTCCCCACCAGCGGAGCCAAGAGACCGGGTGTCTCTGCGCTTCCCTCCCAGCTGGGCAGGCGATGGGAGAAGTGGACCATCGAGGGTTTAGGTTAGGATGGTTGTTCTCAACCCCAGCTGCATGTTAGAAACACATGGGAAACTTCTGAACAACAGCAATTCTCCCACCTCTAGCATCTCTGACCGGGGTGTCTGATATGGGGCTCCCTTATGTCTCTAAGCCTCCTCCTCCAGCTCACTTCTGTCCGGCAATGAGAGAGTTAAGCCCTCAAGAGTCCAGGATGCCCACCTTCCCGAGTGCAAATACATTCCTTACAGGGAGAGAACCTAGGTGGGGAACAGTGACAGGGACCCCAAGGGGAACGTGAGTAATCCACAAACCAAACCCCAACGAGTTGCTGGTTATATGATCACCAGGTGGTACTGCAGAGCCGAGGGGAGGGCGTTGACAAAGTCACGCTGAGGTGGTCTCTCCCCATCCCCCGCCTCCTCCAGTGAGCACGCAGTGAACTTTTCTTCTCTAAAGATTTTACACCCCTACTCGTAAAAATAAAATGGTCATACGAGACCCCTACTAAAGAGAACACCAACTGCATTTGGTTCCCATCAAGTCCGCGGTGGTGATGATGGATATAAATAGTTGGCTTTTAAGACGAAACTGCTGAGCAGGTACAAATACTACCCACACCTTGGAGGTATCTGCTGAGCCTTATTATCCTTGGGTAATTGGGGTTACGGGCAGTTGCTCTCTCCGCCTGGAGGGTGTGTAGGTGCCGCCTTCACAGCAGGGAGACTCATCCCTCAGCCAGTTAACGCTTTCTGTACCTGGGCAGGGAGAGTGTCTCCTGACCGCCACAGCTTCCCTTCCGCCTCAGCAACCACCCCTCCTGCCCACGGCGGCCGTCTCCGAGGGGGAAGACCCGGATCGGAACACGTGGCAAAGATGGTGGAATTGGGGTGCAGGAAGCAATGTCATGTTTAGGAGCAGGAAGGCAGAGGGCGAGGGGAGCACCGTGGCTGGTTTCTGATCAGTAGGCACACAACTGACTCACCCACTTGCTTTCCAGATCGGAGCAGGGTTTTAGAGAGCAGGTGCACCTAAGCAAAGTTACCCAGTCTTCCACTAAGGCCTTGACACCAGCTCAAATAGGACCGGGTGGTTAAGCAGAAAGAATATAAAGCAGAGCAGAGGAGCTGCTCCTCGTCTGGGATTTTCCTCTCACCCGGGAGTTTTGTGTTTGCCTTCTCTGTCTGGATGGACAAAACAGTTCCACAAGGACCCCGCTCGGAGGGCCTCCGGGAACGCGGGGGCGTCAGTGCGAAGGATGACATCCCAGATGTCAGTGTCTGCGAGGTACTCCGACTTGTACCAAGTCTCATAAAGTTTCTCACCCCTTTTTAAATGCTTGATTTTTGAACATACTAAGTTTCATTAATTTTGGTTGTCTGTGCTGTGAGTAGGTAATCTGTAACCCTCTGTGTGACGTTCCGTGGACCTTAGCGGCAGAGACACAGAATGTGGACTTAAGCCATCCACGTGGGTCGGCTTGGGCTGCTGGGACAAAGCACCGCAGACCAGGTGCCTTAAACAACAGGGACTGATTTGCTCACAGTCCCGGCGGCGGCTGGGAGTCCCAGAGCAAGGTGTTCTGGGGCTGGTTTCTCCCGAGGCCTCCCCTGGGCTTATAGACGCCGTCTCCTCTGTGTCCTCACAGGGTTGTCCCTCTGTGTGTCTGTGTCCTCGTCTCCTCTTCTTATAAAGACTAGAAGCAGATTGGATTAGGGCCCACCCTAATGGTCTCATTTTAACTTAATTACTTCTGTAAAGACTCTATCTCCAAATACAGTCGCATTCTGAGACACCGAGGATTAGGACTTCAAATACGAACTTGGGGGGACACCATTCAGCCCAGAGCCCCACCAAGGCCAGCCCCAGCCCCGCCGTGCGCCGCCGCTTCACAGGGCCTCTGTGGGGGCTCCGCACCCCCGTCCTCCTGCGGCTCTGGCAGCTGCTGCTGACTCGGTTCAGGAAGGTGACGCACCTTACGATGATGACCTTTGCTGCCTCGCCGCTGGCTTATTTAATATGGCAGCTTTCCTTCCCACTTCCCGCAGCCATAAACGAAGACAGATTGCTCCGCTCACGTTTAAGGGCTTTTGAATATAGAGTAGAATCGATTTTATATATGGGAGAGATAGCGTTCCTTGCACACGCCGGCATAAGGTAGTGCTTGATGACAAAGCCCCTCGTCAGCGGTTTCCTCCTCCTAGGGAGAGATCGTAGATGAACTTGCTCCCCTACGGAGGTGAGGGCACAGCAGAGTTAATGTTTAACTATTGCTCCAGTGGGTCTGAGTTAAAATTTTATTTTCCTAACCATTTACCAAAGATCTGTTGCCTCTCAGTGAAACACAGTTTTGCAAGTCATGTAAAGCAGATCCATCAGCAGTTTCAAAACTCGTTTATTTCACTGCTTCTCTGATGTTGTGAGTCTCAGTCTGCTTTGCCAAGCACGTCCCTTGCTCAGGAACCTTCAGTGGCTCCCCATTGCCTCTGGGATCATGTCCAAATTCCTGCCCCTCTCGGTGTACTCTGTTTCCCTCTCCTGCTGCAAAGAGGAACTTTCCCCCTGAGGCGACCAGATATTCCCCACCCACACTTCCCCCGCCATCTGGGAGCTTACCGTCCCACCTCCCCCACTGAGCGAGCTCCAGCTGCCTCCTGCTCTGGGGTCCTCCTGCTCCTTTAGCCTGACCAGGGAAGTCAGGGCAGGTAAACCTGCTCTCAAGCGCATTTGTTGCCTGTATTAATATATGAACCTAAACAAGACTCGACTTGGAAGTTGCAGAAGGCAGAAGAGAGTGAAGACATGGCTCTAACGTTTACTGAGCAATTCTTAGCGGTTGGTCTTGGACAAGGCAGAAACTTTTTCAGGCCACAGCATTGTACTCTTACCAATCTTACCAGTAGTGGCTTTGAGACAAAGGCATTATTTGTTTATCTGAATATTCCAAATATTTTAATATTTGGGCTTTTTACCTCTGTGGGACTCAATTCTGTTCCCTTAAACAAAAGTGCTCTGAGGCAATACTTGTCCTTTCTCTCCTGTGGCCCGTGGGGCAAGGGGCGTCCTGCACTGGTGCAGAAAGGAGAGACTCCCTGTCACCTGACTCCCTGAGTGGTACCCTGTCTTTTCTGATTAAACTGTGGGCTTTGTGGACAGCTTTGTGGACTCTCTCTGAAGATTTCTCTGGCTTCTGTTTTTCCTGTACCTTTTTTGGGCTTGTTTTTACAAATGGCAGTGTATGCTAGGACAGAATCTTGAGCCAGATAGCCCCGGTTCAAATCCTGACTCTGCCGCTTACCAGCTGTGTGACTTTGGGCAAGTTACTTAACCTCTCTGTGCCTTACTTTCTTCAGCAGTAAAATGGGGACTAATACTAGCACCTGCCACAAAAGATTGTTGAAGTGGTTGAGAACTAAGACCCTTATAGCTCCATAGCTTACGTACCAAGACTAAAACGAAGGTACTTGCCCCAACATAACTATACTATTTGTGCCAAGAAATTCTTGCCCAGGAAGACAAGGCTGTAAATGAGTAAGTCACTGAATTATTAGCTTCAGCGACATCCCAAAAAGCTATTTAGCTGAACAATAGTTGGCTCATCTGGGCAAACAACCACATTCTGAGGACAATAGATCACTAACTGGGCCAGCCTACTCATTTATCAAACAATTGTTTACTCATCAAAATTTGGTCCAAGACCCTCGCCTGGCTGGTTATGTCCACCAATTCTAAATTATTATATTGCAAACATCCCAACCAGATCTATGCATTGAAAACCTCACATTGTAGAACTCACACCCAGACTCCCAAACTCTATCAGTCTCCCCTTTGCCCTCCTGTGGTCTCTGCCGAGGCAGAGTCCTCCCCCCATCTCCACTGCCCTGAGCGGTAGACTTGGCTTTGCTGGACCAGCAGGTTACTCTGGTGCTGTCTGGGGAACATGGCAGTTAACGGGATTAACTGAGTTATTCTTCATTTATAATATCTAAGAAACCCTTAAACAGTGCTTGGTGCATCCCGGCAATGGAGATTAGTTACGCTTCTTATGATCCACTCTGAAGATAATTTAGGTGTATAAAAACATTTATTTTTTACACTCTTTGTGTCCTAATGCTCAAAAAGAGCTCTAGGTGAACAAGCGAAGAGGAAGAAAGTCAGTCACTGGTGGAGAAAATCGAAGCTCTTGGCAGAATCGCAGGTGCACTGGCCAGGCATCTGCGGGACCTTTCCAGGAGGTGCAAGAATCTGACAGCAGCTCTCATTTTTGCCACCGCCAGCCATGCTGTTCCCTTTGAGCAGCAATAACCGTCCTCACTACTGCACTGATTCTTGTGAGGACGTCGGAGAGGATGGACCTCCGTGTAGGGCCATCCCAGAACGTAGGGTAGGAGTAGGAGGACTTTTGTAAAGAATGCGTCCTTGTCCCTCATGGCCCCTTGGAGATGTTGGCACACCCCGCCCCAGCCCCGCTTGGTGACCTCACAGTGGAAAACTCGGTAGGCAGGATGGCACTTTTGTCCCCCCAACTCTCTGTTTTCTATGAGCTCTTGACGTAAACTTCAGTTTTGCCACCCACCAGGGTGCTTTTCAGGAGCACGACCTTCATGCTAGTGGGGGCTGGCAATAATCCATGGAGCCGGCCATAGGGTGAGATCACAGAAGGGACCCTCTTGAAGGGAAGCTATGCAAGAATTCCAGAATGTTCTCTTTTTCCACCTTTTCTAACCTATTCTATCTGGATACCAATTTCTTTTGGTGAAGGGCATCCCAGGGACATTTCTTGAGAAATGACAAGGCATGAGAAGCAAACACATCACGTGTGCACAGACACACACGCCTTCTGACACTCTGTGACACTTCTCACAGTTTGACCAACAACACTGATTTTTGTCTGTGCTGCTGTCTGATGCTTTTAGGCCTGACCTGGTGCTGAAGAAGTTGGAGCGGGGACAGGGAGGTGGCCCTGCTACAGAAGCACGTCAGCCAGGAGAGTGATCGGTGACAGAGAGAGGCCTCCGAGACCCGCTCCCGAGGGCTGATGCTTCTAAGCCAAAAGCGCTGCGGATACGGGGTGAGAGAGACCCCTTCACTAACAGGGACCCAGTTCCGTTTGGAGACGTGTCTGGAACCACTTTTCAAATGTGCTGGGCTTAGCTTTCCCCCCATTTTTTTTTCCAGCCAACACAACTGAATTACCTTTTTGCCCTCTGAAACAGATTTTATTGGAAAAACACAACTACTTCCATTCCCTACATGCCCTTCCCTAACACACAAGCTGTTGAACTTCTTTTGAAATTTTTTAAAGAGTAGGACATGCTGCCTTGTTAGTAAACCATAAGGAGAGCAGAAATGTTGACGTTGTCTTACAATACCATGCCCCTCAACTGTTTTAATTTTAAACTTCAGGCCACTGAAGAGCTATCTGATTTTCGCTCCCTGTGTCTGCCAGGAGAGGACCCTTAGGAGGGCCACAGTGGATGTGAGATGCACTCCCAGCCATGCAAAGGCCTCCTCTCAACCTATTTTGCCAGGAAACTGGCAAAGACTCATTTGTATGCATGCTGCTGATCTGAAATTTGTAATAATTCAGAGAGGGAAGGGATACAGTGAATGAAGGTTTGGCTAAACAAATTTGTAGCGCAAACAGCATTGCAGGAGGGAGGTTAAACTTCTTGTAGTTAGTAGCCTATTTCCAAGGACTGGAGGACCCCATTTATATGATCTATAATTGATTTGCCAATTACCAATCTGCCTTTTGGTTTTCTGCTAGAATGTAAGGCAGAGACCTTATACAGGCTGGGACTAGCATGGTGCTTAGTGCTCAAAGATATTTGCTGATTGAAGAAATGAATATATTTTTTAATCAAAATAAGCATCCAAAGGAAAACACTTAATTTTGGTGATTCAACATGCTATTTGACTAATTTATCTCCATTTCTTTTTAAACCTGCTTTATTTTAGACTTTTCACTGATCTAGATTAGTGGTTCTCAATGGGAATAATTTTGCCCCCCAGGAAACATTTGGCAACATCTGGAGATATTTCTGGTTGTCATAAATTGAAGGGGGGAGGTCCTGCCATTTTTAGAGGGTAGAGATCAGAGATGCTGCTGAATATCCTACACCATACATGGCAATCCCCCTGCAAGGTATTATCTGGCTCCAAATGTTGGTGAGGCTGAGGTTGGGAAACCCTGACTTGGGGTCTTCTCCTCAGTTCACTGGGATGAGGGACCTGGGGTTATGGAGCCTCCGTGCTAGGGTTTCTTTGGTTTTCACTGTGGCTCTTTCAGTACTTTGACACTCCTGTTTCCCGTCCATCATCTCAGATTCAAGGGGCTCCATAAGATAGTAGAGCAGAGGACAGCTTATGCATCACTATTCTCATATAGATGGGAAGGGACAATCTTCACTGTCTGTGAATTCTCATGTCCAGTGAGAAATCTCATTTGTAACCCTGGGAAATGGTACCTGAGAACGGTAGGCGTTTTTCAGAGCTGCCCTGCTCTGGTGCAATGCAAGGATTAAAGCCCAAGCAGGAGAGAAGGTCCTGAAATGGCTCCTACTTAATGGCGTGAAGCAAGCTCTTGTGGCCAATCCACTGGTTTAATAAATGATCCCCTTGAACAGACTGGGGATTGGTTAAGTTGTGCCATCTTTTCCTGTCTGTTTGGCCAAGAGTTTCATAAAATGCAATTCTGTGGCTATGAAAACGTGCTTGGCAACCTTTCCCATGGCTGTGAAGTGGAGCATATCACCAGGACGCAGAAAAGAACATGAAGCAGGGTTCCACCTTCTCCAGGAAGCCAGTGGCCAACCCAATCTCCATTGTCCATTCCCACCCTCTGCTCACAGGCAGGTGGGCACTGATGTGGGAGGTCAGGGTCTGCATCGTGTTGGGCTTTTCCATGGAGTTTACCCAACTGAATGGTCAAGGGCATGGTTTTGGAGTGAGGTGGAACTGAAGCCATATCCCAGCTTCATCGTGTGTTGCCTGTATCACGTGGGAGCCGCTTCAACTTGGTACACCTCAGTTTCCTCATATGTGGAATTAGAATAACAATGCCTGGCCTTCTGGGTTGTCATGGTGATGGATATAAAGTGGGTATAATGCTAAGCCCAGTGTCCGTCATGAGGACGGTCTCCACACTGATGGCTGTAAACCCTTGGAGGTAGCATCACCTGAAGTGGGCATTAACAGGTGTCATGCAAAAATAGTGTCCTGTGTTCAGAAAAGGTTGGGAAATACAGAGTGAAAATTAAGTAGGTTTCTTTTTTTACTGTAGAACTCCTCAGAATCATTAATATGCTAATGTAAATAAGGCTCTCCAAGAGAGGTAAATAGTGGGCAGCGTTTTCCAAACGTATTGTATTCATTTCACACATAATTATTTTGTCCATATATATGCAAAACACTGTTTGAGGTGTTCTGGATGGGGCAGTAGTTAGGCAGACAAGGTCTGCTCTCCTGTAGGGTTCACGCTAGTGAGCAGAGAGGGAGGGAAGGAGGAGCGGGTGTGAGTTAGGGAAGAGCAGTGCACAGAAGCAAGATGACCACGAGAGAAGGGGTGGCCACGTCAGCTGGGAGGTTAAGGCGGGGCACGCAGGAGACCAGCTGAGGACTCGGTGACAAAGATACCACCAAGCGACAAGCAGGGCAGAGAACATTCCAGGTACCTGGAAGAGCTCATGCAAATGCTCTGCAGCTAGAACAAGCATGAGTGTCTTCCAGGAACAGAAAGAGTAATGTGAACGGCAGGAGCAGAGCAGGGCAAGGGAGAGTTGCAGGCAGTGGGGTCAGCAAGGCAGGAAGGACCCAATTCTGACATAGGTTTGAAAATTTGACATAGGTTTGAAAAGGATCCCTCTGGCCGCTCCATGGTGAATAACTGGCAGGAGGCTACTGTGGAAGCCCAGGGGGCGGTGACAGGGGCTTGGGACAGAGTGATAACCATGCAGGTGGTGGGCACATCCTCAGTACATGTTGTTGTTGTTCGGCGTGAATGCTGTCTACATAAATGTTCATTCACGTAGAACAGCGCACAGACCGTAAGTACAGCTCAGCGAATTGTGGAACTGAGTGTGAGCATGTGTCCACCGGGTCTCCAGCATCCCCTCCGTCCACAACCATGCCGTCTACTTTCCAAGGGTGACCAATATCCTGAGTTCTAAAGCCACAGAATAGGTTTACTTGTGTTTGAATTTATATAATGGAATCATACAATATGTATTCTTCTGAATACGGCTTCTTTTGCTCAACATCACAAATGCCTCATCCAGTAGTTGATTATAGTGAGAATTCACTAATTTTTGTTGCTGTGTAGAGCTGAATTGTTCAAATAAACCATGATGCATTTATGCATTTGGCATCTGATGGACATTTGAGTAGATTCCTATCTTGGCTACTATGAGTGATGCTCTCAGTGCCTCTACATGTGCAATTCTGTTCAGTACGCGCCTAGGAGTGGAATTTCTGGGTCGTAGGATATGCATATGTTAAACTTCAGTAAATATTATCAAACACTTTTTAAAAGTGGTTATAGTATTTTATACACTTGGTATCGTGACGTTTTAAGTTCAGCTGTTCTGGTCAGTTTGTAGTGGCCTCCTCTTGTGCCTTTAATTTTCATTCCCTTGATGATTAATGAGGTTGAGGATGTTTTCACGTTTAATGGGCCAATTTGTAGATCCTCGACTGTGAAGTGCCTGTTTTAACCTTTTGCCCATTTTTCATTGCCTTTGTCTTTTTAAGTGCTTGATATGTGGATGTTTATTTTTTAAGTTCTAGAATTTCTTTTTGGTTTATTTTTACAGTTTCCAATTCTCTGCCAAAATTCCATATCTTGTTCTTAAATTTCCTGAACATATTAATCACAGTTACTTTAAAGTTTGTGTCTGAAATCTCAACGTCTGTGAACCACTGTGGGTTCATTTCTATTATCTGTTTTTCTCTTGGTTTTCCTTTAATTCTTGAATTTTGCTTATGCAGTAGCACATCGAGAGCCAGATGTGTATAATGGGGACTCTCACAGCTGGAAGGGCCTGAACTTAAATTTTATCTTCCTAACACCATGGAATCACCAAGAGCTGTGCTCGGCTTCTCTACTTCCCAACCACCATTTGCTCCCAGATTTTCAGCCTCCAGACTTCTGCTAGTAAGTCAGGAGCTGCCTTTGCAGGTAGCACTCAACTGGGCCCTCCCTACGCTGCTCTTCTGTCTGGAGGGGGAGGGAAATGACCCAATCCAGGCTGTAACCTCGTTGTTTGAGGTTAGGATTTATGGTTTTGTTGCTGTTGCTGTTGGTCCTCCTACCCCTCTTATTCCTTTTTTTAGGGGAGGGAGGAGGCTAGTCTTTTTATGGTCTGCCCTTACTCCTAGGTCACAGCCCTTCCTGGTCCAAAGTTGGTGCCCAGCACGTCTGCTACAGCCTGTCCTCCTTGACAGCCTGGAGCACCTTCCAGCCCCACCCCTGTGAGATGCAAAAAGCCCTGCTGGAGCCTCTTCGAATCAGCAAATGCTTCAATTGGGAAAGTCACGCCACATCCTTGGCTCCATTTCCCGACCCCTTCTACCTTGGTTGCCCTCAGATGTCTTCAAACAGATGTTTTTCTTTTTAAAGATATTTTCCCTGAATTTTCTATACAAAAGAATTCTCTATACAAAATTTCCTATACCAAAGCCGTTCTATACAAAGACATTGTCCAAAACGAGCTTGCCTGTCATACCCAGATACGGAGAGCAGGGAGAGCCAGCAAGATAACCCGCAAGGTCGTACGTGGGGGGTGAGAGAAAGAAGGGTCGAGGATGACCAAGGTTTGGGAAAAACTGGAAGGATGGAGGTGCCATTCCTTGGGGCAAGTTGGAGTGAGATTAGGAGTTAAAATTTGGACATGCTGAATTTGAAATGTTAGCTGCTCATGCAGAGATGTTGGTTGAGCCGTTGGCTCTATAAAGCTGGAGTTTGGGTGAAAGATGCTGGCTGAGTTTGCGAATGTGCAGACACCGAGCAGGCAGCGGGTATGTGAGTCTGGACTTTCTGAGAAGGTCTGAAGATGTGAACATGGAGTCACTGGCGTATAGATGCTATTTGACACCCTCAAGTTGACGGTCTCTGGGGAGTGAAAATGTGAGAGAGAAGCACGCCGAGGCCTGAGCTCTTTGGCTGTCCAAATTCAAGCTGTGGAGACGAAGGGAGACCTCAAAGGGGGTGAGAAGGAACAAGCAGTGACGTAGGAGGAAAACCAAGAGCACATGCTGCGTTGGGAGCCAAGATGTTACCGGCCTCCGACTGGAGATTTTTTCCAAGCTCTTGGTGATTGTCAGGAAAAGAATTTCAGGACCCACCACGTAAGCCCAGCAAGCGGCAGCTTTTTATTGAAAGCAAAAGTACACTCTTAGGAGAGAGCAGGCAGGCTTGAGAGAGAGCAGCTGCCCCGGGAGGACCTGGTTTTAGATCTTTTGTAGTTTTACTAACTGAGGGGAGGAATATTTAAGACCAAAGGGTTGGCTTTTATTAAGAATTTGGGTAGTGAATCCTAGAATTGGGTTCCCTCCCATTTTCATAATTCATATGGTTGTCTTGGAACTGTCATGGTGATTGCAAGGGTGGAGAAATTTTAAAACTGCAACGTAAATGATATGGTAATTAGCCAAAGTTATGTAAGGTGACAGAGAGAGCTGACAAGCTGGGTGAAGCCGGTTCTTGCCTGTGGTTATCAGCCCCTCTAGTTAGCTTCTGCTTGAGGGTTGCTCATTTTAACACCTGAACCCACTGCAAGCCCCTGAATCCAGTTGCAGCCCTGTCTCCTAGCCCCCTAACTCTAACAAAGAGAAGAAAACCACCCATGAAGAAAAAGGACCCTAATTTTACAAAAGGTGGCATCAAATAGGGAGAATGTGTAGCTAATTTCTGGGACTTTCCCACAATTATAGGTCAGTCAAAGGGTCAGGAGCATATAGAGTCAGAGCTTCCAGTGACAGGAGAAAACCTAGAAGAGCGTAGGGTCACAAAAGTCAAAAGGAGATGTGTTTCAGGAAGGAGGTAACGCCAATGAGTCAAATGCTGCTGAAAGTTCAAATAAGAGAAGCATAGAAGCCACCACTGTCCTTGGCAATTTGGAGGTGACTGGGGACTTTAGCAAGAACAGGCTCGGTAGAGTGGTGGGGACAGATGCTTCTGTCCATGAGTCCCCTCCTCCCCTGCTTGTTCCCTCTGCCCTCGGCCCACACATTGGATGCCCAGGTTCTTTACTTGGGGCACATTCCAATCCTTCATCCCCAAGGGACCTGAGACCTTGGTGGGCTGCCTGTAAACAACAGCTCTAGTTTCTTTAACTATCACCACTGGGCTTCTGGCACCTGGAGGCAGCCAGGGGGTCCCCTAAATTCCCTAAATTCGGGTGATGCCTTCCCTCAATGTTTATCACTATTTTCCTTTGATGGTAAATATCTGTCACTTGAGCCAACATCATAGTCTTTTTTTCTCCAGTGGCTTAAGGAACACAAAGTGTCCTCATGAAAGGTTACTTGTTTCCACTCAGCCCTTCCTACAACTATAGCTCTTACTTCATGGATCACTAGGACAATGTGGGTATTCTGCCTCTTAATAATGTATTTATTCCCAGTAGAAAAGCACTCAGAAACTAAACTGGTCAAGGTTCCCCTGGGCGTACCTCCAGAGTGGGACCAGCGCAAACCTCCGTGTGTCACCTGCTACCCACAATCCTCCACTCTAACACGAAGCCAGCATCGCGGGGAGTGTGGCCCATTTCCAACAGTACCTGAAGGTCTGAGCATTTCCCTTTTCCCAGTGCATAGTTGACTTGTTGGAAGGCTGCTGGTTCCTTTTAGAGAGAGCTGGGACCCACTCTCAAGAGTGTGTAGCCGACTCTTCATTCAAGAGATCCTGGGTCTGTGGGCTGACTTAGTCAGGGGATTTGGTGAGGCGCTGAGAGTGTGCACTGTTATGGCCCAGTTATGTTCATCAGGCCTGTACACACCAAATAGGATCTTAAGTGCTGACTGTTTATTTTGTTCCTAGGCTTTCCCAACATCGATGATCTACCCCAGTGATTTACGTACAGCAGAGCATTCAATTACATTTTTGGCACCTAGGATGGAACTGCATCCACTTCGTCCATCACTTTGCCTGGATGGTGAAGCGTTGCCATGTCCTCTGCCTCCCAGGATCCTAGAATTCTTATTTAAATAAGAGAGTCCAATTCACCTGCAGCATCTCCTGCATCTCCAGCCTAAAGACAACTGCTACTACGGTTTCTTTTAAAGATTCAGGCATTTCCTTCAACAAAGTATTGCTTATTGCCTTGGTGAAGGGAGTGCTCCAAGCCTGTTGTAAGACATAGTTAAGGGTTGGGTGAGTGGAGGGGAAATCCACCCCAGTATTTTAATCGTCCTGGTTTTGGATTCCTTCTAAAGTAGTCAAAAGAAGGCTGGCATCCCAACTTCGTGAGTGTGGGCCTCTGGTGAACTGTTGGGTCCAGGTTTTATTCAACCAACTCAGCAAACAATCAGAATGATTTTCAGAAGTTTGACCTAGCACATTGCAATCAGAATCTCTGGAACACATACCCATATTCAGAAAAATAATCAGCCTGTTCAATATCATGTCTTCCCTGCTTGGATGAGCCCCTGAGGATCCAGTGCCTTTCCCCTTTCCTCATCCCCAGACATGACCCCTACCCTCAGTTTTGTGGCTATGAATTGCTTACTATTCTTTAGGTATTTATCATGTTTTAAAATCACCAAATGATATATTGAATATTTATGCCTTCAAACTGGCCCATACATATTTCTACCCTTTGTATCTTTCTCTGGGCCCTGGTTCTATCAGCCAAGGTTAGAGTTGTGACAATTTTTTTTCTGATATAAATAAACAAAATCTTGCTGCTGTTCTTTTGATGTTTCGGTTTATGACAGTTGGTGCCACCAAGGATGCACTGGGTTCTGACTCTAGTGAAAAGTGTGGAGAAGAGGAAGGTGCCTGTGGGCCTGTCTTCCTCTCACAGTGGTCCTTGGTCGAGACCCTTGGAGCATCTTCAAGCAAGGAAGGAACCGCTCCATGAGGGAGGGCCGGTGAGGCTGCTTTGCCTGGCGGGAGGCTCAGTGGGGTCCTGTGGCTCAGGGTCCTGTGGTTCCTCATCATCCTCCCAGACATCTTTTCAGTTCTGGGCTCCAGGGAGGATGCCGTTGCTGTGCGTTAGACGCAGCATCAAAGTAACTGGTGTTAGGTAGGGGTGAGAGTATGCAGGCGGCTAGACCTGCAGACAGCAGGGCAGGCCATAAGGGGAAGTGGTCCAGGGCCGAGGGTCAGGACAAGTAGAAATAGAGGAAAGAAACCGCAACAGCAGGAGTTTGAGGTCCGGGACTTCTCCTGACCAAGAGCACGTGCACAAGTTAGGAGGCTATGGCCAAAGGTGACCTTTCCCTTAGTAACATTCATTAACATGGTAAAAATCACACGCCCTAGCATCATGATCATTCTGGAGCCAGCCATACAAGGACAGAAAGTTGGAGGGTATCGATTCTAAGAATTCTCCACCCCTTCCTCAGAAAATCATGAATATTCCACCCCCAGCTTAACATATTATTAGGAATTAGCACAAAGGGCAGACCCTAACCCTGGGATGAGGCTGTTCCTTATTGGAGCAGTCTGTTCTCTACTGACTTTGAGAATGTACTATACGTTCTATACTCTGTCTTTAAATTCAGAGTCTCCTCCACTCCAGAGACAGACCCGTTCCTCTTTCCGGAATGTACTCTCGCTTTACTTTCGCTTTGTGAATCTTTCTGTGTCCTACAATAAAGCTGCTTGTGTGAGTTGCTCTGTGTCTGTCATCACTCCGTCACACCAGCCCAGCTTGTGATTCTTCCAAGCCAGCAGCCAAAGAACCAGGACAGCTCTCTCATAAAACCAAACCTGACACTAGCACTGGATGCTTGTCACTAATAGCACCACAACTGCCCCAGGAACTCAAGTTTACTGCAATCGCCACTGCCTCGGAAAATCCTCAGACCATTCTTTTGGTACATCGCTAGTCAGGTAAGAACATCTGATTGGTGGAGCCCAGGTGACACAAATATCTGGAGTTTTCAACTTTTCTAATGGGAAGTAACTGTGCTTCCCATTAAGAGTCATAAGCAGTGGCTCAAGCCTGTGGTCCCAGCTACCAGGCTGGGTCCCAGGCTGGGTAGAAGGACGGCTTGTGCCCAGGACTTTGACGTTACGGTGAGCTGTGATCATCCCACTGCACTGAAGCCTGGGTGACAGAGGCCCTGTTTCAAAAGAAAGAAGGAAGAAAGAGACAGAGAGAGAAAGAAAGTAAAAAGGACAAACTTATAAAGCCAGGGAATTCCCCAAGTGCAGGAAAGGGTCTCGGTTGCAAGACAGCCAGAAAGAATGACAAATGTCTACCACTTCTTAGCAAAATTGAGACTGTTTCCTTCCTTTGCTGGTAAAGATTAACTTTTAAATTTAAATCTTAAAAAAAGTAACAATTAAAATGTAGTGGGAAGATCCCGGTTTGTTTGGTCACGATGGAGACGGGGCCCAGAGAGCCAGGGGCTGGATCACCTGTCGTCCATCTGAGGCCTCGTGAGATGGGTATTAACGACAGAGCAAGCACCTGCTGGGCCTGGGAACAGTCATAATTAACCCAGAAGTGGTCACAGGCTTACTCTCTAGTGGGGAGGGTTTGCAGTGAATAAATAGCACAAAGAACAATGAAGAAAAAGTACATGGTGTTCTGGGATTCTGTAACGGAAGCATAAACTTGTCTTGGTTCACCACCTGCCTGTCTGCCCCCTATGAAAAAACAATCATTGGCTCTCCGAAGGGGCCTGTGGGGGAGGGTGGAGACAGAGGACAGAATGTGTCCTCTCCCCAAGGTAGGAAGGAGCTTGGTAAGCTCAAGGAACGATGAGACAGAGCATAACACAGGAGCAAAGTGGGCAGAGACACGGAGGGGCGAGGTTGGGGTCGAGATCTCGGAGATATGACCAGGGAAGTGAGAAGGACCACGTGGTCTTTGTGTGGGCTCCTAGTGTCTCTGGAGTAAACCAGAGTAAAAGCAACCTAAACAGTCCACCTTAGCGTCTTTCCATCCTCAAAACCGACTCCAAGGCTCTGTTCTAGCTCAGGCATGAATCAATTTACATTTTAGAAAAAAAAGTATGTGGCTTCCACGTAAAGAATTATGGGGAAGCAAATGAGAAGACACCCAAAGCAGCAGTTCTGGCCAGAGGTGGGTGGCCGAGTGCAGATGGTGGCAGGACGTGGAGAAGGTAGAACTCAGTGGATAATTCCGCAAGTGTGATGTAGTCTCAAATATTGGAAAAGTGGCCACATGCTGAGGCCAAAATATAAAAATAAATCATTGTTCAAATGATTGGTTTGGGGGCATATAAAATACTCCAGCTTTGTTTTTTTGAACCATCCCACCCTGTACTTTTATCGGGGCCACTTCTCAGGGTTTGTTTTAGTCGGGATTCTCCAGAGAAACAGAACCAATAGCATGTGTTTATTTATAGAAAAAAATTATTTTTAAGGAATTGGCTCACCCAATTGTGGAGATTTGGCAAGTCCACAATCTGATGGGGGAGGCAGGCAGGCTGGAGACTCGGGAAAGGTCGCAGTTTGAGTCCAAAGGCAGTTTGCTGGTGAACCAGGAAGAGCAGATGTTGCAGTTCAAGTTCAAAGACCATCTGCTGGCAGATTCCCTCTTGCTTGGAGGAGGTCAGTCTTTTGTTCTATTTAGGTCTCCAACTGATTGGACCAGGCCCACCCACATTACGGAGGGTCATCTGCTTTACTCAAGTGCACCAATTTAAATGTTTATCTCATCCAAAAACACCCTCACAGGAACACTCAGAGTAATGTTTGGCCACATATCTGGGGACTGTAGCCCAACTAAGTTGACACAAAAGTTAACCATTACCAGGCTGCATCTGAAATCCTAACTGTGAACAACTCTGAGGGGGACCAGCAGTTTCCGTGACCGACTCCTGGGGCTCTGCGTGCTAATATTAATACTTTGCTGTGGCTTGTGAGCCATTTCCAGGAATTGGGTAGGAGTGCCCCCTCTCTCCACTCAAAACAATATTCCCTGAAAGCTATGGCTTCCTGCAAGCAAGAGCTCCACTCAAACAAACATTACCATAAAAGGCTAGAAATGGCGAGCCAGCAATGGGTGGCCTGGGAAGATGTGGCATCTTGTCCCCAGACACTTCGGTAAGAGCATGCAAACCATCTGTTTTGTTGGGTTTAGTCCGGGCACCCACCGGCTGGTGCAGGAGATGTTTTCCTGAGGCCAGCTGTTTTCCTGAGGTCTCTTCTTGTTCAAGGATCTGATGACACCAGCCCTTCAGTTCTTCTGAATCATCAGCTGTTGATTTCTTTCAAATAATCTAATTTGAAACTGTTTCTGGAACACAGACAGCTTCATCCGCCAGGCAGAACAAAGAAAGTGGAACAGGGGGCCTTAATAGGAGATATTTTGGGTGTTTTCAGACCTGGAAGTCAACAATCTGTTCACTCATAAGGGCTCTGACCTCTTGTTTTGAAGGAAAACAGGAAAAACAAGCTGGATGCGAAGAACATAAACATTTCACTTTCACCAACTCTGCAATCTGGGCTGAAGCAAATGTCTCTTCTGGACCTTCCCCAGCCTCCACCACCCTTCCAAACACCTCTTTGAAAAGCAACGTGAAGACCAGATGATAGAAATGGATTTAAAATGTAATTTACCAGTTTTGAAGAAATATAAATTAAAGCTGCATCTATTCATTTTAGGGAGTAGAAAAGAGTTTATCTCTGAGGGAGCCCTTGGAGCAAAAGACGTTGTCTTCTTCCCTTGTGGGTGCGTGGAGTCGGCAGGAAGGATAGAGACACAGCCACGAGAGAGGACAGGCTCTGCCAACAGCGATCGGTTGGATCTGTTAGGATCCACCTGTGGAGGTCTAGAGAGTCTGCCCCTGGGCAGTGGGCTGTGCAAACTCAGGAAGGGCCCCCGCCCTGAGCTTCCACTCTGGTCTGCTGGCCCTGGCGGTGCATCTTGGCACCGCTCCTGCATCTCATGCCTGTGGGCTAGGGCTCAGTGGCAGCCCAAAGGGTCAGGGTCCACAATGGCCAGAGGCGCCCTGTCCTTCCTTCACTGCAGCCTGCGATTTCTCTGGGACATTCCCAAAGGAAGGCCTTGGCCGGACTCGGGATGGTGACAGGGACAGTACCGAGGCTGGTCCCGGCTGAGACACTGGACCAAGGCCAGGGTTGGTTCCGTGAGCTGCTTAAAGATGTTATGAGATTGTTAAACTTCATTTATGAAAAAAAATGAGACAGATTTTCCCATTATTGTAGAAATATCACATCACTTTTTTAAATCAAAAGTTAATGTACAGATGATGAAAAGCAGGGGACATTAGCATTTCATCAGCAGAGGGCTTCCTTCCACCCCACTCCCTCTGCGGGGCTGTCCTGATCCGGGAACCCTAACTGTTCAATTAAACCAACAAGAGCCTTGAGCACCTACCACGAATCAGGCATGACGCAGGTATCAGCCACATGAGGACAAATAATGTCACTTTTTTCAAGGAGAACACGGTTTTGCAAAGGAAATAGGTACATGTTGTGTTGTCATTAGTAACGTGAAGTAGAAGGGAAACAAGGAACATGCCATGGGAAAGCAGAGGAGGGTTGGCCATGTTTGCAAGAGGGTGCTGAGGCAGCTCTACAGAGGACGGAGTTCGGATTGAGTGTCCGGGGGGACAGAGGGGAGAAGGGAGGATCGTGCATTTGAGGCTATCGGTTGAGGAAGGTGAAGGGCACCCACAGGAGATGAGGCAGAAGAATGATTTGGAGGCAGAAGGTGGAAGTCTTGGATGGCAGATTAAAGTGTGTGGACACTGGAGCAAAGACGGAGGCCCATGCCAAATGTGTGGGTGACCTGGAACACTGAGCTGAACTTGTGCCAGTGAGAAAGGGAACAGAGCTGCGTAGTGGGGTCTGTCCTGGGCAAGGGGCTCCGTGTGCGGGTTCCTGTCTTCCCAGCACTAGACCATGAAAGGCCTTGAGCAGAGGTCACTCTCAGCAGATAGAGCAGCCTCATAAGGGTGCACACAACTTTATTTATTCATCTATCCATGAATTCATCGCGAATATGGTGGAGCCAATCAGATGTACATTTACCTTAGAGGAATTCAACCATATGTGCTCAGCAAAGAGAGGAAGACTAAGAGGAGAGCCACAGAAGTGCATGTCCCCGAGAGACAAATGCAACCCCACAGATGAGGAGGACCCTGCCCCAGCCCATCAAGAACACGTGCTCCACTGGGGGCGGGACTTGGGCCTGCTGCCCCTCAGCCACGCCGCCCACACTCACACTTTGCATCTCTGGCTGGGCTGGGAGAACTTCTTGTTCAAAGACTCCTGTTGTTCTTCCATCACGGCCCCTGAACACATGCCAGCTCCTGTGTGTGGGCGCTAAACCACATGGAGCAGGCTGCATGGGTGTCGTAGATTTTTAAGGGTGATCTTGACTATTAGCCACTCTCCTCTTTCAGACCAGCATGGGACACCCCCCCCAGGTAAGAGGTGTCCACGTTGTCCCCAGTATGTGGCCGACACTGGAGAATGAACAGCTGTGTGTAGTGCAGTCTCAGACCCAGCCCTGCGCACAAGGGTACCAGCCGCACCCACCAGGATGGTGCCATCCGAGAGGACGGGTCTCCATCCGCAGTTCAAAAGGAGATAGCTGACGCCTGGTAACCAGCCTCCCTTTCTGTTTCTTTCCTCTCCTTACCCTCCAACGTCCAACAAGGACGACAGGCTGGGCTGAGTGGAAACAGGGTGAGTAAGTTCCGACTCGCTTTGCTGAAAGCTTCCAAAAGCCAGGGCCAGTGCCAGGGGTCACCTGCCTCCACCCAACCTCAGCACCTTAGCTGAGCCCAGAAGAGCATCACTCAGAGACCTAAGCTAGCGGGATCAGAATGGAGCTGTGGGACCCAGAAGTGCTGTAAGGACAATGACAGACGCATTTCCCCTTAAGCTCTGAAGCTCTGCCGAAGTGTCAACCCAGCAAAGAAATCCGTGGTTGCATGTAGGACAGAACGAGCACGCAGTAGGCACCCACTTTTTAAACAGCACCCCCTGTATTTCAGCCAGTGGGTGTTGGCAGGACGCAGATTGTCCACTGACCCAGAGGGGCCTCCCTGCCCAGAACCAGGCCCGGCCGCTCCCACTTCTGTGAGCGAGGGATCTTGGAGATGCCGCCCTGGAAACACTCGCTCCATCTTGGTTGAGCGAGACCAGTGGTTCCTCTATCTACAGGCGCCTTAAAAAGGGGAGCAGGGCTGGGGGGACCCTCAACAAACACCCTGAAACTGATCCTTGCCCTTGGAAACCTTTCTCGTAGGGGGGGGGATTGTGTTAATGCCGCGAGGCTGTGCTCGGGCTGCTGGGTGCTGAGCGCTGCACCCTCCCTCTGAGGGGACGCTCTCTGAAGGCCAAACCAGCCAGTCACCTGGCTGTAGTAAAAGCTCGTGTCTTCAATCCCCCAGTTTTGCCCTGTCAGGGGCAGTTTTGGAGCCTCAAACTCGATGTCATCAAGGAATCATTTTCTCTTCACTTTGCCCCAGCTGCCCTGGCCTCTTGGGTGTTCCTCAGACACTGAGTGATCTCCTACCACAGGGCCTTTGCACGTCATTTTGTCTGCCCAGCCAGCTCTATGGCTTACACCTGGGCTGCTCTGGTCTCTGCTCAAAGGAGGCCTCCTGTGGCCCTATTTAGATGGAAGAGGCCCCAGCACCGGCCCCTGCCCAGGCCCCGGTGCTCCCTTCCTACGGCTTCCCGTCTCACTTAGCACTTATTCCCATTTACCGCTCTGTGCTGACTTGGGTTTTGTTTGTTTATCTCTGTCTGGCTGCCCCGGGGATGTGACTCCCTGAGGGCAGAGGGCCAGCCACCCTCCCCTCACCATTCTCTTGTGCCCACGACGGTGCCTGCGCCTGGCTGTCGAGCGGTGAACATCTGAAGATGGAGTGAGCAGATTTCTGGCTCTGCGGGAAGCCTCCTGCCGCCCTCGTCCCAGGGCCCAGAATCTGCGCTCGCACACAGGTGGGGCAGGACTGCTGGGGTATGACACGTCCACCCGCCGCGTGGCTCCTCTCTCCAGATGCTGCCCCGGGCTTCCCTCCTGGAGAGTCTCCGCAGGGAATTTCTCAGAACCCTGCCGTTCCTGCACCGACCCAGCCATCCTAGAAAGGCCACCTCGTTAGCAGCTCTTGGCCATTTCCTCCAACACAGGGGGACTAGAGGTGACTGACACTTTTGAGGCCAGTAGGAGTTCTTGCCCCTTCCTGGAAGCCTGCACCGCTGAGAAGTAGGTGGACATGTACTTCCAAGAACTAATTCCAAGGGAATTATCCCGTCACCTCCCTCCTCCCAGGAGCTCAGGCTGAGGCCGTCGTGAGGACAGGGTGAAAAGATCCCATTTCCCTGTCGGATGTCACCCCCCATGGTCTCAACCAGGCCTCCAGGGAAAGAGGGGCAAGCATTGCTGCGTGGGAGTGGATGTCCGCAAGGGATTCCAGGAGGGAGATGGTGACACTCAGCAGCACCCCCCCGCCCTGCGGCTGGCTCTGTTGCATTTCTCAGGGCACGTTGTCGCTGGCGGCAGCCATCAGGTTTTGAAGACTAGAGTCTGTGGAGGTGTTGTAGGACAAAGGACGGTTTTGTTGTTCATTTGCCCAAGTGCAATGACTGAGCAGTAGGAGCCTGCAAGGAGCTCGTGCCCAGTCAGGGAGTCAGGCAGTGACACAGCAAGGTGGAGAGTGCTGGGGGGAGCCATGCTGGCTCCTAGGGGAGCAGGGCCAGGTGGGCAAGTGGGCAGGGAGGGCCTCCTGGAGGAGGTGAGGCCTGGGCTGAGCTACAAAGAACAAGAGGGAGTCAGTCCCACTTTAGGTTCCTGTGGCCACTATAACAGATCACCATAAACTCAGTGGCTTAAAACCATGCACATCTATTTCTCATAGTTCCAGAGGGCGGACGTCTGAAATCAGGTGTGATGGGCTGAAATCGAGGCATTGGCAGGGCTGTGCTCCCTCGGGAGGCTCAGGGGAGGGTCTGTTCCTTGTCCTTCCATCTTCTGGGGCTGTGCTTCTCTTGTTCCCTGGCTGGAGGCCCTTCCTGCACCACCCAGCCGCAGCCTGCGTGGTGTCCTGCTTCAGGGTCTTCTTCTCTGTGCCCAACCTCCCTCTGCCGCCACCCTACAGGGACACCTGGGTGCATTATGGCCCACACGGATGGTCTGGGACCATCGCCGCATCTCAGGCCCATGTCACATCTTCCGGGACCCTTTTCCCACATTAACTGGAATATTTGCAGGTTCTGGGGACAAGGACGTGGACTCTATTCAGCTGATGGCAGCCCCTGAGGAATCCATTACTGATCCCCTGTCCATCCTGATGATCCTCTGATCCCTCCATCGGCGAGTTTGTGAGTGTCTTAGGGACGGCACCTGGAGGTCCCTGGCGCCCATGTGTGTCGTGGGGGGCGGGGAGCCGGTCTGAGGTGAACACGCGGCAGGGACCAGCTGTAAGGGGCCAAGCTCTGCACTCCCTTCTCTCTGGTGCACCCCTACTCTGCCACCCCCACCTCAGAGAAACTAAGGCAGAGAGAGCCAGGCAGCTCTGAGGGTTACAGGTGACCTCAGGTATTTGAAGAATGAGAAGAAAAAGACAGAGAAACATCAAAAGGAGCCCCAAGATGATGCATTTGGAAACATCCACTGAACACAGAGGGAGGGGCCTCTCGGGTGGCCCACATCCCTTTGGAAACAGGAGCAGGGTGCTGCGGTCCTGGAGGCAGTCCAGGCTGGGCCCTGGCTCAGCTCAGCTCACAGCAGGCGGCACAGGCTTGGAGAAGACCTTGCCCTCCTGCGGAGCTGGGGACACGTGGCCTGTGTGCGAACCTGAGCCCTCTAGTGGAAACTGCAGCCATCAGGCCTCCTGTCCCTCCTGCGGTTGTCTGCACACCCTGCCCCTCCAGGCGTCCTGTCCCTGCGTTGGGCCGGCACACCCAGGCTCGGGAGGGAGGAGCAGGGCCCTACCCTGTTTTCCAACCCCTGGGCAGACATAGCCCTGGCACCACTGTGGGAGATGAGCGTCACCGTCCCCTGTGCACCCCAGAACCCACACCTGGGCACTGGCACAGGGATGGATTCCAGCCCCAGTGGCCTCCTCTAGGCATGGGACCAGAGCCTGAGCACACCCAGGAGCACAGCGTGGGCCCGGGCTCTCCCTTGGTTTTGACCCTGCCGCAGGCCTGAGGACCCTGAGGACACAGTCTCATTGGGTGGCAACATGTTCATTCAGAACAAAAAAATGAAATGAAGTAGAAAAGCTCAACAAGCTGGTGCACACATAGTCAGCTGCTTATTTTGGAAGTTGGAGAATAGCAGGTGAAGTTTTCCAGAATCAGATTTCAAGAAACATGTCCTGCGTCGTCCCTCACGTAACCATGAACCTCCGCTCAGAGGAACGGCAGTCTCACTAGAACGTGAGTGCCAGGAGCATCACTGGAGTGGTGTGCGCTGTCCACTGCTCTGTCCCCAGCCCTGGAAGAAGACCTGGCCCATGGCGTGTCCTCAGGGAATATCTGTGGATGAATGTTCCGTGTGCTCCGGAGGAGCCTGCGGCTGTGGCCAGGGTTGCATGGAAACCCCGGAACCTAACCACGGGGTGCTGCAGCACTTATCAGCCATGCCACCCTTCAATAGTCTCTTCTCTGGGCCTTAGATTTACCCTCTGCAAAATGGAGCTAACACTCAAGAACATGCCTGTGTTTGCAAAGAGTTACCGCATTTTTAAGAAATTCTGAGCACTAAATAACAAACTTCTAGTTTCCGGCACAAAGTGAGCAGCATGGCATCCAGGTACCAGCAGCTGCATATGTTCACTTGACCCAAGAGTTGTCAGGTGTCTGGGATGGTGAATCCCCAGAGAGGAGCGAGGTAGGGCCTCTGCGTGGAGGAGCATAGAGGCTGTTGTCCCCTCTGTGTGACTTGTCGGACATTAAATCCCTGGGGTGCTGGGGGCCTTTGCTCAGGCTGTGTTACGATCAGGGCCTGGGGCTGCCATTGCTGGCTTGGGGTCCTTTGTGGGTATGATTGATGTGTCATTCACTTCGTAGGCCCCCACCTCCTGCAGTGGGGGTCTCAGACTTCCTCCCACCTCAACACATGTGACAACTAGGTGTGGCCAGCATGTCACCCATGACTGTGAGGTCACCACCCCCACTGCAGGCTGAGCCTCGCCAGGCCGGGCGCAGGGCACACTCAGACTCAGAGGACGCGGCTGAGGAAGAGCGTATGGGATGCCAGCACAGGGAAACCTTGAACCAAACCAAATCTATTACGCAGAAAACCACTCAGAAGCCCTGGCTCACTATGCTTAGCACAACGGTGCTGATGTCACCAAGCACACTGTGACTGGAGTCTCAGAGGGTCTGCAACACAGACCGCTGGCACCATGGGTGGCAGGCCCTCCAAAAACAAGGCTGGAGCCTGACTTGCTCCAGGAGGAGGTCATCATCACACCTCCTGTGTCTCTGGGCTTGGGGACCCGACCTTCCCAAGCTGCTTTTCACACACCATGACCAGGCAGCCCCCCGCAGCCCCCTTCGGCCAGCCCCGGCATTTCTCATCCCAGGATGGGGGGCGGCGAGCACTCCAAGGGCTCCCCTCGTCTCTAGTGGTGTCACAGCCTGTGCAGACCCCGCCCCGGCAAGCTGGCTCCAGGAGCATCGGGAGACAGATGAGCCACCCAGGCTCCCTAGGATGCCCCAGCTCCCAGCGTGGCTTGGCCGCCCCCACAGAGTCACACGCGACCTTCTCGTCAAGGGCTCCTGGGAGAAAACCCCAGTGGGTGCTGACACACACAGAGAACCTCATGCTAGGTAATAAAGCTCTGGGACAGTTTAATATAATCAATATATTTATAAATAAAATCATATTTTGTTGCCTCAGGGGGTGTATTATTTGATGAAACTCTGCAGGAAATCTTTATGGATTTAGAAATGACTTAAATGTGTCCAGCTCCAGGCCAGACACCGGGATACAGATCACCAAGTGTCTTGCCTTCAAAGAGTTTGTGGGGGGCTGGAGGAGAGAAGGGACATGTCCACACACAGCCGATATCCAGGGATTGACATTTGGGAGGGGCATGTCTGCCCGTTCACATCTGCCACTGTGACACCGGCCCTTGGCTGCATCCAGGGTCCACTTCCCAATCGTGATTTCACATTCATGGCTTCAGATTTTCCAGACAATACCTACTAAATTACTAGGTATTCACTTACTTTTCAAATATTAGGTGTCTGAATACCTACTATTTAAATATGAGTTATGCCTCATATTTAAACTTACTTATTAAATACTAGGTATTTAATTTAAACTTAGTTATCAAATACTAGGTATTTGAATACGTACTAGTTAAATACTAGGTCTTACTCAAATACCTGATATTTAAATAGTGCCTAGTAGGTATTTACCTCCCTATTCCCTAGTAAATTACACATTGCCTAGCAAGTTGCATGCTACGAGATAATACTTAAGAAACAACAAACACATGGGTGCTTGGCAAAGCACTAAGTGCCCTTCTCAGCTGATTGATTCACTTTCCCATGCCCACCAGGTTGTCCATAATTAAAATCCAAGCCCCAAGAAAATCCCGGTGATTGCTGGAAACCATCAGTCACCTGTGAGTCTTCTTACTTGCGTCTGCCGTGGGCCTGCCACACTGAGCGCTGGGGAGGCAGAGGTGGTTTCACTGGGGGTGCAGGCTGTCACGCACGGCTTTGGGGCTACAAAGAACTGTGGCCGGTCTTGCTAGACGGGCAGGAGTTCCAAAGAGCGGAAGAGTGTGTCCTGGCGGACAGAGGCCATGTGGCCTGGCTGCAGGGGTGGAGAAAGTAGGGAGGCAGGAGGCAGGCTGTGAGCTACAAGGAGGGCCTTGGGGACCAGAGAACCTTGGGTCCTTTCCTGGAAACACCTTTGGGAAGGACCAGAAGAGAGTGGTGCCAAGTCCCAGCGCTGGTCCAGTGGGATGGAGAGGGGTTTGGCTGAAGGGCGGCTGGGACAGGGCAAGCAGGGGAGGCCCTGGGGCTAGACAGACAGGGATTGTGCACCGGACATCACTGTGACCAGCTGTGTGCCCTGGACCAATGCTTTACCTCTCTGAGCCTCAGTTTCCCCTCCTGAGAACTGTGCAGGGACAGAGCAAGTTCACAACCAGTGCCCCCTGCTCCCCACTATGAAGAGGCTTCGATGGTCGTCTAGAAGGGGCTCAAATGGGGTGGGGCACAGGGTAGAGGGATGAGTCTGCAGGACTCACGTTTTATGGGGCACCACCACCTCATTTTATTCTCACCAGGGCCCTGCGAGGATTACCAGGCAGATGCTACAACCCCCGTGCTATGCATAGACGAGAAAGCTACAGGTTTTGCATGCAGGAAGCATTGGGAGGGGGATGTGCTCAAAGCGTTTGACCCGGGACTCTCCCACGCTCTTCCCCGCTGAGCTTAGCGCTGCCCTGGGGATGGCAGTGGGGTGAGAGGGCAGAGTCTGCTTTAGACAAGGGCTTTAGATGGGGCCTGTTTGGTGGGCAGGTTGGGTGAGTTGGGTTTCTGTGCCCAGGACTTGCCTGAAGCCAGGCTTGGACGACCAGCTTTGGCTCATGGTGAACTGGATCAGTTAGTGATGCCTCTTCAGTGGGTGTCCCCAGCCCCTAACAGCCCGTGGAGGCGGCCTCTGTCTCAGAAGGGCCAGCTGGCCTGCCCGTGCCAGGCCTCAGAGCAGCCTGGAGGAGACTCGGGGCAAATCCCGCTGCCCGAGCGCACAGTTGCAGCCTCGCTGCCCCACAAGCAGCATGGTCACCAGGAGATCGATAGCGACACAGGGCTCGGCCCCGCCCCAGACCTGCCGCATTTTAGCACAATCCTCCACGCAGGCCCAGCCCTACGTCCCCACAGAGCCTCATCCTAAGGGGCCCTCACTTGGATGGGGACCAGCCCCGGACATGCAGGTGAGACAGAGATCCACCGAGAGGCAGTGGCCGGGCCTTAGTCACTCGGTCAGTGACAGCTCTGCAGTTCAACCGCAGCCATGCTCCCTCCTGAGGGTTCCAGAACAATCTGCTTTAACCCAGAGCCCATCACCAGTGCCTGGCTGGGAAAAGGCATCGCACACGTGTTTGCCAAAGAGTGAAGCAATTCACCAGAGGGATTTTTCCATGGTTAAGTGGCTCTTGCTTACCTGCCTTTAAGACTTCTCGTACATAAACTCTCACAGAGAAGAGAAAATTTATTCTCCCTGCCTCGCCCCGGCTTGGATAGAGGAGCTCCTGGCGTCTTCCCACGCCCAGGGTGGTTCTCTGGTGACTGCAGCACAGACACCAGTCCTGGAGCCCCAGCCTTGGCCTGGAGCCCTGCCCAGGGCCTGGACAGCACACAGGAGGTTTCCTGAGGTGACACTTGGTGCCAGGACTCTCCAGGTCCTGCATATATCTGAACCCTTTCAACCCTCCAAAAACCCAGAAGGAAACTGGGGCTCAGAGAGGGTAAGTGATGTGCCCAGGGTTGCACAGCAAGCACATCAAATCTAGGTGCTCTTGATTCCTGGGCCCGTAAGTTCTTTGCTCCCCACCCCCAGACTCTGCTCAAGGTGGGTGGACAAGGGCCCCTGCCCCCATGAGCCCCTCTTGCCCAGGGAATGCTTTCTCCGTGCCCCAGCCACCTGGCTTCCTCCTGGCTTCTGTTCTGCTCCCTTTCCCTCCTCCACATCCACGAGTCCTGCCTGTTTCTAGCCTTTGCGTGCGGCTGCGGGCTCCCTTCCTGGGTGGGTGAGTCTGGGGCTGCTTGGATGCCGGTGACTTTTCACGGCCTTTCTCGGAGTGAGCTCAGGCCGCGCATGAGGGAGGGCCCCCGCCCCCACCCTGCCCCTCTGCTGATCCAGCCAAACTGAGGAAGGAAAAACCCGCAGCACTGCACGTTCGCTGTCACCACACCGTCATTTTCCTGCATCAACAAGACAGCCATGGGGCTCCCAGGTTGCTTTCGGAATATGAAAAGGAGGGAGGGCGAGAACCGCAAGGAGACCGCAGGCGTGTGAGCGGGCAGCGGCGTGTCCCCACAGAGCCCTCGTCCCCTCTGGTTCCTGCCCGCCCTGCTCCTGTCCCAGCCAGTTAAGGGAAACAAACAACGCCTGGCCCCAGGGTGAGCCTCTTCTCTGGGTTCAGCGGCCCTGTGACCTCAGCTCACCCCTTCCCTGCTTCTTCCTTTTTGACTTTAAACAAATGGACAAAATCACACCCTGCTGCTTTCTGATTAACCACAGTCCCCAGCGCTAATGGAGGGATTTCCATTCTGTGCCCATTCGTCCTGCTGCTGCCAGGTTAGCTGTTTGCGGACGGAAACTTGCCATGGGACGTTACCGTCAACACATACAAACAACATCCAGAAAGCTGGAGAATCTGGTGTCAGCTCTTTCTTGGATGTGACCAAGAGCAAGAGAAAGGGGTGGTGGGTGTGTTTGTGGGGGACGCTCCCTCCCGCTCCGCCCAGCCTGGCAATTCAACGGTCTTGGTAAAAGCTGCTCAGCTCCAAGCGCTGAGCATGCACAAGGCCATGGTGGCCCCTCCCTGGTCATTTGCAGTCGCGGTGTTTCCCCATCTGGGGTTGCTTTGTCCTGGCGGGCCCAATCTCGCACCCCCGCCTGACCGACAGAAGGAGCCACGGAGTCGCAGTCCGACCTCGTCTCACCTTGAAGCAGGTGCACCCTAAGCTCCCAGCACCCTGCCGGGCACACGATATTCTCCTCTAGGGAGTTCTAGAATCCCCAGAGCTGTCTCAGCCCCACTCTGAAAACAAGGGCTCCAGATAATCAAACAATAACCCCCCAAAACCCCCGCATGCATTTCCATCTTTATCGTAATTCCTCCAAAGGGTAGAATTTCTGCGGGACAAAGGCTGTAGAGATTAGCCACAAAGGGACGGCCTTCCCCCCCACATCACATGTTCCCCACCCTGCCCCCCCCTTCACAGCAAAATCAAAGTGGCAGACAGCTCCCTGCCCCCAGCCTTTCTGCCATACCTAGGTTCCGTCCTGGCCTCTGTGAAAACTCTGTCCTGAGAACAAATAGTTTTCCTGCCCTTAGGAGGACACCTAAGCTGGGGCCCCACCTGGGCCGAGGCCCCGGCCAGAGCCAGGGTACGGCACAGAAGGCCGGGCCGGGCCAGGCGCATCGACTTCTGCGGGCGACACCCAAGCCCGTCCTTGATGGACACTTTGTCTTGCTGCACTCGTCTCTCTGCTTTATTTGTTTCCACACTTATCAGCCTGGTAGGTTCCCAATTGTTTTCAGCCGTCTTCCGGTTGAAAGAAAAGGAACCGCACCCAACAGTGTCATAAAACCAGCGTATCAGCTGGCAAAATACAATTCCTTCTAAAGCCTGAGAATGATTTTCTGGATGGCTCATAGCAGAGCCCCGACAGACAACACGCAGGGAAACAACAGGAGGGAGACTCTGGGGCTGGGCACGAGAACAATGCAGGGGGTCGGGGCTGCCCTGCTGGGGGCCTTGGCAGAGGCACTGGTGCTGACACTGGGGGAAGGAAACACCTCCCCGTCAAAACCTTTTCAAAGAACACTTTGGTTTTGATGGCATCTGTGTTCTGACAAATGGCTGAGCTCTGAAGGGGCCAGACCAGTTCGTTTTGCAAATTTTATTTTGAGTAACTGAGTCATCTGAGGATGATTTACCAAGTGCCTCTTGGGTGGGAGTTTCTGTACCCAGCGCAGCGAGGCGGGGCCCTGCCCTCAGGGAGCGCGCTGGGCGGGGCGTGCCCACGGGGGAGAAGCCCGTCATCCTTCTGCGGTGACTCCTTATGATTATGTGGCCTCCACATCCATTCTGAGCACAGGTTAAAATTTCTCAGACCAGAAGCAGGGCTCAGCCACCCTCGGTGCAGCCGCCAGTTCTACACCACACCCAGATGGCTGCAGCCCGTGCCCAGAGACAGGGACCTAGAGGCGCCTCTGCCGCCAGGGACGGCTGGGCTCCCTGCTTCCCCACAGCTTCCTTAAAATGGACCATTTGGGCATTTTCCTGAGAACTTGGAGTGGCCACACCCCAGTCCCTCATATATTCTGCTGGCTGCCACGGGCTCCTTCCCTCTCTCTGCCCGACTCTTCCCTCCTGCGTCCCCGGACCTCCACCCTGCCCTCCCCACTCACTGCACCTGCCTTGCCAGGTCTGCAAGTGAAGACTCTTTGAGCTTGTCCCCTGCTATGGTGGTGAAGTGAATCTGCACCTTCCATCTGAGGAACTAGGGGCTGGCCCAGGCTGGGTTTCCCCGGGATTCAGGGAGGACACAAGTTCAGGGTCCCAAGCGTCAGAGCGACAGTCAGATAGGCACAAACTGGACACAGGCCAGACAAGAGCCACAGGGCGTCTGCCCGTGTAAATAGGTTTCCCGCGTGAGGGACCCCAGTCTTGAGTCCAACTGGGCATCAGGCTATCCGCCAGGGACAAGAGTATCCTGAGAAAGGCACACTGTGAACATGCAGGTCCAGCCCCTACATTTCCACTCGGGCAGGGCTGCCAGCCGCTCTGGTACTGGAACCTCAAATTAGCTGGGGGCTCTCAAAACACCTTCAGCCAGGACAAGAGGAAACATAAAGTCAACACCACCCGGCATTAGAGTCAGACTGAAGTCAGACTCCAGAGGGCGGTTTTGGCGAGGACCTCTCGTCGAATCTTCTTGCCTCATCCTCTGAGAGTCAGTGCTACCCAGGAAGAGGGCTGAGAGGACCGTGCTAGGCCCAGGCAAGACTCACACCCGGACGGTCTCATGTGGGACATTCCGCCCATGATTTCAGACTTATTTGCTCTAGCAAAGGCAGGGGACAGCAGAGCACTTGTGCTCTATGGGCAGGGTCATAGGAATCTACCTTCCAGATAAGAAGTCAGGTGTGTGGACGTCAGTCCTACAATTGTAGCAAGGGCTCTCGTACGGGGAACGATCCCCTCTCTTGCTGTCATCAGGTGCACCCGTGAGACCTGGGACATTCTCAGGGAAGCTGCAGTTGGCTGCAGACAGGGGCCACCCAGGGCCTGGGGACACCTCCCCACATTCCAGGTACCTGTTCATGGTCAAGCTGGCACCGCCCCCTGGAGGGGTTTGCTTTCATATTTTTGAAGGTTTAATCATCTGCTGTAGACAGAAAAATGTCAAAATTCATTGCCCAAGTCCAGCTGTATTTGGGGGGTGTCCCCTTGATAGGTGTTTGCAAAGATTTTCAGGTTTAGAGGATTTACATAGGAGAACATGAGGCAGCTTTGGTTTTGAAGTTAAGTATTACACAAGGACATAATTTGGGATCTCTGAATTTATATGTATATAATTATAGTGACATAAACAATTATGTATGATATTTAATAATTATCTTGATGCAAAGGGTGGAGAAGGCTTTGAGCCAGCTGGTCTACCTTCTAACCTTAATGTGATGCCCTCAGGAACGTCTCACAAAGGAGCTTCGGAACTTTGGGCTTTGGGCCGCAGCGTGCAGACGTGATCTCGAGTCTGTAACACAGCTAAGGGTGGGGGGTTACTCCAGCCATCTCGACACCTTTGGGGTATCTTCACGACATGCTGAGACCCTGTGACTGGAAAGCAGTGACCCCTCTGCTTATCAAAGTTCTTAAAGAGCCTCTTCCCTGGGTCCAGAGGCGACCAGGTCACTGGGAAGAAGGAAAGTGAATTATGTAGCTCCCGAGTTACCCAAAGAAGGTGCTGAGCAATCACCCAGCAACCGCTTGGTAAAAGCGAGGATGCGTGCCCTTGGAGGAAAAGGTTCTTTTGCACACTGCGCGTGCCGGTACTTGCAACAGCCCCTAAGGCTGCAGGGATCTCAAGCGTGACCTCAGGAGCCGGGCTGACAGGACTGATGCTCTGCCGAGCAGCGAGATAAGCCGATCCCAGGAATTCTTGCCAATTCTCAGCAGCAGCAACCTGTCTGGCACGTGGTCAATTCCATCCTCATCGCTAAAAACTAACCTTCTGAAGGTCGCCAAGGACTTCCCCGTGACTGGATCCAAGGGACGTGTCTGTCCTCGTCATACTTGACCTTCCCGCAGCACTGGGCACAGTGGCTCTGCCTCCTCTGTTTCCACCCTCCCTGGGTCACTTCCCGCCTCACTGGCCACCCTGCACAGTCCACTTTGCCCTCCAGTGCTCCGTGGCCCGGTCTCCCTCCCGACCATATCCTGTCTCTACGCCCCTCATCCAGCCCACGGCTTTAAATAAGGGCCCATGACTCACTCACGCCATCTCCTCCCCGGCTCAAATCTCATGCGTGCAGCTGCTCACCGACTTCTCCACTTGAAAACACCCCACCCCGCTCAGGCTCAACGTCCGAACAGCGGCACTGTGTCTGATGCCCCCGGAATCGTCCTTCCCTGGTCTTTCGCCCTCACTGGAGTCATCGCCCTGCTCTGTCGCACCTTCTCGCTCAGTTTCCCCAAAGCCCCTGACGTCCCAGCATCTGGCCCCCCCACCCCTAGCTGGGCCTGGCCAGTGCCCCGGGTTTCTGCAGTGACCCCCTGCCCACAGCTCTTCCTGCCTCAGAGCCTGCTCTCCAGGGCAGCCAGAATGGCTTTCGCTTGGCTTGTTTGTTTTTAATGTAAACCAAATCCATCACTTTCCTCCTTAAAATCTTTCAATGATTTCCTGAGTCCTTGGAATAAAACCTAAACCTGTCAGCATAGCCCACAAGATCCGGTCAGGACCGGCCTCTACTCCTTCCCCCGGCACACCAGCCCCCAGCTTCAGGGCCTTTTAGGCTCCTGGGGAGGGCCTCCGCCTCTGCATGGAGGCTCTGCCCCCTTTGCCCCAGGGAAAGCCTCTGCTCACCTCCCTAAAGCAGCATTTTGCTCCTGTGCCTGCATATTAATGTACTCGGCGGCCACAACGAAGCACCCAGACTGAGCGTCTTCAGCAACAGACTGATTCTCTCACAGTCCTGGAGGCTGGACATCGACGTCAGGTTCCTGGGGCTGATTCCTTCCCAGGCCCTTCTCCTGGGCTTGTAGGTGGCCGCCTTCTCCCCATGTCCTCACGTGGTCGTCCCCTGTGTGTGTCTGTGTCCCATTCTCCTCTTCCTCCAAGGACACCAGTCCTATTGGATTAGGGCCACCCCAATGACCTCATTTCAACTAATGACCTCTTTAAAGACCCTGTTTCCAAACATACCATAT
Organism: Daubentonia madagascariensis; assembly: GCA_023783475.1. Lineage (NCBI taxonomy): Eukaryota > Metazoa > Chordata > Mammalia > Primates > Daubentoniidae > Daubentonia > Daubentonia madagascariensis. The sequence goes on along the minus strand of JAKFHU010001557.1, from coordinate 10,060,751 downwards.
TCTGAGACCCTGGGGGTTGGGGGAGGTCCTGGGGGTTGGGGGAGGTCCTGGGGGTTGAGGGAGGTCTTGGGGGTTGGGGGAGGTCTGGGGGTTAGGGTTGGTCCTGGGGGTTGGGGGAGGTCCTGGGGGTTGGGGGAGGTCCTGGGGGTTAGGGCTGGTCCTGGGGGTTAGGGTTGGTCCTGGGGGTTGGGGGAGGTCCTGGGGGTTGGGGGAGGTCTTGGGGGTTGGGGGAGGTCCTTGGGGTTAGGGGAGACCCTGGGATTAGGATTGGTCCTGGAGGTTAGGGGAGGTCTTGGGGGTTGGGGGAGGTCCTGGGGGTTAAGAGAGACCCTTGGGTCAGGGGAAGTCCTGGGGTTAGGCCATCAACACATGAATTTGGAGGGAGGCAACCCAGGCCATAATATCCTGCCCCGACCCCTGTGCCTCGTCCCTCTGTTTATTCCCTGTGGATTGTCACTGAGTTTTGCAATGGCCTCCATCTCTCTTTTTATATCTTTGCTTCTTTTTTGACCATCTGACTGTCCCCTTCCCTGGGGAAGCACATCACACAGGGCTTTTCTGCCTGTCCCCTGCCAAGTCCCCACCACTCGCGCTGTTGTGGCTGCGACGAGGCCCTCCACGCACACCAGGCGGGTACCGCGTCATCCCAACCTCTGCCTCCATGTTCACATCACTGAGTATCTGTGTGTGTCTTAGTCCATTTGTGTTGCTATAAAAGAATTTCCAAGTTTGGGTAATTTATAAGAAAAGAGGTCTGTCTGGCTCATGGTTCTGCAGGCTGTACTAGAAGCATGGTGCCAGCAACTGCTTGGCTTCTGGTGAGGGCCCCAGGAGGCTTCCACTCATGGCGGAAGGGGAAGGGGAGCTGGTGTGTGAGATCAGCTGGGGAGATCAGCTGGGGAGAACAGGAGCAAGCGAGAGGGAGGCTCTTACTAACAATTGGTTCTCGATGGAACTAACAGAGCAATCGAGCAAGAGCTCACTCATTACCACGAGGAAGGCACTAAGTCATTCATGAGGGATCCGCACCCACAACCCAAACACCTCCCAACACCACCACTCTGGGGATTGAATTTCAGCAGATTTGGTAGGGCCAAATGAATCATATCCAAACCACAGCAGTACGTGTCTGTCCCCAAACTCCCTCTGCTTCTGTCTTATAAAGACACACATGATTGCACTGGGGACCTGTCTAGATAATCCAGATAAGCCCCTCTTTTCAAGATCTGCAGCCTAATCACATTTTTTGCCATCAAGGGTAATATTCACTCCTCTGTCGTAGAAGATAGCATTTCCACGACTTGGAGATTAGGATGCAGTCTCTCCTTGGGGCCACCTGCCAGCCCACCACATTCTGTTTTATGAGTTTCTTAAATAAAAAGATGCCATTTCCCTTCCAGATAAAGGGAAGGGCCCCTGCCTGTCTCACAGGCTGGGCAAAACCACCCATGTTAGCAGCGTGACATTTGAGGTGACTTTTCTGATGTTGCAAGAAGATTCTCAATAGGAAAAGATAATATCTTGGTGTTTGTGTAGGAAATAATGCTTCTGTCTTTTGGGGCAAGAGGAGAGGAGGTAGGTAATGTCCTACAGAGGCTTGGCTGCTAGACCAGTGACCTTTCCCTGGACAGAGGTGAGATTAGGACCCACGAAAGACAAAGTTTGAAGAGGACCTCGGAGGCCCAGCAAGCAGCAGTTGGATAGAAGTCAGGTGTGAGAGCCTGGAGAGGAAGCCAACAGGGATCCTCTTCTCCCTGTCTGCAGAGTGGGGGAGCGCCAACCTGCCTACCACACCCCACCATGACAAACCCCCTGGTTCCTCCTTGAGCTCATGATGAACAAGCTGGTGGCTGGGGAAAGATGCAGGCTCTCGCTGCCCCTGCTGGGGTCCTCCCAGCCTGCTCCCTGGCTGCTCCTGAACATGTGGTCTGCACAAACCTTGGTGTCCCACCTCTCAGGGCCTAGAGGCCCCTCTTTTCCCTCCTCTCATCCCCCTCCTAGTCCGGCTGGGCTGTGCATGGATTGTGCATAGAAGAGAAGCCCAGACAAAAGACATTGGAAATGACGCTCTGCTCACCCCACCCAGGAGTAAGGACAGATCCCTCACAACCCACGCCCATTTCCTTCTTGAAGTTTTGCTCCTCTGAAGGGCCAACAAAGCCAAACTCGCTTCATTTTTCTTGCTGGAAAAACAAAATGCAAATGGGTCCTCCAAGGATCGAGTCTGAATATTAAGATTTTTGTGTAACATTTTGAACACACAGGGAACAGCAAGGGATACACAGATGATGAGTTGGGAATTAATCAGATGCATTCTCGATGTGGTCTTCAGTTCTGCCTGAGAACTTCTTCATGATCTTAGGTCAGGCTGTAAACACTCTGTGCCTCTTTTTCTTTAAAATGTGTAGAGATGAAGCGTGGTTTGGTAGGAAAAAACAGGATGAGTTCTAGAAGCAAACAGAACCTCATTCAAACACTACTCAGTTGTGTGATCTTGGGAAAGTTATATGAGCTCAGGAACTCGAAACTGAGTTCGGGTTAGGGTTCAGGTTAAGGTTAGTTCCTGAGCTCAAATAGACAGATAGATATGTTCCTCATCAGGTTGTTAGGAAAATTCAGAAAGTACACCTGAAAACACATAGTCCAAACTCTGGCACCTAAGAACTAAAAATCAGTGTTCTCTCCTCCTTTCCTGAATGGAACCAAGAATTACACGACAGAACTGAGTAGGGAAGTCAGCCCCACCCTTATGCTCTTAGAAGGGAGCTAAATATTTCTTTGTCTGTCAACAGGAACTCAATTTTCATAACTTTAGTAATTTACATGGAAGTAATATATAGTACAATAAAATGTTGCTCATAAGTAATGTATTTTCCCCAATCCATCAAGATGAGGCAATGAAACATCTTATTTCAAATGTTATACTCTAAATACAGCCTTCGATGATCAAACCACCAGAAAGGGTCAAGCCATCCGTGAATTCCTACAGTGGCTTCTCCACTGTGAGCTTCAGTGTGGTTATGTAGCTGGTGTCTCTCTCTTTCTCCTGCAGCACAGTGAGCTCTCCAAAGGGGGGACCTTATTTGGTCATTTGGGCCATGAGGGAGGCTGGGAAGGACCCTGGGACATGCTCACAGCTTGGTTGCAGCACATGTTTCTCTGCACAAACACACACATTCCTTGCTTCTGCCCAGCCAGACACATCCCCTTGCTTATTTTGGAGACTCTGTCAATTAGGGATCCGCTGGTCACAAATCACCAAGACCCCACTTCAAACTGGCTGAAGCAAGGCAGGGCATTCAGAAGCCCCCCTAACCCCACAGTCTGGTCCAGGGGTGGCAGAGCCTCGACACCCAACAGCCCAGCTAGACTTTTTGATTAGTTCGCTAAGTGCAGTAGCAAAGAACCTCAAGTTAGATGGCTTAAAACAACAGACATTTATGGTCTCACAGTTCTGGAAGCCAGAAGTCTGATATCACATTCAGAGGGTCATGCTTCCTCTGGGGGTTCTGAGGGGAGGTCCCCTCAGGTCATCTCCCAGCTTCTTGTGGCTCCTGGCAACCCTTCGCATCCCTTGGCTTGTGGCTGCATCACTCCAATCTGCCTGCGTCTTCACATGGCCTTCACGTGGCCTCCCCCTGTGTCTCTGTCTCTGTGTCTCTTCTCCTTTTCTTATAAGGACACAAGTCACATTGGATACAGGGCTCACCCTACTCCAGTATGACCTCATCTCAACTAAATACACCTGCAAAGTCCTCACATTCTAGGTTCCGGGTGGGAGTGAATTTTTGTCCACATGCTTTAACCCACAACCCACTCTGAGGCCTGATTCCCCTTGACCTCTTCTCAATGTTTCCAGGTTGCATTCTAGGGCCGAGTCTCCTTCCCACTGCTGAACAACTGGCAGCCCACCAGGCCAGGGCTGCACCCTTCCCTGGCCCATCCTGTGGGAGAGGCCAAGGTCTGCTCTGGTCTATCCCACCTGGACCAGAAGAAGGCGGAAGGTCACTCAAATGGGGCTGGCTTAGGTCACATGCCCACAGGGAATGGATCCCTGTGGCTGGTGCCAGTCCAGGACCCCGGAACCCCCCGAGAGAAAGTGAGGTAAACACAGGTGCCCTTTCTTTAAAGGAGGAAGGTGGATGGTGCCCACTCCAGGGAGGCAGGGGGACACCCTTAGAAATACCGATGACAGAAGGATGCACTTCACCCGGCTGCCCGGGGCAAAGAGGGGCCACCCTTGGCTTAATTGCTGCAACCTGACAATCCCCCAAATCAGATGGTGCTTAGACACACTGAATAATTTAAATGGCAGTGCCAGGGAGCCCTGCCAGCAGAGACAATGGAATGATACTCCAGATACCACCCATGGCCTCTCTGGCGGCCTTGCCCACAGCGGCTAATCAGGGACCTGGCTTTGTCTCTCCACAGCCGAGGTGACTCTCCCATTATCTCCGCCACTTTCTTCCTCGTCACAGTCTGAAGTGCTTTCCTTCGTTTTCAAATAAATAAAACTTGAGGCGACGACCTGCCATCTCCCCAGCATTCAGTTAGAAGGGAAAGCGCCGCAGTGGGAGGTGGGGGAGGGCGGCCCCACCCAAATGCATCCTGGGCCCGGAGACCAGCGAGAACACAGGGAGTGAGACACCAGAGAGGTCCCTGGGCCGGCCGAGTGCAGACCTGTTAGGGTCAATGAGAAGACAGACGTGGTGCCCAGGAGGTCTGTGGCCTGGACTTGACATTCCTCCCGCCCCACAAACAGGTGGGAGGCTGCTCCTCTCCTGCCTCTCCCACCTCTCTCTTCTTCCCCCTCCTTACCTCCCGCCTCCCTCTCTCCTTTCTGCTAATCTGTCTGTAGGATCAGTACACCATGATAGCTGCCTTGACAACCAAGGTCAAATCTCCTCTTGTCACAGCTGGGTGTCCCTGGATGTCCCTGGGCCACTGGAGTAGGTGTGCTTTGCAGAAGGACAGTGGAGAGCAGACCCCTGTCCAAAAGCCCACCCTGGAGCTGCACCCTGAGAACGGGAGGGGTCCTGAGCTGACGTTTCTCCCTTTTCTGAGGGTTCAGAGTATCTGCACAATAACCCCATCCCCCAGGTGTGACACAACGGTCAGGGCCTCAGGCAGACCCCTCAGGCAGTCCCCTCTGACTGGGCCCTTGCATAATCCCCTGGACACCAGAGGACGAGGACTACTCCCAGTGTCAGTGGCTTTCATTCCTACCTCATTGTGCCTTATCCTCCAGAATGGTCCCATGTAAGTTAACAGAAAGATAATGTTGAGCTCTGGCACTGCAGGAGAGGGGAGAAAATGCTAAATGGAAACACACAAATTGTCAGGTGCCCAAGTGGAGGCATTAAATTAACAGTTTCGCTGTAAATCAGGTTTATGCTTTCCACTTTACACATAATTGTTAAATTGCTCTAAAAATAAGTAACCAATAAAATGAATAAAGATCCAATTTGCCTCACCCATGACTCAGTTTGAACCAAGAGCTGACACAGGCACTATCACTTTCACACTTACCATTTGGCAGTGGCAGAGAAAAGGCTTTTATTTCGCTAAGTTTGGGATCCACTTAAACCGAAGGATAGTTAGATTTCAAAGTCAGCCTGGGACTCTCAGAATTCAGTCCTGTCTCTTGGCACTGGGCCTGTCAGATCTTCTGGGCAGAGTCTGCGGCCTCAGAAGACCTCTCTGCCCTCAGAGGATCTGTCCTTAGGCCGAAGCCTGGTTAGTCCAGTCCCCTGTTATAAGGAGCCAGGCTTTGTATTAAACTTTCCTTCCTCTTATACCACGTGCTTTCTTTACCCTGATTGGACCCTGACAGAGGCACCAGGTTATCTGGACCCAGAAGAAAAGCCCCCAGACCTAACACCTTAGTGGCAGGCTTTGCAAGGCCAAGTCCTCCCAGCTTTCAAGAGGGGCTCGGTCTCTAGACCTGTCCATCTGGTCTCCTTCTCTGGTGGTTCTACCCTGGTGTTCTCACGGGGGCTTTTGGGGTGCAGCAGAGGCAGTGGTGGGGCCTGGAGCCATCGGCACCTGGCCGCATCTGAGCCTGACACTGCACTTACCACGGATCCCACGTGCAGAATGAGAATAACAGCAACCAGCCCAGGAGCCGCGTGAGGATGAGGCAAGGCCACGTGCACAAGGGCAGGTGCGCCGCAGTCATTTAACCAGGCGCAAGTAAGACCTTGCCCTTCTGACTTTGACGCTGCAGGACGACTTTTGTACTTCCTGTGTGAGCTCAAGCCCAGCCTGTGGAATGCATGATCTGTCGTCTGTAACACAACGCGACCTAGATACCCACTATGTAAGTGTGCACACCCAGGCTCCCTTGCTGTTATTCCTTCATTGGATGCTCAGGTTTGGGCTCCTGTTCTCAGCCTCACACAATTCAGTTACCCAGAAAAGGAAGACATGGCCCTTGGGCCTCAGAAGGTCCTCACTCTAGCAGAAGAAGCAGACAAGTGGACAGATGTCCACGGTCCCCACCCTGAGCCCTGGCTGCACGCTTGGGTGGCTCTGTTGGGGTGCAGAGCTGGGAAGCCAGGGTGCCTGCCCAAGGGGCCTCCATTTGGGACAAGTATGTGGACCAGACAAGGTGAGCCGGGCGACGGAGACATGGGGCAATTCCCGGCAGAGGGAGCAGTGGGCAGGGCAGGAGGGGGAAGTTTCCGGAGTGGAGGATGAAGGCCAGGTAGGAACAGGCTAGGCCGCCTAGATTGAGAGAGACTGAGGACTTTGGGGGACTGGGGGTGGGACCCTCCGAGGGGGCTAGCCTCGGGTCTTGGGGCTCCAGTGGCTGTGTAGACGTGGGCTTGGGTCATTCCAAACTCCCTGCATGGCTTCTGGGCTGCCCTGTTGTATCTGGGCTTCCGCAGCATGGTGGAGCCTGTGGAGGGGCTGAGGAGGCCCCGTCTGCCTCAAGGCATGAGCAGTCCCCAACCCCAGGTCACCAGACCCTGCCTCAGGATCAGGTGTCAAGAACGGGCGGGCAGGAGGGCTGCTCCACCAGCCAGCAAGAACCCTCCCCACCCGCCACACCTGGCTGTGAGGGAGGCCATTAGGAGGCTGTTTTGATTGGCTCAGTTCCTCCGGGCTCATTATTTTTACAGGGAACAATTTCCAACAATTTTCCTTGTCACTCAGGGCAGTTGCTACTGGCTGAGTTACTCAGGCTGTTATAAATACATTATCAGACACGTTCCACACGCATTTGCAGGTAAAAATAATCCTCTCACATTTGCATTGTGGCACACAGATGTGAGGGGGGCTGATTTCTGGTGAGAGACGCTGGGCCTTTCTTCAAAGTTGCGTTTTTTTTGGGGGGGGGGTCAATAAATTTGAAGTTGTTGACACCTTAAACTGACTCCTTTCTTTTAGAGCGCAACAGTTTTAATTGAGACAATTCTCTCTCTGCAGGTGCAGAGGTACCTGGTAAGCTCAAAGTAAGTTCTGCTTACTGTTATTTTTTTTCACATTGAAAAGTGAAAATATTTCACCCAAATGCATTTACAGATGCTGGCTTTTTGCCTCCATTCAGATATCTTTACAAAAGAAAACTCATTAAATAAGTTGTCTATTTTGGAGTTGTTTCTCTATATGCATCTTTTGAATGTTTCCTGAGTTTTAGATACAGCAAACTCATAGATCTTTTAATTTTGTTCCATTCTGGTACAGTATATAAATTTGTTTAATTAAAAATATGACTTCATTAAAAGATGCTTTCCATAAGTTAAGCTATTCTGAAGCAAAATTACATAATTTCAAAATTAAATCTTATATGCTGCTGGAACTCTCATTGTTTAATTTAACAATCCCTCGCTTGTAAGGGGATAAATTTAATGTCTTCCTGTTTGCAAGCTTTGTCTTCACTAATTACAATTTCCTAGGAGCTTTAAAAGCTGAAGTTTTTGTTGTTATTGCTCTGTTCCTTGGATTATTTGATGCAACCAGAATTTAGAGGATGTGTTTACAAAAGGGTGCAATGCCACTGTAGGACATGCAGATTCATCTACAAAGTGGCTTTTTCCAGGTTCAAACATTTCCAGAATCTTACTCATGATGAGCCGCAGAGAGAGAGAGTATACACTGCCACATTGAGGTCTTATTAAAATTCAAAATCAGCTTTGTCGCAAAATATTGTAATTCTGTTACTCTAACTGTATGCATATAAATATTTGTAAATTTTGACAACTAAGCTTATATTATTTCATTGCTAGATTGTTCCAACTTGGGGGACCCCGTTTTGAATCACAGGTACCCTGCACCCCATTCCTGGTTCATATTTGCTCTGTAAGTTTCTTCATATAATAAGAACGTCACTTTGACCCTGAAACTTTTATCAAATGTGGACACATATGACACAACAACAAAACAAAGAATTTTATCTTCAGTGTGGAACCTTTTAAATGAATCTGCACTAGCCTTCACCAGAGTCTCAGATGTGTTACCTTAGACAGAATGAAATTCTGAAAATCGTATTTTTAGTTCACAAATGGGGTTGAAAAACATGGAACCGTTCCTGGAATCTGATGACTCCTATATGAGGTATCTGATGTCATCATTTGAAACTGGCTTCCTTGACGATTTGCTGAGGTTTTCTTCTTTTAGTGGTGCTGGCGTTTTAACAGCCAACTGCTTTGTGTTCAGACATGCAGAAGGAAACCTGGAATCTGCCATGAGTGAGCTGAGTTTGGAAGAACAGCATTTGATCTAAATGAAAAATCATGCTCCACCCTCCGTGCCACACGCGGCAAACCCTGGTCTTCCGCAAAGCCTTCTTGTAATTGGAAGTTGACTCAGCGGCTTCTTCAGCAGATGACAATCCTGACGATGGGCTTTTGTGAGATCAGCACCCTCTGCCACCGTGGGCGGATGGATGACCCAATGTGCATTTTGTGCAAGCTATAGCTCATTGTTAACTTTAGTGACCAATGGAAGTTCCATGCTTGTTTCTTCATTAAACGTGTACTTTCTTCATTTTAGCTCGTTGCTGCCAAAAGCGTTTATTACAAAATTTAAAAAGCATCAGCAAACAATACAATTAATAATTCGTTATATATTCACCCCTATGACAAAGAAAGGATCATTTGTACCAAGACCACAAAGGCCACTCCCCATCTGTATCGAGGGTTGCTGGGTCTCTGTTCCTTCTTCATTCCACACACATTTGGCCTGTAATGTCCCACCCATCCCCCTGACTGGCACCTGGTGGCTTGACATCTTTTAGGCATGGCATAGGCCACGGCACAACTGGCTGTCTACCAGGTGTTGGCCAGGGCGAGTGGGGCAGAGACACGGGACACTTCTGCCTCCCCACCCACGGCCAGAGGAGGTGTCCTCCCTGCGTTCGTGTCGAGCGGTTTCCTCAGCGGCGTCCGGGTACTGCCCTTGATAGGGAGGTAGGGGAACGGGCACTGGGTCTGGAAGGGGTTGAGAACAAGCTTGTCCAGACGTTGCTGGTGGTCTTGAACCACACGTTAAATTAAAAACTCTGCTCACTGCTCGTGTCTTGTTCACTGGTGGACAAGACCATCACAGACACCGGGGGTCAAGGTGGTGTCTTCCAAACCACATCCTGCTTGTTTTAATGTGATGTTCATTCCCACATACGTGGGTAGCCAAGCAGAGCTTCAGGCCTCCACAGGGGACTTTCCCTCCAGCTGGCCCTGTCTGGGGGGACACATGTGTGAGGTCATCCAGTTTGCTCCCCTGCCCACCTCCTGTGCCCAGCTCTGCCCACACAGCACTTATTTTTTCAGAGAACATAGCTGCACATGGCTCCCCCGGGTGTGTGAACGGCCCTGGCCCATATGTCATGCAGCAGAGCCTTTTGGCCCTGCCTTGGCACAGACAGTGGCAGGGCAGTGGGAGCCAGGCTGGACGCCATGAACAAGCATCCTTCCACCACACTCACGTGGACAAACGCTGCTCATTCCAGGCCAGTGGGAAAAGGTGGGAAGAGGGAGGAAACTTCCATGAGAACCAATCACTTGCAGTGATGTGTGCTTCACCTCCACCGTCAAAGCAGATTCTCACTACACCCCTGAGAGAAGGTGTATCCACGAGGCAGAAAACCAACCCAAAGTCCCTGAAGGGACAGAGGAAATCCACCTGCCTGGGTGGTCTGGGTTGCAGCCAGCCCCAGACAGGCCAGGTCCCTCGCTCTCCCTCTGTGTCTCTCTATGGGATCTTCATTCCTCCTGAGCTGTGCGCGGGCTGGAGAGAGGGCCATGGCAGGCCGGGATTGCTATCTGCTGTCTGTGCCAGCCCTGTCTGTTTAACCCCAAATCACAGGGACTTGACAGAATAAATTGTATTTCTTGCTTGTGTCTAGTCTGGTCCAGGAACTGCTGTTTTGGGGTTTTCTGGTTCACTGTTCCACGGACCAGACCCCTTCACTGTGTGGTTTTTCCAACTTTAATGCAGTGTCCCTAAGGCGACCCAGAGGGCTGTCCCCAAACCAGTCACCAAAACAGGAAAGCATGGAGGGTGTCCTTTGTGAGGGTTTGACTGGCCATCCTGGGGGTGGAGCCCATCACTCTGCCACTGTCTACCAGCTGTCAGATGCATGGCCACGTATAAAGGAAGGGGTGGCCAGGGAATCAGGAGGAACGGAAAGGGGTCGTGGTGAACCCACAGCAGCATCTGCCAAAGCTCTCATTCTGGACTGTGTTCCCAGCTGGGGAGAGACTCCAGTTTCCCACTTTGGTTACCCCTCCTCCCTGCTACAGAAGCAGCGGAGAAGGCAGCCCACCGTGCACTGGGACCAACCTGGCTGAGGCCGGTGAGACCAAACGTCCCCAAACACAACAAGTTACACAGGCAAATGTATTACTCGCAGAGGGGCGGCAAGGGACAACAGAAGGCTAGGGTCCATTGTGAGCTGGTCCCCCAAGGCTCAGGAAAGCTGCTCGGGGCAGGTGGAGTCTTGTCTGCTTGGACTCCACCTGCACTGCAGCCAAGGGGCACTAAAAAGTCACACTCCCTGGGTTTTATATTCCAGGGAATGTGCTCGCTGGGCTAAGGCATTGCTTCTGGGGGGAGGTGGGGCTAGAACAGAGCTCGGGGTGTTCAGGCCGGTTTCTCCTGTCTCAGGGCGTTGCTTTCCCAGCGTGTTCTACAAGGGACAACTGCAAGTGAGGAAGGCCACGCAGTGAACTCTTCTGCAGCGGCAGGGTGAGTGGGGCAGCTAACGGACACTCTTGTCGGGACGACAGAGCGGGAGGCCCTGGCTCCCCTAGGAAGGGGTGCTGTACAAAGACCACACCTGGATGACAGGTAGCATCCCCCCACCCGCACTCTGGTTTTTGCAAACTGAAACCCAGAGGCCCTCAGTAACTCAGCCAAAGTTGTACAGCTACTAAGTGCAGGGTGGAGGCGGGAACCCAGGTGTGTCTGACCACAGAGCCCAGGTCCAGGTATCTATTGACCCACCTTCCTTCATCTGGCGCACACCGCGGCTGCTCCAGGCCTGGGCTGGGCAGCAGAGACTCGGGGACTGGGATCTCTCTGAACCTTTGCGTCCAGCCCTCAGCCCTCCACAGTGACCAGCACCTCCACTCCTTTGTCTCCTGCCTCCCGAGGAACGTCAGAGGAACGTGGAACAAGCCTGGGTGCAGCTCCCTCCAGCCCCTTCCCGACATAGACGAGTGGGCGTGCACTCGAGGAGCACCCGAGGCCACCTGGGGAAGAAGCTGCTGCGTTTGCAATGTCCCTGCTGCCTCCGGGAGAAGGCCACATCCTCACACCTTCAGGGAGCAGCCACCAACGTGGTATCACTGTCACTTACAACCAAAAATACACTGATACCTCCCAAGGCATGTCCCACGCAGACACGCATTGAGAGGACACAGGGCATTTTGTCCAAATTATAAACAGGAGGGCTTTCCACATGGATCTATTGCAGTTAATGATGGTGTTTTAATTCCATGAGGTTCTCTGACAGGGAAAACCGCAAACCTGCAACTCCCTTCCCTCAGTGGTTATGGGGTTTATAAATGAACTAATAAACCGAACTGTCTGTGGGAGTGCACCTTCATTCATTCCTGATCAGGCTTTCACTGAGCAGCTGTTGTGCCCGGGAGGAGCTGAACACACAGTCAGTGTCTCCTGGGCTGCCCAGGTGGCTCTGGGGAGGGGATGGAAGGGCAGGGCCTGACCCCAGGGAGCCAGGGATCAAAGACCAAACTGCTTTTGGGGATTTCCTCCAATGGACTCCTGCTACCCTGAAGACTGTTTGGGGGCCGGGGAGGTCACCATCCTCTCATTTGGCAAATGTTCACTCAACACTCGTGTTCCCAGGGTCTGTGCTGCCGGGTGCGTGTTCAGAGATATGCGTAAGACCTGAGACTTGGCCAGTCATGCAGAGGAAAGACAGTAGATTATTGTAACACAAGGTGGGAGAACAGGCTGAGATTTGGGCAGGGTTGGAGGATCCTTAAGCTGGCCAAGAGCTGGCTGGTCAGGGAGGGCTTCCAGAAGAAAGTGAAGGTGCACCTGTGCTGAGGGGGACAGAGAGGGCACACCTGTGCTGAGGGGGAAGAGGGGGTGCACCTGTGCTGAGGGGGAAGAGGGGGTGCACCTGTGCTGAGGGGGGACAGAGGGGGTGCACCTGTGCTGAGGGGGACAGAGAGAATGCACCTGTGCTGAGGGGGACAGAGAGGGCACACCTGTGCTGAGGGGGACAGAGAGGGCGCACCTGCAATGAGGGGACAGAGAGGGTGCACCTGTGCTGAGGCAGCTGGGCGTAGGGCAGAATGGGGGTGGACCGGGGCAGGGATGGTGCCAGCAGGTACAAGTAGAATATTCTGTGCTGCTGGAGCACGGAGGAGGAGGAGGAGGAGGAGGAGGAAGGAAGTGGGCCAGGACGGGGCAGCGGCCTGGGGATGGGGGACCCAGCCTGCATTGCCAAGGCTGTGGCTATTTGCTGAAAGTGGAGAACCTCGCCCGATGGGTGCAGAGGTGGGCCCTGCCCTCTGGAAAGAAGAGTCCAGAAGGGGCAGGACAAACAAACACAGCCATTTGGCTCCTAAGCGTGGGCAAGTTGCTGTACGTGCCGTGGAGGGCGGGGGCCGGCGCCGGCAGGCTCACAGGGAGCCCATGTTGGGTGTTCAGGAATTTTTGAGCAGGTTGTTTGAGCCATGGCCGGTGGCTTAAATCAGCCCTGGTGGGAGTGTTTACACCATGAGGATCGGCAAATGTTCCATATCAGGACTTTTTCTTTTTGTTTCTTTCCTTTTTTTTTTGTCTGTGAGCAGGTATGCGGCACACTGAGACAGGGAAGGGCAGGCTGGGTGTGCGGTGCACAGCCGGAGGCGGTTTGCTCAGGGAGTCTCGAAGCATGGCAGGGGATGGGCAGGGGTCGGGCAAGGAGAGGCTGACCTAGACAGCTCCCGCAGGAGTGGCAGCCTTAACCTCACCTTTGCTGGCAGCCCCAGGTGCGGGGCTGGCAGGGACCCAGGCGCAGCCGTGTTGCAGGCTGCCGCCAATTTGCAGGGGCTGTTCATTCTGCCATGGTGCAGCTGGGAGCAGCTCCATCTGGGGCCTCCTCCATGGGAACAGAAGGTGAGTAACTCCACGGAGGAGTCCGTGGCTGCACGGCTGTGCTTGAAGGACAGGTGAGCTCCGCAGGGTGGACCTGCTCCAAATATAAAGACCAGACCTTCTCACCACCCACGAGCACGCTGAAAACACTCCAGAACAAACAAAAAACAAACAGAGCAGCTCTGCATCCCCAACTGTTAAGTATGGAACCGGCCGATTGTCCTAAGTCGGGGGCTCTTGGCATGGGCACTGCAGAGACGGTGTCAGGTGCTGGAATTTGTCCACACCCCACACTGAGGGCGGAGGCTGCCTTACCTACTGAGCATAGAGCCCAGGGCTCCCTTCAGAGCCTCCTCCTCGGAGGCTCAGAGCAATAGGGAAGGGTGTTTTTATTGAGCCGCTTTAAATTAAAATCTCTCCATTTTGTGGAATTGTCAGCAGCTGGAGGGAATAAACCGTTCATCGGCTTAATCACTTAAATATGACACTTGAAGATGGGCGGCAACGTGCAGAGGAGGAAACATTGCCCCATTTTTAGTGCAGACAGATCACTGGGATGATTACTCTCCATAACTTCCCATCTGAGGGTTTCGTGTAACCGGCCTGCTCTGCGTGGATCAATAGCAGAGGCAGAGAACAAGGGCCACGGGCGTGGAGGTGGTGTCTCCAGGAAGGGAGCAGCGGGGGTGGCCCCTGCGGGGAGCTGAGCGCGCCATGCTGAGCGAGTGCAGGGTGGGTGACGTTCCTGCAAACGTCCTGTTACCCCCAAGAGCAAGGACCCGTCCTCTCGGCCGACTCACCTGCGGGCGTTCGGTGTGTGCCTTCAGGCTGCCCGGGGCTGCTGCCAGAGGCCCTGTTGCGGGTGGGAAAAAAGCAGAATGAGAGATGTCCCTGTCACCAGACAGACAGCAAACCAGAGGAGAGCCCGATGTCTGGAATCAGATCTGGACCCTAATTCTTGTTCCTCTGCTTGTTACTAGCTGTGCGACCCAGGTGGAGCAGCCAGATTTAGCAAATGAAAATACAGGATGCCCAGTTATATTTTAACTGCAGATAAACAACAAATACATTTTAGTGTAAGTATAGCTTATGATATATTTGAGATATACTAATTTTTTATGATCCCTTGTTTATCTGAAATGCAAATGGAACGGGGCATCCTGTACTTTATCCTGCAGCCCTAGACCCAGGCAAGTCTCAACCTCTCTGAGCCTCAGTTTCCTCATCCTGAAAATGGGAAACAGCATCCACCCTAGGAGGCAGGATGGGTCCAGATAGCCAGCACTGCAGGCCAGGCTGACCGGGAAGCGGCTTCACGGGGAGGGAAGGGCTAGACGTAAGCAGCACAGCAAAGACACAAACTCTGAGAGAAAGGCCGGGGTCAGGGAGGACTCTGAAGTCCGAGCCTGAAGAAGGGAGCTGGTGCTGCCCAGGTGGAGGGAGGGAGGGAGGGAGGGAGGGAGGTGCGCCTGGGTCGGCTGTGCTTCTGGACATGGAGTGGAGGGGAGGGACGAGAGTGGGGCCCTGGGGGGTGGGGGCGTGCAGGCAGCGGGAAGGGAAGGCAGCCCAGGGCCGTGCTGGGGGCAGAGGCTGTGCCCGAGCAAGGTCCTGGGGCAGCACTGCAAGGTGTGAAGGAGGGGCCAGGCCACAACCTCCGGGGTGGCCGAGGATGATGTGGGGTCCACAACGTGGGAAGGCAAACTCCGAGTCACAGAAGGTGGGGCGTGGGCTGCCTTGCAGGTGCTGCTGCAGGCAGAATTCTCAGGTGGCCCCATGGTCATGTTTACCCTTAAACATGGTTAGAATCTGACTTCATACAAGCCAACAGACTATGGCAAAGGGGCAGAACTTTCGTAAACATAAAGTCCCTAATCAGTTGGTTTTGAGTTCCTCCAAAGGGCTATCACCCAGGTGGGCCTGCCCTATTCAGGGGGGCCCTTGGTGAGTCTGATATATATACAGAAGGAAGCCACCACGAGTTCTACAGCTGCAGGGAACTCGATTCCGCCAGCAACCTTGGGGACTCGGAAGAGGACCTGGGCTCAGCTGAGACCCCAGCCCCTGCTGATGCCTTGATGGCAGCCTTGTATGACCCACACAGAGGACTTGGCAACCGTGAGATGACAGCTGGGCAAGGCCTAAGCTTCTAAATGTGTAATGATTTGTTATGCAGCATAGACAGCCAATACAGACAGGAGCTCAGGGTAGTCATCCTATGGGTGTATTGAGCAAGGACTTCCTGTCTGGGTGAAAGGATGGACTAGACCTTGGAATCTAGAACCCATTCTCCTGAGTGTCTGTTCAGATTAGAAGGTGGGGACCATTCACTGCCACACACATTGTGCCAGGAGCACGTTTGAACACAAGCAGAGCTGGAGCCTGCCTGGAGGAGCCGAGATGCAGGTGACGTCAGACACTCGTGTCACCGCACGTCAGCTGGATTATGCTGCAAACCTGAGGACTCTGGTTCAGGGAGAGCACTTGGGAGGGGTTTGACCAAGCCAGGGAGGCGAAGGGCAACTTTCCAGGAAGTCCAGTGGTTGGAAAACCAGGTCACCTCCTGTCACTCACAAGCATTGCCCCTCACATGGATCCACACTCGGTACCTAGGTCTGGTGCAGAGAGGGCAGATGCCCACCTGCCCTCCACCTGCCCTCCACACCACCCAGGGGTGGGATGGAACTTCTGAGGTCTCCCCTCACCTGGGCCAGGTGTGCCTTGGAGGCGTGGCCCGGAGCCTTCACCCGGGCCTGCTTTCATTTCTGCTCCCCTGTGGGAGGGGCAGGCCCTGCCAAGCACGAGGGTTCTCGCCTCAGGCTCGGATGGGGAGGGGAAGGAAGGGAACGTGGAAGAAGATAAGGAAAGCAAAGAAGGCAGATCAGGGCGTGGGAGGGCATTTACTTTTCCCTCTAACTTAAGGGGACTTGAGGCCCGCTTTGGCTGCCTGCCATGCCAGCCCGTTTCTATAACACTGTGGACCCAGCTGGTGCCTTGAAACGCTTCTCGTGTCACCCAGCTCAAGCTGTGGCCACAGCCTCGTCCTCTGCCCCGGTGAAGAACAGAATGTACACTTGGGGGATACAGAAACGTTCTCCAGCCGTCCCGAGTTTCCTTTCTAAATACGGTGCTGTTCCTTCTTGCTCTCTGCACAGCAGGAAATTTGCATTTTTAATGCTCAGTGCTGCACGTATTGATTGAAATTACACCAATTTGCATTTTTGAGGTGGCCAGTCAATGTAGCTGACTTTCTAATTCACAGTTCTTTGAAAGAAAACTCAAAACCATAAGCCATAACAATTATAGCAGCAAAGTCCCCAGAGTATGAAAGCAGTTGTTCAGCTTCCACTGCCTGCACAGGGAGAGCTGAGGACGTCAGGACAGTCGGAGCCCAGTGAGGAGGCCAGTGCCTGGGGCCTGGTGTGGATGCCGGGCCTGCAGGCTCCAGGGGACATCCCTCCAGGGTGGGGGGACTACTCAGATTTGGCCGACTGCAAAGGTTAGAGGACCCCAGTCTCGATGCGAGACCCTCACTCTGACACTGCGAGTTTGGAGGATTCCCCCAAATACCCTGGAGTTTGGTAATTTGCTGGGAAGACTCATGGGTCCCACTGGAAGCTGTTGTACTCTCACTCACGGTTTATTACAGGGAGGGATACAGACTGAAGGTGGCCAGAGGAAGACACATGTAGGGCGGAGCCTGGAGGGGTCCACACCTGAGGCTGCCGTCCAGCTGTCCCTGTGGAGTCAGGCAAGCTCCCCGGTCTCGGGGTGCAGAGCTTTAGTAGGCTCTGTTCCCTGCACAGGATTGATTGATTGATTGATTGGCCACATGGTTGATCTGTCACCAGGTCAGCTAAGGCTGCTCCAAACAAAGCCCCTCCCATCAGAGTGACCTGGATCAGAAGCCGGGGCAACGGCAGACCTCTCTTTGGGCAAGGCCAAATTCTTACTACACAGGGGATCCCACTGGACCATGCCAAGGCCCGACCATGCCCCTGGAGCTCTCTCTCACCCCCAGGCTGGGAGGGGTCTGGGGCAACCCGAGAGAGCCCCGTGCATTCGGCAGACAGGCTCTGGGCTCTGGGATCATATCTGGTGCTGGAGACGGGAGGAACTAAAGTGCCAGACCCAGGGCAGTGGGGCACCACTTGGGCCGCACTGCCTGTGCAAGTGGAGGAACTGTGCCCTCCAACCTCCACAGCACTGGGCTGGCCCCTCCTCGCCCTTTGAGACGGTGGGGGGGGGGCCTCCCAACGGAGGTCATCTCCCGAGTGAGGCTTTTAAAGTGCTCACGCCAACCCTCCTTTTCTGGTCGCTCTCCAGCCCACAACCCTGGGTTATTTCATTCATAGACTATTTGGGGTAGGGAGGTATTAGTTTCCTATGGCTACTGTAACAAAACTGGAGTCTCCATAAACAATTTCAGAGGTCAGAAGTCCTAAAATGAGGGTGTCAGCAGGGCTGATTCCTTCTGCAAGCTCTGTGGGAGACACCTCGGCTTTGGCTCTTGCAGCTTCTGGAAGCTGCCTGCTTCCTCCACCCTCGCGGCCAGCAGCACAGCATTGCCCAGCCCATCTCTGGCTCTGCTCCCAGCCTCACGTCACCTCCGCCTCTGCCCTCCTGCCTCCCTCTTACAGGGACCTCGTAATTACCTGAATACTCCAGGGTAACCACCCCATCTCAAGATCCTTAAATTAATCCCATCTGCAAAGGCCCTTTGCCACATAGATTCTGGGGATGAGGATGTGGACGTCTCTGGGGGACACTATCCGTCCTACCCTGGGGGAGATGGTCTACGAACCGCCTACAGCTGTGCCGTATCTGTGCTCACATGCTCCCTGCTGGCGTCTACCCACCCTCCTCAGCCCAGACATTCCCCGAAGGCTGGGACTTGCTCGATGCTGTGCCTCCGTTCTCAAGGGCCAGGCACATAGCAGGGTCAGTCCAGATGCAGAAAGCAAAGTTTACAGGGAGCCTGCTGCCCGCCTGACTCTGAGAAGGTGGGCTTGGCCCCGGAGGAGCAGCCGGCGAATGTGGCGCAGGGCAGGAGTCCTCACCCAGTACGGCGGGGGCTGAGAAGCCTCCACCCAGGGCACTGGCCGCTTTGGGGGCAGGCACATCACTGGTCGGGGGCTGGACACACCAGCCCTGACACTGAACGAGGTGGGCAGAGGGGTCCTGTCTGTGGAAGAAAACCAGAGTGGACAGTAGTTAAAGCAATAAAAACAGATTTTATTCAGGAACTATTGCAATAGGGAGAAAAAGACCTCAGTAAAGAACTGGGCTCAACTCTGCACACAGAAGGACAAGTGGGGGTTTACAGCCATGGAGCAGGGTGGGGGTCAGTGGATGGAAAATGACTAAGAGGGAACATTGGGGTGAGGGGGATCCCGGCTGAACCAACCTAACAGGACTCTTGCTGGGCACAGGCCAGGGTGACCAGATACCGCCTGGGGGAGGGTGGAGGATGGGGGGTTCTGGCTAAAATGCCCCCGCAGGATTCTTGCTAAAACTGGGTTTTATAAGGAGGTGCGTGGATGGTCCTTGTCGGAGAGAGGGTTCAGGAGCCTGACTGAAGTTCGCTCAAGCAAAGAATCTTGGTCACATCAAAGTCCTGCTCTTGGAGGGGGTGCTGTAGGAGACCAGCCGTCCAGGCTGGTTCACCACCTCCACCCCCACGGAGGTGTGCCTTCCTCTCTCCAACTCCCCTCCCACCAAGAATGCCACTCTACTCAGGACTCTGGGAGCCACCACAGCACAAGGACCACGGGTCCCCAGAGCCCTCAGAGGGGCTCAGGCTTTGGGCAAGCATGGCCCCTTCCATGGCTTCCTCACAGCAGGAAGAGGGCTAAGCAGGACACGGGTCCCCAGCATTCAGCCAATATTGGGTTTGGGGGTGCCACCCCTCCGATCCCATAAGCCCCTCTCAGCTTCCAGAAGGTGTTGCTCTGTTGTTCCGTCCATCACCCAGGTGGCCCGAGCTGGGAGGAAGGGGGTCACCAAGGATGAGACAGTGTTAGTCCAAGATGAACAACAGCGTCCACCTTCTCCTCCGTGGCTGAGCCCCAGAGCCGGTCCTCTCACCGGGATCCTGCCATCCCACACCCTTAGTCTCCCCTCGTGTGGAAGGTGGGCCTGCTTTGCTTCTGAGTGAGTCAGACATCCTGAGCTGTTGTGCTTTGCTTTTAATTTGTTTTTAAAAGTCTCCAGAGCCCAAAATAGCATAATCTTCTTTGGGTGTGTAAGGGCAATGTATGGAATTTGCCTGTCTCTACAGTACTGATTCCAGAAAGCCTAACCCACATGGAGATGCTCTCTGCAAGCATGGGCCACTTCTGCCCTATTTGGACCTACAACACGGCCACTGCTCTGACCCCCCACCACCCAAGGGGGAAGAAAGCCCTTTCCCAAGAAGCAGAATGTGTCCTCTGTTCACAAATACCAAATGGCGTGTTGGGGCTTGAGCCCTTGGTAGAGCTGGACAGACTTTACTGGGGGTTATCTGGTCATTTACACAGGCCTGATTACCAAGAGGGCCAGGGACCTGACACTTGGTTTGTTGCAAGTCATCTTCCTAGCTTGATGAGTGCCTTAAGGTTTGTTCATTGAAGAAATGGCTTGGGTGTGAATTTGTAGGACTGGGTTGCAGCACAGCATAGTGATCAAACAGATGCTGTGTGACCTCAGGCTAGTGTCTTGGCTTCTCTGTGCCTTGATTCCTCAACCTAGTATTTACTAACCTGAAAACAGCAGGCAGGAATAGGTGGACTCCAGAGGACATGCCCACCCACAAACCACAGCTCTTTCCAGGATACCTGCTGCTTCCCTTTTTATTTAGCTTGTGCTTTCATGTGACTGGCTGATCCTCAGCAGGGCTGATGCACAACAATTTTTGTTAAATAAATTAATTAATTTGTCAGCCAATAAACTGATAATATGAAGAACAAAGATACCCCACTGTATTTCTGATCTTTGAAGCAGACCCCGGTATACAACCTTCATCCAATGTCTCCCCTTGGTCTAACCAACTTCTTGTTCTTAGCCAGTTAATCCCAAGCACACTCAATGGCCTGGTGTTTAGTAAAATTCTTGTATATAACGTATTTCCAGGATGAACTTACCACTTTCGGTATTTAACAGCAATGAAAGAAGCCATCTATTCATTGGGAATCTCCCTAGAAATTACTCTGTGTTTCCCATTAATTTGTCAGAGGGTTTTATGATGACACAGACGAGCGAGTTTACCAGGTGACCTGGGGGACTTACCTGCAGGACAAAGGGAGCTTCCGGCCTTAGCTGGAATTAACTGTGCTGGTCACCCGTGCACGCATCCATCGCTTCATCCTCTCACACACCCACCCATCCATTCAATACACAGCCACTCACAACCTCTGGTGAGCCAGGCAGTGTGCGACTCTCATGTGGTCTCTGCTCTGACCCCGGAAACATCCAGTCAAAGGGTAGAGCTTCCCCAAGAAATGTGGACATCATCTTTGCTCACAGATACCACACTACATACTGTGGCTTGAGCACTGCTCACGGAGCTGGGGAAGCTTCCCAAGGCAGGCCCTGGGCATTGCGAGGACCAGTTACCAAGATGGCCAGTTGCAAGTCCTGCCCTGGAGGAAATGACAGTCCAGTGGGAGAAACAAAAGGAGAAGGAGGCAGAGCCAAAGACAGAGGAGGAGGAGGAGGAGGAAGAGACAGAGAAACAGAGGAGGGGAAGGAGGAGACCCTGCCACGGACTGTGGTAATGGAGGGGCTACATCTAATCCAAACGGGAGGTTGGGGACACCTCCCAGAGGAGGTGATACTATGTGAGTCCTGCATGATTAGGGCAAGTCGGCCAAGGGCCAGGAAAGCAAAGAGGAAGAACATTCCAAGAGGAGCCAGTGGCCTGGGGTGACTGAGGCGAGGCAGGGAGCCTTGGGGACGCAGAGGAAGACCCCTACGAGTGTGCAGGACAAAGGCAGTGTGGGGGAGGGGTGGCTGGTGTGGCGAGAACCGAGGGACAGACAGAGGGGAAAGGAGCCCAGCCCTGGCGGGCCTCAGACGCTGTGCTGAGGATCTACATCCTACAGAGCAGCTGGGCGCCACTGTCGAGTGGTCAGCCAGGAGTGAGTGCCGTCACCACAGCCAGCGCCTGCACCCCTGTAACTGTTTGAGTGCCCACTCTGTGCCAAACACTGCTCCAGCTGGACCCGTGATGACTCCTCTAGTGGAACCCCCAAGAGGTAGAAACTATCAACCCCATTTTATCAAGGGGGAAATTAAAGCACAGAAATGTTAAGTAGCTTTCCTAAGGACACACAGCTGGAATTTCCAACGCAAAGCCAGAGTTGGGGCCCAAGCAGTCTGGCAGAGCCCATGCTTAGCCCTGTCTCTCTGTGGCAACACAGATCCGGTTTGTCCACGACCTTTGACCGATCTGTCGGCTCCTGAGAAAAGAGTGGGTGTGAGGAGGCTTGGACACCGAGGTCCTGCTTCCTGCAGGGTTTGGGGACCTCGCCTCTGACCTCAGTGTCTGGGCCCACTTGATAGACACATCCGCCCTCAGGGAAGTCTTGTCCTGTGAATCATGCTGGGTAGAAATCGGAGCTTTTTCCATCAAGAGTCTGAAAGCCCCATTTTCAGAGGATGCTTCTCCTCGTACAAATGAACAGCCGTCTCCTTATAGAGCATTCTGCTTTGAAACTCTGGGATGAAAGGGCCGGAGCACAGATGACTGGAGTGATGGTAGTAATGGTAACAGTGATCGTGATCGTCCTACTCTGCTGGGATTTTATTTTTGAAGTTAGGGGAGGGCTAATTTGGGTTCTCCGGACTGAACCATGCCCTACCTGGAATACTACCAGGCCACGGCAAGTTTCTCATGCAGAAACAGGGCTTCATGTAAAGTATTGCTCTCACCTTGGGGTCTCCTGTCCCTTCCCTGGCAAATTCCTTTTGAGAATCTGGCGAAGATGTTTTAGTGCCCCGGCAGCAGCCCCTGGGACCACCAGGGATGTAAACATGTTAAAATCCAGGACAAACACTCCGCAGTGTCTGGGGCCAGGCCATGTGTCCGTCCTGCACTGCAGCCTGGGGAGGGGGGAGGTGGTAATGTCTGTTCCACCCCAAATACAGGGAATCCCTCACCTTGGACCCAGTCAGTGAGAACATCTGACTGTCCTGCGCGTAACGACGCGGGGATCTGCCCACGCTGGAGTCGAGGACAGGAGGCAAATGGATTTCCATCCCTGCCCCAAGGATCCAGCCAGCCACAGTGCGATGTCCTTCTCGTCCGCAGCTGCCCTCTGTCCTCCGTCCTCTCGCCAAAGGTCATCTTCTACTTCTTGCTGGGAGCGCAGGAAGCTGCCAGGCAGGCTGCGCGGAGAGAGGAATCACAAGGCGCTCACATTAGCGGACCATCCTTGTTGCGCTGCAGAAATATAAGAGTAATCGTGGAGGGAATAAAAGGAGCTGAGCCCTTGGAGCTGGCAGGTCCTCTCCCACGTGGAGCTCAGCCATGCGCGCTCACCGTGGGGACATGCCTTGAAAACAAGGGCAGGGCTGTGTTTCCTGTATGCAGCCCCACATCAAGCTCCCCGGATGTTCGCCCCTCCGCGGTCCTGTGCAGGGACAGGGTGGGGGGCTTCTCGCAGGCCCTAAAGCAAAGGACTTTTGGGATCTGCTAGAAGCTCATGCATCTAAGGCGCTGACGTGAGGAAGAAAAGACAGGATTCTTAAAGAAAGTCGGACAAATCCTGTAAGGGGGGCGCGGTCAGGGACACGCTGGGGAGAGCTGTGTTCCCACGACTTTCTTGACCCTGGTGGGAGCAAAGAGCAAACAGAACCCGCCTTACTTCCGAGCCACACGCGGGACCCTCAGCTGAACAGGGCAACCCCAGGCTGCAGGAGGGTCTGGCTTAGGGAATTTTCTGGTCAACAGAAAATGAGGCAGAGTCCATGTGGTTTCCTGACCTCACAGAAAACCCTTGAAAAACACCTCGTCTACTGGCCTCCACTGGGAATCTCAGGGTAGGGGTGAGAAGATGACACTCACCCGAGAGCAGAGGTTCCTGGGGTCAGCGCTGCTGTGGGTCAGGAAGCAGAATGCAGACAGGACGGACAGAGAACTGGACCTCCCCAGGGTGGGTTGCTTTTTCGTATTCTTGTTTGTTTCCTTTTGCAGATGTCAGGTGCATAGAATTTGATTAACCCTATGTCTGGGTTTGTGACCCACCGTTCCTGCAGGACCCTCTTTTACTTTTATTATAATTACTATTATTGTTGATATTATTTTCACTATTTCTTTATTTTTAACAACATGAGGTACTCCCATGAATCCACCATCCAACCCAAGAGCTAGAACTCCCATGTGCCTACATCTCCAGGAAATCTGTGCCTATCATTCCTTCTGTAAAAATAGTTGTGTTATATCTATGTGGAGGCCTAAGAACATACTGTTTATATTACCTAATTTTGTTGCCTTTATTTTTATAAAGAATATCATGCTACTATAATCTTCCAGTACTTGCTTTTTTCTAAACTCAACTTATTGTAATTACTAATGGGGTTGGGTTTTTCCTCAAATGTTTATTGGCCATGTGTGTTTTCTCTTCTGTGAAATGTCTATTCTTACATTTTTGTTCATTTTCCCATTGGGATGTTTATCTTTGCATTAATGGTGCATGGTTTTAAATATATGTGTATTATTAATACTAATGCTTTTTAAATTATATGTGTTGGAAATATCCTTGCCCAGTTTGTAGCTTGTCTCCATTTTCTTGAAGGAATTTTTAATAAGCAGAATTTCTTAATTTTAGTGTAGTCAATTTATAAATCTTTTCTTTTATATAAGTGCTTTGTGTGTTTTGTTTAAGAAATCCTGCCCTGCCCTAAGATAGGACTACATTTTCTTTAAAGCATTGCACAGTTCGTCTTTGGTTTTCAAGTCTTTTTAGCCAGCTGGATATGACTTTTCATGCAGTGTGAAGTAGGGATCCGATTTCACATTTTCCTTTATGGATCATAATGTTTCCAGCTTCAACTATGGAACAGCCCCCACCCCCACTGGGCCCCGCAGATTGGACCCTGATCTCTTCCGACTGTCTTCAACCTCTCGGTGGAAGTCAGTCTGTGCAAAGCAGTCACCTAAAGGTCTGTCTGTGAGGTCCTGGAAGGGTCCTCGTTCCCTAGGTCAGAGCAGCCCTGGAGCAGGGGCTGGGCTCACGGCAGCTGTGGCCCCTTGGTCCCCTTGGGCCTCCGTCCCTGTGGCCGTACAACATTCCCAGGTGACCAGCCAGAGTCAACATGCAATAGCTATTTCCATTCAATCATGCCTTTAAGTTTTTCAAAGCATATTCACAGCTGCTGCCTCATTTTTAACTTCCTGCTTTATTCACCCCGTGAAACAGGAAGGTTCTACACAACCAAGGCATCGAGAAGGTGGGTGGAATCCCAGAGACACACCCGGACAGGCGGGTCGAGCTGAGCCCTGATCCTTCCCCTTGGCCAAAGTCACATTGGCCACCCCCTTCGGAACCCCATGGGACAGAAATTGTGTGGGGACAAGTGGCACCTGGATATAGCTTCTTCCTAAGCATACACACACCCTAGAATCACACAGATGGGACTCAATTGGCCCAGAGTGAACACAAGAAGGAAGCCCACTCCTGCAGACACGGCCCTGACCGCCACCTCCTGCTCCCCTGGCTGCCGTACCCCGGGACTGACATCAGATCATCATAGTCAGAGGCCGCCTGGATGCCCGTCAGGGCTCTGCACCCGAGCTTGGGGATGGGGGCTTTCTGGGGGAAAGGCTGAGTCCACGGTGTCCCCTCCCCTACGTTCAGGCAGCTCATTCTGGGGCTTCCCTCCTTGGATCGGCACGAAAGCCCTTCACTCTGGCTTACGGTGGGCACTTGATACATATCATTGGATGAATGAATGAATGAATGAGATGAATAAGTGAATGTCTGAGTGGCTGGCACTTCAGTCATGGAAGGAACGTTGTGACCACTAACTTACCCACTCCCCAAGCTCCATAAGGAGAACCTGTGCCTTACCGTAGCTGTGGACGGAGGTGGCTCCATAAGGAGAACCTGTGCCTTACCGTAGCTGTGGATGGAGGTGGCTCCATAAGGAGAACCTGTGCCTTACCGTAGCTGTGGATGGAGATGCGTCTTGTGCATGTCACCCAGCCGTCACAAGGCCCGGCCCAGGCCCTGGCACCGCAACATGCGCTGCAGACCTACCCTGGGCTGCCTCCCGGACCTAACAATACTCTTACTTTCCAGGGCTGCTGTGAGGGTTAAATGGCTCAGATTTATAAAGCATTTGGCACACAGTAGCTAGTTTATGAAATTAGCTGGTGTTGATACGATCACCCCACCATCCTCACCCAAGTGCAGAGTGGGCACGCAGAGATTTTCTGAACAAGTGCAATGAGCAGTCGTGTCGGCTCAGGAATATTTTACAACTGAGGCCAGTAACCGGCTTCTGAGTCTCCGTCTCGAGACTCACTCTTTTTAAAAATTGTTGTTATTGATATAAGTAACATTTTTATTAAAAATAACACTTCCAAATTAAAGAGAAATTGTATTACACAGCTGGATTCTCCTGTCTGCTTCTTCAATCAATGTGTTGCAATATGATGTTTTGGTTGAAGAACAGGAAGAAAACCCAGCCTCATACATACAGGTAGTTGGAAAAGAGATGCGTTTTAATAGACTTTTCTTATAATAATGGGTATCTTGTTTGATACCACATGAAGATTTAACAAGTGGCGCTTTCTTAATAGTGAGTTGCAAGTGGAATTCCATATCCGTGCTTTCTGTACCCTATTACATTAAAATCCATTGGTTTATCTTAGCTAAAATGGATCTTTTACCCATGAATGATTTCTTTAATAGGTTTATCGAGATATAGTAATGTCTCAATATCACATACTGTACAATTCAGCCATTTAAAGTGTACAATGCAATAGTGCAAAGTGCACAATTCAATCCAATTCAGTGGATTTGGGTTTATCTGCAGATATATATACAACTGTCACCAAAGTCAATTTTAGAACATTTCATTACCTCAGAAATAGCTGTGTCCTTTAGCTGCCACTTCCTCCTCCCACCACCCTCCCTCCGCAATCGGTTACCTACTCACTGTCTCTAGATTTTCCTGTTCTGGACGTTTCACATCAATGAACAATACGTGGCCTTTTGTGTCTGACTTCTGACACTCGGTGTGATGTTTTCAAGGTGCATCCACAGCGTAGCACATGTCAGTGCTCATTCCTTCACACGGCTGGATGAAATGCCACTGTACGGATAGACCACGTTTGGTTTATCCATTTATCCACTGATGGACATTTGGGTCATGTCCACCTTTTGGCTATTGTGAATAGTACTGCTGTGAGCGTGTGTGTACAAGTTTCTACGTGGACTTTTATTCTTCCTTCTTAAGACCCCTGGTGGTTTATATCCCCAGGCAGGCTTTCTATAATGCTGATAGCTCTCTGTGTGGTAGTATGTGATTGACAGAGTCAATGTTCTGGACTCAGTTGTGTCCTCCAAAAATTCATATGTTGAAGTCCTAACCCCAGTTGACTATATTTGGAGATAGGGCCATTAAGAAGGTTATTAAGGTTAAATGAAGTCAGAAGGGTGGAGCCCTAATCCAAAAGGGCTGGCGTCCTTATAAGCAAAGGAAGAGACATGCAGGATTCACACACAGAGAGGGACGACCATGTGAGGACACAGCGAGAAGGCAGCCGTCTGCAAGCCGAGGAGAGAGGCCTCAGGAGGAGCCGACCCTGACAGCACCTTGATCTTGGCTTCCAGCCTCCAGAACTGTGGGAGAATAAATTTCTGTTGTTTAAGCCCCCTGGGCCGTGGTATTTTGTTATGGCAGCCAGAGCCAACTGATGCAGTCACTACAGAATAGACTATAGAACTCAGAGTCCAGACAGGGGTGCTTTGAGAGCGGGAGAGGACTGTGCACAATTCCTCCAGGACAATGGTCCCAGGCAGACCGGAGCAGGTGAGTCATCTGCTCGCTGAGACCTTCCCTCCGGGAAACTCCCCTCCCCTGGGCTGTCAACCGGCTTCTTAAATGCCATGCAAATGAGGCCACCTGTCCCTCTCCCCCTTCTCAGGAAAGGGTTAAGAAGCCTGATGCCCCAATCACAGGAAGCTTAATAACTTTCCCACCTGGATGTCTGTGGCTCAGGGTTTGATCAGAGGACTCCGGGCACGGGGATAACCCAATCTCAGCACCTCCTCATCCCATGTCCAGGTTCCAAAGGGATGTTTGTCTGGTCTGTGTTTTCTGGAACTCACTAGAATGAAACAGGAAACAACTCGAGGGTAGAAATTCCATTTGTCCGATTTGGTCGTTACAGAAATAAATTTTGGCTAAATGAATGAATGAATGGATTGAAGAATGACTGAATCTAAACTACTGATTACTTTTTTCAAAGAGAAGTTAACCCAAATGTGTGTGCATCATTGTTTTTCTACAAAGTTTCTTAGCGGCACAGGCATCTCTGTATCCTGCGTGGCACTTAGCAGATACTCTGCATACAGTCGGTCTTCACTAAATTCTTGTTGGATAAGTTATTACTCTCATGAACACACATGGATGTAGCACAGGCTTTCCTACATTAATTCTACTAACTCTCTTCTGGGATCCAGACACCGTCAGTCCACAGTAATGCATAGGACCATTTTGCTCTTACAGGCAAGGAAGGCTAGGAAGCGTAGTTTTCGGGTTTCTAGCCCCTGAGAACAGGAGAGAACTTGGAAGGGAAGTGATGGCTGAGCACCACAGACGACAGTCAACCAATGGCCTTCAGAGAAGGTTTCCCGTTGACGATTATGCATTTATAGGTTATATATCTGTTTCTCCGAATTCCACTCAGAACTATCAGCCCCATGAGGCTGTTTAACTTACCGAAGTATACTTGGCACCTAGGAACAGGCACAATAAATGCCTGTTGCCTGGAAAATAAGTTAACGGGCACTTGATGACCATCCTCAGGCGTAGACCAATTTCTCTGACACTGGGCCTATTACTAACGATGGCAACTATTTAAGAGTGCCCAACACTACAGGAGATTGCCATAGTTCACATACCTTGATCCCAGGATAGCCCCCGAGGTGTGCCTCTTCCCCTCCCACTGTCAAGGTGTGAGAGCTGTAGTGAGTGAAGGGAGACAACTGGTCTAAGATCTCCCAGCTGGCAAGTGGTAGAGGCCAGAGGAAATTGTTTGATTCCTAAAGAAAAACAAAAGCAAAAACAAAAAGCCTGTGTTCTTCTGACTACTGTAAGCTTCCTTTTGCTTGATGCCAATGTCCCAGCAGTGTTCCTCCCCAGACTGTCCTGGATTGCTGTCACTGCCTTGTGCAGCTTGGGAAAAACAGACTCCTCGCTCTCACTTGGGAAGCCTTGGGCCTGAGTCAGCTTTGAAACACCTGCTTAGACACCGCAGATCCGAGCTGCCTTCTCACGAGCCTTCCGTTGGTGTCTACACCAGAGGAGACCTCCTGAGCATCAAACACCAAATCCGGAGCCAGGAGTCAGTCTCTTGGGAGAGTCAGCATTTAGCTCTTTGCTCAGTGAAATTTCCAGAAAAACACCACTGGAACAAAGGGATGGTGAATTCCTTAGCTTCACCATGCCCATCCCAATGCAAAACTCAGCCAAAAATGTGACTTTGAACTTTAGTGAAATAGGCATAGATCGAAGTGTACAGAGGACAATGTGAAGAATTAACTTAAAACCCATGTGTTATGTTTCTGTTTAGCCTTTTGGGTCCACATTTATCTCGGTCTTCCTCTTTGATGACAACATTTAGCAGGAGAAGGTAAAATTCCTCCCTACAAAATTTAGAACCTTGAAGAAATGAAGGCCTGTGTCTAAGTTTTTTAACAGCCTTGCGGATAAGCACTTGCTGCTCTATCAAATTATAATTACATTTGTCCAAAAGTTACAGAAAACTGAATAAACTGTAGCTTGAACTAATGAAAGATTAAATTTTCTTGGTTAATAGAAAGTCTGAAGGTAGGTAATTTGGGGTTCTTATGGACATCTGTGAGGCTTCAAGGGCCCAGACTACTTGTATCCTTTTGCTTTGGCATTCTTAGCATGTAGCTTCCTCCCTCAGACCTGTCACCTCATGGAGACAATATGGCTGCTCCATCTCCTGCATCCCATCTGCATTCCAGGCAGGACTAAGGACAAGGAAAGGCAAAAGGTGTGTGCTAAAGGGCCAGCCCTCCTCATCAAGAGCTTTGCCGAAGTCCCATCAAGCAATTTCTGCTTGTGTCTCATTGGCCAGAACTGTGTCACAAGCCACCCTAGCTGTAAAGAAGGCTTGAAAATATAAACTTTTGACCAGGCACACTTGTTACACCTACTCCCACCACTCACCATTGCAACCGAAGTTTTGCTAGTAAGGGAGAAGGGGAGAATGGATATTGGGCGGTCAGCCAGCAGCACATCCCATACTTAGTAACTAGCCATGTCCCATACAGGAGGAAACAACAGCGAACATGTCACGAAAGCATACTGCCCGAGGTGAAATCCAGGGCTAGACCAGCTCTACTGTGTGTAGGAAAACAATGGCCAAGGTGGCAACTGGTAGAGTTTGGATATTGCTGCCTCGGATGCATGTTGCCTTCCAGGGGTTCAGCATATTCAGAGAGTGGGAAGTGAACAGGCCGAGATGTTACCTTGTGGCGAGTGTCTTCCACGGGGTGCACTAAGGAAGGCCTCGGTGCAGGACAGGCCGGGGTCGGACCACTCGAGTCAGCCCTTCCCAGCAGGAGGCTCCTGCGTGTGATTGGATGGCCACGTCGGATATCACAATGTTGAGATACCTTAATGCCAGTTGGGATGCATCCTCTGACCCCAGCTCCAAGCTTCCCACCATTGCCCGGGGTTGCTCCAGCTCCTCGCCCAGAAACCCTGGGACAGTGTCTCAGTCCAAGGACAAGTGGGCTGGCCTGGTTCTGTGGCTGTAGGTTCCATTGCGGTGCCTACAGGCATTAAATATTTAAAATATTAGATATATTAGGCCCGGGTGTGATAATGTTACAACCCCTCCAGGTCATTCTGGAGGTTAAATGACTTCACAAATGTAAAATGCATCCCACCTGCTTATGGATGGCCAACCGACCACCAGCTGCCTGGTGCTTATTATAGACTGGGGTGAATTTCTGGCCACACTAGGGTGAACCAGCTGGGCATCTGTCCTGCACCAGGCCACCTGATAAGTAACATGTCTTCCTCCCCCCTCACCATGTTCCAGAAGCCTCTCCAAGCCCGAGAATAGCAGCTTAGACCGGGCGCTGTTAGAGGAAGTGGGTTTTCCACTCAATTACTCTCCGGATTGGCAGTGAGCAGTGCTTGGGGAAGATGGGTTGGTGATTACTGGCCCAGAAGGGGCCGCAGAGGGGGTCAGCTGCTTTTTGGTGTGTTAGGAATGGCTCCCTCGGCAGATCCTGAACTCCAACAGAGCTTTAAAAAATGATGATGATGGTGATGGTAGTGATGGTGATTTTTTTTTGATGCACAATAATTGTACATATTTTGGGGGTACATACAATATTTTGATACATGTATATAATGTGTAATGATCAATTAGGGTAATTGGGGTACCAATCACCTCATACATTTATCTTCCCTCTGTGTTAGAAACATTCCAATCCTTCTCTTCTAGCTATTTTGAAATATACAGTAAACTATTTAGTCACCCTACTGTGTTATTAAACACTAGAACTTATTCCTTCTAGCTGTATTTTTATGCCCATTAACCAAATTCTTGGTGATTGCTATTGAGCGATCATAGCTCTGCTCTCTAGACAGAAGCACGACTCCCAAAGCTGCACTCTCCAACCACCTGAGAGTTGGAGGGAAACCAATTCCCTACAGGCCAATTGTCATTGACAAGCATCAGTCCGGAGCCGGCCCCTGGGGCGGGTGCTGAGGTCTACTTCAGAATCCTCCCAGCTTTGAGATTTGAGGATCTATGCTAGGGTTTGGAGGTAGAAGAAGGCTTGCAAACTCAACGTGCTTGCCAGAAAACATGCTTTCTTCCTTCTCACAAATTCTGACACTATCAAGTTTAGGGGCTCAGTGAAAACAAGATATATTAATATATTATCTTCTTACATGTTGGTACTGGTGAGTATAGGGGATTGAATGACCATCCAAAGTGTCCCTAAGAATGGTTTCCTCACCCCACTGGCGTCAGCGTGGCCACATGACTTGCTTTACCAATGAAAGGTGAGTGGTCGTGACATATGCCCCTTCCCACGGAAGCCATGGGGCCCTGGTGTGGCTCCACCAGGACTCCTCGTCCTGTACTATGTGACGAGGGATGTCCCAGGTAAAAGCAGGCCCTTCAGGTTGGTGGCAGAATGGAGACAGCACGGAGCAGGGCTGACGCCAGCTATCGATGTTTCTGAGCAGGAACAAGAGATGGACCTTTGATGAGTTAAGCCCCTGAGCTCTGGGGGTTGTTTGTTGATGCAACATAATCCAGTCTCAGCTGACTGACGTGGTTTAGGAATGGATTTGGAAGAGACATCAGTAGCCTGGGCTCTAAGCTGGTGTCCAGCACTGCCTCCTCTGCCTGGAGCTGAGGGTCTCCACCCCCAAGGGCAGCCCCCGGTCAGCTCTCCCACCCTGTGCGCCGCATGCCACACTTTGGGGAGCCTCCCAATAAGCAGCACTCGCTGTGCCTTCTCCGCACCTTCAGGGCTCCGTCAACAAGATGAGCACGTACTCTCACCTCCCGGCAGCCCAATCAGACCTTCAGGTGCCAGCAACAGACTCGTCCGCCAGCTCTCTGTTATTCACGCATGAGACTGAGTGTCTGACTCCTTCCTGTCTCTGATTCCCACTTTTCTTAATATCCAGATAATTTGTCTCGAGCCCCATCCTGAGAACTGTGAAGTCAGGCATCCTCTCCTGCCCCCTTCCCAAGGCCCAGAGGCTTCTAGAACAGGAGGAAGAAAGGGGATTTTCCTTAAGTCTCTTCCTGAGCTAGTCTCCACGTCCCAATTCTTCCTTCCAGCTCCTCCGGCCACTGTCGTCCTCCCCCAGGCTGCCCCACGGTGGAGACGGGCCTTCCTTCACTCCCCAACACACCTGCAGCAGGAGCCGCACACCTGGAGGTTTGGCGGACGCGGAGTAGAACCGCAACACCACACAGAACCCGAGCTGTTGGTCCAGCTCACAGTTTCGAGAAAGCAAAAGGACCTGACTGGGCGCTGCAGGCCCCTCC
Source organism: Daubentonia madagascariensis (assembly GCA_023783475.1). NCBI lineage: Eukaryota > Metazoa > Chordata > Mammalia > Primates > Daubentoniidae > Daubentonia > Daubentonia madagascariensis. The sequence continues at coordinate 10,027,924 of JAKFHU010001557.1, read as the reverse complement.
CTGTGTGCGTCTACCCACCCTGGGACCGTCCCTCTTCTAGGGTCATGCCCTCAAACCTCCCAACCCCAGCGATGCCAAGAAAGGCTTTCGAATTGTGTCTTGATTTTGCAATGCAAATTAATTCTCTTTCTCTCCCTCCTTCCCCATCTAAACAGAAGAGGCAAACCTGTCAACACAGAACCCATAAAAGCCTAGAGATGAGTTTTTCTCCATCCTGGGCCAGGTCAGATCCTCAGGAGGTGGCCCCCCTTTCTGTCTGCACTGGGAGTCTATCACCGACTCAGGACAAGCCAAGGGGTCTCCACGCCTCTCTGGGATACACAGTATATTTTAATAGGCAGCCGAGACCCGGCATTTTCTCCTGCTGGCTGGCCCCGGGCTGCGGTGTGATTGTCCTGTGAGTCATGTCGTGCCCTGCACTTGGCTGGGGTGTGCAGCTGTGTGCAGCCTCACCCTGGGAACGACTCAGATGCCGGGGGAAGAATTCCAAAGTCGCCAGCACGTAACCTCCCCTGAGAAGGGACAGTAACTTTAAGTCAGACTCCCCACCCCCATCGTGAGCCACATGCAGGTTTTACTGGGTGGGGGGAGACAGCAGGGCAGGGAAAAGCTGGGGAGCATGAACGCTTTCAAGAAACTTATCGTAATTTTAATCAGCATTTTCCCTTCCATTTAAAATCACAAACTTAGCTACTTAATCAAATGTCATGGTTAAGACACATTTACCTCCTTGGGAGAGAAATGAACAATGGCAGCTCAATTTGGCTTTGGATGGGTTTTAAAAATAGTCAAGTCTGTGAAGGCCATTAGATAAATGGCCTAGGAGAGCTTCAAAGAGGCCCTCCTGCGGGGGCTGCCCAGCCTCTGCTGGGAAAATAGAGAAAGCGTCTAGGCGAGGACACTGCAAGGCAGGTGCCTCTGCTGGTTCCAGGGCTGGGGCTCTCCCAGTGGGGACAACGGGCCAGAATTGGCAAGGGGACCAGAAGAACTTTCCACAGCAGGTGTAGCTGTAAAGGTTCCTTTTGTACACACTGAACCTTGTAGGCTTGTGTGTATGGGGTGTGTGTGTGTGTGTGTGTGTGTTAGGGGTGACACACACCCACCCTCCCAATTCAAAGGGGAGAAAAATGGACAGGTCAGAAATGTGAGAACCATCAAGGTATAGGAAACCAGTTATATAAATGGGAAAAGATAAGTTGTGGTTTTATTGTTTTACAGTATGTAAAGAATGACAATGATTTCTTTCATCAAGAGATAAAATGAAAACAAACAAAATAAGAAGCGGATGCTCTCCTTGGAGAGTTGGACTTGAACTACTCTAGGAAAAAAAGAAGTCAGCATACCTGGTGCTAAATCATAATGTCCAGCCTGGGTGGGGGCGGAGGTCATCCTCGCCCTGCAGAGATTGAAGGGCCCTCAGCTGTGGTCTTTAGGCTCTGAAATCCCCCGGAGACTTCTATCACCTCCTGTTTCCACATCAGTTTTCGGAAAGCACTTCCTTCTACTACCTTCTTAGCCCAGGGACCCCCAGCGTACATGGATAAAATTCAAGGGGTCTTCTAACTTGGACGGAGAAAAATTGCATCTTTATTTTTGCTAACCCTAACTGAAATTCAGCATTTCCCTTCTTTGTAAATGCAGGTAACAACACAGCGGTAGGACGGTGCCTGCGACCGGCAAACATAACACAGGCATTTTCATCTCCTGGTACCATGGTTGCAGGCATCTCAAAATATTACTGCTGCATGTCTCGACACCAAAGTGTGGCGATTTTGGATCTTCCAATTGCTTACTTAATGTATTACTAAAGAAGAACATATACTGCTATATCAGACATTTGTTTTATTACTCTTTTGATAATGCATTTCAACATAATTGGTTTCCTAATAATCCTGTGCTTTGTAGTCTATGCACTTGAAAACGTTCTGAGAGAGGTCAGCCGGTTTCCACCAGGCTGCCGAGGGGGCTCGTGGAACAGACAGGGTCAGGAGCCCCCCCAGCCCACCTGCCCAACAGTCTGGCGAGTCCCCTCCCACAGGTCTGCTGTGGCTGCAGGAAGGCCCTCCCCCTGTAGCACTGCCACTTCGCCCCGCTAGGTGGCAGCAAGGCGGGCGCCACCTTCCCCGCTGCCACCCTGGGCCCAGCGCCTGGTTCCAGGACCTCCCTGTCTCGCCTCTTCATGGGGTCGGCCCCTCACACCCCCCAGCGAGAGGGCTCTAGGGGAGGATGACCCACGAGTGGCCAGGTGGGCAAAGTGCTGACTCGCCCTGCTGCCCCTGTGGCTCCCTGACCAGCTCACAGCCGGTAACAGTTACACTGTGAGTGAGGCCTTCTCCTTTACTCCTCACAACCCCTCTACACGGGAGGGACTGTGAAACCCATCTCACAGATGAGGAAACTGAGGGTCAGAGAGGTTGGACAGCGTGGCCAGGACCCCACCTGAGTAAGCAGTGGCCCGTGGTCTACCCATGTCACGGCTGGCAGTCTAGTAACCATGCTTCTTTGCTGCCTGCCCCTGCCTCTTGGGAAGCAGGTGTCTCCATGCTCCTGCCTGGGCACAGTAGAATCCCACGGCTGGCTCTTCAAGACCTTCTGCAAATATCCAGGGATGAAAGGCCTGCCATGGTCCACCTGGCTCTGCCCCACCCACCAGCTGCCCCTCACTGGGAGGCCTGGCCACTCTCACCTGGGCTGGGGTGACTCCAGAACTTAGCCGGGTGAAGTCCCTGTGCAGGGCAGAGCTCAATAGTAGTCTCTCCCCTCCCTTCCCTGGACCTGGCTTCCATAATTACCCCATGAGGGGCTGCACTAGCATGATTTCCAAGGCCCCTGAGTTTGCACTTCCCTCCACCGCAGGGAGGCCTGAAAGCAGGGCTTTGTCTTGGTTTCTCAAGGAGCCAGCGGGTCTTGCCTTCCACAGGATTCTAACCTATGTCACTTTTCTTAGTGAAGGAGGTCCCCGGCAAGTGCCTTTGCTCCTTTATTCACCATCTTGCAAATACAGCCAAGGGGGTAGGCAAGGAGGGAGTCCTGGGGGGCGGGGGGCGGGGATACGCTGGTGGAGAGTCTGGGAGGCCGAGGTTCCCTAGAACTTTCCAGTGACTCCTCCGGAGCAAGGGCCGGGCCAAGCAGCAGCTGCTGGACACTCAGCCCTGCTTTGTTTGGTTACCGGGACACAGGACAGGGCTGGGTTCGGAGCAGAAGCGCTGAAGCTCAGGCCGGGAACGCAGCGACTTCACCGGCAGGGCCCGGGGCAGGAGCCCACGCAGCGAGCAGAGCAGAATCCCCCGCAGACGACCTCGGACAGACGCTCCCGCGTCGCGCAGCTCCTCCGGGAGGAAACTTTTCGCGCACCCCCGCTCCATGCGGCCGCCCCAGTCCTTCCTCAGGAACGTCCCCTCCCCAAACCCGCTTTCGGGGTCCACTGGACGCACCCGTAACCGGGACTGAACCTCGACCTGCTTCGCTTGCCAGCCCGTTACCCTGGCAACACCATCCGGCGGTGCCCTGCGGTCCAATCGGAGCCTGCGGCCTCTCTCGAGCCTTTCCCAAGGTGGGGACCCGGACGAGGCCAGGGATGGGGAAGGGGCGCACGGAGCCGCGCCTGAGGTGTCGCCCGGGCCAGGCACAGTCCCCCGCGGCGAGCACGGCGCTGCGAGGCGGGGCGGCGAGCCGGAGCCGGGGCCGGGCCGGGGGCTCGGGCTCCCGTTCTAGGGGCGGGGAAGGCGGGTGACGTGAGCCGGGCCGGGCGGGCGGAGTTGGGACCGGCTTGGAGAGGCGGGGGCGAGCGCGCGGAGCGGCAGACGCGAGGAGGGAGGCGGCGGAGCAGCGCGGGCGGCTCTGCGGCGGGCGCGGTGGGCGCGGGCGGTGGGGCCCCGGGATCCCCGCGCGCCTCCTCGGCGCGGCGCCGCCGCCGCGCGTCCCCACGCCCCGCGCTTCACGGCGCCCTCGCCCCGCGCGCCTGCCGTGCCCGCCTCCCGCCAGCCTCCGGGCCGCAGCCGTCTGCGGAGAGAGCGCTCAGACGGAGCCCCCGGGCAACTTGAGCGGCGCCGATCGGCGGCAGGCCCCCTCACCCCGTGGCGCGCCGAGGGGACCCGCAGCCGCCCGCGTCGCCGTCGCCCAAAGCCCCAGGCAGCGCCGCCCCCTCGGCGCGGAGCTCCGGCGGGAGGCAAGAGCCGCGCGCCGCGAGACACGCACCGTGCGCGGCGGCGCCGCCGGCCTCCCTCCTCGCCGCCCCGGAGGGCGAAGCCGCGGCTCCCCAGACCCTAGCCGCGCGGCGACAGCGCCAGAACACGCCCCGCCTCGCCGCCGCCTTCGCTGTGTCGCCCCCGGAGGGGACCGCTAGCCCCGCGCCCCGGCCGGAGGATGTGCGCCCCCGCGGGCCGCCCCGCCTGAGCCATGCGCCCCAACGGCGGCGGCGCGCCGGCCGGCATGGAGCCCCGCGCGGCCGCGCTCTGACTCGCTGTGCGCCCCGCGGCCGGCGGGCGGCGGGCGGCGGCGGACCGAGAGCCGGAGACCGGCGCCGCGGGACGGAAGCGAGCGGGCTCGAGCGCCGCGCAGATGGCCGGGGCGAGCCAGGTCTGAGGCCCCGCTCCCCGAAACGTGACCATGTGGATTCAACAGCTTTTAGGACTCAGGTGAGCAAGCCGGCCGGCGCCGGGGCGTGTGGGTGCGTGGGTGCCGGGCTGCGCGGAAGCGGCGCTGTCTTCAGTGTGGCAAATAAAGGGACCCTTCCTCGCTTCCCGCGAGCGGCCAGCGGGGTGCACCGGGAGCCGGTTCGGGGCGCCCGCCGGAAGCCCGGAGCGCAGAGCGCAGCGGCCCGGCAGGGAGCGGCCGGTTCTCCCGGGCTCCGCGCGTCCAGGGTCCGGGCAGCGGCGCCCGCCCCAGCAACCCGGGCAGTGTGGCCGGCCGGGCGCGCCCGCAGCTCCAGGCGCCAGCAGCGCAGTGTCCTGGCCGGTCGCCCCGGCGCGTCTCCTCCCCGGGGCCCGGAGCGAGGCACGGGCGGCTGGCCGCGGCGGGCGCGGGGGGCCGGGGCTGCCGAGGAAAGCTAAACCTCCCGGCTCCCAGAGAGAGCTTTGCGGGCGGAGTTAGAAGAAATCAGAACCAAACAGCCACTCCGCCCGCCCTTCCCTTTTGTCGGGGCCCCGGAGCTGAACAGGGGCCTCCCAGGCTCCCAGCTGCCGATCCAGCTGTTTGCGGTGACCTCCGGGCTGGCGGACGCGCACAGCTGGCGGGCAGCTGGGGCGGGAGAGCTGGGGCTCTGGGGGAGCGCCGGCAGGCACCCCCTTCCAAACACACACGCACACACACCCGCGGGCGCGCCCCGGGGCTCGTCTGTGTCCCGAACTCTAGGGCCAGCTGGAACGGGGGTTCGAGCCCGGAGCCCGTGGCGGGGGTGTCCAGAAAGACCCTTCTCGGCAAAGTTTGCCCGCTCGCTGGGGCGCTCGGGCTTCTCCAGCCCTTGCCTTGGGTGGCCTAGGGCCCACGAGAGCACAGTTGTTCTTTTTGAGGGGCAGGTTGCCTGAGAGCCGTCGTCCTCCTGTCAGGGGTCTCTGCGGAGCTGGTGCGTTTGGGTCCTGGGTTGGAACCGAGAGCCGGGAGGACATAGGTGGAGGCGGAGAAAGCGGCGTGCGGTTCTCGAGTTTGTCCACTGGGATGCACTGCGCTCCCGCGCTAGGGAACCAAAGGCGCTGGCAATTGCTAGAGCAAGCTGCCTTAGCCGTCCCCACCCCCGGGATAAAGCTGGGGGGAGCGAGGCGAAGGGAGGATGAAGTGCGCGTGTCCTGATTTTGAGAAATCGGAGGGGGACAGGGGACGCTAAGTGTTTTCTGGCTACCTTGGAATTGTGAGCTGATACTGCACCCAGGGGTGAATACTGTCGAGCACATCTAGGGAAAATTGTCAAAGGTTGTTATTGGCACTGCTTCTCCCACTGGCCGGTCTTGTTTGCTGCTGTGGGCTTTAAGAGGTTAATCACGGAGCCCATTGTGTTGGGGTGTCTATTGACTGGGGCTGACTCGATGTGCTTGCTTGGACTAAATTAGGCTTGGGCTGGTGTGAAATATAGGCAAAATGGAGCAAGGACAACCTTGCCCGGATGACCCGGATCCAGGTTCCCTGTGGTTGCTGTCCACCGTTTTGCCGTGGATTGACCCAGGTCTCAGCAAGACGTCCCAGGCCCTTGTGAATGACCAAATGGGTCCCCACCCCAGCCAGCGTCGCGCCTTCCGCTCCTACATGCCTCTTGAGCTGCCATCTGCCACTTGATCCCTGGTGGCAACTTATTTGAACAGACTTTTTTTTTATTGCTAAATTGCTAGATAATTAAAAGGTTAGGACATTTTGATAAAGGGAGAGGAAAGAAACCTCTCTTTTGGTTCAAAATTCACAAAAATAGTTCCTCTAAAGCATCCCTAAGTAAAATCTTGGGATTTTGCTTTAGGAAATAGTTCTGTTGGTGATTTTGAAGATTGACCTTTTGTTTTCCCCCTCGATGTTAGCACAGGAGATTTTTCTGTAAGTGTGCCTTTAAGGACCAGCTGTCACCTATTTGGGAAGAGCTCTGTCTGTTAGTGCTGTCTCCTGGCCAGAAGAAAGAGGACTGTGCCCAAAGGTTTGGGTGGTTTTGCATCACAATGGGCACTTGGGGACTGAGAGCCCAGGGGTTGCTTGCTCAAGATCTAGAAATGCACTTTTCCCTTCCAGACAGCTCTCCACCTTTGCTTGCAAGCCACTCCGAGGCTCCCCAGATGAACACTGGGCATCTTGCTGTCAGGCTCAGAGCCTGGTCAGGACAGGTAGACACTGAGCCTCCAGCCCAGGTGGCAGAGGACTGCACTTGCTCTGTCAGGGAAGAGGCTCAGTGGAACTCGAGGGAGGGGCTTCTTAGCTCTGGCTCTGGAGACAGCGTCCTGGCTTGGTTATTTGCTTCTGCGTTGGAACTGAGTCTTTTCATTTGAGGAGGGAGAAACAGATTGAGTTTTATTAGCTGCTTTCATGTCTTTTTTGGTGGTTGTATCAAAGCTCCAAAGATACTTTCCATCGGCTCAGAGAAAGGTAGCCCTTGGAGGAGACACAGTGTCTTGCCGGCTGTGTCAGAGCTCACCCTTGGAGGGGAGTGCTTACTCAGCAAGCTACCGCCCGGAGTTCAGAGTTTGGCTGCCTGGTGTGAATTGCTTGGGAGGTGGCAGACCTCTGAGGCTGTAGCTTGCTCCCTGGCTGGGAGCAGCCATCCAAGGCATTTGCTAGGTGGCGCTGGCTCAGGACTGTGATACCTAGCCCTGTCCCTCAGGGTCATTGTGTCTGTTTTCCCACTCTTAAGATTCCGCTGCCCCTTTGTTTGGGAGGCCCTGGCTGTGCCTGATGACATAATTCATAGTTCCCCAAGCCCTCTGGTGCACGCTGTGCCGTGTCTGGGCCTTGCAGCAGGGATCTGTTGGGTTGGCTGCCACCATCCCCACTGTGAAGTCCCCCAGCAGCTGGGGCTGTGAAGCAGAGCTGAGTGGCTGAAGTCAAATGCTCCGTCCACAAACATTGCCCTCCCGGTGAATCCGGGCTCGTGCCAGTTTCCAGCTGCTGCTACTGAATTGATTGCAACTGGAACCCATCTAGTGTCAGTGGCTGTGGTACTCATCAGGGAAAATAATGCTGGAATATATCACAAATTTAGGAGGCAGCTCAAATCTTTGGACAGCGTTGGTCCATGCCCCTCCCTTCATGCTCACCCTCACCTTGGGGCTCCACTCTCTGAGCAGAGGAGGGGGTGGCAGGCTCCTCCAGCCTGGCCCTGTTGTTTGTTTATTTTAATCACCTGCTGCCTTTTCTTCTGTGCATTGGAGAGGGCAAGGCCCCTGAGGGACTGAGAGAGTGCCACGCCTCCCTGAGCAGCTGTCTCTGGGTCCCTGGAGACAGAACAGCTTGCTTTCCCCCAGTGCACGCACCTGCATCTTCCTAGCATGGGTAGCTGGAGAGGGATGGCTGTACCCCATCCCAGCCTCATCCACCCCAGCCCCTCTGACCTGGACACAAACAAGGCATTTGGCAGATGTGGCTCTCTGTGCTCCCAGGCCCTGCATTTCCATGGGCTTTTTGTGGGAAAACCACAGGGTACCTGGAGCATGACCCTGGGTCATGACAAAGTGGGTAAACACAAAACCCCTGACCCGACCCATAAAGAGCTGAGCCTTCCAGAGCCCAGGGGCTCCTCTCTGGGGTTATGTAAGAGTCATCTGTTTTAAATACGTAGTTGCCAAGTTTTCTTCAAAGGGTTACAAGTCAGTAGAGACCAAATTGATGTAAAGATTAGCTGGGAAAGCCAAATATATCCTTGATCTAGATTTTATGTTTGAAGTCTGGCTTGAGAGGGTTTCTCCTGCCTGAAGCCATCCAGGCCCGAGGAGGAGGCCAGGCCAGGGGCTTTCTGGGGCTGGAGCAGACAGTGGAGGTGCGGGGTCGCTGCTCTTTCTTCCTCTGGGACCCCCTTCCAGGAATTCAAAGGGGCGGGTGAGTCACGAGGCAGCTGAGTGGGGAGTGGTGGTTACATAACTCAGATTAACTCTCAGTTAATCTGCCTTGAAGAGAGAGTTAGGCAGGAGCATGCTCATGCCAGAGCTCCGGGGGCCCTTGGGGGTGCCCCTGGGTCCCCCTGGCTCATCCGCCTCAGGGCTGGGTTGAGATCTGGTGCCAGGAGGAGGACTGGCCTGCTCCAGGCCCCTCGTCGGGGCAGCGCTCTGTACCCCAGTAGGTATCAACCAACAGTGGTGGGGTGCTTCTTCAGTGCCAGGTCCCCGAGGCCTTTTCCAGAGGATGGTGGTGAGGACTCTCTCCTGCTGCTGTTGGGGACAGTGTGGCAGCTGCCCGATTGTCTCCCAGCAGCCTCCCAACCAGGCCGGAGTTAATTGGGACGCCCGGGTGCAGGGAGGTGGCTCGGGCTGTGCTAAGCTCCTGCCTTGAGTCTCTTTGCAGAGGGCCCTGGGGATAGCGAGAGCCCAGAAACCCACTGTTTGTCTGTGGTGTCTTCACAGTCGATAAATATTTCCAACGTGACCAAAAGGGACCCAGGGTGGAGGGCAGCATGTCTGAAGTCATATGTTTGCAAGGGACAGTTTCCTGGGCTGGACCAGTGGGGACCAGGTGGGTGGGGCTTGGGCCTGTACCTGTATCTGCATCCAACGTGTGCAGTCTGCAAAGGGGTGCTGCTTATTTCTTTATCACCCACTTCCCCCAAAAAACAAAGGCAGTGGCAGCAGCACTGGGTTCACCTGGGCTTCAGGTCACATCACCTCAGCCTTCCCAGCTCTTCCTTAACTGTACTTGTTCCATCTGCTCACTATCATTGTACTTTCTCCCAGTGCCTGGCCAAGGGGGACTGGCGTGGCCGGGCCCCGCCTCTCTGCCTTCCCCCCTTTGCCAGCCCCCCGTAGGCAGTTACCTGGGCAGTGTGGCTCCTGAAGTTTTACTCCCTGCCCTCCCCACTGGGGTGGTGTCACACTGCTCCTTAACCCTGTCTGCCTCCCATCTCAAGAGCTGCTGGGGAGGGGGGCAGCTGGAACTTGTACCTGGCCTCCAAAACTAAGGGGGTGTGCCAGCCAGGGGTGCTCAGGAACATGCCTTCGGGCTCCTGTTTTGCACTGGAGAAGAGCCCTTGGTCTTAGAGTCCATACAGGCAGGGGCTGTGTCTCATTCTTTACCCCCTCTTGATGAGAGTGCCTGGTAGTAGACATTCAGGAAATGTCTGTGGATGAATAAATGTGTCTGCATGGCACAGTGCCCCTCTTTTATCAAGTCTTGCCTTTGTGCCCACTCCTCCCTAATTCCACGCTGAACTCCAGGAAAGGATTTCCAGCCTTAGGCTTAGGCCCTGTCCTGCTCCAAATAGATACTACTTTTTCAGCCTGGCTTACTGGGGCTTACAATTTCACCATTAGAGATGTATTCCTTTGACTTGAGATTTTTCACAATTGCAATGCGGACGTGCTCAGGAAGGACTATCCCGTCGAGCTGTTTTGGTCACTGTCAGCTCACTACGAGGAAGAATATATGGTTTTTGACTGTCTGGGAGGAAGGGTGCGTGTAGCTGGGAGGAGAACGTGAAGGTGGCACAGGTCTGGCAGTGGCATAGGGGAGGGAGGTGCCACAGGGGGACAGGGAGACTCAGGGCAGGGGCGGGCTTGGGGCAGCAAAGGCAAACTTCTTGGCTTTGTGGTTGGGCTGAGGTCAGCTTCCTCCGGGACTGGAACAGTTTATTTGCCTGCTAGGGAATGGTTTGTTAGGGATAGGGCCAGTTCATTTGGAAGAGAAGTTTCTGGTCAGTATAGAAGTCCATGGCGGGGGAGGGTACTGAGGAGAATTAGTCTAGGAAGCTGTGACAAGTGCACTCCCTGTGACACCTCTGCTCCTATCCCAGGTGTGAGCTGCAGAATTTGCATTGTACTTGGGTCAACATGGCTGCTTTCAGTGTCCTTTGTAACGTGGAGAATAAGCCTGGATCTCCGTTTTCACTCATTTCTCAGTTCTTCGGCACCCAGGCAGGGGATGCCTGACCATGAGCAGGTGCTGGGGCAGACCCAGAAGTGAGTAGGTTTCTGCCCTCAAAGGCTTTGCAGTTCACCAGTGGGGGCGGGGAGGGAGTATGCTTAGGGATAAAAATGCTCTTATTAAGGTGGAGACCAGCACTGTCCAGTAGAAAGGTGAAACAAGCCATATTTATATTTTTTTTAATTTCCAGTAGTCACATATAAAAACAAAACAGATGAAATTAATTTCAATGATATATTTAGTTTAACCCAGTCTATCCAAAATATTATCATTTCAATAATGAATGTAAAATAGTCTTAATGAGTATGACTTTTACGTTGTTGCTCTACTAAGTCTTTGAAATCAGACGTGTAGTTTATTGTTAGACCACATCTCAATTTGGACTGGCCACATTTCCGAGTGCTCAATCGCCATGTGGAACTAGTGGCCATTATATCGGACCTTTGCTCATTGCGAACGTTTCCTATTAGAAACTTGGAAGTGAGAAGATAATTCCCTAGGGCCAGTCCTGCCCCTAATCAGTGTCTGCCTTTAGAAGTCCACTGTTGCCCCCTTAGAATATATAGGTTCCGAGGAGAGCCAGCCTGGCCCCCAGCCCTCCTCACTCAACAAGTGATATTTGCTGAGTGCCAGCTCTGTGCTTGGGCTGTGCCACTGTGAGAGGCAGGATAGAGATGAGGCAGTGGGTGCTGCCTGCAGGTGCCCGTGGTCTGGAAAGGGGGATGGCTGTGCAAACTAGGCATTCACACCTGCTGGGTGCCTCTTACGCCAGTTTTAATGTAGTGCTTTGAGGACCCAGGGAGGGCAGGGCAGAAGTCTGGTCACTTGTAACAGAGGAGCAGAGGTTTTCTGAGGTTAGGGCAGTGGGGTCATTTGATGAGGTGGTAAGACCAGCAAGGTAAAGAGCACTTGTGCTTGCTAAAGTAGAAAGGCCAAAGGAAAAAAAAAATCATTAAATCGTATCAATTGATGCAGAAAATGCATTTGATAAAATTCAACATATATGCATGACAAAAACTCTCGGTAAAATAGGAATAGAAGGCATCTTCTCAACTTGATAAAGAACATGTATATAACTAATATTAATTAGTATTTGTTATTAATTAGTATAATTAATATTGGTGAGAAACTGGATGCTTCTCTCCTGAGATCAGGAACAAGTGAAGGATGCCTCTCCTACCACTCTTATTAACATTGTGATGGAACTTCTAGCCAGCACAACACAGGAAGAAGAGGAAACAGAAGGCATACAGAAAGGAAGAAATAAAACCGTCCCTGTCTGTAGATGATATCATTATCTACATAGAAAAAAACCATGTAACCTATAAAAAAAACTTCTGGAACTTATAAACAAGTTTATAGGGTCACAGAAGACAAGATAAATGTACAAATATCAATTGTACTTCTATCTACTAGTAATGAATATACAGACACTGAAATTAAAAATGTGATACTATTTATAATTGCTCAAAAAATAAAATATTAAGTGTAAAAATGTGCTATGTTGACAACTTGTATGCTGAGACCTATACAATATTGATGATAGAAATTCAAGAAGATATAAATAAATGGAGAGACATACAATGTTCATGGATTGGGAGACTCAGCATATTAAAGATGTCAATTCTCCTCAAATTGATATAGAAGTTTAATATAATTCTTATCAAACCAGCAAGAGTTTTGTACATATAGATAAGGTTATTCTAAAATTTATATGTACTAGCAGAGAAACTAGAATAGCTAATTACAAGATTTATTATGTAGCTACAATAACCAAGATTGTGTAGTATCAGTAGAGCAATTAATGAAACAGAACAGATAATTCAGAAATAGATTTCCACAAATATGCCCAACTGATTTTTGACAAAACTGCAAATTTGGTGGAGGAAAGACAGCTTTTTCATCAAATGGTACTGGAGCAACAGACATCCATAGCCAAAAAAAGAAAAAAAGCAAAAGAACCTCAATTTGTCTCACATACTATTAAAAAATTAACTCAAAATGGGCTAGGCAAAGAGTTTTTAGACTTTACACCAAAAGCATGATCCATAAAAGGAAAAATTAATAAATTGGACCTTATCAAAATTTAAAAATTTTCTCTCTGAAAGCCTCTCTGAAGAGATTGAAAAGACCATCTACAGAGTGGGAGATAATATTTACAAACCACACGTGACAAAGGATTGATATCTAGAATATATGAAGAACTCTCAAAAATCAACAGTAAAAACATCAGACAATTCAATTAGAAAATAGGTAGAAGACGAAGGGACATTTCACCAAAGAGGATACTTAGATGGAAAAAAGCACAGGGAAAGATGTTCTATATCATTGCCCATTAGAGAAATGCAAATTAAAACTACAATGAGATGTCACTACCCACCTATCAGAATGGCTAAAATAAAAAAACATTGCCACCACCAAATGCTGGCACAGATGTGGAGAAACTGGATCACTCATACCTTGCTGGTGGGAAGGTAAAATATTACGGCCACTCCGAAAAGCAGTTTAGCAGTCTCTTAAGAAATTAAACAGGCAAGTGCTATACAATTGAGCATTTCACATAGCAGCTTTATTTATAATGGTCCCAAACTGGAAACAATGCAGACATCCTTCAGTGGGTGAATGAGAACACACCGTGGTATATCTATACCCGGAATAGTCCTCAGCGGTAAAGATGGAAGAACTGTTGCTCCTCCCAACAGCCTGCGTGAATCTCCAGGGAATTATGGGGAGTGACAAAAAGCCAATTCCAAAAGGTTACATACTATATGATGATTCCATAGCATTGAAAGGACACGGTTATAGAAATGGAGAACAGGTGAGTAGTTGCCAGGGTCACGGAGAGGGTGGGGACTAGAAGGGAAGAGGGTGTGGCTGTAGAAGGGGTCTTTATGGGGATGGGGTGTTTTCTGTCTTGACAGTACCCCTGGCCGTGTCCTGGTTACGTACCGTAGTTTTGCAAGATGTTACCACTGGGGGAAACCGGGTAAGGGTTACACAGAATCTCTGTGTATCACACCTTACAATGCTACAGTTAAAATAAAAAGTTCAGTTAAGAAAACTAACTGAATGAACAAACTGGAGCCAAAGAAAAAGAAAAAAAAAGAAACTAACATTCTCTACTTATCTGTTAGAGATTCACACCTCACTGATTGTCTATTTGGTGCATGTGTATGTGTGTATTTAGCTTCTTTGGGGGACATGTGTTTGTATTTAATGGCAGTCATAGGTGATGTGGACATGGTAAAGGGGTAAAAAATAACTTTATGGAACTTGCTATGTTGTGTCTCTTCCGCATTTTTTAGAATGCAAAATTCAGCAGCATATGAACATGCAGTGTTGCTAATGTTATGAGATCCATCATCAGTGACAGTAATAAATGACCTGGTGCATAATTATTGGATAAGAAGATCTGTCCAGATCCCTACATAAATTAGGTCAGCTCTGAAAATAGAGCAGCCTTTTTGGGGTCAGCCCCACTTTCCTACCCTGGCTCATAATGTGGCTTCAAGACCACACTCTGAGGGTTTTAAGTCAAACACAGGAAGAGTTGGTTTCTTGTTTCCAGATCAGGGAAGCGGGAGCCTCCAGTTTGTGAAGGGAGACAATAGTTTGTGGCTTTGCCCTTATCACTTGAGTTTGGTCTTTGTGATAGAAGGACCGGTGTGTGGGGGGGGTGCTCTGTCGATGTCTGCTGAATGAAGTTGGGTAGCACAGTGGGAAGCTCCGTCCTGGAGGTGGCTGGGAGCTTCTGAGATCTGACACCTACACCTGTTACGTCTTTCTCTGACCTTTCACATGCAGGCAGGAGGCACTGGAACTAATACTCCTTCTAGGCCTTTCTGTAGCCCAGGCTTTGTGCTAAGTGATCCAACTGCACTAAACGATCCAACCAGTCTGCACTGTCGCCAGGATGCCTGCTCCCATTTTCCACAGGAGGAAGGTGAAGCTCAGAGAGGTTAGGTAATTTGCCCAAGGTCACACAGGCAGCTCATGAGGTTGAACCTGGGTTTCCAGGACCCCGGGGCCCACTCGTGCTCCTTCCGCTGCTGCCTGCGGCGTTCGCGTTTTATATGAAACCTGCTTCCCACTCCCTTTATTAAGTTATATGTTGCCCTTTTGGGAAAAAACAAAACAAAATTTAAAAAAATGTATAAAACAAGAAGGACCCAGCTGCTGTGATGTCAAGTCAGCACTTTATGGATTTAGCCCTTGTGTTCAGCTGACTCTGAAATCACAAGTCTCTCTGCCACCCACAATTTTAAGTAAAAGGTTTATGGTCAAAATGAGAGAGTATTTAGCTGCAAAGAATTAATGAAATGTCATGGGGAGATGAAAACATATCTATGACACAGATACTGCTATTCGATCTATTTAATAATTAAAGATAAATACATCACCAAATCCAAGGAGACCCCTTTTGAAAGCTCTCATGAAAATTAAACTGTGGAAATCAGTGAATGGTCACATTGAGAAAGCTGAGTAGCATAAGAAAACCGGGGTAAAAAGGGATTGCCCTCTGTGTTTCTATTTGTGGGTGTATTTTTTTAGTACAATTTGTATACTGTAACATTCACCCATTTTAAGCATACAATTTAGTGACTTTCCGTAAGTCAACCAAGTTGTGCAGCCGTCACCACAGTCCAGTTTCAGCCACTTCGCTCCCCCTGGAATTAACTGATTACGCTTAATTGCATTCCTACCCCCAGCCTCAGGCGGCCGCTAATCTGATTTTCTGTCTGTAGGTTTGCCTGTCCTGGGCTATTTCTGCAAATGGAATCGTGTAGTGTGTAGTCTTTTTTGTCTGGTTCCCTTCACTTAGCATCACGTTCCCAGGGTTCATCTACACGGTGGCATGTTACTTCGTTCCTTTTTTGCTCCTGAGTAGTGTTCTGATTTTTGGACACGCACACTTTGCTTATCCATTCGCTTGTTGATGCACACGTGGGTTGTGTCCACCTTGGGGCTGATGATATGAACAGTGCTGCTGTGTGTGTTTGTCTGCAAGTCTTTGTGTGGATACCGGTTTCCTTTCTCTTGCCACCCCATTGTGCTTTATAGGCACAGATGTCAATGCTTTGGGTCCCAGGAGGCCCCTTCTGTGTGGGTGGATGGGAAATACACAGGGCTGGCTGTGCCATACTCCAGCTCTGGCTCTGGATTTACTCCTCCCCTTTGTTCTAAGGAGAAGAACTCCCTACACCTAAGCCATTGTTTATTTGTCCATTTCACATTCAGCACACATTTGTGGAGTGTCAAGTGAGTTCTGCCATGGGGCTGAGTCTTGGGGAGATAAAGAGAGGAAAATTTTCCATTCTGCCTTGGCACAGAAGTGCTGCGAGGGGGGACATTTTGACTCATTAGTAGGACTCTTAGCCGGTCAGATGCCCAGAGAGGAGGGGAGGGGGTTGGCAGGTGGTCTCTCGAAGGACCCAAACTTCTTCCCCTGTAAGTGGGTAGCGTGAACCTGGGGGCACTTCCAGAGAAGTGAAGGGGGACAGCTGTGCTTCCTTCCAGGGGGCATCAGGGCCACTTGGGGACGTCCACCCTTGTGGAGAGTCTTCTAGTAGGGCTGTAGGGCGTTGTTGTAGATGAAAGAGGCTGTGCCAGGGTCGTAGCATAGGACAGAGCTCGTGGAAAGCATCCCGGGTTTTGCTGGCCTGTAGACGCTGTAGCTCACAGGAAGGTCCACCCCTCGACCAGGCCGCGTGTGTTCTTCCGAGAGGGGGATTGCTCCAGTGGGAGCCGGGAACTTTGAAGAACCTGCTTTCATAAAAGGAAAACATGTTTACCATCCTGGGGGGAAGACAACTCACGCGCCGGTCGTCCGAGTGCCCGCATTTCAGGCTGATGGGCGTGTGGAGGAGGCCCCTGGTGTCCTTCAGCTAATGTCAAGAGCAGGGACTTCTCAGACCTGGGATGATGAAGAGACCTCAGCTCTGGTGACCAACACAGTTGTTTGGTAGCTGCTTCCTCAAGTTCTGCATTGAGAAGGATTTTGAGTTCTTTGGATTTAGAGAGGGAAAAGTGCCCATAGACGATTTGTTGTGTCTGCACTGGACATGGAATGGGAGAACAGTCATGCTAGTGCCGCAGAGCCCCCTTCCTCTCCAGGAGGACCCAGTGTAGGGTTTGATGGTAGTCCTGGGTTAAGCACCGTCACTGAGGCAGGTGCATAGACTATATTAGTGAACAATTAGTTACATGATACTTCCTACGTACTGGGCACTATTCTAAGCCCTTGTCATGCCTTGATTTATCCTTACATTGCTATGATGTAGGTGCTTTAACCATCTCCTTTGTCCAGAGATGGCACAGAGAGCTTGAGTGACTTGCCTGAGGTCACACAGCAAGGAAATAGCAGAGCCCACACTCAAACCCGGGCACTTGGTTTCTGTCCTCTGAACGTTACACCCCATTCTTCCTAGTGCAGAAGAGGGCACGCTGGGTTGAATGTATTTAAGGAATACACCAGGCTGGGGCAGGCTGCCAAGTGTGGGACTTGAGCCTGGCACCCAGGGCTGGTTTCCTTGTTGCCTGGCTCCACGCGGAACACACATGGGTGTCTGGGATATGAGGGTGAAAAGGTCACTTTGCAAATTTCAAGCGTCCTGGGCCTGGTAAGGGAGGACGGTAGTGGTGGGGGGCCCATGTGACAATGGAAGTACCGTGGTTGGGCCCAAGAGAGTCGGGCCTGCCTGGGGGACCAGATGGCTGGGCCCTTCTGCGTAGGCTGGAGGAGTGAGTGCTTCCCGTCAGCTCTGCCCTCCAGGTGCCCAGGGACCTCTGGACATGCCCTCCTGCTGGGGTCAGGAATAGCCCTGGGGGAGAGCCAGCGATTTTGGACATGGGGCAGGTCCAGTCCACTCTTGCTTCTGTGTCCTGAGCCCAATCTGTGCACGACATTCCACTTGGCTCCAATTTGCTTCTACTCGGAGCATCCAAATAATGGAGCTCCCCTTCGAGGGCAAGTCCCGTGACCATCCTCCTGGACTGACTGCAGCCCTCCCCGAAAATAAACATCCCGCTGTGGATTCGATTTCCCAAATGGTTGCAAGGAGCCGTTCTAAGCAGGGGTGAAGAAATTATCCATGGGTGGCAGCCTGTAGACAGCATAGGCACACAACTACAGTTTTTTAAAATGATTTCTTTTATTTTAAAAAGAGCTGGCTACCAGGCCAGATCGTTATATTTTGTGTATAACAAGGAGCCTTTGCAAGCCACGAGACCAGCCTCTGCTGCATGAGCCTGCCCCTGAAGACCGTGTCCTGCCACCGAGGAAGGAGTGTGCTAGGATGAGGCAAAGCCCACCCGGGAGCAGCTTTCAATCACTACCCTAGCTCCCCCTCTTCTGCCAAGAGAAAATTCAAGACTGCACCCAGATGCTGGAAAAAGCTGTGCTTCCTGCTGAGGGACATGGTGGCTTTCAGAACGCAAGGATTCTTTAGGGAGCCAATTATGCAAGACAAGAGTAAGCATGTTTATTTTTATGACACTGAATTTCAAAATCCCAGAAAATGTTGATGGAATGGCCCCGTTAGGCACCCAGGTTCCCCCTGGACACTGTGGCATTACACCTTGCAGGTGTCCAGGGGGCATTTTGTGGACTCCTGATTAAGCCCTGGCACTCGGCTAGCTCACTGCCATTATTGCCCTGGAGGGTCTCTTTGAGAGCTCACGGCTCTGGGTTCCTTCTTCCCTTAGCACCTTTCAGGCTAATTTGGTTCTCTTCACAGCAGCCTGAGGCTCTGGGAAAACCTGAGCTCGCTGGTTGGGCATCTGTTTCCCAGGTTCTCACCCTTCATGTCTCTGGGGAGATCAGGGCTGTGGTTTGGTAGCACCGGCCACCCGGTTGGTCCCCCGAGAGTCTGCTGGCCCCAGGCAAGAACCAGGCAGCCTGGCAGGCAGGACAGCAGCCGGGGTTTGTCCCCGGACAGGCTGGCTGTGGGCCTGACATCCTGATGCGTTCATCCAGACACGGATGAGTGCCCACTGCGTGCTGGGCGCTGTGCCGGGCGCTGTGCCGGGTGCACACATGAAGAAATCCCTCTCTTGGTCTTCCAGGAACTCCTTGTGGGGGCAGCAGAGGTACAAAATGGAATTGCAGGAGCCCAGAGGAAAAGGCAGGTAACTCTACCTGGAGAAATGGAGGAGGCTTCCTGGAGGGGGCGGCATCTGATCACCATCTCAGAGGATGAGCAGAAGGAGGCCAGGTGGGCCCCAGAGGAAGGGACATCCAGGCAGCAGGGTGGGGTGCTGGGACTCCCCCGGCCCCCTCCCTGGAGCAGCACAGGTGTGAGGAAGGGTGGGGCAGGGGCTTTGGGATCAACTCCCAGGAGGTGGCCCCACGTAGCTGGAGAGGAAGGTGCAGGGGGCAGCAGATGGGAGGAGATGGGATAGGCCAGCAGGGGACCAGGACTCCAGCTCCTCCCTTGAAGGCTGGGAGCCATGGAAGGTTCCAGGGGAAGTACCACTCTCTCTGCCTGTGTATCCAGGTGGAAGGGAAAAGACAGACCCTGGGGAGTGGTGGGGGTGGGCAGGGGCCAGTGAGAGCCCAGGGAGCCAGCAGGCCTGAGCACGTGGAGCAGAGCCTGGCCGTCCTGCTAGGCAGCGAGGTCACGTGGAAGAAGAGCCCCGGGACGGAGGGCAGTGCCGTGGGGCTGTGGCCTTAGGAGGAACCCAGAGGACAACCTGGCCAAGACCCCGGAATTCTCCGGCTGTGTTTCCATTCAGAATTACTCTGAGGGAAACTGGTCAAGACCAAGTGGGACAAAGGCACACTGGCTGTGACCACCCCCTTTCTTTGCCTGTCCCCCTGGCAGCATCTTCTCCACCCTGCGAGCCCCTGCCCCTCCCCAGGGACTTCACCACCTTAGAGACCTGGACCCCACTCAGGTGTTCCCCAGCCCAGGCTGTGCATGTGGATTTTGAGAAGAGCCCCCATCACTGAGATGCAACGTGATGAGACAACAGTGCCCAGTCAACGTGGGAATTTCGAGTAGGAAAGGGGGAATGGAGTCCTCCCCCAAAATGTCATTAGGGTGGTGGCTTCCTTTGTCCCCATGTGAGGCCAAACCTGTGTAGTAATAAAGCTCTGAAAGGCCTCTTCTTAAAGTGGCTTAGAAAGAGAAATGCTGTGTGTCTGGATGTGTGTCTGTGTGTGCACAAGTGTGTGTGGGGGTGTGTGGGGGTCCGTCTGTGTGTTGTGGGGTGTGGGGCTTGAAAATGACCAGTTGATACCTCTGCTCATTTCATCTGTCAGCTGCCAAGTACTTGAACAACTTGAGTTCTCAAAATCTCTCAGCAGCCCTTCAAGATCAGGAAATGTCATTAGCCTTATTTCGCAGATGGGTAAACTGAGGCAGAGCAGGGTTACGTGATTTCTCTAAGGTCCTACAGAGTCAGCAGAGTGGCTCTGAAGGCCTCCAACAAGACGTGCGCTTATCTCAGGTGCTGCTGGCCGCTGTCTAGCCGCAGTTCTGGGAGGGGACACTGGGGAGCGTGAGGGCTCATTCAGCTCTAGCTCCGCATGTTGTGCGTGTCCTAGAGCCAGGAGCCGCTGCTGGGGATGTGGGACATGTCCAGGGCTGATGTCCACGGGGTGGAGCCTTCGCTGGCTGGGCTCTCTTTCGAGGCCTGCCTGTCTTTTAATTATCCCTCGCTTACTTTCAGTGAGAGACCGAAGTCCATGGCATCTTCGCGATAATGGGAAGGGTAGGCTTCGCACTTTACCCCTCCATAATCTCCCTCACTTCTTCCCTTGTTCTAAGACCCCCTCTTATGTAGGAATTCTGGTGTTCTTAGAGAGTCACAAGTAGGTAGAGTTTATATCAGTAGCCACAGGGCATATTTGAGTTTTGCAGGAGGGACCCAGACTCAGCCAACAGGAGGGACCCAAACTCAGCCAACAGGAGGGACTCAGACTCAGCCAACAGGAGGGACCCAGACTCAGCCAACAGGAGGGACCCAGACTCAGCCAACAGGAGGGACTGAGACTCAGCCAACATTTCTTTTTTTATTTTTCAAATTGAAGTGAAATTCACAGAACAAAAAATTAACCACTTTAAAGTGTACATTTCAGTGGCATTTAGCACAGTCACAGTGTTGGGCAACTGTCACCACTCTTTCATTCTAAGACCTTCTCGTCACCCCGAGAGGAAACTGCATCACCTTTCAGCAGTCACTCCCCATCCCCCTGGCATCCGCTTTACTTTCTGCCTCTGTGGTTTGGCCTGTTCTGGACTTTTCACATAAATGGGGTCATACTGTATGTGACCTTTGGTGTCTGGCTTCTGTCACACAGCGTGATGTTTTTGGGATGATCTACCCTGTAGCGTGAATCAGAACATGCCTTTTAATAGCTGAATAATATGCCACTGTGTGGATATACCGCGTGCTGTTTGTCCATTCGTGCACTGAGGGACATGGGTTGTTTGCACCTTGTGGCTGTTGTGTGTAGTGCTGCTGTGAACACGCACATACATGCATCTTTTTCAGTCCTTGTGTTCGATTCTTTGGGGTACATGCCTGGGCTCCAGCGTTTGCTGGACCTGGGCTTTCTCCACAGTTGCCTGGGTGGGGCACTGCTGCAGTGCTTGTGTGATCAGAGATCTCCTTTTAATAAAGGGATTTGTTTTGTGAAGTTTGGATTCAGTTGAGGGGCCACACTGGGGATCTGGAGGGCCACATGTTTCCCTAAGGCCACACGTTCCCCACCCCTCAGTTTCCTCATCTGAAAGATGGGGATGTCACTCAACTCCGCACAGGGCTGGGAGGACGGTGACTGCCTGGCGTCCTCCTGCGGACGGCTGCTCCGTGACCGAGCAGACGCGGGCCCCTGCCCCACCCCGTCACGGGGAGCAGACGGGCCTCGCTGTGCCCGTGCGCCTTTGCTGCGGCGCTGGCTCGAAGCAGCTGTTCCGTCTGCGCTCCTTGCACATCCCCAGAGAGGAGGCTCGGGGGAGGAGCCGCACTGTTTATCAGCTCTGCACTAAAGAGGGATTACGAGCCATTCTGGGAGTGGATTAAAGCACTTGCTCCTGGGATGAATCTTATTCTCTGTGACTTTTCCTTTCCCCCTTTCTGGACCTCAGAGCTGAGCCATGTGGTCATTGAAAACACCTAAGCCGAC
The DNA here is from genome assembly GCA_023783475.1 of Daubentonia madagascariensis. Classification (NCBI taxonomy): domain Eukaryota; kingdom Metazoa; phylum Chordata; class Mammalia; order Primates; family Daubentoniidae; genus Daubentonia; species Daubentonia madagascariensis. The sequence goes on along the minus strand of JAKFHU010001557.1, from coordinate 10,006,257 downwards.
GTTTATCCTCTCAGCATGACACCAGCCGGGACCCACGGTAACCAGGAACTTGTGACCCCGCCGTGTCCCGTGAACTTGGAGCTTCCCTGGTGACGACCCGGCTTGTGAGCACGGAAGTACGCTGCCCCCTCTGCCGCCGGCTGCCCGGAAACCGCCTGGTTCCTCCGCTCCCGGGCCAGGGTTGTCCGGCAGGGACGAGGCTCATTGCCCAGCCCCGTTGGTCTGCAGTTCCCTGTCCCGTGAACCCCTGGGCCACGAGCTCGGGAGAACGTGTGCAAGCAGGAGCAGACTCAGATTGACTGGAACGCGGTTTTTTTTCTTGGTTGAATGTTCCAGAATGGTCTTCCCTCTCCCTTCTGGAGGACAGGGGAAAAGCAAATGACAACAACTGAGCATTGGGGATTTCAGTTTTTGGAAAGTACCTTCTGGGGGGTGTCCTGGCATCCTGTTCCTTACCATTTCTCCGTGAGCCTGGTGGTTTAGAATTCGCATCACACCTTCCCGTGCCTTTGTTTCCGTTGTCCTTCAGCACAATGGGTAGAGTTCGGCGCTTTTGTTCGTGTTATAGAAGAAACTGAGGTCCAAAGTGTCATAAAATGGCAACGCTGATGGTAATATCAGCATGATGATGACACTCCTCGTAACGGTGGCCTCTCGTTGTCACGGGGGTGTTACGATGCAGCGCGCACCGTGTGTAGGTACGTTCCTCGGTCCTCACGCCCACCCAGAGCGTGGGGACTTGGTCTTTCCGTCTGTCGGGCGTGGGGCCACAGGCTCAGGACGGTTCTGTTTTCCCGAGCGCTCACCACCAGGAGGTGGAGGAAGTGGACCCGCCAGTTCTGGCGGTTCTTCCCCAAACACCCCTCCCGGTCCTGTGGGCCCCTCACTCTCCATTCATCAAAAGATGTTGGCACGATGACATGGAAACCTCGTTAGCCTTGCTTCTAATCTAGAAGATATTGGCCTGTTATTTTCCCTTCTTTTGTAAATCCAGACACTGAGCAAAATTGAATCCCTGGGTAACCAGAAAATGTAATTAATGGGAACAAGGCATTTCAGGAGGAAGCTGGTTAGAGCCTGCTCATATGGTAATGGTCTAACGGGGGCCTGAAGCGTAGACCTCCCTACCTGCGCTCAGGCACCGTGGTGAGAACAGACTTTCAACAATGGGCATGGTGGTGTGCACTGTTCTTCCCCATGGGACAGGGTCCTACAGACCCACACCCCCATCCCTGGGCTCCTGTCAGTCCAGTTGCTCTTGAGACTCAGGGAGCCACATGTGAATCATGTTCTGACCTGTGTGCTTAATTTAAGCCGCTGGGCATCTCCCTGGGGTGTGGATTATTTGGGGGATTATTGTGGCATATCCAGGGTTGTGCTGGATGGAAGGTGCAGTCAGGGGTCACTTGGGCCTTCCACAGCTGCACTTTATTGCCACCAAATGTCCCTGAGGTTATTGGACCCCAAATCTCTGCAACATAAAGGCGCTCCAGTCATATCAGACAAAAATGAAACCACCATACCGCCAGAAGCCTGGAAGGGCTGCAGACAGGAAGACTGTGCCAGACAAAATCAGATGTGTCAATCTTGGGAGCAGTACAGTGATGGAATATTTTGCTTTTGCATAAGCTTTGCCCACATGACATTGAGATATTTTCTATTTCTGCTCAAGACCCTGTATTTTCCTCAAGATGGATGGGAAAGCTCTCAGCCTGGGGATCCCAGGGTCACACTGCCTGACATATACTCAGGAGGCCCCAGAGCAGAACCCAAGGTAGAGGCACATCCACTGTAAACACAAGCTGTGTCCAAAGTCGTTTCCAGGGAATGGGCTGGGTCTGTGGTGCACGGCTGGCTTCCCCGTGTCCATGTTTTGTGAAGGATGTGGTGACAGCCCCAGCAGATTCCACTCCTGTCACCAAAACTATGAGTATGATGTGAAACCACACCCCTGAATACATAATCTGACATGGCAAGAGGGACTGTGCAGAGGTAATTAAGGTTGCTAACCAGTTGATGCTAAGACAAGGAGATTTCCTGAATCATTCAGGTGGGCCCAGTGTGACCACATGAGCCCTTCGATGCAGAGGTGGAGGAGGAGAGAGAGCTGTGGCAGGGAGGGTGGGTGGCCTCCCGAGAGAGACCTGAAACACAAGGAGGACCCCACGTGCACGCAGGGGCTGGCTGGATGCGGAGAGCCTTGTCAGGGAGACAGGACCTCGGTCCTACAAGCACAGCAGCTGGATGCTGCCCACAACCCGGATGAGCTTGGAAATAGCTTCTTCCCGAGATCTCTAGCCTGGCCAGTGCCTTGACATGCTGACAGCCAGTGAGACCCTGAGCAGAGACTCCAGCCACACGGCACTGGGCTTCTGTCCTGCAGAACCGAGAGCTCGTAAGTGGGTGGTGTTTGCAACTGTGGGGTGTGTGTGGCAATTGGTTGTGCAGCAGGAGATAACTAATACAATGGATAACTACATACATGTGCAGGCTGAATTACTGAGGTGCCCACGGTGGTCAGTGTTCTCGCCTGCTCTCGTGTTCTGTCTCCCCACCCCCTCTTCTACTCCCTCCTCCCTCCCTCCCTCTTTCTCTCTGTTCTTTCTCTTTGTTTCTTCTAACAAGAGCCCGTCCTTGTTTCCAAAATTACTGTTGGGACAAATGTAAACAACTGAGGTGTGGGCAGGCCTTCGACCCAATCACACTACAACTCTGGGGACATTGTGCCCAGAACCCCCAGCTCTGCTCAGGCATGGGTTCCTCTGTCCTCTCTCTCTTCCTGGCAGTTGTGTTCAGAGTTTGGGGGTGGGCCAGGGGTCCCCGAGAGGTACTCGGGGACTGTAGTCAGGCTGCTGTGTGCTGGGGACTGTGGACACTGACAGCCGAGCAACTGTCCCAGGACGCGTCCTGGTTTCCAGTCTCTGGAGCCGACTGGGCCAAGCTCCAGCCTGCCTTGTGTTTGGCCAGCGAATCAGTGAATTCACTGTCAGCGTTTTGGATGTGTGACTCTTCTTGTCCACTCTGACCAGGCTTCATAGGAGTTATGGGTTCTGGGGAGGCTCCGCTCCCGAGCTAGGAGCAGTGAATTCAGGATCTCTGTGGAACAAATAGAAGAACATCACTCCCAGACAGGGCTACCAGGTAAAAAATACAGGACGCTCAGTTATCTTTCAGTTCAGATAAACAACGTTTTTTACTATAGGTATGTTCTAAGTTTTGCGTGGAATATGCTTATACTAAAAGAAAGAAAAAAAACCTGTTGTTTCTCTGAAATGCAGATGTAACTATTTTTATTTGCTAAATCCGGCCACCTTATTCCTAGAGATTGCAAAGGGCCGAGGGGGCAGGGCAGTGGTCAGGAAATGGCCCTGGAGGGGAGGCTTCCACTGGGCTTTTGTACCTATTTTCTAGGTCAGGGGTTGGCAAACCACAGCCCATGGCTGCCTAACTTTGTCAATAATGTTTGATGGGCATACAGACATATGCATTCATTTGCATGTCATCATATAAGGATGGAGTTGACTGGCTGTGACAGAGACTGTCTGGCCTGCAAAGACTCAAACACTTGCTACCTGGGCCTTTTCAGAAATGGGTTGCCGACCCCTGCTGTATGTTCAGAGGTCAATGCAAAAGCAGAAGTGCAGGGAGTTTAGGACTAAAGTCAGACACAAGGAGGGACTTTCTGATCGGAAGGGCCCTGAGCCCCAGCAGCCAGGTGGGTGCCAGGAGGGATTGGTCAGGCCCTCAGCCATGGCCGGGCTGAGGCTCTGAGCTGCTGGTCCCGAGGCCTCCCGTCCTGGGCTCTGGGGCAGTGAGGAGCTCTCAGAGCTCCAGCTCCCTGATTGATGCATGGGGTCCAGGGCAGAGTGAGCAGGCCACGTTCTTCTCTGCTTCCTTGTCCATGTTTTGGGATCTCTAGCAGAAAGTTCCATGCAAATGATAGCCTCCTTTCATCTGTGCACGCCTATTTCTGTCTTGTTGCCTGCCTCTGCTCTTCCTTTTTGACATTCAGCGTTTTCAAACAGACTCTCACAGGGCATGAGTCACGTTGCCATGTGGCCGTGGAGGAGTCGTCTTGGGCACTGGCTCCACTGTCTTCTCGCAGGCTTGAGAACGCTGTCCCTCTGCTGTGACACCCGGGGGTCAGAGCCATCAGAATGGGAGGGAGGGGGCAGAGCAACACTTATGCCCTGCTCTCCTCCCTGTGCCAGCGATGGGAGTGTGCTTGTGCCAAAGGAGAGGGAGTCTCCTCGGGGCCACCCTCACGTCTGATGCCAGCCATAGCATTCAGGGGTCCCGGGACTACTGCCACTTCCAGCACCAGCTGCAGTGTCTGAGGGGCCCCAGGACACCCTCAATCTCGATAATTCACTAGAAGGACTTGCAGAACGCACTGAAAGCTGTTATACCCACAGTAATGGTTTGTTCAGGGAAAGGACTCAAGTTAAAGTCAGCTGAGGGAAGAGACGCCTGGGGCAGAATTGGGGAGGACTCCAGACACAGAGCTTCTGGTTGTCCTCTCCCTGTGCAGTCAGGACACGTTGCTTTCCTGGCAACAGTGGGTGACAGTGCACAGGGAATCCCCCTGGCCTCAGTGTCCAGACTGTTTATTGGGGTCTTTTCTCATAGGCCTGGTTGAGTATCCATGTGGCCAACCTCAGTCTCCAGCCTCTTGGGAGGGGGCACAGATACTTTGTGACCCAAAGCCTTCACCCTAAATCACGTTGCTAGACTGTCCATGGCCAAGGCCCCCAGGTAGACACAGATGTTCTTATCAAGCAGGACATGCCAAGGACCTAGAGATGTCTTCCAGGAGCTGAGGGCAAAGACCTGACCTCCCTTAGGCAAAGTTAAATTTTTTACGACACAACATGGCTTATACCAGGGAACAGGTGCCTTGCATAATCCTATAGTTGATAATGGTGTAGCCCAAGCCAGTTAAACTCTGCCTTTGTGGGCAGAAATTTTAGGAGAGAAGATGGTGAGTGGTTTCTCCATCCACCAGCAAGACATTCTGGAGCCTACTGTAGAGTTGCTACAAGAAGCAGCCTACAGTCTGCTCACATTTCCTGCAGGGGCTGGGACACCTGCATTCAAGAGGAAGCCTGTCCTGTGGCTTGTGCAGGGACAGCCACCCCTATAGGTTGCTGCTTATTCTCTACTTCCTCCTCCTCCTCCTCTTTGACTCCTGGACACACCGTGTGCTTCGGGAAAGGATCCTGGTCTCGCTCTTTGCTGCAGAGGCCAGTGGGCACTGGCCTTGCCTCCTCATATCACTTTGGGGGCCAGGGTATTAGTCACGCTCCTCTGGTTTCCTCATCTTCCATGCACTTGCTCATTCTTTATTTTTTTTAACCAGTTCCAAAAAAAGATGATTTGTGTGAAGGGAGTGAAAATTGAGTTTATTTACGACAAATCAGTGGAATCCAAACTTTGGCAAAGGAATCCAGGAGAGGCCGCTGGGCTTCTGAAGTGCGTCTGGGTGCGTCATCAAGCGTGAAACTTCCTGTCCAGGTGGCTTGGGTAGACTCTGGCCCTCGCTCCTGGCCTCCTGGGGGCCCAGATGCCGAGCCCCGTCTCTCCTCAGAAACAGTAAAACCAATGCTGTCCGAGGGGCTCTGGGAAGTCAGCTTTCAAATCATGTGAGACTAAGGAAGAAAGGCTGTTCCTTGGGAAATCTGGTTCACAAAGTAACTACACAATGATGTGTGGATGGGTGTGGGGGGGCCAGAGGATTGTCAGGTGTCCAGCTTGTCTGTCGTCCAGGCTTTGGGGATGGCATGTCCTTCAAACAGCTCTTCTCTACCAGCATCTGTACCAGGGGGGCAGGCAGCACAAAATACCAACTGGACGTTTGCAGCCGCTAGATGCCAAAATCAGTATTGTGTTATTGAGTTTGCCAAGAAGGACAAATAAGTGCAATTATGTTGGCTCCAGAAGTTTAAAAAAATAAAAGCAATTAACCACAATGCCCCTCATGTGCTGCTATCAGTTCTACCTGAGTAGAAGATTGGTAAGTCCCGGTTGAGTGACGTGGGGCAGGGATCTTGCAGAAGGGACATCCTGGCAGTCAGTCAGGGTGGACTGTAATTTCATGCACATTCCAGCTTTGTAGGGCTCCCAAAGGTTGAGGATTCTGACCTCACACCCCCCTGCTTCTACTAATAGAGAGGCTGCCCTGTGTGTGTGGCCGCCCTGCCGAGCATGCTGCTAAGATTAATTGCTTTTATTTGTAGTAAATGAACCCTTCAAATGCA